>LR215989.1:26181848-27381848 GCA_000469805.3 Hymenolepis microstoma
GTTGGCGATGTGGAGGACTTCTGTGGCTGGTGCCGTCTTTAGTGCAGCTGGCGTGGAGGAGACAACTGATGGCTGGTGCGAGCATGGGAGGTGTGTGTGTGGTGACAGAGAGGAGAGAGAGAGGTGGAGATGATGAGTGGAGATGAGTGGCGATGAGTGGCGATGAGTGGGGATATATATGAGGAGGGGTTGTGTCCGTCGCACGTTTCGCCACACGAGGAAGGGGAGTGGAGGGTGGGGCGTGGTTGTGGGCGTGGTCGTGGTCGTGGTCGTGGTCGTGGTCGTGGTCGTGGTCGTGGTCGTGGAGTGCTGAGGTGGGAGAGGAGTGCAAGGCGGTCGTGGAAGCGGGCGACAAGATGGTGGAGGAGGTGGGTTGTTGCCTCCGTGCGCAATCGGTTAGCGCGTTCGGCTGTTAACCGAAAGGTTGGTGGTTCAAGCCCAAGTGGGGGCGCCTGAGCACCGCCTTTTACCACCGGACCAGAGTGGGTGACATGAGCGCTGTTGCGCTCCCGACGGTGGCGTGTGGAAGGTGGCGTGGAGGCAGTGCGCGAGGCGGAGTGAGGGCGCCTGAGCACGTTGGTGCGAGGCGTGAGGTGTCAGAGGAGGGGAGAGTTGGTGTGAGTGGAGGGAGGGCGGGGTGGAGGGTGGAGGGGGAGGGTGGAGGGTGGAGGGTGGAGAGCGGAGACGAGTGTAGGTAGCGTGGCCGAGCGGTCTAAGGCGCCGGTTTAAGGCACCGGTCCGAAAGGGCGTGGGTTCGAATCCACCGCTGCCAAGTGCGCTTTTGGCCTCGGTGATGGCAGAGGTTGGTGGAAGGAGTCGGTGGTTGCGCGTCTCCTGGGCCATTGGTGGTTGAGCCTGCCCTGAGTCCGCAGTCGCAAACGTGTCCGGTGGCGTGGCGTTGGGGGTTGGCGATGTGGAGGACTTCTGTGGCTGGGGCCGTCTTTAGTGCAGCTGGCGGGGGGGGGACAACTGATGGCTGGTGCGAGCATGGGAGGTGTGTGTGTGGTGACAGAGAGGAGAGAGAGAGGTGGAGATGATGAGTGGAGATGAGTGGCGATGAGTGGCGATGAGTGGGGATATATATGAGGAGGGGTTGTGTCCGTCGCACGTTTCGCCACACGAGGAAGGGGAGTGGAGGGTGGGGCGTGGTTGTGGGCGTGGTCGTGGTCGTGGTCGTGGTCGTGGTCGTGGTCGTGGTCGTGGTCGTGGAGTGCTGAGGTGGGAGAGGAGTGCAAGGCGGTCGTGGAAGCGGGCGACAAGATGGTGGAGGAGGTGGGTTGTTGCCTCCGTGCGCAATCGGTTAGCGCGTTCGGCTGTTAACCGAAAGGTTGGTGGTTCAAGCCCACCCGGGGGCGCGAGCACCGCCTTTTACCACCGGACCAGAGTGGGTGACATGAGCGCTGTTGCAGCTCCCGACGGTGGCGTGTGGAAGGTGGCGTGGAGGCAGTGCGCGAGGCGGAGTGAGGGCGCCTGAGCACGTTGGTGCGAGGCGTGAGGTGTCAGAGGAGGGGAGAGTTGGTGTGAGTGGAGGGAGGGCGGGGTGGAGGGTGGAGGGGGGAGGGTGGAGGGTGGAGGGTGGAGAGCGGAGACGAGTGTAGGTAGCGTGGCCGAGCGGTCTAAGGCGCCGGTTTAAGGCACCGGTCCGAAAGGGCGTGGGTTCGAATCCCACCGCTGCCAAGTGCGCTTTTGGCCTCGGTGATGGCAGAGGTTGGTGGAAGGAGTCGGTGGTTGCGCGTCTCCTGGGCCATTGGTGGTTGAGCCTGCCCTGAGTCCGCAGTCGCAAACGTGTCCGGTGGCGTGGCGTTGGGGGCGTTGGCGATGTGGAGGACTTCTGTGGCTGGTGCCGTCTTTAGTGCAGCTGGCGTGGAGGAGACAACTGATGGCTGTGCGAGCATGGGAGGTGTGTGTGTGGTGACAGAGAGGAGAGAGAGAGGTGGAGATGATGAGTGGAGATGAGTGGCGATGAGTGGCGATGAGTGGGGATATATAGAGGAGGGGTTGTGTCCGTCGCACGTTTCGCCACACGAGGAAGGGGAGTGGAGGGCTGGGGCGTGGTTGTGGGCGTGGTCGTGGTCGTGGTCGTGGTCGTGGTCGTGGTCGTGGTCGTGGTCGGGAGTGCTGAGGTGGGAGAGGAAGTGCAAGGCGGTCGTGGAAGCGGGCGACAAGATGGTGGAGGAGGTGGGTTGTTGCCTCCGTGGCGCAATCGGTTAGCGCGTTCGGCTGTTAACCGAAAGGTTGGTGGTTCAAGCCCACCCGGGGGCGCGAGCACCGCCTTTTACCACCGGACCAGAGTGGGTGACATGAGCGCTGTTGCAGCTCCCGACGGTGGCGTGTGGAAGGTGGCGTGGAGGCAGTGCGCGAGGCGGAGTGAGGGCGCCTGAGCACGTTGGTGCGAGGCGTGAGGTGTCAGAGGAGGGGAGAGTTGGTGTGAGTGGAGGGAGGGCGGGGTGGAGGGTGGAGGGTGGAGGGTGGAGGGGGGAGGGTGGAGAGCGGACGAGTGTAGGTAGCGTGGCCGAGCGGTCTAAGGCGCCGGTTTAAGGCACCGGTCCGAAAGGGCGTGGGTTCGAATCCCACCGCTGCCAAGTGCGCTTTTGGCCTCGGTGATGGCAGAGGTTGGTGGAAGGAGTCGGTGGTTGCGCGTCTCCTGGGCCATTGGTGGTTGAGCCTGCCCTGAGTCCGCAGTCGCAAACGTGTCCGGTGGCGTGGCGTTGGGGGCGTTGGCGATGTGGAGGACTTCTGTGGCTGGTGCCGTCTTTAGTGCAGCTGGCGTGGAGGAGACAACTGATGGCTGTGCGAGCATGGGAGGTGTGTGTGTGGTGACAGAGAGGAGAGAGAGAGGTGGAGATGATGAGTGGAGATGAGTGGCGATGAGTGGCGATGAGTGGGGATATATATGAGGAGGGGTTGTGTCCGTCGCACGTTTCGCCACACGAGGAAGGGGAGTGGAGGGCTGGGGCGTGGTTGTGGGCGTGGTCGTGGTCGTGGTCGTGGTCGTGGTCGTGGTCGTGGTCGTGGTCGTGGAGTGCTGAGGTGGGAGAGGAAGTGCAAGGCGGTCGTGGAAGCGGGCGACAAGATGGTGGAGGAGGTGGGTTGTTGCCTCCGTGGCGCAATCGGTTAGCGCGTTCGGCTGTTAACCGAAAGGTTGGTGGTTCAAGCCCACCCGGGGGCGCGAGCACCGCCTTTTACCACCGGACCAGAGTGGGTGACATGAGCGCTGTTGCAGCTCCCGACGGTGGCGTGTGGAAGGTGGCGTGGAGGCAGTGCGCGAGGCGGAGTGAGGGCGCCTGAGCACGTTGGTGCGAGGCGTGAGGTGTCAGAGGAGGGGAGAGTTGGTGTGAGTGGAGGGAGGGCGGGGTGGAGGGTGGAGGGTGGAGGGTGGAGGGTGGAGAGCGGAGACGAGTGTAGGTAGCGTGGCCGAGCGGTCTAAGGCGCCGGTTTAAGGCACCGGTCCGAAAGGGCGTGGGTTCGAATCCCACCGCTGCCAAGTGCGCTTTTGGCCTCGGTGATGGCAGAGGTTGGTGGAAGGAGTCGGTGGTTGCGCGTCTCCTGGGCCATTGGTGGTTGAGCCTGCCCTGAGTCCGCAGTCGCAAACGTGTCCGGTGGCGTGGCGTTGGGGGCGTTGGCGATGTGGAGGACTTCTGTGGCTGGTGCCGTCTTTAGTGCAGCTGGCGTGGAGGAGACAACTGATGGCTGTGCGAGCATGGGAGGTGTGTGTGTGGTGACAGAGAGGAGAGAGAGAGGTGGAGATGATGAGTGGAGATGAGTGGCGATGAGTGGCGATGAGTGGGGATATATATGAGGAGGGGTTGTGTCCGTCGCACGTTTCGCCACACGAGGAAGGGGAGTGGAGGGCTGGGGCGTGGTTGTGGGCGTGGTCGTGGTCGTGGTCGTGGTCGTGGTCGTGGAGTGCTGAGGTGGGAGAGGAAGTGCAAGGCGGTCGTGGAAGCGGGCGACAAGATGGTGGAGGAGGTGGGTTGTTGCCTCCGTGGCGCAATCGGTTAGCGCGTTCGGCTGTTAACCGAAAGGTTGGTGGTTCAAGCCCACCCGGGGGCGCGAGCACCGCCTTTTACCACCGGACCAGAGTGGGTGACATGAGCGCTGTTGCAGCTCCCGACGGTGGCGTGTGGAAGGTGGCGTGGAGGCAGTGCGCGAGGCGGAGTGAGGGCGCCTGAGCACGTTGGTGCGAGGCGTGAGGTGTCAGAGGAGGGGAGAGTTGGTGTGAGTGGAGGGAGGGCGGGGTGGAGGGTGGAGGGTGGAGGGTGGAGGGTGGAGGGTGGAGAGCGGAGACGAGTGTAGGTAGCGTGGCCGAGCGGTCTAAGGCGCCGGTTTAAGGCACCGGTCCGAAAGGGCGTGGGTTCGAATCCCACCGCTGCCAAGTGCGCTTTTGGCCTCGGTGATGGCAGAGGTTGGTGGAAGGAGTCGGTGGTTGCGCGTCTCCTGGGCCATTGGTGGTTGAGCCTGCCCTGAGTCCGCAGTCGCAAACGTGTCCGGTGGCGTGGCGTTGGGGGCGTTGGCGATGTGGAGGACTTCTGTGGCTGGTGCCGTCTTTAGTGCAGCTGGCGTGGAGGAGACAACTGATGGCTGTGCGAGCATGGGAGGTGTGTGTGTGGTGACAGAGAGGAGAGAGAGAGGTGGAGATGATGAGTGGAGATGAGTGGCGATGAGTGGCGATGAGTGGGGATATATATGGAGGGGTTGTGTCCGTCGCACGTTTCGCCACACGAGGAAGGGGAGTGGAGGGCTGGGGCGTGGTTGTGGGGCGTGGTCGTGGTCGTGGGTCGTGGTCGTGGTCGTGGTCGTGGTCGTGGAGTGCTGAGGTGGGAGAGGAAGTGCAAGGCGGTCGTGGAAGCGGGCGACAAGATGGTGGAGGAGGTGGGTTGTTGCCTCCGTGGCGCAATCGGTTAGCGCGTTCGGCTGTTAACCGAAAGGTTGGTGGTTCAAGCCCACCCGGGGGCGCGAGCACCGCCTTTTACCACCGGACCAGAGTGGGTGACATGAGCGCTGTTGCAGCTCCCGACGGTGGCGTGTGGAAGGTGGCGTGGAGGCAGTGCGCGAGGCGGAGTGAGGGCGCCTGAGCACGTTGGTGCGAGGCGTGAGGTGTCAGAGGAGGGGAGAGTTGGTGTGAGTGGAGGGAGGGCGGGGTGGAGGGTGGAGGGTGGAGGGTGGAGGGTGGAGGGTGGAGAGCGGAGACGAGTGTAGGTAGCGTGGCCGAGCGGTCTAAGGCGCCGGTTTAAGGCACCGGTCCGAAAGGGCGTGGGTTCGAATCCCACCGCTGCCAAGTGCGCTTTTGGCCTCGGTGATGGCAGAGGTTGGTGGAAGGAGTCGGTGGTTGCGCGTCTCCTGGGCCATTGGTGGTTGAGCCTGCCCTGAGTCCGCAGTCGCAAACGTGTCCGGTGGCGTGGCGTTGGGGGCGTTGGCGATGTGGAGGACTTCTGTGGCTGGTGCCGTCTTTAGTGCAGCTGGCGTGGAGGAGACAACTGATGGCTGTGCGAGCATGGGAGGTGTGTGTGTGGTGACAGAGAGGAGAGAGAGAGGTGGAGATGATGAGTGGAGATGAGTGGCGATGAGTGGCGATGAGTGGGGATATATATGAGGAGGGGTTGTGTCCGTCGCACGTTTCGCCACACGAGGAAGGGGAGTGGAGGGCTGGGGCGTGGTTGTGGGCGTGGTCGTGGTCGTGGTCGTGGTCGTGGAGTGCTGAGGTGGGAGAGGAAGTGCAAGGCGGTCGTGGAAGCGGGCGACAAGATGGTGGAGGAGGTGGGTTGTTGCCTCCGTGGCGCAATCGGTTAGCGCGTTCGGCTGTTAACCGAAAGGTTGGTGGTTCAAGCCCACCCGGGGGCGCGAGCACCGCCTTTTACCACCGGACCAGAGTGGGTGACATGAGCGCTGTTGCAGCTCCCGACGGTGGCGTGTGGAAGGTGGCGTGGAGGCAGTGCGCGAGGCGGAGTGAGGGCGCCTGAGCACGTTGGTGCGAGGCGTGAGGTGTCAGAGGAGGGGAGAGTTGGTGTGAGTGGAGGGAGGGCGGGGTGGAGGGTGGAGGGTGGAGGGTGGAGAGCGGAGACGAGTGTAGGTAGCGTGGCCGAGCGGTCTAAGGCGCCGGTTTAAGGCACCGGTCCGAAAGGGCGTGGGTTCGAATCCCACCGCTGCCAAGTGCGCTTTTGGCCTCGGTGATGGCAGAGGTTGGTGGAAGGAGTCGGTGGTTGCGCGTCTCCTGGGCCATTGGTGGTTGAGCCTGCCCTGAGTCCGCAGTCGCAAACGTGTCCGGTGGCGTGGCGTTGGGGGCGTTGGCGATGTGGAGGACTTCTGTGGCTGGTGCCGTCTTTAGTGCAGCTGGCGTGGAGGAGACAACTGATGGCTGTGCGAGCATGGGAGGTGTGTGTGTGGTGACAGAGAGGAGAGAGAGAGGTGGAGATGATGAGTGGAGATGAGTGGCGATGAGTGGCGATGAGTGGGGATATATATGAGGAGGGGTTGTGTCCGTCGCACGTTTCGCCACACGAGGAAGGGGAGTGGAGGGCTGGGGCGTGGTTGTGGGCGTGGTTGTGGGCGTGGTCGTGGTCGTGGTCGTGTCGTGGTCGTGGTCGTGGTCGTGGAGTGCTGAGGTGGGAGAGGAAGTGCAAGGCGGTCGTGGAAGCGGGCGACAAGATGGTGGAGGAGGTGGGTTGTTGCCTCCGTGGCGCAATCGGTTAGCGCGTTCGGCTGTTAACCGAAAGGTTGGTGGTTCAAGCCCACCCGGGGGCGCGAGCACCGCCTTTTACCACCGGACCAGAGTGGGTGACATGAGCGCTGTTGCAGCTCCCGACGGTGGCGTGTGGAAGGTGGCGTGGAGGCAGTGCGCGAGGCGGAGTGAGGGCGCCTGAGCACGTTGGTGCGAGGCGTGAGGTGTCAGAGGAGGGGAGAGTTGGTGTGAGTGGAGGGAGGGCGGGGTGGAGGGTGGAGGGTGGAGGGTGGAGGGTGGAGAGCGGAGACGAGTGTAGGTAGCGTGGCCGAGCGGTCTAAGGCGCCGGTTTAAGGCACCGGTCCGAAAGGGCGTGGGTTCGAATCCCACCGCTGCCAAGTGCGCTTTTGGCCTCGGTGATGGCAGAGGTTGGTGGAAGGAGTCGGTGGTTGCGCGTCTCCTGGGCCATTGGTGGTTGAGCCTGCCCTGAGTCCGCAGTCGCAAACGTGTCCGGTGGCGTGGCGTTGGGGGCGTTGGCGATGTGGAGGACTTCTGTGGCTGGTGCCGTCTTTAGTGCAGCTGGCGTGGAGGAGACAACTGATGGCTGTGCGAGCATGGGAGGTGTGTGTGTGGTGACAGAGAGGAGAGAGAGAGGTGGAGATGATGAGTGGAGATGAGTGGCGATGAGTGGCGATGAGTGGGGATATATATGAGGAGGGGTTGTGTCCGTCGCACGTTTCGCCACACGAGGAAGGGGAGTGGAGGGCTGGGGCGTGGTTGTGGGCGTGGTCGTGGTCGTGGTCGTGGTCGTGGTCGTGGTCGTGGTCGTGGTCGTGGAGTGCTGAGGTGGGAGAGGAAGTGCAAGGCGGTCGTGGAAGCGGGCGACAAGATGGTGGAGGAGGTGGGTTGTTGCCTCCGTGGCGCAATCGGTTAGCGCGTTCGGCTGTTAACCGAAAGGTTGGTGGTTCAAGCCCACCCGGGGGCGCGAGCACCGCCTTTTACCACCGGACCAGAGTGGGTGACATGAGCGCTGTTGCAGCTCCCGACGGTGGCGTGTGGAAGGTGGCGTGGAGGCAGTGCGCGAGGCGGAGTGAGGGCGCCTGAGCACGTTGGTGCGAGGCGTGAGGTGTCAGAGGAGGGGAGAGTTGGTGTGAGTGGAGGGAGGGCGGGGTGGAGGGTGGAGGGTGGAGGGTGGAGGGTGGAGGGTGGAGAGCGGAGACGAGTGTAGGTAGCGTGGCCGAGCGGTCTAAGGCGCCGGTTTAAGGCACCGGTCCGAAAGGGCGTGGGTTCGAATCCCACCGCTGCCAAGTGCGCTTTTGGCCTCGGTGATGGCAGAGGTTGGTGGAAGGAGTCGGTGGTTGCGCGTCTCCTGGGCCATTGGTGGTTGAGCCTGCCCTGAGTCCGCAGTCGCAAACGTGTCCGGTGGCGTGGCGTTGGGGGCGTTGGCGATGTGGAGGACTTCTGTGGCTGGTGCCGTCTTTAGTGCAGCTGGCGTGGAGGAGACAACTGATGGCTGTGCGAGCATGGGAGGTGTGTGTGTGGTGACAGAGAGGAGAGAGAGAGGTGGAGATGATGAGTGGAGATGAGTGGCGATGAGTGGCGATGAGTGGGGATATATATGAGGAGGGGTTGTGTCCGTCGCACGTTTCGCCACACGAGGAAGGGGAGTGGAGGGCTGGGGCGTGGTTTGTGGGCGTGGTCGTGGTCGTGGTCGTGGTCGTGGTCGTGGAGTGCTGAGGTGGGAGAGGAAGTGCAAGGCGGTCGTGGAAGCGGGCGACAAGATGGTGGAGGAGGTGGGTTGTTGCCTCCGTGGCGCAATCGGTTAGCGCGTTCGGCTGTTAACCGAAAGGTTGGTGGTTCAAGCCCACCCGGGGGCGCGAGCACCGCCTTTTACCACCGGACCAGAGTGGGTGACATGAGCGCTGTTGCAGCTCCCGACGGTGGCGTGTGGAAGGTGGCGTGGAGGCAGTGCGCGAGGCGGAGTGAGGGCGCCTGAGCACGTTGGTGCGAGGCGTGAGGTGTCAGAGGAGGGGAGAGTTGGTGTGAGTGGAGGGAGGGCGGGGTGGAGGGTGGAGGGTGGAGAGCGGAGACGAGTGTAGGTAGCGTGGCCGAGCGGTCTAAGGCGCCGGTTTAAGGCACCGGTCCGAAAGGGCGTGGGTTCGAATCCCACCGCTGCCAAGTGCGCTTTTGGCCTCGGTGATGGCAGAGGTTGGTGGAAGGAGTCGGTGGTTGCGCGTCTCCTGGGCCATTGGTGGTTGAGCCTGCCCTGAGTCCGCAGTCGCAAACGTGTCCGGTGGCGTGGCGTTGGGGGCGTTGGCGATGTGGAGGACTTCTGTGGCTGGTGCCGTCTTTAGTGCAGCTGGCGTGGAGGAGACAACTGATGGCTGTGCGAGCATGGGAGGTGTGTGTGTGGTGACAGAGAGGAGAGAGAGAGGTGGAGATGATGAGTGGAGATGAGTGGCGATGAGTGGCGATGAGTGGGGATATATATGAGGAGGGGTTGTGTCCGTCGCACGTTTCGCCACACGAGGAAGGGGAGTGGAGGGCTGGGGCGTGGTTGTGGGCGTGGTCGTGGTCGTGGTCGTGGTCGTGGTCGTGGTCGTGGTCGTGGTCGTGGAGTGCTGAGGTGGGAGAGGAAGTGCAAGGCGGTCGTGGAAGCGGGCGACAAGATGGTGGAGGAGGTGGGTTGTTGCCTCCGTGGCGCAATCGGTTAGCGCGTTCGGCTGTTAACCGAAAGGTTGGTGGTTCAAGCCCACCCGGGGGCGCGAGCACCGCCTTTTACCACCGGACCAGAGTGGGTGACATGAGCGCTGTTGCAGCTCCCGACGGTGGCGTGTGGAAGGTGGCGTGGAGGCAGTGCGCGAGGCGGAGTGAGGGCGCCTGAGCACGTTGGTGCGAGGCGTGAGGTGTCAGAGGAGGGGAGAGTTGGTGTGAGTGGAGGGAGGGCGGGGTGGAGGGTGGAGGGTGGAGGGTGGAGGGTGGAGAGCGGAGACGAGTGTAGGTAGCGTGGCCGAGCGGTCTAAGGCGCCGGTTTAAGGCACCGGTCCGAAAGGGCGTGGGTTCGAATCCCACCGCTGCCAAGTGCGCTTTTGGCCTCGGTGATGGCAGAGGTTGGTGGAAGGAGTCGGTGGTTGCGCGTCTCCTGGGCCATTGGTGGTTGAGCCTGCCCTGAGTCCGCAGTCGCAAACGTGTCCGGTGGCGTGGCGTTGGGGGCGTTGGCGATGTGGAGGACTTCTGTGGCTGGTGCCGTCTTTAGTGCAGCTGGCGTGGAGGAGACAACTGATGGCTGTGCGAGCATGGGAGGTGTGTGTGTGGTGACAGAGAGGAGAGAGAGAGGTGGAGATGATGAGTGGAGATGAGTGGCGATGAGTGGCGATGAGTGGGGATATATATGAGGAGGGGTTGTGTCCGTCGCACGTTTCGCCACACGAGGAAGGGGAGTGGAGGGCTGGGGCGTGGTTGTGGGCGTGGTCGTGGTCGTGGTCGTGGTCGTGGTCGTGGTCGTGGTCGTGGTCGTGGAGTGCTGAGGTGGGAGAGGAAGTGCAAGGCGGTCGTGGAAGCGGGCGACAAGATGGTGGAGGAGGTGGGTTGTTGCCTCCGTGGCGCAATCGGTTAGCGCGTTCGGCTGTTAACCGAAAGGTTGGTGGTTCAAGCCCACCCGGGGGCGCGAGCACCGCCTTTTACCACCGGACCAGAGTGGGTGACATGAGCGCTGTTGCAGCTCCCGACGGTGGCGTGTGGAAGGTGGCGTGGAGGCAGTGCGCGAGGCGGAGTGAGGGCGCCTGAGCACGTTGGTGCGAGGCGTGAGGTGTCAGAGGAGGGGAGAGTTGGTGTGAGTGGAGGGAGGGCGGGGTGGAGGGTGGAGGGTGGAGGGTGGAGGGTGGAGAGCGGAGACGAGTGTAGGTAGCGTGGCCGAGCGGTCTAAGGCGCCGGTTTAAGGCACCGGTCCGAAAGGGCGTGGGTTCGAATCCCACCGCTGCCAAGTGCGCTTTTGGCCTCGGTGATGGCAGAGGTTGGTGGAAGGAGTCGGTGGTTGCGCGTCTCCTGGGCCATTGGTGGTTGAGCCTGCCCTGAGTCCGCAGTCGCAAACGTGTCCGGTGGCGTGGCGTTGGGGGCGTTGGCGATGTGGAGGACTTCTGTGGCTGGTGCCGTCTTTAGTGCAGCTGGCGTGGAGGAGACAACTGATGGCTGTGCGAGCATGGGAGGTGTGTGTGTGGTGACAGAGAGGAGAGAGAGAGGTGGAGATGATGAGTGGAGATGAGTGGCGATGAGTGGCGATGAGTGGGGATATATATGAGGAGGGGTTGTGTCCGTCGCACGTTTCGCCACACGAGGAAGGGGAGTGGAGGGCTGGGGCGTGGTTGTGGGCGTGGTCGTGGTCGTGGTCGTGGTCGTGGTCGTGGTCGTGGTCGTGGAGTGCTGAGGTGGGAGAGGAAGTGCAAGGCGGTCGTGGAAGCGGGCGACAAGATGGTGGAGGAGGTGGGTTGTTGCCTCCGTGGCGCAATCGGTTAGCGCGTTCGGCTGTTAACCGAAAGGTTGGTGGTTCAAGCCCACCCGGGGGCGCGAGCACCGCCTTTTACCACCGGACCAGAGTGGGTGACATGAGCGCTGTTGCAGCTCCCGACGGTGGCGTGTGGAAGGTGGCGTGGAGGCAGTGCGCGAGGCGGAGTGAGGGCGCCTGAGCACGTTGGTGCGAGGCGTGAGGTGTCAGAGGAGGGGAGAGTTGGTGTGAGTGGAGGGAGGGCGGGGTGGAGGGTGGAGGGTGGAGGGTGGAGGGTGGAGGGTGGAGAGCGGAGACGAGTGTAGGTAGCGTGGCCGAGCGGTCTAAGGCGCCGGTTTAAGGCACCGGTCCGAAAGGGCGTGGGTTCGAATCCCACCGCTGCCAAGTGCGCTTTTGGCCTCGGTGATGGCAGAGGTTGGTGGAAGGAGTCGGTGGTTGCGCGTCTCCTGGGCCATTGGTGGTTGAGCCTGCCCTGAGTCCGCAGTCGCAAACGTGTCCGGTGGCGTGGCGTTGGGGGCGTTGGCGATGTGGAGGACTTCTGTGGCTGGTGCCGTCTTTAGTGCAGCTGGCGTGGAGGAGACAACTGATGGCTGTGCGAGCATGGGAGGTGTGTGTGTGGTGACAGAGAGGAGAGAGAGAGGTGGAGATGATGAGTGGAGATGAGTGGCGATGAGTGGCGATGAGTGGGGATATATATGAGGAGGGGTTGTGTCCGTCGCACGTTTCGCCACACGAGGAAGGGGAGTGGAGGGCTGGGGCGTGGGTGGGCGTGGTCGTGGTCGTGGTCGTGGTCGTGGTCGTGGTCGTGGTCGTGGTCGTGGAGTGCTGAGGTGGGAGAGGAAGTGCAAGGCGGTCGTGGAAGCGGGCGACAAGATGGTGGAGGAGGTGGGTTGTTGCCTCCGTGGCGCAATCGGTTAGCGCGTTCGGCTGTTAACCGAAAGGTTGGTGGTTCAAGCCCACCCGGGGGCGCGAGCACCGCCTTTTACCACCGGACCAGAGTGGGTGACATGAGCGCTGTTGCAGCTCCCGACGGTGGCGTGTGGAAGGTGGCGTGGAGGCAGTGCGCGAGGCGGAGTGAGGGCGCCTGAGCACGTTGGTGCGAGGCGTGAGGTGTCAGAGGAGGGGAGAGTTGGTGTGAGTGGAGGGAGGGCGGGGTGGAGGGTGGAGGGTGGAGGGTGGAGGGTGGAGGGTGGAGAGCGGAGACGAGTGTAGGTAGCGTGGCCGAGCGGTCTAAGGCGCCGGTTTAAGGCACCGGTCCGAAAGGGCGTGGGTTCGAATCCCACCGCTGCCAAGTGCGCTTTTGGCCTCGGTGATGGCAGAGGTTGGTGGAAGGAGTCGGTGGTTGCGCGTCTCCTGGGCCATTGGTGGTTGAGCCTGCCCTGAGTCCGCAGTCGCAAACGTGTCCGGTGGCGTGGCGTTGGGGGCGTTGGCGATGTGGAGGACTTCTGTGGCTGGTGCCGTCTTTAGTGCAGCTGGCGTGGAGGAGACAACTGATGGCTGTGCGAGCATGGGAGGTGTGTGTGTGGTGACAGAGAGGAGAGAGAGAGGTGGAGATGATGAGTGGAGATGAGTGGCGATGAGTGGCGATGAGTGGGGATATATATGAGGAGGGGTTGTGTCCGTCGCACGTTTCGCCACACGAGGAAGGGGAGTGGAGGGCTGGGGCGTGGTTGTGGGCGTGGTCGTGGTCGTGGTCGTGGTCGTGGTCGTGGTCGTGGTCGTGGTCGTGGAGTGCTGAGGTGGGAGAGGAAGTGCAAGGCGGTCGTGGAAGCGGGCGACAAGATGGTGGAGGAGGTGGGTTGTTGCCTCCGTGGCGCAATCGGTTAGCGCGTTCGGCTGTTAACCGAAAGGTTGGTGGTTCAAGCCCACCCGGGGGCGCGAGCACCGCCTTTTACCACCGGACCAGAGTGGGTGACATGAGCGCTGTTGCAGCTCCCGACGGTGGCGTGTGGAAGGTGGCGTGGAGGCAGTGCGCGAGGCGGAGTGAGGGCGCCTGAGCACGTTGGTGCGAGGCGTGAGGTGTCAGAGGAGGGGAGAGTTGGTGTGAGTGGAGGGAGGGCGGGGTGGAGGGTGGAGGGTGGAGGGTGGAGGGTGGAGGGTGGAGAGCGGAGACGAGTGTAGGTAGCGTGGCCGAGCGGTCTAAGGCGCCGGTTTAAGGCACCGGTCCGAAAGGGCGTGGGTTCGAATCCCACCGCTGCCAAGTGCGCTTTTGGCCTCGGTGATGGCAGAGGTTGGTGGAAGGAGTCGGTGGTTGCGCGTCTCCTGGGCCATTGGTGGTTGAGCCTGCCCTGAGTCCGCAGTCGCAAACGTGTCCGGTGGCGTGGCGTTGGGGGCGTTGGCGATGTGGAGGACTTCTGTGGCTGGTGCCGTCTTTAGTGCAGCTGGCGTGGAGGAGACAACTGATGGCTGTGCGAGCATGGGAGGTGTGTGTGTGGTGACAGAGAGGAGAGAGAGAGGTGGAGATGATGAGTGGAGATGAGTGGCGATGAGTGGCGATGAGTGGGGATATATAGGGGGGGGGGTTGTGTCCGTCGCACGTTTCGCCACACGAGGAAGGGGAGTGGAGGGCTGGGGCGTGGTTGTGGGCGTGGTCGTGGTCGTGGTCGTGGTCGTGGTCGTGGTCGTGGAGTGCTGAGGTGGGAGAGGAAGTGCAAGGCGGTCGTGGAAGCGGGCGACAAGATGGTGGAGGAGGTGGGTTGTTGCCTCCGTGGCGCAATCGGTTAGCGCGTTCGGCTGTTAACCGAAAGGTTGGTGGTTCAAGCCCACCCGGGGGCGCGAGCACCGCCTTTTACCACCGGACCAGAGTGGGTGACATGAGCGCTGTTGCAGCTCCCGACGGTGGCGTGTGGAAGGTGGCGTGGAGGCAGTGCGCGAGGCGGAGTGAGGGCGCCTGAGCACGTTGGTGCGAGGCGTGAGGTGTCAGAGGAGGGGAGAGTTGGTGTGAGTGGAGGGAGGGCGGGGTGGAGGGGAGGGTGGAGGGTGGAGGGTGGAGGGTGGAGAGCGGAGACGAGTGTAGGTAGCGTGGCCGAGCGGTCTAAGGCGCCGGTTTAAGGCACCGGTCCGAAAGGGCGTGGGTTCGAATCCCACCGCTGCCAAGTGCGCTTTTGGCCTCGGTGATGGCAGAGGTTGGTGGAAGGAGTCGGTGGTTGCGCGTCTCCTGGGCCATTGGTGGTTGAGCCTGCCCTGAGTCCGCAGTCGCAAACGTGTCCGGTGGCGTGGCGTTGGGGGCGTTGGCGATGTGGAGGACTTCTGTGGCTGGTGCCGTCTTTAGTGCAGCTGGCGTGGAGGAGACAACTGATGGCTGTGCGAGCATGGGAGGTGTGTGTGTGGTGACAGAGAGGAGAGAGAGAGGTGGAGATGATGAGTGGAGATGAGTGGCGATGAGTGGCGATGAGTGGGGATATATATGAGGAGGGGTTGTGTCCGTCGCACGTTTCGCCACACGAGGAAGGGGAGTGGAGGGCTGGGGCGTGGTTGTGGGCGTGGTCGTGGTCGTGGTCGTGGTCGTGGTCGTGGTCGTGGTCGTGTCGTGGAGTGCTGAGGTGGGAGAGGAAGTGCAAGGCGGTCGTGGAAGCGGGCGACAAGATGGTGGAGGAGGTGGGTTGTTGCCTCCGTGGCGCAATCGGTTAGCGCGTTCGGCTGTTAACCGAAAGGTTGGTGGTTCAAGCCCACCCGGGGGCGCGAGCACCGCCTTTTACCACCGGACCAGAGTGGGTGACATGAGCGCTGTTGCAGCTCCCGACGGTGGCGTGTGGAAGGTGGCGTGGAGGCAGTGCGCGAGGCGGAGTGAGGGCGCCTGAGCACGTTGGTGCGAGGCGTGAGGTGTCAGAGGAGGGGAGAGTTGGTGTGAGTGGAGGGAGGGCGGGGTGGAGGGTGGAGGGTGGAGGGTGGAGGGTGGAGAGCGGAGACGAGTGTAGGTAGCGTGGCCGAGCGGTCTAAGGCGCCGGTTTAAGGCACCGGTCCGAAAGGGCGTGGGTTCGAATCCCACCGCTGCCAAGTGCGCTTTTGGCCTCGGTGATGGCAGAGGTTGGTGGAAGGAGTCGGTGGTTGCGCGTCTCCTGGGCCATTGGTGGTTGAGCCTGCCCTGAGTCCGCAGTCGCAAACGTGTCCGGTGGCGTGGCGTTGGGGGCGTTGGCGATGTGGAGGACTTCTGTGGCTGGTGCCGTCTTTAGTGCAGCTGGCGTGGAGGAGACAACTGATGGCTGTGCGAGCATGGGAGGTGTGTGTGTGGTGACAGAGAGGAGAGAGAGAGGTGGAGATGATGAGTGGAGATGAGTGGCGATGAGTGGCGATGAGTGGGGATATATATGAGGAGGGGTTGTGTCCGTCGCACGTTTCGCCACACGAGGAAGGGGAGTGGAGGGCTGGGGCGTGGTTGTGGGCGTGGTCGTGGTCGTGGTCGTGGTCGTGGTCGTGGTCGTGGTCGTGGTCGTGGAGTGCTGAGGTGGGAGAGGAAGTGCAAGGCGGTCGTGGAAGCGGGCGACAAGATGGTGGAGGAGGTGGGTTGTTGCCTCCGTGGCGCAATCGGTTAGCGCGTTCGGCTGTTAACCGAAAGGTTGGTGGTTCAAGCCCACCCGGGGGCGCGAGCACCGCCTTTTACCACCGGACCAGAGTGGGTGACATGAGCGCTGTTGCAGCTCCCGACGGTGGCGTGTGGAAGGTGGCGTGGAGGCAGTGCGCGAGGCGGAGTGAGGGCGCCTGAGCACGTTGGTGCGAGGCGTGAGGTGTCAGAGGAGGGGAGAGTTGGTGTGAGTGGAGGGAGGGCGGGGTGGAGGGTGGAGGGTGGAGGGTGGAGGGTGGAGGGTGGAGAGCGGAGACGAGTGTAGGTAGCGTGGCCGAGCGGTCTAAGGCGCCGGTTTAAGGCACCGGTCCGAAAGGGCGTGGGTTCGAATCCCACCGCTGCCAAGTGCGCTTTTGGCCTCGGTGATGGCAGAGGTTGGTGGAAGGAGTCGGTGGTTGCGCGTCTCCTGGGCCATTGGTGGTTGAGCCTGCCCTGAGTCCGCAGTCGCAAACGTGTCCGGTGGCGTGGCGTTGGGGGCGTTGGCGATGTGGAGGACTTCTGTGGCTGGTGCCGTCTTTAGTGCAGCTGGCGTGGAGGAGACAACTGATGGCTGTGCGAGCATGGGAGGTGTGTGTGTGGTGACAGAGAGGAGAGAGAGAGGTGGAGATGATGAGTGGCGATGAGTGGCGATGAGTGGGGATATATATGAGGAGGGGTTGTGTCCGTCGCACGTTTCGCCACACGAGGAAGGGGAGTGGAGGGCTGGGGCGTGGTTGTGGGCGTGGTCGTGGTCGTGGTCGTGGTCGTGGTCGTGGTCGTGGTCGTGGTCGTGGTCGTGGTCGTGGAGTGCTGAGGTGGGAGAGGAAGTGCAAGGCGGTCGTGGAAGCGGGCGACAAGATGGTGGAGGAGGTGGGTTGTTGCCTCCGTGGCGCAATCGGTTAGCGCGTTCGGCTGTTAACCGAAAGGTTGGTGGTTCAAGCCCACCCGGGGGCGCGAGCACCGCCTTTTACCACCGGACCAGAGTGGGTGACATGAGCGCTGTTGCAGCTCCCGACGGTGGCGTGTGGAAGGTGGCGTGGAGGCAGTGCGCGAGGCGGAGTGAGGGCGCCTGAGCACGTTGGTGCGAGGCGTGAGGTGTCAGAGGAGGGGAGAGTTGGTGTGAGTGGAGGGAGGGCGGGGTGGAGGGTGGAGGGTGGAGGGTGGAGGGTGGAGGGTGGAGAGCGGAGACGAGTGTAGGTAGCGTGGCCGAGCGGTCTAAGGCGCCGGTTTAAGGCACCGGTCCGAAAGGGCGTGGGTTCGAATCCCACCGCTGCCAAGTGCGCTTTTGGCCTCGGTGATGGCAGAGGTTGGTGGAAGGAGTCGGTGGTTGCGCGTCTCCTGGGCCATTGGTGGTTGAGCCTGCCCTGAGTCCGCAGTCGCAAACGTGTCCGGTGGCGTGGCGTTGGGGGCGTTGGCGATGTGGAGGACTTCTGTGGCTGGTGCCGTCTTTAGTGCAGCTGGCGTGGAGGAGACAACTGATGGCTGTGCGAGCATGGGAGGTGTGTGTGTGGTGACAGAGAGGAGAGAGAGAGGTGGAGATGATGAGTGGAGATGAGTGGCGATGAGTGGCGATGAGTGGGGATATATATGAGGAGGGGTTGTGTCCGTCGCACGTTTCGCCACACGAGGAAGGGGAGTGGAGGGCTGGGGCGTGGTTGTGGGCGTGGTCGTGGTCGTGGTCGTGGTCGTGGTCGTGGTCGTGGTCGTGGTCGTGGAGTGCTGAGGTGGGAGAGGAAGTGCAAGGCGGTCGTGGAAGCGGGCGACAAGATGGTGGAGGAGGTGGGTTGTTGCCTCCGTGGCGCAATCGGTTAGCGCGTTCGGCTGTTAACCGAAAGGTTGGTGGTTCAAGCCCACCCGGGGGCGCGAGCACCGCCTTTTACCACCGGACCAGAGTGGGTGACATGAGCGCTGTTGCAGCTCCCGACGGTGGCGTGTGGAAGGTGGCGTGGAGGCAGTGCGCGAGGCGGAGTGAGGGCGCCTGAGCACGTTGGTGCGAGGCGTGAGGTGTCAGAGGAGGGGAGAGTTGGTGTGAGTGGAGGGAGGGCGGGGTGGAGGGTGGAGGGTGGAGGGTGGAGGGTGGTGGAGAGCGGAGACGAGTGTAGGTAGCGTGGCCGAGCGGTCTAAGGCGCCGGTTTAAGGCACCGGTCCGAAAGGGCGTGGGTTCGAATCCCACCGCTGCCAAGTGCGCTTTTGGCCTCGGTGATGGCAGAGGTTGGTGGAAGGAGTCGGTGGTTGCGCGTCTCCTGGGCCATTGGTGGTTGAGCCTGCCCTGAGTCCGCAGTCGCAAACGTGTCCGGTGGCGTGGCGTTGGGGGCGTTGGCGATGTGGAGGACTTCTGTGGCTGGTGCCGTCTTTAGTGCAGCTGGCGTGGAGGAGACAACTGATGGCTGTGCGAGCATGGGAGGTGTGTGTGTGGTGACAGAGAGGAGAGAGAGAGGTGGAGATGATGAGTGGAGATGAGTGGCGATGAGTGGCGATGAGTGGGGATATATATGAGGAGGGGTTGTGTCCGTCGCACGTTTCGCCACACGAGGAAGGGGAGTGGAGGGCTGGGGCGTGGTTGTGGGCGTGGTCGTGGTCGTGGTCGTGGTCGTGGAGTGCTGAGGTGGGAGAGGAAGTGCAAGGCGGTCGTGGAAGCGGGCGACAAGATGGTGGAGGAGGTGGGTTGTTGCCTCCGTGGCGCAATCGGTTAGCGCGTTCGGCTGTTAACCGAAAGGTTGGTGGTTCAAGCCCACCCGGGGGCGCGAGCACCGCCTTTTACCACCGGACCAGAGTGGGTGACATGAGCGCTGTTGCAGCTCCCGACGGTGGCGTGTGGAAGGTGGCGTGGAGGCAGTGCGCGAGGCGGAGTGAGGGCGCCTGAGCACGTTGGTGCGAGGCGTGAGGTGTCAGAGGAGGGGAGAGTTGGTGTGAGTGGAGGGAGGGCGGGGTGGAGGGTGGAGGGTGGAGGGTGGAGGGTGGAGAGCGGAGACGAGTGTAGGTAGCGTGGCCGAGCGGTCTAAGGCGCCGGTTTAAGGCACCGGTCCGAAAGGGCGTGGGTTCGAATCCCACCGCTGCCAAGTGCGCTTTTGGCCTCGGTGATGGCAGAGGTTGGTGGAAGGAGTCGGTGGTTGCGCGTCTCCTGGGCCATTGGTGGTTGAGCCTGCCCTGAGTCCGCAGTCGCAAACGTGTCCGGTGGCGTGGCGTTGGGGGCGTTGGCGATGTGGAGGACTTCTGTGGCTGGTGCCGTCTTTAGTGCAGCTGGCGTGGAGGAGACAACTGATGGCTGTGCGAGCATGGGAGGTGTGTGTGTGGTGACAGAGAGGAGAGAGAGAGGTGGAGATGATGAGTGGAGATGAGTGGCGATGAGTGGCGATGAGTGGGGATATATATGAGGAGGGGTTGTGTCCGTCGCACGTTTCGCCACACGAGGAAGGGGAGTGGAGGGCTGGGGCGTGGTTGTGGGCGTGGTCGTGGTCGTGGTCGTGGTCGTGGTCGTGGTCGTGGTCGTGGTCGTGGTCGTGGAGTGCTGAGGTGGGAGAGGAAGTGCAAGGCGGTCGTGGAAGCGGGCGACAAGATGGTGGAGGAGGTGGGTTGTTGCCTCCGTGGCGCAATCGGTTAGCGCGTTCGGCTGTTAACCGAAAGGTTGGTGGTTCAAGCCCACCCGGGGGCGCGAGCACCGCCTTTTACCACCGGACCAGAGTGGGTGACATGAGCGCTGTTGCAGCTCCCGACGGTGGCGTGTGGAAGGTGGCGTGGAGGCAGTGCGCGAGGCGGAGTGAGGGCGCCTGAGCACGTTGGTGCGAGGCGTGAGGTGTCAGAGGAGGGGAGAGTTGGTGTGAGTGGAGGGAGGGCGGGGTGGAGGGTGGAGGGTGGAGGGTGGAGGGTGGAGGGTGGAGGGTGGAGAGCGGAGACGAGTGTAGGTAGCGTGGCCGAGCTTTCTAAGGCGCCGGTTTAAGGCACCGGTCCGAAAGGGCGTGGGTTCGAATCCCACCGCTGCCAAGTGCGCTTTTGGCCTCGGTGATGGCAGAGGTTGGTGGAAGGAGTCGGTGGTTGCGCGTCTCCTGGGCCATTGGTGGTTGAGCCTGCCCTGAGTCCGCAGTCGCAAACGTGTCCGGTGGCGTGGCGTTGGGGGCGTTGGCGATGTGGAGGACTTCTGTGGCTGGTGCCGTCTTTAGTGCAGCTGGCGTGGAGGAGACAACTGATGGCTGTGCGAGCATGGGAGGTGTGTGTGTGGTGACAGAGAGGAGAGAGAGAGGTGGAGATGATGAGTGGAGATGAGTGGCGATGAGTGGCGATGAGTGGGGATATATATGAGGAGGGGTTGTGTCCGTCGCACGTTTCGCCACACGAGGAAGGGGAGTGGAGGGCTGGGGCGTGGTTGTGGCGTGGTCGTGGTCGTGGTCGTGGTCGTGGTCGTGGTCGTGGTCGTGGTC
Organism: Hymenolepis microstoma; assembly: GCA_000469805.3. NCBI lineage: Eukaryota > Metazoa > Platyhelminthes > Cestoda > Cyclophyllidea > Hymenolepididae > Hymenolepis > Hymenolepis microstoma. The sequence goes on from LR215989.1 coordinate 26,201,963, forward strand.
GTGGAGTGCTGAGGTGGGAGAGGAAGTGCAAGGCGGTCGTGGAAGCGGGCGACAAGATGGTGGAGGAGGTGGGTTGTTGCCTCCGTGGCGCAATCGGTTAGCGCGTTCGGCTGTTAACCGAAAGGTTGGTGGTTCAAGCCCACCCGGGGGCGCGAGCACCGCCTTTTACCACCGGACCAGAGTGGGTGACATGAGCGCTGTTGCAGCTCCCGACGGTGGCGTGTGGAAGGTGGCGTGGAGGCAGTGCGCGAGGCGGAGTGAGGGCGCCTGAGCACGTTGGTGCGAGGCGTGAGGTGTCAGAGGAGGGGAGAGTTGGTGTGAGTGGAGGGAGGGCGGGGTGGAGGGTGGAGGGTGGAGGGTGGAGGGTGGAGGGTGGAGAGCGGAGACGAGTGTAGGTAGCGTGGCCGAGCGGTCTAAGGCGCCGGTTTAAGGCACCGGTCCGAAAGGGCGTGGGTTCGAATCCCACCGCTGCCAAGTGCGCTTTTGGCCTCGGTGATGGCAGAGGTTGGTGGAAGGAGTCGGTGGTTGCGCGTCTCCTGGGCCATTGGTGGTTGAGCCTGCCCTGAGTCCGCAGTCGCAAACGTGTCCGGTGGCGTGGCGTTGGGGGCGTTGGCGATGTGGAGGACTTCTGTGGCTGGTGCCGTCTTTAGTGCAGCTGGCGTGGAGGAGACAACTGATGGCTGTGCGAGCATGGGAGGTGTGTGTGTGGTGACAGAGAGGAGAGAGAGAGGTGGAGATGATGAGTGGAGATGAGTGGCGATGAGTGGCGATGAGTGGGGATATATATGAGGAGGGGTTGTGTCCGTCGCACGTTTCGCCACACGAGGAAGGGGAGTGGAGGGCTGGGGCGTGGTTGTGGGCGTGGTCGTGGTCGTGGTCGTGGTCGTGGTCGTGGTCGTGGTCGTGGTCGTGGAGTGCTGAGGTGGGAGAGGAAGTGCAAGGCGGTCGTGGAAGCGGGCGACAAGATGGTGGAGGAGGTGGGTTGTTGCCTCCGTGGCGCAATCGGTTAGCGCGTTCGGCTGTTAACCGAAAGGTTGGTGGTTCAAGCCCACCCGGGGGCGCGAGCACCGCCTTTTACCACCGGACCAGAGTGGGTGACATGAGCGCTGTTGCAGCTCCCGACGGTGGCGTGTGGAAGGTGGCGTGGAGGCAGTGCGCGAGGCGGAGTGAGGGCGCCTGAGCACGTTGGTGCGAGGCGTGAGGTGTCAGAGGAGGGGAGAGTTGGTGTGAGTGGAGGGAGGGCGGGGGGGGGGGGGGGGGGGGGGGTGGAGGGTGGAGGGTGGAGAGCGGAGACGAGTGTAGGTAGCGTGGCCGAGCGGTCTAAGGCGCCGGTTTAAGGCACCGGTCCGAAAGGGCGTGGGTTCGAATCCCACCGCTGCCAAGTGCGCTTTTGGCCTCGGTGATGGCAGAGGTTGGTGGAAGGAGTCGGTGGTTGCGCGTCTCCTGGGCCATTGGTGGTTGAGCCTGCCCTGAGTCCGCAGTCGCAAACGTGTCCGGTGGCGTGGCGTTGGGGGCGTTGGCGATGTGGAGGACTTCTGTGGCTGGTGCCGTCTTTAGTGCAGCTGGCGTGGAGGAGACAACTGATGGCTGTGCGAGCATGGGAGGTGTGTGTGTGGTGACAGAGAGGAGAGAGAGAGGTGGAGATGATGAGTGGAGATGAGTGGCGATGAGTGGCGATGAGTGGGGATATATATGAGGAGGGGTTGTGTCCGTCGCACGTTTCGCCACACGAGGAAGGGGAGTGGAGGGCTGGGGCGTGGTTGTGGGCGTGGTCGTGGTCGTGGTCGTGGTCGTGGTCGTGGTCGTGGTCGTGGTCGTGGAGTGCTGAGGTGGGAGAGGAAGTGCAAGGCGGTCGTGGAAGCGGGCGACAAGATGGTGGAGGAGGTGGGTTGTTGCCTCCGTGGCGCAATCGGTTAGCGCGTTCGGCTGTTAACCGAAAGGTTGGTGGTTCAAGCCCACCCGGGGGCGCGAGCACCGCCTTTTACCACCGGACCAGAGTGGGTGACATGAGCGCTGTTGCAGCTCCCGACGGTGGCGTGTGGAAGGTGGCGTGGAGGCAGTGCGCGAGGCGGAGTGAGGGCGCCTGAGCACGTTGGTGCGAGGCGTGAGGTGTCAGAGGAGGGGAGAGTTGGTGTGAGTGGAGGGAGGGCGGGGTGGAGGGTGGAGGGTGGAGGGTGGAGGGTGGAGGGTGGAGAGCGGAGACGAGTGTAGGTAGCGTGGCCGAGCGGTCTAAGGCGCCGGTTTAAGGCACCGGTCCGAAAGGGCGTGGGTTCGAATCCCACCGCTGCCAAGTGCGCTTTTGGCCTCGGTGATGGCAGAGGTTGGTGGAAGGAGTCGGTGGTTGCGCGTCTCCTGGGCCATTGGTGGTTGAGCCTGCCCTGAGTCCGCAGTCGCAAACGTGTCCGGTGGCGTGGCGTTGGGGGCGTTGGCGATGTGGAGGACTTCTGTGGCTGGTGCCGTCTTTAGTGCAGCTGGCGTGGAGGAGACAACTGATGGCTGTGCGAGCATGGGAGGTGTGTGTGTGGTGACAGAGAGGAGAGAGAGAGGTGGAGATGATGAGTGGAGATGAGTGGCGATGAGTGGCGATGAGTGGGGATATATATGAGGAGGGGTTGTGTCCGTCGCACGTTTCGCCACACGAGGAAGGGGAGTGGAGGGCTGGGGCGTGGTTGTGGGCGTGGTCGTGGTCGTGGTCGTGGTCGTGGTCGTGGTCGTGGTCGTGGTCGTGGAGTGCTGAGGTGGGAGAGGAAGTGCAAGGCGGTCGTGGAAGCGGGCGACAAGATGGTGGAGGAGGTGGGTTGTTGCCTCCGTGGCGCAATCGGTTAGCGCGTTCGGCTGTTAACCGAAAGGTTGGTGGTTCAAGCCCACCCGGGGGCGCGAGCACCGCCTTTTACCACCGGACCAGAGTGGGTGACATGAGCGCTGTTGCAGCTCCCGACGGTGGCGTGTGGAAGGTGGCGTGGAGGCAGTGCGCGAGGCGGAGTGAGGGCGCCTGAGCACGTTGGTGCGAGGCGTGAGGTGTCAGAGGAGGGGAGAGTTGGTGTGAGTGGAGGGAGGGCGGGGTGGAGGGTGGAGGGTGGAGGGTGGAGGGTGGAGGGTGGAGAGCGGAGACGAGTGTAGGTAGCGTGGCCGAGCGGTCTAAGGCGCCGGTTTAAGGCACCGGTCCGAAAGGGCGTGGGTTCGAATCCCACCGCTGCCAAGTGCGCTTTTGGCCTCGGTGATGGCAGAGGTTGGTGGAAGGAGTCGGTGGTTGCGCGTCTCCTGGGCCATTGGTGGTTGAGCCTGCCCTGAGTCCGCAGTCGCAAACGTGTCCGGTGGCGTGGCGTTGGGGGCGTTGGCGATGTGGAGGACTTCTGTGGCTGGTGCCGTCTTTAGTGCAGCTGGCGTGGAGGAGACAACTGATGGCTGTGCGAGCATGGGAGGTGTGTGTGTGGTGACAGAGAGGAGAGAGAGAGGTGGAGATGATGAGTGGAGATGAGTGGCGATGAGTGGCGATGAGTGGGGATATATATGAGGAGGGGTTGTGTCCGTCGCACGTTTCGCCACACGAGGAAGGGGAGTGGAGGGCTGGGGCGTGGTTGTGGGCGTGGTCGTGGTCGTGGTCGTGGTCGTGGTCGTGGTCGTGGTCGTGGTCGTGGTCGTGGAGTGCTGAGGTGGGAGAGGAAGTGCAAGGCGGTCGTGGAAGCGGGCGACAAGATGGTGGAGGAGGTGGGTTGTTGCCTCCGTGGCGCAATCGGTTAGCGCGTTCGGCTGTTAACCGAAAGGTTGGTGGTTCAAGCCCACCCGGGGGCGCGAGCACCGCCTTTTACCACCGGACCAGAGTGGGTGACATGAGCGCTGTTGCAGCTCCCGACGGTGGCGTGTGGAAGGTGGCGTGGAGGCAGTGCGCGAGGCGGAGTGAGGGCGCCTGAGCACGTTGGTGCGAGGCGTGAGGTGTCAGAGGAGGGGAGAGTTGGTGTGAGTGGAGGGAGGGCGGGGTGGAGGGTGGAGGGTGGAGGGGGGTGGAGGGTGGAGAGCGGAGACGAGTGTAGGTAGCGTGGCCGAGCGGTCTAAGGCGCCGGTTTAAGGCACCGGTCCGAAAGGGCGTGGGTTCGAATCCCACCGCTGCCAAGTGCGCTTTTGGCCTCGGTGATGGCAGAGGTTGGTGGAAGGAGTCGGTGGTTGCGCGTCTCCTGGGCCATTGGTGGTTGAGCCTGCCCTGAGTCCGCAGTCGCAAACGTGTCCGGTGGCGTGGCGTTGGGGGCGTTGGCGATGTGGAGGACTTCTGTGGCTGGTGCCGTCTTTAGTGCAGCTGGCGTGGAGGAGACAACTGATGGCTGTGCGAGCATGGGAGGTGTGTGTGTGGTGACAGAGAGGAGAGAGAGAGGTGGAGATGATGAGTGGAGATGAGTGGCGATGAGTGGCGATGAGTGGGGATATATATGAGGAGGGGTTGTGTCCGTCGCACGTTTCGCCACACGAGGAAGGGGAGTGGAGGGCTGGGGCGTGGTTGTGGGCGTGGTCGTGGTCGTGGTCGTGGTCGTGGTCGTGGTCGTGGTCGTGGTCGTGGAGTGCTGAGGTGGGAGAGGAAGTGCAAGGCGGTCGTGGAAGCGGGCGACAAGATGGTGGAGGAGGTGGGTTGTTGCCTCCGTGGCGCAATCGGTTAGCGCGTTCGGCTGTTAACCGAAAGGTTGGTGGTTCAAGCCCACCCGGGGGCGCGAGCACCGCCTTTTACCACCGGACCAGAGTGGGTGACATGAGCGCTGTTGCAGCTCCCGACGGTGGCGTGTGGAAGGTGGCGTGGAGGCAGTGCGCGAGGCGGAGTGAGGGCGCCTGAGCACGTTGGTGCGAGGCGTGAGGTGTCAGAGGAGGGGAGAGTTGGTGTGAGTGGAGGGAGGGCGGGGTGGAGGGTGGAGGGTGGAGGGTGGAGGTGGAGGGTGGAGAGCGGAGACGAGTGTAGGTAGCGTGGCCGAGCGGTCTAAGGCGCCGGTTTAAGGCACCGGTCCGAAAGGGCGTGGGTTCGAATCCCACCGCTGCCAAGTGCGCTTTTGGCCTCGGTGATGGCAGAGGTTGGTGGAAGGAGTCGGTGGTTGCGCGTCTCCTGGGCCATTGGTGGTTGAGCCTGCCCTGAGTCCGCAGTCGCAAACGTGTCCGGTGGCGTGGCGTTGGGGGCGTTGGCGATGTGGAGGACTTCTGTGGCTGGTGCCGTCTTTAGTGCAGCTGGCGTGGAGGAGACAACTGATGGCTGTGCGAGCATGGGAGGTGTGTGTGTGGTGACAGAGAGGAGAGAGAGAGGTGGAGATGATGAGTGGAGATGAGTGGCGATGAGTGGCGATGAGTGGGGATATATATGAGGAGGGGTTGTGTCCGTCGCACGTTTCGCCACACGAGGAAGGGGAGTGGAGGGCTGGGGCGTGGTTGTGGGCGTGGTCGTGGTCGTGGTCGTGGTCGTGGTCGTGGTCGTGGTCGTGGTCGTGGAGTGCTGAGGTGGGAGAGGAAGTGCAAGGCGGTCGTGGAAGCGGGCGACAAGATGGTGGAGGAGGTGGGTTGTTGCCTCCGTGGCGCAATCGGTTAGCGCGTTCGGCTGTTAACCGAAAGGTTGGTGGTTCAAGCCCACCCGGGGGCGCGAGCACCGCCTTTTACCACCGGACCAGAGTGGGTGACATGAGCGCTGTTGCAGCTCCCGACGGTGGCGTGTGGAAGGTGGCGTGGAGGCAGTGCGCGAGGCGGAGTGAGGGCGCCTGAGCACGTTGGTGCGAGGCGTGAGGTGTCAGAGGAGGGGAGAGTTGGTGTGAGTGGAGGGAGGGCGGGGTGGAGGGTGGAGGGTGGAGGGTGGAGGGTGGAGAGCGGAGACGAGTGTAGGTAGCGTGGCCGAGCGGTCTAAGGCGCCGGTTTAAGGCACCGGTCCGAAAGGGCGTGGGTTCGAATCCCACCGCTGCCAAGTGCGCTTTTGGCCTCGGTGATGGCAGAGGTTGGTGGAAGGAGTCGGTGGTTGCGCGTCTCCTGGGCCATTGGTGGTTGAGCCTGCCCTGAGTCCGCAGTCGCAAACGTGTCCGGTGGCGTGGCGTTGGGGGCGTTGGCGATGTGGAGGACTTCTGTGGCTGGTGCCGTCTTTAGTGCAGCTGGCGTGGAGGAGACAACTGATGGCTGTGCGAGCATGGGAGGTGTGTGTGTGGTGACAGAGAGGAGAGAGAGAGGTGGAGATGATGAGTGGAGATGAGTGGCGATGAGTGGCGATGAGTGGGGATATATATGAGGAGGGGTTGTGTCCGTCGCACGTTTCGCCACACGAGGAAGGGGAGTGGAGGGCTGGGGCGTGGTTGTGGGCGTGGTCGTGGTCGTGGTCGTGGTCGTGGTCGTGGTCGTGGAGTGCTGAGGTGGGAGAGGAAGTGCAAGGCGGTCGTGGAAGCGGGCGACAAGATGGTGGAGGAGGTGGGTTGTTGCCTCCGTGGCGCAATCGGTTAGCGCGTTCGGCTGTTAACCGAAAGGTTGGTGGTTCAAGCCCACCCGGGGGCGCGAGCACCGCCTTTTACCACCGGACCAGAGTGGGTGACATGAGCGCTGTTGCAGCTCCCGACGGTGGCGTGTGGAAGGTGGCGTGGAGGCAGTGCGCGAGGCGGAGTGAGGGCGCCTGAGCACGTTGGTGCGAGGCGTGAGGTGTCAGAGGAGGGGAGAGTTGGTGTGAGTGGAGGGAGGGCGGGGTGGAGGGTGGAGGGTGGAGGGTGGAGGGTGGAGGGTGGAGAGCGGAGACGAGTGTAGGTAGCGTGGCCGAGCGGTCTAAGGCGCCGGTTTAAGGCACCGGTCCGAAAGGGCGTGGGTTCGAATCCCACCGCTGCCAAGTGCGCTTTTGGCCTCGGTGATGGCAGAGGTTGGTGGAAGGAGTCGGTGGTTGCGCGTCTCCTGGGCCATTGGTGGTTGAGCCTGCCCTGAGTCCGCAGTCGCAAACGTGTCCGGTGGCGTGGCGTTGGGGGCGTTGGCGATGTGGAGGACTTCTGTGGCTGGTGCCGTCTTTAGTGCAGCTGGCGTGGAGGAGACAACTGATGGCTGTGCGAGCATGGGAGGTGTGTGTGTGGTGACAGAGAGGAGAGAGAGAGGTGGAGATGATGAGTGGAGATGAGTGGCGATGAGTGGCGATGAGTGGGGATATATATGAGGAGGGGTTGTGTCCGTCGCACGTTTCGCCACACGAGGAAGGGGAGTGGAGGGCTGGGGCGTGGTTGTGGGCGTGGTCGTGGTCGTGGTCGTGGTCGTGGTCGTGGTCGTGGTCGTGGTCGTGGAGTGCTGAGGTGGGAGAGGAAGTGCAAGGCGGTCGTGGAAGCGGGCGACAAGATGGTGGAGGAGGTGGGTTGTTGCCTCCGTGGCGCAATCGGTTAGCGCGTTCGGCTGTTAACCGAAAGGTTGGTGGTTCAAGCCCACCCGGGGGCGCGAGCACCGCCTTTTACCACCGGACCAGAGTGGGTGACATGAGCGCTGTTGCAGCTCCCGACGGTGGCGTGTGGAAGGTGGCGTGGAGGCAGTGCGCGAGGCGGAGTGAGGGCGCCTGAGCACGTTGGTGCGAGGCGTGAGGTGTCAGAGGAGGGGAGAGTTGGTGTGAGTGGAGGGAGGGCGGGGTGGAGGGTGGAGGGTGGAGGGTGGAGGGTGGAGAGAGACGAGTGTAGGTAGCGTGGCCGAGCGGTCTAAGGCGCCGGTTTAAGGCACCGGTCCGAAAGGGCGTGGGTTCGAATCCCACCGCTGCCAAGTGCGCTTTTGGCCTCGGTGATGGCAGAGGTTGGTGGAAGGAGTCGGTGGTTGCGCGTCTCCTGGGCCATTGGTGGTTGAGCCTGCCCTGAGTCCGCAGTCGCAAACGTGTCCGGTGGCGTGGCGTTGGGGGCGTTGGCGATGTGGAGGACTTCTGTGGCTGGTGCCGTCTTTAGTGCAGCTGGCGTGGAGGAGACAACTGATGGCTGTGCGAGCATGGGAGGTGTGTGTGTGGTGACAGAGAGGAGAGAGAGAGGTGGAGATGATGAGTGGAGATGAGTGGCGATGAGTGGCGATGAGTGGGGATATATATGAGGAGGGGTTGTGTCCGTCGCACGTTTCGCCACACGAGGAAGGGGAGTGGAGGGCTGGGGCGTGGTTGTGGGCGTGGTCGTGGTCGTGGTCGTGGTCGTGGGTCGTGGAGTGCTGAGGTGGGAGAGGAAGTGCAAGGCGGTCGTGGAAGCGGGCGACAAGATGGTGGAGGAGGTGGGTTGTTGCCTCCGTGGCGCAATCGGTTAGCGCGTTCGGCTGTTAACCGAAAGGTTGGTGGTTCAAGCCCACCCGGGGGCGCGAGCACCGCCTTTTACCACCGGACCAGAGTGGGTGACATGAGCGCTGTTGCAGCTCCCGACGGTGGCGTGTGGAAGGTGGCGTGGAGGCAGTGCGCGAGGCGGAGTGAGGGCGCCTGAGCACGTTGGTGCGAGGCGTGAGGTGTCAGAGGAGGGGAGAGTTGGTGTGAGTGGAGGGAGGGCGGGGTGGAGGGTGGAGGGTGGAGGGTGGAGGGTGGAGGGTGGAGAGCGGAGACGAGTGTAGGTAGCGTGGCCGAGCGGTCTAAGGCGCCGGTTTAAGGCACCGGTCCGAAAGGGCGTGGGTTCGAATCCCACCGCTGCCAAGTGCGCTTTTGGCCTCGGTGATGGCAGAGGTTGGTGGAAGGAGTCGGTGGTTGCGCGTCTCCTGGGCCATTGGTGGTTGAGCCTGCCCTGAGTCCGCAGTCGCAAACGTGTCCGGTGGCGTGGCGTTGGGGGCGTTGGCGATGTGGAGGACTTCTGTGGCTGGTGCCGTCTTTAGTGCAGCTGGCGTGGAGGAGACAACTGATGGCTGTGCGAGCATGGGAGGTGTGTGTGTGGTGACAGAGAGGAGAGAGAGAGGTGGAGATGATGAGTGGAGATGAGTGGCGATGAGTGGCGATGAGTGGGGATATATATGAGGAGGGGTTGTGTCCGTCGCACGTTTCGCCACACGAGGAAGGGGAGTGGAGGGCTGGGGCGTGGTTGTGGGCGTGGTCGTGGTCGTGGTCGTGGTCGTGGTCGTGGAGTGCTGAGGTGGGAGAGGAAGTGCAAGGCGGTCGTGGAAGCGGGCGACAAGATGGTGGAGGAGGTGGGTTGTTGCCTCCGTGGCGCAATCGGTTAGCGCGTTCGGCTGTTAACCGAAAGGTTGGTGGTTCAAGCCCACCCGGGGGCGCGAGCACCGCCTTTTACCACCGGACCAGAGTGGGTGACATGAGCGCTGTTGCAGCTCCCGACGGTGGCGTGTGGAAGGTGGCGTGGAGGCAGTGCGCGAGGCGGAGTGAGGGCGCCTGAGCACGTTGGTGCGAGGCGTGAGGTGTCAGAGGAGGGGAGAGTTGGTGTGAGTGGAGGGAGGGCGGGGTGGAGGGTGGAGGGTGGAGGGTGGAGGGTGGAGGGTGGAGAGCGGAGACGAGTGTAGGTAGCGTGGCCGAGCGGTCTAAGGCGCCGGTTTAAGGCACCGGTCCGAAAGGGCGTGGGTTCGAATCCCACCGCTGCCAAGTGCGCTTTTGGCCTCGGTGATGGCAGAGGTTGGTGGAAGGAGTCGGTGGTTGCGCGTCTCCTGGGCCATTGGTGGTTGAGCCTGCCCTGAGTCCGCAGTCGCAAACGTGTCCGGTGGCGTGGCGTTGGGGGCGTTGGCGATGTGGAGGACTTCTGTGGCTGGTGCCGTCTTTAGTGCAGCTGGCGTGGAGGAGACAACTGATGGCTGTGCGAGCATGGGAGGTGTGTGTGTGGTGACAGAGAGGAGAGAGAGAGGTGGAGATGATGAGTGGAGATGAGTGGCGATGAGTGGCGATGAGTGGGGATATATATGAGGAGGGGTTGTGTCCGTCGCACGTTTCGCCACACGAGGAAGGGGAGTGGAGGGCTGGGGCGTGGTTGTGGGCGTGGTCGTGGTCGTGGTCGTGGTCGTGGTCGTGGAGTGCTGAGGTGGGAGAGGAAGTGCAAGGCGGTCGTGGAAGCGGGCGACAAGATGGTGGAGGAGGTGGGTTGTTGCCTCCGTGGCGCAATCGGTTAGCGCGTTCGGCTGTTAACCGAAAGGTTGGTGGTTCAAGCCCACCCGGGGGCGCGAGCACCGCCTTTTACCACCGGACCAGAGTGGGTGACATGAGCGCTGTTGCAGCTCCCGACGGTGGCGTGTGGAAGGTGGCGTGGAGGCAGTGCGCGAGGCGGAGTGAGGGCGCCTGAGCACGTTGGTGCGAGGCGTGAGGTGTCAGAGGAGGGGAGAGTTGGTGTGAGTGGAGGGAGGGCGGGGTGGAGGGGGGGAGGGTGGAGGGTGGAGGGTGGAGAGCGGAGACGAGTGTAGGTAGCGTGGCCGAGCTTTCTAAGGCGCCGGTTTAAGGCACCGGTCCGAAAGGGCGTGGGTTCGAATCCCACCGCTGCCAAGTGCGCTTTTGGCCTCGGTGATGGCAGAGGTTGGTGGAAGGAGTCGGTGGTTGCGCGTCTCCTGGGCCATTGGTGGTTGAGCCTGCCCTGAGTCCGCAGTCGCAAACGTGTCCGGTGGCGTGGCGTTGGGGGCGTTGGCGATGTGGAGGACTTCTGTGGCTGGTGCCGTCTTTAGTGCAGCTGGCGTGGAGGAGACAACTGATGGCTGTGCGAGCATGGGAGGTGTGTGTGTGGTGACAGAGAGGAGAGAGAGAGGTGGAGATGATGAGTGGAGATGAGTGGCGATGAGTGGCGATGAGTGGGGATATATATGAGGAGGGGTTGTGTCCGTCGCACGTTTCGCCACACGAGGAAGGGGAGTGGAGGGCTGGGGCGTGGTTGTGGGCGTGGTCGTGGTCGTGGTCGTGGTCGTGGTCGTGGTCGTGGTCGTGGAGTGCTGAGGTGGGAGAGGAAGTGCAAGGCGGTCGTGGAAGCGGGCGACAAGATGGTGGAGGAGGTGGGTTGTTGCCTCCGTGGCGCAATCGGTTAGCGCGTTCGGCTGTTAACCGAAAGGTTGGTGGTTCAAGCCCACCCGGGGGCGCGAGCACCGCCTTTTACCACCGGACCAGAGTGGGTGACATGAGCGCTGTTGCAGCTCCCGACGGTGGCGTGTGGAAGGTGGCGTGGAGGCAGTGCGCGAGGCGGAGTGAGGGCGCCTGAGCACGTTGGTGCGAGGCGTGAGGTGTCAGTTGGATCTATGGTTGTTTTGCTTTGTGTTTTTATGCTCTGATCTTTTTCTTTCTATTTTATTTTTTTTTACTAGTCTCGTTTAATTATTTTTTTCGTCTAATTTGCCCTTGTATTTATAATTATTTGTTATTTTCCTTTGTCTTATTGCTGCTGTTAACATCTTTTCCATGTGTCCATATCTTTTTTTCGTCATTTGAGTTCTGTGTTTTGTCAGTTGTAAATTTATATTTACTCACCGGGTTAATATTCGTCGCTTTTGAGTTTTATTAAATACAGTATGTTCATTTTTAATTTTACTGAGTCAACTTCTTTAATAGTTAATTTGTGCTGATAAACTCTCTACGCTCTGAATTCACACTTATATGTGCACCCCTTATCATCCAATCAGAACCACGAGTTCTTTAATCGAATCCGAATTCTAGTTGCACTAACCCACTCGCGCACGCACTCAACCTCAAAGTACCAATCATACGATTGTCTTTCTCACACTCTACAAAGCAACAGACTGCCCCACATCTGGCACAAACTATGCCTCAAAGAGTCCTTCTCAACCTACCGGTGTCACATATTCATTAACAATAATCTTTTGGGACGTTATTCGCCTGTTCAATTGTGTTATTAAACCTCTTGGTAGTTATATTTCACTCTTCTTTGTCTATGTAATGGCTCGCCTGCCCTTCAACTTTGGTAAGGCCTCATTTAGTACCCTTTCCATATATATTGCAAAATAATATATTTTTTACTTTAAGATATTAAGGCACTTAAATCTAATTACGATTAGTTGCAACAAATTCTTTTATTTTCATTTTTAATTCAATCTCAACTTGTTCACGCGCCATCTGGGTGATTGTGTCGAAGAACAATTTGTTCTAATACCTATAGTCTTTTATTTGTTGCTTTGTAAATAGAGCATCTACTTCGTTTTGTCGTTTTTAACTTTGACCACACTTTATTTCGATATTTTCACATAAATAATTCATTTTTACGTTGACCTTATTTTGGACCTATCTTGTTTCGAAAAATGTAACTTGAAATTTGAGTAGCTAGTAGGAGGAGGAAAGTAGTAGCTCAATTTCTTTATGAGTCATTTTCAGGCAGCAGGTTTTTTGATAAAATAAATGCTTATATTTGACGTGTGCGATATTTTCATGGAAATTTAGTGCCATTCTTGTGGGGACCTACTGTGGGAGTTATTTCTTATAATTTATAATTTCTTATAATTTCTGTTTAATATAATACTGAGAACTTCAATCTATTTTCACTCAAATGAAAATATCTTAAATTTTGTTGATTCGGTTTAACTCTGAAGGTATATATTCTATACTCTTCACTGTCAACTTCTTAGTCACTCGAATTAGTTAAAGCTATCTCCAATTAATTAATCTCACTGATTTTCTCATTCGTATTGGAAAATACCTCACAGTAAGCTTGAATTCTACCATCCTCCAAGATAAATGACAAGTAGGCAAAGAATGAATTTTATCATTCTCTCCGCCGTACACTTCAGGATAAGTATCATCTGATTAGTTCTTTTCATAAAAGACCTATGGAATAACACTCGTGATTAAGTGAACTACTTACAGGCTACCTTTGGTCGTAAAAAGAAATTGTGACTATGCCCTCTTTTGAGCAAAGAAGCATTTATGCTATGGTGTTCTTAAAATTTATTGACTTAACATTACCGCCTTAGATACCATATTGTATAGAAGAACTTGGCCTCCTATTTTTTGAATTGCTTCTGGATGTGTACTTTCATATAACTATTCCAAATTTAAGGTAGTTCAACTAGATGGAGAGAAGAATTTTCCTTAAATCAGTACTCGACATTGCAGGGGAAATTTGTAAATGAAAATTCATTGCAAGGTCGCGCAGAGCTCGGCATCTCTTAAACCTATTAGAATTCGCAGGCTATATATCCCCTGACCAAGAAGAAGTCTCAACACGATTTTAAATAAATTGACCTGTTGTATTATTATTCTAACAAGGACTTAATTTACTAGCAACCTAACAAAATGAAAGAAATTCCGAATTACACACTCAAAAGTGACAGTAGATTATTAGAACAAATCAAATTAACCGCTAAGCACTATTTCCATATCTTTATTAATTTACATCCTATAAAATTAACCATTAAATTTTTTTGCAACTTGAAAGAAAAACTCAAATTACTCCAATTCTTGCATCGCTCTGTGTATTTATAGATTAAAAACGCTTAAACAAGGAAAATAAATTTTAATTTACTGAGATACGCCTCGGGTAATAGTAGCTAAATAAAATTTAATCATGCCCAGCTTGTCTAGAAGTTGATACTGTCTGATTGTGGTGCAGGTGTAAGATGAAATCCGATATTTAATTTATCGCTATCATTGTAGCTATTTGTGTTCCAAATCAAGTTTTGATGAGGGGTGAAAGGAGGAATTGAGGGTTGTGAATATATTTCATATTTGAATGAATATAACAAGCAATATCAATGTGTGATGGATGTCTATACCAGCCTAAGTTTCATGAAAATAGAAAAATTTAATTCAAATGATCTGCAAATGTGCGCAAAAGCTTTTAATAAGATATTATTTATGATTAAAAAATATTTGAATTACCTTAGTAATCCGTATTCTATTCATTTTTTAACTTTTTAACCTTTCACTTTTACTTTAGGAACGTTTTTAATGATTTTGGTGTGCTTAAATGGTGTCTGCTTCGCTTCCCTTTATCTGACAAAGCAAGGAAAAGGTTTTCTACAGCAGGATCACGATTACGAAGCCCCTGTAATTAGCATGGGTTCCATTTCCGCCCATTGGTTAAATATCCAGTGCACTGTTCCAAAAAGTGGTTCTGCTTTTCGAGTCTTCATCAACTGTCCCGCTCTCCAATCACCGTGTTATGAAAATTGTCTGCCTACTCAAGTGTGTGATGAAGACAGTTCAGCGGATGAGCAATGTTTACCTGATAGAACTGCTGTAAATTGCACAGAATCGACCAATGAAGATGGCAGCAAAGTTACCAGTCTTTGGATTGATAAGCGAAGTGCCCGACTTCATGGGTCCTGGATTTGTACTAGTCAAGGAATTAAGAGTATTGTCGTTAATGTAAGTTACTATTCGTTAGGTTAATATTGCCTATCGTAAACCTCAGCGAAGAGTATCTAATGAAGATGTAACAGTGAATGGCACTCTGTTGGTGAATGACAGATCAAGGTATCTGAGGTACCTTCCTTTGGATTATGATCTTAGAGGGCTAAATGGCAGCTAAGGTATTCAACTGACCAAATCTTCTATATTTCATCAATCCTCACTACTGCAATAATATAGTGGTGGGCACTTTTTGAAGAGGACCAGGAATCAGGAGAAAATGAAGATTGTGTGCCTTGGTTGTGTGGGTGAAATCAATAGGAAGGTAAAGTTAGAGAGTAACGACCAGGTGTCCGTTTTGGCGTGCCATCTCATAGGTAAATTTCAACCCAAGTGTGCTGTTATATTAAATAGATTGGGAGCATTGATTTTCGTGCCATCACTGAGAGGAAGTCGTGGTCTCTATCATTTTATTGAGTTGGCCAGGGGGAATTGAGTACCCCAAGAAGTGGGGATGACGCTTTACTGTTATTGCTTGTTTTATGACAAGGATAACTGATTCATGAGGTCAAGGCAAGTTTTAATTTGAGAAAATTTTCTTCCGTTTAAGTTAAAGAATATGCAGAATACGTCCATTGAGTCTCGAAACGATGATTTATGTTCATGGTGTTCAGTCCTGATCGGCAAGTAAAGTCAATTAAGTCCAAAATCAATCACCTTTGCGAACAACTAGAACGTGCTTTTATTTGATTAACTCTTTCTGCGTTTTGTGGAATATTCAACTTACGGTGTAGAAAGTAGAAAACAGTGGGTTATGTGAATCGGGATATTTTCAGTATTCATTTAGTAGGGGTTAAATTATTGGTGATTGAGGAAATTGTAATGTTACAATAGAAGATGATGAATCGGAGGAACAAGCTGCAATATTTCATAGTATGATCGTTGATCCTAACCAAGTTTCCAAATTCTGAAGTTCGAAGAGGCATCTTCATCTTAAATTGGCATTGCTTCATGTGCAAGTTGCATGAACTGCCATTGGAATGTGTGATAGCTATATGCTAGAATCTAAAATCTTATTAACCCCATTTTGAGCTCGATACTCTATTGCTGACTTCAAATAAACATTTCTTATCAAACTGGCTTAATATTATTATGCAAATAAGACTCGGGATACAATTCTGAGACCGTTTTCGAACTCGTTTTTTGTTGGTAAATTTAGCAAATTATTGAATTGTCCATAGTTAGAATAAATAGAGAAGAAAATCTTCTTTCAGTGGTCCCGGATTGGTGTGCTTAACGGAAGGAGAAGGAAATTTGATGGAACCCGTTGGAATTTAGGGACAATGAATAATTTTAAGGTTCACACGGCTCAAACACTTTTGGTAGTACTTCGAACTTCGGTATATTTTATGAAAATTTTGACTATCCTGAACGCATTATTCAATAAAAGCCATCAAGTTGTATTAAACCTTTGTTACTAAGGTGCGTAAGACCTATTCTTTGATAGTTTCAAAATTTCACATTACTGAAATATCAAAATATAAATTGTCTATGATAAAGTCGCGTATTAGGAAAATAAACTAGACCAGACTCATTTGACTAATAACATTATCATGTTAACATATCTTAACCTCGAATGAATCAAATGAGAGGATTTAATATATCGGTTGTTTGCGATTTAGGTGCTACCAGAGGTGGAAGAAGAATCTGTAACCACCCCGTCAGTGCTCACTGAAACGGAAACAGAGCAACAAAAACTTGAGGATGATCAGAATGAAGCAAGCAGTACCGAAGTGACTTTGAAGCCCCCATTATATGCATTCACAAGTAAGTTTTCATTGCATACATTTGATTGCTCAGCGCGATTCAAAGGAAGTTAGAAAATCTACAATTTTTATGAAGTTACTGGAAATTCAAGCCTATTAGGGAAAGAGTTTTATAACGCTCATCTCAAATTCTCTAACTCTCCTTAGTAGCCAAAATCAATCACTTTGATTAGCCATACCACTCACTGGTTACATAGAGACGATATTGTACTAAGTATGCACGGTTAAATTACAATAGCAACACTGGTGATAATTGCACAATGATATCGATATAATAATGTCAATTAATCCTGATATATAAAATCCCAGCATATCGATCGAAAATCCTCGAACACATTTAAAAATTCAGGAAACCGATCCCGCTTTAAAATAATGGTTAACAGAGGATTAAGAGAATATGTATTTCTTAACAAAACGACAAACGAAGGACTTCTATTTACAGCTGACAAGTGTTTGAAGTTTTCCTCATTGTTGAGGTTCAGAAGAATTATCGTTTTATAATTTCAAGAGTATATATATTAATATTATTATAAGTACCTCGCACGAAAGAGATCCATTTAATTTGATATAATAAGTCAAATTTAAGTAAATTCATATTAATTATTCTACAAAATTTGCTAAAAATACTAATGTTCGTAAATTTCTAGATAAACATTTTCAAAGTTATTTTAATTTTAGATTTTTTGGCCCAACCTCCGTGGATATTCTGCTTAATAGCAATTTTCATAATCTCTATAACAGTGAATATTATTCTATGGTGTAGATGGTGCCTCGTGTGCATATTTACAGGTAAAAGCATGGACCTTTTTCAAGTGGAAGATGGTGCTCTATTTATTTTAAAGAAAATTTTATTTGAATGGGTCTTAATATAATTGGATCTATCACTGTTTGTACAATTATTTATTATTGTTTATTAATTACAGTACGCCGAAAAAAGTATAGCGAAGATCAAAAGCTTCTTGGCGATATGGTATGTCTTCCTACACAAATAAGTCGTCCCCATTCAGGCCTCTGGGAGAGCGACGTATATCCAACAGCTTTTATGGACAATATGCAGGAGCCACCCTACTTCAAGGGAAATCCTAACAGATATAATTATTTTGGAACATTTGGTCCAAGCAACTTTGCATACGATCATTCGCATGTTCAAAATATCAGCGAATTTAATGACATATCATTTCCCCAATACTTTAATACCATGCAGCCTAATCAATTGTGGAGAACTCGAAGCGTAGGAGCAGCATTTTCATCTGGAAATTTCCCTATTAATTATGACCCTGTAAACCATATTCGAAACGACACTGGTTCACTCAAACTTCTTAATTCCCAAAATGACAATCTTTTACCACCTCCCAATCTTATCCTGACTCCAATGAGCAAAACCAGCGAAGACTTAAAGAAGTTTCCTAGAATTACTATGAATCCCGCGTCAACATCTGCTGCAGTCTATGATGATGTGGCAAGCAGTTCAACCATAACAATAAATTCAAAGGAGCCCAAAATATTCAATTTGCCAAAGGACCCAATTCTTCCAAGTTTAGTTGAATTTGACAAATCACCGAAGTCATCTACCAAGGTTTCAAGTAAAGTATAGCATAATTTCGATTATGAACACTTCGAAAAGTCAAGTTTGTACCAACTGTATATGAAATTTGCCCACAGTAGCTTTGTTACACCTATGAATTATTCTGAATTAATTTGTATGTAAATGCTTTGAATAACCATGTTTTTCCTAAGTAACTTAATTATAATAAATCCAAATATAAATAAGTTCATCGCCTTACATTAATAACAAGCTCATTTTCGATTAATTTTAGTTTAATCTGGCCTTTAATCATTCGGAATTTATTTTCAACGGTACGCGTTGAAATACATCAATATCTCATTCGATATGGCCTTAATACGACTTTGGCATTTTGTCTCGAGGTGTCGTCGTTTTAACATTTTGAGATCGAATCAACTCATCTCTATGCATTATATATAATATACTTGAGTTTAACAAATTACGAATATAAAATATGAATTTTGTGACAGAAAGTGGACTTAAAGTAAATTGTCGCATGTATTCTTAATGCGTCTTCTAGGTTGCGTCTCGCATCTCAGCCCGTAATAAGCCCTGTATATTTGAGGCCTTATTGGGAAAGAAGTACGGTCCAAGTATTGCAGACTTTGCCTTCCATAAGTCAGCGTTTTCAACCAAGCAGAGCGTACTTTTCGATGCAATTCTATCACAAACTATGCCCCCAACAATAAATAATTTTCACACGGGTGGATTAGATGGGGAATGTATTCTTATTAATACAGATTCCTCCTTTTCTATAATCACTTTTGTTCTTTTTCTGGAGAGAGTCCTGTCTTTTCGCTTCCCCGGTGTTTCACAATCTCCAATAATTGATATGGTACGGTCGAATAATCTGATCCTAATGATGTAGGTTTTGAATCGACTGTTTGTTATAAATGCACGAACAGCCACCGAGTGTATTCTTACTTTATCAAGTCTTCGGAGTATAATTAAAATAGATAAGAGTTGTCTACTTATTATAAACTCTATATCTAGCCTCTTTGGATACATTCCAATAAAGGAAATGACTATTACACGATCCGTATTCCTCGACTACTTGAAGCATATTGTAGAAACCTTTTCCATTCAGTGTTTATGCTTCCGGATGCTTACCGCCAATCAAGTACACCGTTACCTGCTCATAATTCCACCATCCTTTAGGAGACAAAGCAGGACTCTATTCCGTTCTATTACCATCCCAATCTGCGTATTCTCTTCCATTCTAGAGACGTTCAAAACCGTACAATTGTCGCCGACATTAATGACGGTGCAAGACCTATATTCTCTTCCTATTTTAAACGAATTTCTAGACCTCAGTAACGTACGTATCATAGCAAAATACATGAATTCCTTTAGTCGATCCAGTAGTTATATTTAAAGGAGATACGCCGGCCAACCTTGTGAAAAGAGTAGGAGAGGGAGGGTTGGGAGGTATGGTTTGTGCAAGTTTGTGGTATGAAGATGTGGTAAAGGATGTGTAAAGAGCGAGTATAAGGACGAATAATATTAAAGTATACAAAAATAAAAACCGCTGACAACAATATGACAATGGTGGTAATATTGGTAGGATAAGTAGCAGCAGAAGTAATAGTGGTGCGATCATAGTGGGCCGTTGGCGGAGTATGCGTTAGTCGCCTCTGAAGAGTCACCGGTTTGAAAAACCCGATGGCGTTCCCCGGGACCCTGTTCATCATTCCTTCCTTGATTACCAGTCAAGAATGTGGTTGCTACTTGTCCGCCTGTGTCCATGGTAACTCCTGCAACGCTGCCCGACGGTTGCCTATGGAAATCGCTGCGAAGGAGTTCCATAAGTAGCGAGTTGGCAGAAAGGTATGGTGAAAGATCCTTGTCAACCAGGAGCTCTCTAGCAATCGTACTGGTTCGTTGGAGATCAGGAACACGTACAAACAGTTCACCGAACTTATTTGGTACATCTGCGTTTCTTTCGTTGAGATAGTTCATCAGAAGTTGATTAACACACTGCTGGAATTGTTTGACTTCATTAACAGCCTTGAGATTAGCTAGTCCGGGCTGCATGAGGAGACACACTTTGAGACACGCGAAGTCCAAAATTGAGAAACGCAAACGCTTTAGATCTTGGGTCAGGCGCAGCAAATTATCAACAAGGGCTTCTGCACCCATTTCTCGCGCTGCTTCCAAGTTAATGCACTTGGTCGAAGTCAGGCGAATCTCCTGATAAAGTAAGTGAAGAGCATGTCAGTTAATTGCTGGGATTAACACAATTCTTATTAAATTCCAACCCGGTTAATAGCTGCTATTTAAAGTTAGATACTTGTGGAGCCAATTCCCTAACACTACTTTTCCTAAATAGTACTTAAGTTGCTATAACTGACTTATAGTTCTGCACTAGAATTCCAGTCGGAAGATCATGGGACATAACGTACAGATTCAAGCAGAAATTAAATGTATGAACTGTTTTCTAATGAATAGACCTTTTTTTGAGCCGAGAAGACACATTCAAATACGGTAAAGACAAATCAAACTTTATTGCATTGAAGCGGATCTCTCGCGACCTGAAACAAAACCTGTTCGATTATTGATTGACTTTAAACAACTAGTACTAGATGCTAACTCGACAGAAGACCAAGCATGAGATGAAAAGTTAGGTTAATGAACTCTAGTTAATTTACAACCCAAGGTTTAAATTTCACTAATATCACCTGGATTCCTGAGTAGACCCACGTTCCTAGTATCTAATGCTTATTAATAAATTGATGATTTGAGTAATTTTTTTTCTCTAGACTATTAAGCCTACCAAACACTAAGCCTAAAATTCTCGTACTGGCAGCCCCACGTGTTTCCAAATTTAAAATAATAATACATCTTAGTTCTTCAGATTATCGTTGAAAACACGCCCAACCTCCTCTTCTTTTTATTGATTTGGATTAAACAGTAGGATGCCTCTAAACACAAAAACAACTAACCGAAGGCGTCGGAAGTGATTTCCAACAGCAGTCAAGACAAAGCAAATCAGCCCAACAGTTTTGCAGAAGCAGAATTTGATCATCAGTATCGAGATTGCTGAATACAGGCAGACCACGGGACCATCTGACTATGCGATAGAGACGTTGGTCAGCCAAATTGAGCAAAGCACGGTACACGGCGGCTTCTTCCGCTGTGACGTTAGGAGGCAAGATTCCAGTTCCTGTTAGGATATCATCAGTGTTTTCAAAGTCTAATTTCTCCTCCGGTTCACCCTCTATGTCCTCCTCAACTTTGAGGATTTCTCTAAGAACCTAAGAAGTAAAATTTAAAATATACAGCGTAATATAAGGTAGCATCAAACACGTTCGAAGTCCCGAGGGAATTTTAATAACTTGTCTGGGAGGAGTTTGTTGTGCATTCACTTACCCCTCCATGTATTGTACACTCCCTCACACCTAATTATTAGTTTGTTGCCCACAGATGAACAACAGACGCGAAGCCGCAGTCTCTTCATTGTAGACACATTCACGATATCTCTCACAAACCGAATTCCCCTCCACATTTAATATTGAGCCATCTTCTACCCACCTAATGCCCCTTGCACAGTTTCCGCTTTTCCCTTCATTCATTTTTTCAATTGCCCAATATACACGTATTCAAACTTAACTCTTAGACCTCACATTCAGAAAAGGCTGCTGTAAGTATGGGGGTTCATAGGCTCTAGAGAAAACCACAAGAAGATAAAGTTGAAGACTAACTAGTCTAATGCCTATATCTCACCAAACCGCAAAATTATCTGTAGTAAAGCTTCAAATTCTATTATGAAACTTTGCTAAGCACGTCAAATAGTTTCGTTGGGCGTATTTAACATCTTAGTCTTATGCATAAAATTTTAAAGAAGAAATTCACTTGATTACCATACAATGATCTTTTAAGCAACTCACCTGCGGCAAATCGGTAACTTCCTGTGCTCTTGAAGGCAATCGATAGACCGTATCATACTGGAAGTTTGTCGAAGATTGTCCACTACCACCGGCAGGATCTTCGAGGACTGCGGGATCCAAGTAAACCCCACCTCCAACATCTTCTGATGCAGGTATCTCATAGGTGGCAGTCACATTTCCTCCAATGGACATGATATGAACACTGCCTGGTCCAGTCTCGAGTTTGCCAAAGGATTGGAAGTTTCCAGAGGCAGAGGCAGCGGTGGTTGAAGTGATTCCGGTACCACTTGAATTGTTAGGAAGTGGGGCAATGTTAGGAAGACTTGCGGAAGTGGCAGACGAGATGGTCGATTTGGCGTCCCCTTTCAAATCACTGGCATTGCCCGAAGCTCTTGCTGCAAGTTGACGAAGGTAACGCGACCCAGGATACATGCTGCGACCACCACGAGTTCTGTCCGTACGAATGGCTATAGAGCCATATGACAAAGACAATATGCTAACACTATCATATATTGAACAGTCTTGGTAAATGGCTAACTACTAAATGACTGAGAGACAAGTTCAAAACCCAAAACAAACCTAGGAAATGAAATAATTAAACTAGCTAACCCTCAAACACAAACAGCATACTCTCAGATAACTCAAGCCGAAATCTCATAGACAAAAGCAGACCAATCCCAACCAAAACCAGGCAAACGGTTAAGGGATAACCGACGAACCTTCCATACGCATCCCCTTTTCTAGACATTTGACAAAACGACAAGCCGGACATTTTTTGCGCGAAGTTGCCGTAATTTCACACAATGAGGCTGGGGTAGCCATATGACAGGCATAACGCTTTGAATTCTGCACTGTGCGCTTGAAGAACCCCTTGCAGGACTCACAACAGAATATCCCATAGTGGTAACCCGATATCTTATCGCCACAGATCGGACACGGACCGAGTTTCTCAAACTGCTTCACGTATTGCTGCCATGACGACTCCTTCTACAATTATAGCGACAACAGGTGTGTGCGTTAATACCAAGCATAACAAACTATAGAGTTAATCTAACATAACTAGATCGAATTATTAACAATTAACTAGATAATACACATACAGCAGTTGAGTTCAGGTTGCTACCACGGGAGACGCGAACAGACGAAGTTGTATTGGGTGAGAAATTTGCGGAAGTTGCAGCGGCTGCTATAGAAGGTGGAGCAGGAGGGAGACGGTTATTATGAGTTTGACTAAATGAACGCACAGGTACAATAGGTACTGGGTTCTGATGTTGCTGTTGCAGGACTACCACATTGCGTTCACCTTTCACCATGCTAGCTGTTTTTAAGGAGAAGCTGCTTATTGGTGTTGAGGTTGCGAAGGTAGTGTTTGTCTGTTGTAGTATAATATCTAGCAAAATGAAGTCACAGTGAGTCATGAAAATATAAAACACTAAAGCAATTGACAATAGCTACTTATTAAACATAAGTAGATGGTGGTTATAAGACTTACGTTGGCCACCTTGGTTAACAACCCGAATAGGGGTTGAAGCCAAAGTATTCAATGGAGCAACATTAATTTGTTGGGTCTGTTGGGAGGCTGGAATTAAGATATATGCAGGTTGTTGGGAATTGCTTGTGGTCTGTATCTGCTGGCTACTATTTGATGTGAGGATCTGATAAGTCGCTGGTGATTTTCCATCTCCGTGACCTTGCACTGACACAGATTGGCCACTCAGATCACCCTTTAGCTGCATTGGCCCATTAGCTGTTCTTACATACTGAAATATGAAAAGCATCGAGTGCTATAAAAATTATTCAAAACAAAAATGTTAAAATGCATTGAATAAAACATACAGTCGATTTCTGAGTAGCAGTTGAAGGATTAGAGGCGGCTTGCTGTACAGTAACGTACTTGATTGAGTGAACAGGCTGCTGTGAAGTTTTAACAGTAATGGAGGACTGATGAGATAAGATATCAGCAGGACTTTTATCCTGTTGCTTTTCCTCATCTTTATCATCGTTATCTTTAACCTGTGAGCATAAAATGAATATTTTTTGGCAATAAATCCTACCTCAATTGTTATTTTGCGATCATCCTTCAGCTGACCAGATTGTGAAAGATGAGCAATTAATTCTTCCATCTTCTGCTGATTTGAGTGCAAGCCCTGAGATAGTTGAATAGTAACATGCGATGTATCAAGCTTTTTCTCAGAATTTTGAGCAGGATGCTCATTTGTGTCACTATCTAGATCTATATCTTCGTCTTTTAACTCATCTTTGGCAAGTTCACCAGATTCGTCCCCAAATTGTTCTGACATATTTGCAACAGTAACTGAAGACATAAAAGAAAATTTAATTAATAATATTCCACAAAAAGTCACGAAAAGTGCCAAAAGGTTATAATTTTCAAATGTGGAGCAAAATAAAAATGAACAGCCTTTGTAAGTCAGAATAAGAAGAAATGGCCCATATGAAACCAAACACGGGAAGGTCTGAACTTGTTATCATGAGAAATACACATATAAATCAATAATATGATAGCTTTATGGAACAATTTCTAAAGGTAATTTAATTTGACCAAGGTCAATGATCAAATCGCGCCGAACGCTGCAATGTCCTACACAGCGACCTTAAGATGTGACCTTCGCAATATTTCATGAAATATAGGTATATTGATTACAATATTGAAGGGATTGTATAAATAAAGTGAAATTAAGATGGAAAGGTGACGAAAGTTACAACAAAGAAGCTTACATTTGGTAAAGAATCAGTATTTCCGATCAATGGCTGCGAAATTTTAATTGTCCTTGACAAAGTTGGAAGCGAGCTTAAACAAATGTTCAAATCATGTGGATAATATTTCAGTTGTACTAAATTGAAGATGAAATATAAATTAATTTAAATTATGCAATAGAATTTAAATAATGACAGTATTTATTACATTTATATTTTGTTATTTTGCTTACAATTCGCTTTTATTTTATTATAATCTAATGGAATATGCAATTACCGTGCGAAATATAAAATAGCATTGGCGTTATATTATTGAATGATTCCTTAAATGACTATATTCGCCGATATTTTTTCTTTATATATATACATATACATTTTTATGTATTTGTATATGATTCCTTCACAGTTCATTGCTGAAAATCATTTTATTTTTCTATCGACCAATTTATATTTTTTGATTCTGTTTCGAAACCCATTCTGTAATTCTTAACTTTAAAAGAGCTAAATATATTATATTATCACAATTACTATCTGTCCTCCAAAATATGTTAACTAACTGCTACGTCATTATATTTTCCACCTTGATCTTTGTGGCTGACTTTGTCATACTAACAGCAGATTTCTCTCGCGATCTGGAACTTATAAACGACTAATGGGCCGTAAGAAATCTCCCTTATTTTCTTCAATTATTCCTACTATGTGAGCATGTTTGCATGTAACTAAGCATGCAGATTCAAATAATTACCTTGTGTATTAATAAATTTGGCTGGCTCCTCTTTATTCCTATTCTAATCTAGCGACAAGAGTTACTAAATATATATCATCCATCTGATCAATGTGGATCTGGTTTACATGAATTTTTACAGATTTATATTGGAACATTTTTACTAATAATAGTAATTGTAAGGGAAATACCTTGCAATCATATTCATGGTCAAATCTTAGTGTTTTTCGCCCCTTTGTTTTTTTTGTTTTTCAATAAATAATGCTTTATGGGTCGAAAAATGCTACCAAGTTAGTGATAAATATATAACAAATAAGCTATTTATCCACTAAAAATAGGAGTAAAGACTCACGGAATCATGCAACGAAAAGAGAGATTATTTAGTCAAGTCCCAGGTTTGTTAACAAAATAACCAACAGTGATCGGCTTAGCATCCTTTGAATTATGCCTTCATGTTCCCACAACAGATTGTTTGTAAATTATTTGATCTCTCTCCTTATCTGATCAGCAAACATTTTGGAGATGGTAAAATAAGTGTATGCAAAAAATCAGTTTTATACAAAAGTGACTTTCCATATAATTTCATCTCATTGAGATTTAATTGAAATTTAATTATTGTGTAGCCAATTTGTTATGGATAACAAACTATACATACCCGTTTAGCAATTATTTGGTCTAAAATCTATCACTTTTCTTTACTCAAACTTTTATCGGTCTTAGCTCTGATTCCACTTATCTGAAATTCAATTATAAGAGTGACTCTCAATATTCATCTCAATATAATTATTTTACACGTATATTCACAGTGTGTAACTAGTAACAGTAATTCAATTTGATTTTAACCGACAAAAATGGGTTTAAATACTGCGAGCTGGTATGCTGAAATCAAAAAGTCGAACCAGTCAAAATATAATTGTTGCAACTTTGATTGACACACAATGATAAATTCGATGCATTTTACTTTTCTGTCGTAAGTTTGTTCTTTGTGACAAATCGATAACTTTCTGTAACTGGAGGTCTTGTTAATCCGTTCAGATTTGTAAGATCAACTTGATTTTGCCCCTCGAAAATCTCAAACTCTTCGATGATCCTTGTTATAATTCGAATGATTACTCTCGTTGCGAACATAAATCCAGGACAGGCTCGAGAACCTATGCAAAAAAACATATATTGTAATAGACAATCTAATGAGTTACGATACTCCATCTCAAGTCTACGTACCAACCGAAAACGGCATTGAAGATCCAGGGCAACAAACATTGAGTTTCTGATTATCTTGATTAGCGAGTGGGCACACAGCGGTAGGGTTCTTCTCCGCTAAAGATCTTAACTGAGTTTGATGAACGGAGTAAATATTATAGAACACAAGACTTCCTTTAGGGACGAGGTAGCCTCCCAAATAGCTGTCAAATCGTGCATAATGTGGCAAAGCCATGGGAACCACACTAGCTAAACGATGTACCACTTCGAGATCAGATTCCGTAAAGATTTCTCCCTGTTTTAACTTTAGTTTTCCCGTGGCTAGTGCGTAACAGCACCAAACCATGGTCAATGTTGTTGTGTCAACACCTGCTGCCATGATCTCGAATGCAATTCGGTTAATATCGTTCTCTAAATAGAAAAAAACAGCTATTTTCAATATTAAATCATCCCCAGACTTGAATGTCTTTTATAATAAGATACCTACCCGAAACAGGATAATCCCTATTGTCTAGAAATACTGATAAAAGACACTCCTTGTTTCGATTTGGCGAAGAGCGGAGTTCTGTGACGGCTCGTGTAAGGACCAAATTAAATTTCTCATACCGATCCCATATTTTATGCACTCCAAGTATCCTGCGAGCAAGTTGCGAACGTACCAAAATTGGAAACCTGTTAAAAGAAAAGTTGCCGACCAGTGAAAAAATTTATGTAAAAATTCCTGCTTTTTCTTATCATAATCAAAATGGGCCCCTCGGCAAATATAGTTCAGGCTTCTCGTTATGAACTTTAGGGGGTCAGTTTATAAGGATTTATGTCCCCTTATCCTCAAACTTGCTGGTGTATGTAAGTAAATTCGACTAGACTGAAATGAATAGCCTGAAGAAGGAAAGTAAGGGTGTAAATACATGAGGTTCTGGATGTGATTTTAACAAATAGTGGAGAACAGAAATGCAGGAAACAGGTTAGGTGACTAGGACAAAGGAAGACCTTGAAATCAAATTGTAATTATACAACGGAATAAACATACATAAATAGTGAAAGAGACTGTTAATAATGAAAATCAAGTGAAGATGCATTTGCAATTCTAATTGGAATTATAGTGGAACCGTTATAACTTCTAAGCCCATCGAGGAAGGGCTTGTTCAAGCAGCCGATAAGCATCCAAGCAGCAACCTCTGATACCGTAGATATTCATGTCATTAATTCGCATATTTTACCGTTGTTTTTATTTTTGATTCACCTTTTGGCCTCTGGTATATACTTTTTAAATTTACAAATGGTGATAAATTTCTAAATGTTATGAAAGTATATAATCATAATTAAACACTTACAAAGCGTTCGGAAGCAACTGTTTGAATTGGAAGGGCCCATTTTGAGAATTGTTTGCAGCAACACACTCTAGAAGTTCGATAATTTTATCGTCATCCAAAGCACAGTCTGTTCCAAATGCAACCCTCCACACAACGTGAAATACCATGCGCCTGAAAACTGGACTTTAACAGAAGAAAGCAATTATACATCAGGTAATACATTTTTAAAGTAACAGCCATATTCAATGCCAACTAGAAATAATTGGGGTGTGGTTAATTCGGACAAGACGCAGTTGCTAATAGACCCTATATTACCTGGGTAAAGACTATATGGATGTAGGCTGTCTTTATAATGTTGATGACTGAAGAACAAACACACCCGGACTGTTAAACCGCAAGTGTTTTCAATTTGATTATTGTGTTGGCTGGAATATTTATTTATCTATATCAAATGGCAGGCTCTTGATAGTTATCATTAGCCCTTTAGTTGACTTCGGGCTTCACAGAGGGGAGGGGGGAAAAATCAAAGTCTCAAAAAGTCGAGAGGGGGAACAGAAGAGTGATTCACAAATGTAGAAGAGACAGACAGACACGTAGAGAAAAAGGTAAGGTAAGGTGAGTATTGTGGAAGTCTTCGAATATGACACACAGTCGAGTCATAGTAGTTTGAAGTCAGAAGTCAACTGCCGGTTTATAGGCTTTTTTGCCGTATGAGTATACGTTGCCCGAGGTGCACCACGTGGAGGTAAGTCTATCACACACCCTGTGTTGGATGAAATATAGGTTGTTACTGAGTGCTTGAAAGGATGCTTAGGTAGCGACCTCGTCAGTACATGGAGTAGCTCTTGCCAAAACCTAGATCAACTTGGTCGTATAGTGACTCGATGAGATGGACTTAACAAAATTCCCATGTTTTCTTAGACAGAAGCAGCTATTTTGAAAAGGTGGCTATTTCACATTCATGCTCGACTTTTCTAAAATTCTTTCTTTTATGCACACCTGCGCTCATTCATTCATGCTCATTTTGAACTCCCTTTTTACAAACATTAAAATATAAGAAAACGTGTTTAGACTGGATTAACTGACATAAAGTCGAAACAGAAAAAAATGAAAAAAACTGCCATCTGGTGATAATTCGATTTTTACCATGATTGAGCTGTTAAACTACTTTTGAGACACAGAAAGAACGTCTCTTTACTAATACTCTATTGACTATCTAACGATAAAAGACACAGTTTCCCTGGCTTACTCAAGCTTTTAAATTTACAGATACTGACAATATTCGTTCCGATAACAGGTCTACTTATTGATATTGTTAAATTCTATGGCTAAATATCTTAATATGATTAGTTGTTTTAAAAATATAAAACAATTTAAATAATTTTCAACCGCCATGTGTTGGTAATTAATAAAAAATAACAGCTAATGGACGATTGTTCTTTGCTAATTCGTTTCTGCTCATTTAGTTATTAAGCTATCAGTACATCAACAAATGTATGAGAACAGAAATTACGTTACTCACTTGACTTTAACAGGTTTGCCATCTGACTGTCTCAAGAATCTGATTAGATTATCACATTCCACTGTCAGTTTATCGTCCACAAGTGCGTTTGGGCAATGTGGGTGACTAATGCCGCTAATAGGATGAGGCAAGAAGCGGTGAATTCCTCGCACAAAAATTCTCCTCAAATTAAGGGCATTTTCTCCATCATAGTTTGATATCCCTAGGAAAAACACGCATAGTTGTCAATTAGCCATCACAAAGCAGGCCAATTACTAAGACTGTCAGGCAGCTCCTACCGTATCGCTTTGCAAGAATATGATTAGTCAGTGCTGGATATCGTCCAATCAGCGTACGAGTTTTGAAAGCAGCTTCTCTGATTATGACCTCATCATTTATTATAACTACAAGCTTTCCACACACTCTGAAACTGATTATTGGTCCATACTGTTTACAAATTAGTTGCACCTTTTGAAATGCATCTAGACCTATAGAAAAGAGAAGATATTGAAGGTCACGTCATCCAGAAATAACGTAATAGTTTTTACCAAAAGTTATTGAACTTGCCTAAACATTTTGTGTAGCCTAGCCACGGATAACCAACTGGACCTGGTGGAAGCTGAGACTCCCTGTAGCATGTGCGAAGTACTTTATAAGTAGCAAAGAGGCCGACGGGTACAATAATGAACCATTTATGATCATCATTGCTAAAGAAATTCTTGACTCCCTCAACCTACGCATGCAAAATAGTTTCATGACATTTAAAAAATGTGATAACGCATACCATAATATATGATTTTATCATTATAACCATTTACTCCAGTTATAGAGGAATTTCAACTTCGATTTTCTCGGAAGGGTATTCAAAATTTTAAATGAGAATTTTAGAATTACGATGTGCACAAGCAAGTTTTTATCGGTCACCTGCTTATATTGACATCAATAATTAATATTTTCATAGTATTAGTGATTTGAGTGAATTACTTCATTGAATAATGAAGCTATGCAATAAAGTCTTAATAGGATACGTTAATAAACAGGAATAAATGGAGATGGAATTGAAAAAATAGGATGGCGTGAATTGAATACATGAGTAAAGACAGAGTTTTAACTCGATATTGGTGACTACCAAAGGAATAAGTAGGAATTCATATCTTCAGATTTCAATTAAACACATTTCTTACGATACTGCAAGATAAGCCACCTTGATAAGAGCTTATATGATTTATTTGTATTTACTAATCAACTAGTCCTAACAGTAGACACTTATTTCATACATCCGATGTATTAGTCAGAGTTTGGACTTCAACCTTCTGGAAGTTGTAACTTCGGCTCATCATCACCATCATCATCATCGTCACCGTGTGGCCAATTCAGTGTTTAAATGAACGTGTTCATGTTGACAGAACTCTAAAGTGATTTGTGATAACTTACACTCATGACCCATATTCGACGATATTAGCTGTCTGGAGAGCATAATGCTATCCTGGGCCAACGAGGTGTTCTCAACACCAGTATATTATAGTTCAGGTAAACTCCAGTTAGTTCTGTTACTTCACAATCATGCTGATTCATAACACTTCATCAGTATTTTGCCTATTAAATGAACAAGTGTGCCTGGAGTGGTACACCAACTGGCCAATCATTTGCCTTAGGTGAACACAGCTTACGGAAATCCTCCAATACAAAACGTTCGTCAGGCTCATCTCTGCATTGCTGAAACTGTAAACTGGTGGATATCTTGTCAGATCATTTTGTCTTCTCCACATCTGGAAAAAATGAATTGAAGTGGCACGAATAACTCCTGTTGGATCAACAAGACGACCAGTGAGGACTGAACATGTTAGAAGAAAAGATTTTTGAAATTGAATCGTTCACATGGAAACATTTTGTGAAACCTGGATTCAAAATGCAATGGAAGTTCAAGGTACTTTCACGAATTCTTCACAAAACATTGCGGCATCTTTATCGAGTTTTTTTACCTCCATGCGCATAAACTAAGTAGCCGTGTCGAAAACACCGACTTCTTCCTAACCCAAATTAATGGACTATTGACAACTTGCAACGCACAAATAAATACACAATTTGCAATTTTTCAATGAAAATCACCACTTTCAGTGATGTTGCGCACATGCTCAGTACTAAGTGAGGAGAAAGAGACGATCAAATCAGTTGAACTCACTTCTGCTGACTTCCCATATGATTGAGGTGCATTTATGCGAATGAATGGAATCCAGAGCAAATAAAAGTAGAGAAAACAGTCCGATGGGGGACCATAGATGTGAGGTGGGGCAGTCACAACTTTCCCCAAGCTCTACTCAACTCCCTGTGTGTTGGGAAGTGTCCTCGTAACTATATCATCCTCTTCTTCGCAGCGTCTTGTGTGACAACTATATTAGCACTTAGACATACTGTTAAAGCCAACTTCATGAGTGAAAATGAGAGTAACCGAAAAAGAATCCTCTTTAAAATCAAGAATATCAAATACTGCAATGGAAATTAATCTATCGTTCACCAATTGGAGAATTCAAATTGCCTGCAAATTCCTCAGAGATGGCATATCTTAATATGGTATTGTCTGTTAAATGTGAAAGTAATTTGGAAAAGTTGACTAATCTTCAGAATATTCAGTCCATTTGGTCAAACGAAACAAGAGTAGATGGTATCACGAAAACCAGTTGGAGGATTAGCAATATGCCCACCAGCTCTGCATCATTCCACATTAAAAAATCCTCTTAATGTTCCACGAAACGCATCCAAGCATTAAAATTACACAGTTTGCTCCTTGGCAAGATTAAAGTTAATAAAATAATAATAAATCTCATAAAACGTACATAACTGCCAACGCCTACCCATGTGCCAATTGTCACGTTCATTGTGGTCTGTGGCACGCTTTACCGAAACGTAAATTCTGCTGGGTATGCACAGGTGATAGTGTAGCTGTGCTAGTAACCGCATTGCGTTTGAGTGTCGTCTTAGTCGGCACCGCCCTATCACTCTAAGTCGCTGCCAATACCACCACAGGTGACTCTCACTTGTACCATGGCACTTTGATAGCACACATGCAACTGCCGCACCTGTCGTCTATTCACTTCCTTCTTTCCATCTCCACCTTCTTCCCACTCTTTCATTCCCTTGTAATGGTGCTCGTCCACGCTAAACCCCCTCAATAACTATACACGAATTGAAGTACATTTTAAGTAAACAGCAATGTTTCCTCCTCTATTCCATTTGTCACAATGGGTCCACCTCTAACATCCTCGCTCACCACCCACTGAAGTGAGCATAAGTCGCATTAATGTCCTCTAAGCAACCAGCAGTGCCCACCTGCCATCTATTCCCTATATCTTCTTCCTTTCTCTTCCTTCTCATGCTTTTCCAAAAACGAGTCATCTTCTCCCAACCACCCCTCAACTAAAGACACAAGAATTACTTTCATTTTCTTTAAGCAAGTAGCAGTGAATATCAGTACCTTTCTATAAAATGGCCTTGAGAACAACCTAGTAAGATCTTGCCTGCTACCAATCTCCAAACCTCCAACGACCATCTGTTTTCGGATTGTAAGAGAGTAAGTTTCTCCATTTGCCAACAAGCTCTGAACATCGAGGACGTGAAGTCATTTGGCAATCGGAGATCAATTCCTCATGTTAGGAGTTGGGTGCAAAATGAACTAGAGTAATTAAGCACAACAGTGCTGCAATCTGCTTCCCTTCATTCCAAGTTCAAGCACACACTTCAGACCATACTTCAGGTATTAAGATGACTCATTTCACTTCGTGCAAAAATAGGCTCATCTCAACGTTTCTTCCTATTTACTAAATAATGGGCGTCAACGACAACCTCCAGCAAACCAAACAGTGACTTCATGTTCCAACACCCACGATCGGGTATCAACTTGTATACCATTCGATAAAAGAAGTAAGCAAATGTAGACAGACGAGTCTGGATAAGGCCAGAGCATAAGCACAGTGAATGCTCATGTCGAAGAGACGAAAACAAAGTGCAGAGAGAATATCTTTCACCTCTAACGGTCTGCAACTAAAGACAGTGCATGTACGAACTCGTTTAAGGCGACGCACTCATGCTAGTAATAATGGCAACACTCTCATACCACTCCACCCCTCACCCCTCCCCCCCTCCCTCCCCCCCCCACCCCTCCTCAGTCGTAGACTAATTACGAAGATAAAACGCTCCTTATCCCCTACGCCATACGATTTAATGATCATAACATTTTTACATGATGATTCATTCAGTTGTACAGATATCGCCATCGTGATGTCCAAACTCCTATCTGCATGCATGTAGGTGCAGAACTACACAACTGAATATTAAGGGGTGCAAGAGGTTAGTCGAATCCCATGAAGCTATGGATTTATGCTATTTCACAAAAGATAAATTAATCATTTACTCAAATACAACTTAAATTTGCCAAAATGAAGTGGACCTTATCCAAAACACTGGCCATTTATCTGCATATTTTATGAATTTATCAAATGTGCTAAATAATCCATGATAAGAAAAGTGATATAATTGAAGACTAGTTCTTACAAGAAGTGGAGAGGCATTTGCTGCAACTGGAAAGGGTCAATATTGACAGTAATGGAACCAATGCTGTGAACGAAAGAGCTGGCAGTGTTCTCATCTAAGTCACCATCTGTTACAAGGAGATTTTCCAGGTCATTAGCCATGTCATTTACCATCACAAAAATCATACACAATGAACACAAAATAAAGTATAGATACATTTTTCACTTGGAGTAAAAGAATCTTGCACACCTTTTCTCAACGAAAGCATTTCCAACAACCCAGTTTGGTGCTCACTAAATTTAGATGTTTACATCAAATGATTATCTCAAGCAATCCACGTTTACCACGCACATTCTTGTTTGTGCATAAACTAATGACCTTCTGTCATGCACACCAGATATTGACGATACAACGCACGTGATAGAAGTGGGCTCACCTTTCAACACTTATCGATTTTGATCCCATTTCTACTTTCAGCATTGACTTTTGCATGAAGAAACGAATTATCGGAGGTATTCGTATCACTGGGTGCCAATGAAAGCGGTTTATACATTGATCCCGTGAGAGGGCGTCTCAATGCAACTACGTTTTCTACATCACGATTTGACATACTTGGAGAAGTTGAAGTAGGTAAGTTAACTCAATTTACCAACAGAACCGACCAATTGAAAGATGACGGAAGGTACACGTTGAGTGCCGTATCCATTCACAAGGCAGCCACTTTAAGCATTGCGTACCAACCAATCATTACACCATTCTTCAATACTGCCTCTTCCATGCTCCATTCAGCACTGAAGAAACAGCCAGCTTCCCACCGACTCTGAAACAAATCACTGACCCCAACTTTCTGATACGAGCTTGAGCGTCCCTAAATTGTCTGTTTCAAAGCAATTCCTTCACCAGATATAGTAAACACACGCAACAAATTTTCTATGATCGAGATGATTTTAATTGCCCAATCAGGGTGTGTATTGGAGCCAGAGGCATTCAGCTTGACTTGGAGACAAGTGGAATCCTCCTTGCTTTCCTCTCAACTCATGAATGATCTGGTAGGCGAAGTTGGTACCCACCGTAGCAAGGCGAAGCACCAATTTTATATGCAGCAGGATATTACTGTCGGATAATGCATTCCACCACAAAACACATTGCATTACTTGCTAGTTTCACGAAATCACCGATCATGTTGAATTAGGGGTCAATGATATCTCCTCGTTATATCTCACCTGAACTTCGATCGTTACCTGCTTATGGCTGCATCATTTTGTTAAAAAAGTGTTAGCCACTCATGAATGGGGTGAGAAGAGAGAAGGTGCCATGGCGGCATTCCAATGAGAGACACCATTCTCTCAGACTTCTTACTGATCAGAAAGAACCAGTGGGGCTGTCATCTACATCTCTGAATGTGCACCAATGGGCATGGTACTCGAACTCTCTGAGTTGCACACTTCATTTCTATGGGCACCTCATCTTGATCATGGCTTGTTTTCTTGAATTCCAGTAAAGGAAGGCGACGTAGTTTGAACTGCATCTTTAATCATACCAAATTGATTCGAATATGACACATTTCACTTCAGTTAAGAATGAAGATTTCTATTTTGGCATAACCAAGAAAGTCAATGAAGGAGGACTTGCATTAGTGAAATATGCACACGTTCAGATGCAGAATCATGCATCCTTGATGAGTTGTATCAAGTATTTGCAAGTGGGACAGACAATCGACATATTTTGCTGCTGCTGCTGCTGCTACACATCATCCACCGATATGAAACAAGTCATTATGCTCCTCTTTTCATTCTCCATGCACCAATCACACGAAGCGCATAAATTAGGCCTTTTATAAATGTGTCCATCATTGCTGAAATAACGCTCTCATACTTGAATTTTATTCACACATTTGGACCGAATTGACACTCACTCAGATGTTCCGAGTAATGGTGTGAGGGGGCATCAGGAGAAAAGGGAGAGTTGTTGGCTGATGTCATACCAAAACCATCGCGTTGAATGCCGTAAGTAATTCATGAAGAAGGCTCATGAACATTTAACGAGTTGACATTCGGTTACTAACTATTGCAACCACGGTAGGTGCAAAGTGGAACATTCAGACCAGCAACACCAACTATGCTATTTCCTCAACAATGCCCACTTCAGTATGCAACTGCTGAAGTTCAAACGAGGTTCAAATTGAATCCTCATTTCTTCATTCGTTTTACTCACTCAAAGTGTCCTGTTGTCAAGAGTTGTCAAGATGGTCTCAGGTGCTTCTTAACTATAGTAAGAATGATGCGAAATTTGAGGAATCACTTTTTTGCACATTTGGCACTCTGTTGTCAAGTGTTCACGCTCCTGACATGGCACATGGAAACTACTTCTTTACGCCCAAAGTAATTGAAAGCTCTCAAATTAAACATAGTCAATCACAGCAAAATAACAGTGTCTTGGCATGAAGGCACCAAAACATTCAATCGCCTCCACCGAAGTCATTCCCACTTTCTAACAGCAATCGAAATTCTATTGCGTTTCGACTTTCCCACTTCACCAAGTCCCACAATACATTCCAATTCTTCTCCACTGCAATCATTTCCACTTTCTCAAAGTTGCCAAATGAATAAGTTACTAACTCAATTAAACCACATTCTTCCTATCCCCCAACATCGTGGATGATGCATTTAGAGTGACGAAAGAGTTTCCATAATCCCTATATTTGGTCTTTCTAACCTACGCACAGAATCTGTCTACAGAGTCCTATGTGTACGATATTATTGACACTATGTCACCAACTGTGAGCTCCAATTTCTCGACCTTGTCTGACAGACACATCAACCTAACACTCATCTTTTCGCCTCTAAATACACTGACAAAATGAGTTATTGAGGAATGAAATGTGCTCGAGGAGTGGGGAGTCAAGAGGTCTGAATGTTCTGAATTGGCCACTTTTCATATGACCAATAAATTATTCTATAGTGCATCGTACACTAATGCTGAATGCCTCGAATTCGGTGATTTGAATGTGAGGTCCACGAGAGAGAGAGAGAGCGAGTCAACACCCAAGGTGTTGAGGTTACCAAGCACCTCAGCATAATAACCTCTTCCATATCTCAAAGCCATTAAATGATACTGCTTATGATATGGCAACCTACCTGGACTGATGATCAATTAATTTGTGCTTACTTTTCGCCTGTTTGTGTAAATAAAAACGAAGTCAAACATGATATATATTAGTGAGGTCAAGTGAATCAATAAATTCATTTCAATCTTTGTAGGCGTAATGTGTAGGAAGGTATCAGTCACAGAGACTCAAGCCGAGTTTTCTTGCAGTTCGTACATCTCAAGATTGAAATCTTTCCTAACATCTCCAATGCTCTCAACTCTCTAAATTATAAGACATAAATGACTAAGTTGACTAATGTTGGGGTTAACTTCACCTGTCAATTATGCAAGTTAACTTGATACAAATTGTTGACTTTCCTTGATAAATAATTTATTTTAGCAATCAAAGTGTCCTCATCCTATCACTGCTGCCATATTTTAATAGAATATTTATACGCGGAATATTTTTAATACTCAATGTTAAGACTCTCTTCAGTTCTATTTAGGTTCATATGATATTGGTGGCCAATCTTTGTGTCTAGATTACAATTTGGCTGAGGCGAGGAGGGAGAGACATTGGGGAAACTCTTAGTGAACTCATCTTCGATTATTATTATTAAGACCGCATGAAAATTTCATATTATTGAAATTGAAGATCCAAACACCTTCAAATTGATGACTATCGTTATTATTATTATTTGGGATGCAAGGTTTAAGGGTTTAAGGTTGTACTTGAAGTCGCCATTCTTAAAGAATAATTTGCTTTCATGAATATGTATGCCTACTGGTAACTACGATGATCGACTTATGGACACCGTGGGAACTAAGCATTAATTTATTGGCTTTTATCATAATATTGTACCAAGAACACCAGAAACTGCTCACAAATTGTCAAGCTATGCAGGCAAGTGCATAGAAAAGCTCGGCGTTCTAATGACATTTGTTAAATGATTTAGGGTCCATGTCGGTGATTTGAATGTCAATCCACAAATAGATTTAGTTTCAAATTCACATCTTTTCTCAATAAAATGAAAGTAACTTCTCAGAGGGATTCTTAAACTTCAAGAAACCATAATTCACTTCTTAATATAGCTTAAAATGTTATCTGTAACAACGCACAATTCTAATATCTGGACTTGTGTCTAAGTAGAATGGGGAGAGGAGGAACTGTATATGCCCTGTTCATGAATTACCACAAAGAGTGATAAAATGACTTAGATGAAACAAATGAGAGTTGTTAGTAGTAGAGAGCAACGAGGCTTCTCATGATACTTGCGTATAGTGTGATATTTGACACCTATGTTTATGCTCACCTTGTTCATAAAGGTAAATTAATAATGAAAATTTGCTCACACCATTTCAGAACATACATCTACTCCGATTCAAAAGGAAGTTACTTTATGCGTAATAGACACATCACAAGTGAGCAATATTTAAAAGAGTTCATTTACTTAATTTTTCCATTTTTTTCTTTCCCAATTGTTTTAACTTCTTTTTCCAACTCTATTCCGATAGAGTTGATTAAGATTCACCAATGGCGAACTTGAACCGAGTATCCAAGGCCGTATCCGCTAGCCAACTTAGGCAAGAGAAATGTCACTCTATACGAAGCTAACCTATCAGATCAATCAGGTCTGAGCATCTCAGGATGAATCATCGCTCCAGAATTGCGGAATCAGACCTTCAACTTTGAACTGTGAAACGTCAGTTCATGATGCAACAAACTATACATACTTAGTTAAAATCGATAAATCGGACTACTCCAGAATTCATTTGCATTTTCTACCAAAGCTATTATCCCTGTCCATCGTTCATGTGAAGGTTACCTAACGTATTAGTGAGTTACTTGCCAAAAAAGTTCATTTATCGACAATGGGTTCACTGATAGAAGAAATCCAACTTAAACCAGCAAACGATATCGAATTCAAACTTAAAGCACTTTGTCAACATTTTGGTTCATTGGAAGCGTTTTCAACCATTTATTACTATTTGCACTATCGATTAGAATTGCTATTCAGAGACAAGGTGGATTACATAGATTGATAAATAGAAGCCGGGCATTTCAACAGCATGAACACTGGTGGTTTTTGATGAAATTTCTGTTGCAATCGTATTTGATTACTATTGGCTACAACAATTGAATTCCGTTGTGAATGCCAGTTCAATGACATACTCTTCAGACAGCCAATAGATAGTTGCTTAGGTTAAGACAAGCAACAAATCTTAGTGACACACTCATACTTGTCAAATAATCTCAACTTGATATTAATGAATAGAAGTGGTTGAAAGGTGTAGACTCCACTTGCCCAAATCTCCAATGACTTTGTTTGTAAACTCTTGGGACACTTTCCTCTATCCAAAATTATTGGCTTAATCTCTACCCTGAATACAATTGCTTCCTATCAACTGGATGCAAATTTAAAGGCTAAGACGAAAACGGGTGTAATTGGATAAAAGCTGAAAGAACTTATTTTTAATGGTGCTACTTAAGTATTGGTACTTGCATATTGAGATAAGATAGTATAACTAACTCGCATGACAACTTCAGATAGATTTTACTAAATTTAGAAAAGGATAGTTAAAAGTCTGCTTTTATTACATGCAATTTATTATAACACACATTAACTACAGAAGTTCTAAACAAGCGTCTAAAACGCGATTAAAACTTGGCCAACTCCTAATTGATAGCAAGGAAACGGTAACTGTCATCGCGTTGTGGTCGGGTGATTCCATTCAGTTGTAACTCTGGAGCATTCTTATCATTTTCTCCTTCTACAACCTTAAATTCTGAGGTCAGCTTGCTCACAGTACGCATGAGCATATGAGTAGCAAACATGAATCCTGGGCAGGCGCGAGCACCTAAATTGGAAAAAAAGGAAAAACAGTTATGGCCATCCTCTATCACGATAAATGACAATCCGCACACATTTAGGGACACGACTTTCAGATGAATTGAACAGTTTTCTAAGTTTGCTCCAAAACAATTTTTCTCATCTTCAACTCCTTAGTTGATTCTATTAGAAACTGGTATCCCATGGGCTGATTTTCCATTTGATGCTTTTGATGCATAGACCGGCGATACCTTCTTATGGAAAATACAGTTGATCAATTCACATCAATGAGGTAGTCTTTGTGAGCGTGACATGTGGAGCCAATACCCATGTTGTAAAATAAAAGTGCTGCCCTATGCGTGGGCGTATATGCTATAAAGTCGGGCCTTTCTTATAAAAAATCCCATCAAAACTCAAGCATACTTGTTGGAAACTTGTTAGCGCTATCTTCTCTCTTTCTCCTACTTACTCACTCACTCACAAAAACATGGATATCGCCGCCTGGGTTAGTTCCTGGTTTTGTTTAACAAAATAGGTGTTTAAATATTAAGATAAATGTTCTTTATTATCAAATCTATCGCTCTAGTGGTCAGTGGTATTTCACCCATTGATGAAGTAAAATAGCCATAGACGAGCGAATATATTATGTTGCAATCTTAATTCAGATAATGTTGAGATTAGAAAAGATATCGACTAATCTATTTCCGGAGAAATGTACGGCTTCCTAATTTTGTCCTTTATACCCATAGGTGAACCTAACCAGCCTGCAATCATTTCCTTGGGATTATGTCGCTGTTGAAAAGACTCTTTCCAAATTCGCTCATTAGATCATGAAATCCTTCCTCAAATTCCATCATAACATTTCCTTACCATTGCAGTAGTTTTAAAAATACGCTATTGTATATCTTGACACATCACTTCTTTGCGTAAGAACACTTGACGCAGTTGATACTCCCTATTGATGATAAGAGTGAATTCATTTTAAGATTGATTTCATATATTATTATCTAAGAATTCATTAGCTGCAAACACAGCGGAATTTTATAAATTTATCTCTATGGATTTTTTACCCTTTTCAGAGTGTTATAAGAATACAGAATGCAACCACTGCATTTCTCCACTTACTTCCATTAATCATATAGAGGGAAATATTCCCACATTTGTGTCAACCAGTCCTTAGTAAATGTGGTAAAGGAAATGCATTGAGGTTAGAAGATTGTGTCAACTGATGTGAGTAAAGTGTATGTTGGGTGTGACGAGGCCAAATATCAGGATGGGATGTAATGAAATGTATTCCGTCAAGATATTCACTTCTTAGTCAATGTGCACATTTTGGCAATATATTTTTTAGCGAAATCGCATGATAAGGTAATGAACCACATAAAGACATGTAAATAACCCATGCTAGTATTGGATTAAATCAAATTATAAAAATAATTTATTTCGTTTCGCATTAAGTTTAGACCAACTCATAACTTAGCATGAGCAATAAAATCTCGGAAAATCGATTTTTGAGGCAGTTTTTTAGATTACCAAAACAACGTAAACAGATGAAAATAACTGACAGCTGTATAGCTTTATAGATGCAACCAAAATGATTGATTATGCTTTTATTCATCTAACCATTTCTATATAACAGATCGAAGAAGTCAAGAATCACTTCTCTTTTGAAGAACATAGATGGTACATTTTTGCACCCTTATGCGCCATGGTGGCTTACAAAGTTATACGCCATTGCTATAGAGAGTACCAGCTGCCTCCTGGTCCAACTGGCTGGCCATGGCTTGGTTACACACCGTGCTTAAGTACGTGAAGAGCTATTTATCTGGAAAGTATCGCTCTTTTGCTTCTTGCATAGCCCAAATATGCCTTTTTTGTTAATTTATAGAACAAGGTGCTTTCAAGGATGTGCAATCGGTCTGCAAGAAATATGGTCCGGTAACAAGCTTCAGAGTTTGCGGAAAACTTATGATCATTCTCAGTGATGAAGATACTATCAAGGAGGCGGCTTTAAAGAACCGTGCGCTTATCAGTCGTTATACAATGTTAAGTAGTCACAGCCTTGCTAGAGGACATGGTAAGTTAATGCAATTGATTAAAATCATATTATGCTTCCACAAAGCAGTCTTTCTTCCCATTTCGTTTAAAACATACTTAGATATTATGGTTCAAAGCACGTTTTGAGGAGCGGTCTAATAATGCAGATTGTTCTGGGTTAACCAATTTAAGCGAGTTTAACTGTCTTAAATGAAGAAAACATGTTCTGTATGATCTATTATTATTAGAAAATATTACAGACATTGTGAAACAGGATAAAAGACTATAGAGGTTTAGATGACTGAAAGCATTATATGGTTAAAGAGTGTGACTAAGCAAACATTTCATCACGATGACCAGTTGCATGTTGCGGCCATGGGATTGCAGTTGAGAGTCTTGTGGGTTCTCGCTTCTCATTGATTCACTATGAGCTCATGTTGATTAGTTTCTCCACTGACTGGCGAGGTTGTAAGTTTAGTCTAATTCTCTTTTCTCAGTAGCAGAGTGCTAACCGAATCCGTTTGACCGTACTCATCATGATCTTGACTGGTAACTGGTGATAAGTGTCAGCCTCTACTGCATCACTTAAATATAAAAAAATTTAGGTCTCTTCAACTACGATGGGGACAATGCTTCTTCCTTGAGGCACGTTCTTGTTAGAGGCATCCATCAACTTATGCATGATAAATCAGAACACCAGGGAGGTTCCATTGGTACCCGCTTGGATTCAGTTCTGGATGAAATACTGGATCATGAATGCGATAAATTCAACAACTATCTGCGAAGTATGGAAGGCAAGCCCTTCAAAGTCACGTGAGTATATGTATTCAAGTTTGATTTTGTATTCATTAACCTGATTATGGAAATACACGATCACTCAAGGTATTTGCCCATAGTTATATTAGCTTTTGCATATTTTCAGTGGATGTGAAAATAATAATGTGTGTATCTATTATTGATCTGAGACAGTTAGTTAATACTTGTTCTAACAGTATTCACGCGTACCGAGAAACAGCAAAAAATAAAATTTGTTGGGCCGATAGCCTAAAATTATCTCTAGGTCATTCAGATCTAAACAATATTAATATAGGAACTCAGGTAAAATTCGAAAACTAAATTCTGCACTCAAGCGCTCTAGTCGATATTCGAAAGCCCAGTTTCTAAAGTTGGGACTCTGACACGCCAGGTCTTGTCACTGAAAATCGAAATTTTTTCCCTTGACAATTAATTATCTATCTGAAAAATCCGTCATGCAGTTCTGACAGAAATTGAAACTGCTGAAACATCTGAAACTGAAATTACCTCTGGATTTACCATTTTTAATTCTGGATATAAAAGCATTCCCCTACCAATGTGGATTCTTGGTTTTAATTTAAAGAACTCGATTTCTGGTTGGTAAAACCAAAATGAGTGTGATGCACAATCGAGTTATATCCCTATCTTTTTAGAGAAAGAAGCTCCTTATAGGCCACCTGGATGCTACATTTAGCGACACAAATTGTAAATAATAAGATATCATAATTATGGGAGATTTTAACCCCTGATTTTTGCCAGGATGCTCATATAAATCGTGTAAATGCAATAGTCGGCTTTAACAAGTTTATTGCAGACTTTAGAGGGTGAAATGCGCCCGATATACCTCTGTGAAAGAATAGGTGAGATACAGTCCCTGGTTTCTGTCATGCCTCTCGAAGAAGCAGGCCCACTTCTTGATCATTACTTGGTTAAATCGAGTTTCAGGACTGAAGCTACATCGAAAAATTGAATAGGTATATAAACCAATCCAGAATTTGGCAACAGAATGGGTGACTTAATCTCTTAATGGGGATGACTGCCATAAGAGTGTGGTGAAAAGAAGATGGTTATGAAATCAGTTGAAAAAAATTTCCATGCCGTGATGGTAAGGGCTAATTTAAAACCAATGAAAGAG
The DNA here is from genome assembly GCA_000469805.3 of Hymenolepis microstoma. NCBI lineage: Eukaryota > Metazoa > Platyhelminthes > Cestoda > Cyclophyllidea > Hymenolepididae > Hymenolepis > Hymenolepis microstoma. Next base: position 26,245,287 of record LR215989.1, read on the forward strand.
AACTCAAATACACAATCCCTTTACTTAAACGTTTTACTTGATTAAAATGCTTATTTTTTATTTTAACATTAATAATAATAATTAATATTACAATAAAATAATATTTACCCTTGCAGACTTCCTTTCCGACGCTTTATGTGGCATATAATATGGAGGAGTTCATTTGGAATGGAATGCCCGTTGGATGAAGACACAATCAATGGATTTGCTCAAAGCGTTGGGTATATCAACGCCAACATTGGTCCTTTCCAATACAAGCAGATGCTTCCCCATTTGCTGTAAGTTCATAGCCTTAATTTCAACAAAACAATAAAAATTGAATGTATTTTCCTTAAAATTTTCTCCAATAAAAAAGCGTAAATTGTTTGTCATTTTCGTTAAATCTTTTAATATTTTAGCGATATGTGATTATGTTTGTTTTATTTAAGGTCATTTCTTTTAATTCATCGACCGATATCTGACTTAGTGTCGTATCTTGCAGTAAGAAGATATCGTGGAATAAAGCATGATCTCCTTTGAGTATTGATATCTCAGAGTTAACTGCGTCAGTGATTCATCTCATTCAATATTTATTCCGCATGGAATTTGAGAAGAAAGACCCTTTACTTTTAAAAAATTAGTAAAATTGATTGTCTAATAATTTTTTCAGCCGAACAAATACTGGCAAAATAACAAATATCAGTGGTCAGATCTACCAAGTCAACTGGCTTATTTATCCTTAAGAAATATACATACGCTGGTCCTCAACCATTAGAATATATATATTTTTATATAATATTTATATAAATATATATGTTTATTTCTCTAAGAACCGGATTGGTAAGAAATTGTGAGATAATTCGTCGCATGCTGGGAGCAGACGAGCTCTGGGATAGGTATCAAAAAGCTATCTCCGCTATCAAGCAAACTGTGGCCGGATTGTGGTCCTCCCCTGACAGAAATGAGGACTGCCTTTTGTCCTACTTCATGAATGATAAGGAACACAAGATTTCACGTATGATATCAACCAATACTAAATGGAGTTTTATTTAAAACAACGCGGGAAATAACGTATTATGATTGTTATTGTAGAAGCTGATGCTAGTCAACTATTACTTGAAGTGCTAGCAGCTGGAGTAGATACTACTGCTCTTAGTATGGTTTGGTGCTGTTATGGTCTGGCAAGTGGAAAGCTGGACATTAAGCCAGGTGAAAAGTTCACAGAATCAAAGCTGGAAGAAGTACATCGTCTGGCTAGCGTAGTACCAATGGCTCTTCCACACATTGCAAAGTTTGACAGCTATGTTAAAGGATATCTCATTCCCAAGAATAGCATCGTTATCTTCAACCTCTTCTCCGTTCACCAAGCACAGTTACGCAAGTTAGCCAGTGCCAATTCAAGTGATGCCTGTCCCGTTGCTCATAAATCGAGTTCCAAACCAAAACTATATTACTGTGAATCCGCTTTGCCCTTTTCAGTAGGTGCGTATCCCTAAATGTGTGCAGATTATCATTTATGTGATAGAGGATGGCCATAACTGTTTTTCCTTTTTTTCCAATTTAGGTGCTCGCGCCTGCCCAGGATTCATGTTTGCTACTCATATGCTCATGCGTACTGTGAGCAAGCTGACCTCAGAATTTAAGGTTGTAGAAGGAGAAAATGATAAGAATGCTCCAGAGTTACAACTGAATGGAATCACCCGACCACAACGCGATGACAGTTACCGTTTCCTTGCTATCAATTAGGAGTTGGCCAAGTTTTAATCGCGTTTTAGACGCTTGTTTAGAACTTCTGTAGTTAATGTGTGTTATAATAAATTGCATGTAATAAAAGCAGACTTTTAACTATCCTTTTCTAAATTTAGTAAAATCTATCTGAAGTTGTCATGCGAGTTAGTTATACTATCTTATCTCAATATGCAAGTACCAATACTTAAGTAGCACCATTAAAAATAAGTTCTTTCAGCTTTTATTCAATTACACCCGTTTTCGTCTTAGCCTTTAAATTTGCATCCAGTTGATAGGAAGCAATTGTATTCAGGGTAGAGATTAAGCCAATAATTTTGGATAGAGGAAAGTGTCCCAAGAGTTTACAAACAAAGTCATTGGAGATTTGGGCAAGTGGAGTCTACACCTTTCAACCACTTCTATTCATTAATATCAAGTTGAGATTATTTGACAAGTATGAGTGTGTCACTAAGATTTGTTGCTTGTCTTAACCTAAGCAACTATCTATTGGCTGTCTGAAGAGTATGTCATTGAACTGGCATTCACAACGGAATTCAATTGTTGTAGCCAATAGTAATCAAATACGATTGCAACAGAAATTTCATCAAAAACCACCAGTGTTCATGCTGTTGAAATGCCCGGCTTCTATTTATCAATCTATGTAATCCACCTTGTCTCTGAATAGCAATTCTAATCGATAGTGCAAATAGTAATAAATGGTTGAAAACGCTTCCAATGAACCAAAATGTTGACAAAGTGCTTTAAGTTTGAATTCGATATCGTTTGCTGGTTTAAGTTGGATTTCTTCTATCAGTGAACCCATTGTCGATAAATGAACTTTTTTGGCAAGTAACTCACTAATACGTTAGGTAACCTTCACATGAACGATGGACAGGGATAATAGCTTTGGTAGAAAATGCAAATGAATTCTGGAGTAGTCCGATTTATCGATTTTAACTAAGTATGTATAGTTTGTTGCATCATGAACTGACGTTTCACAGTTCAAAGTTGAAGGTCTGATTCCGCAATTCTGGAGCGATGATTCATCCTGAGATGCTCAGACCTGATTGATCTGATAGGTTAGCTTCGTATAGAGTGACATTTCTCTTGCCTAAGTTGGCTAGCGGATACGGCCTTGGATACTCGGTTCAAGTTCGCCATTGGTGAATCTTAATCAACTCTATCGGAATAGAGTTGGAAAAAGAAGTTAAAACAATTGGGAAAGAAAAAAATGGAAAAATTAAGTAAATGAACTCTTTTAAATATTGCTCACTTGTGATGTGTCTATTACGCATAAAGTAACTTCCTTTTGAATCGGAGTAGATGTATGTTCTGAAATGGTGTGAGCAAATTTTCATTATTAATTTACCTTTATGAACAAGGTGAGCATAAACATAGGTGTCAAATATCACACTATACGCAAGTATCATGAGAAGCCTCGTTGCTCTCTACTACTAACAACTCTCATTTGTTTCATCTAAGTCATTTTATCACTCTTTGTGGTAATTCATGAACAGGGCATATACAGTTCCTCCTCTCCCCATTCTACTTAGACACAAGTCCAGATATTAGAATTGTGCGTTGTTACAGATAACATTTTAAGCTATATTAAGAAGTGAATTATGGTTTCTTGAAGTTTAAGAATCCCTCTGAGAAGTTACTTTCATTTTATTGAGAAAAGATGTGAATTTGAAACTAAATCTATTTGTGGATTGACATTCAAATCACCGACATGGACCCTAAATCATTTAACAAATGTCATTAGAACGCCGAGCTTTTCTATGCACTTGCCTGCATAGCTTGACAATTTGTGAGCAGTTTCTGGTGTTCTTGGTACAATATTATGATAAAAGCCAATAAATTAATGCTTAGTTCCCACGGTGTCCATAAGTCGATCATCGTAGTTACCAGTAGGCATACATATTCATGAAAGCAAATTATTCTTTAAGAATGGCGACTTCAAGTACAACCTTAAACCCTTAAACCTTGCATCCCAAATAATAATAATAACGATAGTCATCAATTTGAAGGTGTTTGGATCTTCAATTTCAATAATATGAAATTTTCATGCGGTCTTAATAATAATAATCGAAGATGAGTTCACTAAGAGTTTCCCCAATGTCTCTCCCTCCTCGCCTCAGCCAAATTGTAATCTAGACACAAAGATTGGCCACCAATATCATATGAACCTAAATAGAACTGAAGAGAGTCTTAACATTGAGTATTAAAAATATTCCGCGTATAAATATTCTATTAAAATATGGCAGCAGTGATAGGATGAGGACACTTTGATTGCTAAAATAAATTATTTATCAAGGAAAGTCAACAATTTGTATCAAGTTAACTTGCATAATTGACAGGTGAAGTTAACCCCAACATTAGTCAACTTAGTCATTTATGTCTTATAATTTAGAGAGTTGAGAGCATTGGAGATGTTAGGAAAGATTTCAATCTTGAGATGTACGAACTGCAAGAAAACTCGGCTTGAGTCTCTGTGACTGATACCTTCCTACACATTACGCCTACAAAGATTGAAATGAATTTATTGATTCACTTGACCTCACTAATATATATCATGTTTGACTTCGTTTTTATTTACACAAACAGGCGAAAAGTAAGCACAAATTAATTGATCATCAGTCCAGGTAGGTTGCCATATCATAAGCAGTATCATTTAATGGCTTTGAGATATGGAAGAGGTTATTATGCTGAGGTGCTTGGTAACCTCAACACCTTGGGTGTTGACTCGCTCTCTCTCTCTCTCGTGGACCTCACATTCAAATCACCGAATTCGAGGCATTCAGCATTAGTGTACGATGCACTATAGAATAACTTATTGGTCATATGAAAAGTGGCCAATTCAGAACATTCAGACCTCTTGACTCCCCACTCCTCGAGCACATTTCATTCCTCAATAACTCATTTTGTCAGTGTATTTAGAGGCGAAAAGATGAGTGTTAGGTTGATGTGTCTGTCAGACAAGGTCGAGAAATTGGAGCTCACAGTTGGTGACATAGTGTCAATAATATCGTACACATAGGACTCTGTAGACAGATTCTGTGCGTAGGTTAGAAAGACCAAATATAGGGATTATGGAAACTCTTTCGTCACTCTAAATGCATCATCCACGATGTTGGGGGATAGGAAGAATGTGGTTTAATTGAGTTAGTAACTTATTCATTTGGCAACTTTGAGAAAGTGGAAATGATTGCAGTGGAGAAGAATTGGAATGTATTGTGGGACTTGGTGAAGTGGGAAAGTCGAAACGCAATAGAATTTCGATTGCTGTTAGAAAGTGGGAATGACTTCGGTGGAGGCGATTGAATGTTTTGGTGCCTTCATGCCAAGACACTGTTATTTTGCTGTGATTGACTATGTTTAATTTGAGAGCTTTCAATTACTTTGGGCGTAAAGAAGTAGTTTCCATGTGCCATGTCAGGAGCGTGAACACTTGACAACAGAGTGCCAAATGTGCAAAAAAGTGATTCCTCAAATTTCGCATCATTCTTACTATAGTTAAGAAGCACCTGAGACCATCTTGACAACTCTTGACAACAGGACACTTTGAGTGAGTAAAACGAATGAAGAAATGAGGATTCAATTTGAACCTCGTTTGAACTTCAGCAGTTGCATACTGAAGTGGGCATTGTTGAGGAAATAGCATAGTTGGTGTTGCTGGTCTGAATGTTCCACTTTGCACCTACCGTGGTTGCAATAGTTAGTAACCGAATGTCAACTCGTTAAATGTTCATGAGCCTTCTTCATGAATTACTTACGGCATTCAACGCGATGGTTTTGGTATGACATCAGCCAACAACTCTCCCTTTTCTCCTGATGCCCCCTCACACCATTACTCGGAACATCTGAGTGAGTGTCAATTCGGTCCAAATGTGTGAATAAAATTCAAGTATGAGAGCGTTATTTCAGCAATGATGGACACATTTATAAAAGGCCTAATTTATGCGCTTCGTGTGATTGGTGCATGGAGAATGAAAAGAGGAGCATAATGACTTGTTTCATATCGGTGGATGATGTGTAGCAGCAGCAGCAGCAGCAAAATATGTCGATTGTCTGTCCCACTTGCAAATACTTGATACAACTCATCAAGGATGCATGATTCTGCATCTGAACGTGTGCATATTTCACTAATGCAAGTCCTCCTTCATTGACTTTCTTGGTTATGCCAAAATAGAAATCTTCATTCTTAACTGAAGTGAAATGTGTCATATTCGAATCAATTTGGTATGATTAAAGATGCAGTTCAAACTACGTCGCCTTCCTTTACTGGAATTCAAGAAAACAAGCCATGATCAAGATGAGGTGCCCATAGAAATGAAGTGTGCAACTCAGAGAGTTCGAGTACCATGCCCATTGGTGCACATTCAGAGATGTAGATGACAGCCCCACTGGTTCTTTCTGATCAGTAAGAAGTCTGAGAGAATGGTGTCTCTCATTGGAATGCCGCCATGGCACCTTCTCTCTTCTCACCCCATTCATGAGTGGCTAACACTTTTTTAACAAAATGATGCAGCCATAAGCAGGTAACGATCGAAGTTCAGGTGAGATATAACGAGGAGATATCATTGACCCCTAATTCAACATGATCGGTGATTTCGTGAAACTAGCAAGTAATGCAATGTGTTTTGTGGTGGAATGCATTATCCGACAGTAATATCCTGCTGCATATAAAATTGGTGCTTCGCCTTGCTACGGTGGGTACCAACTTCGCCTACCAGATCATTCATGAGTTGAGAGGAAAGCAAGGAGGATTCCACTTGTCTCCAAGTCAAGCTGAATGCCTCTGGCTCCAATACACACCCTGATTGGGCAATTAAAATCATCTCGATCATAGAAAATTTGTTGCGTGTGTTTACTATATCTGGTGAAGGAATTGCTTTGAAACAGACAATTTAGGGACGCTCAAGCTCGTATCAGAAAGTTGGGGTCAGTGATTTGTTTCAGAGTCGGTGGGAAGCTGGCTGTTTCTTCAGTGCTGAATGGAGCATGGAAGAGGCAGTATTGAAGAATGGTGTAATGATTGGTTGGTACGCAATGCTTAAAGTGGCTGCCTTGTGAATGGATACGGCACTCAACGTGTACCTTCCGTCATCTTTCAATTGGTCGGTTCTGTTGGTAAATTGAGTTAACTTACCTACTTCAACTTCTCCAAGTATGTCAAATCGTGATGTAGAAAACGTAGTTGCATTGAGACGCCCTCTCACGGGATCAATGTATAAACCGCTTTCATTGGCACCCAGTGATACGAATACCTCCGATAATTCGTTTCTTCATGCAAAAGTCAATGCTGAAAGTAGAAATGGGATCAAAATCGATAAGTGTTGAAAGGTGAGCCCACTTCTATCACGTGCGTTGTATCGTCAATATCTGGTGTGCATGACAGAAGGTCATTAGTTTATGCACAAACAAGAATGTGCGTGGTAAACGTGGATTGCTTGAGATAATCATTTGATGTAAACATCTAAATTTAGTGAGCACCAAACTGGGTTGTTGGAAATGCTTTCGTTGAGAAAAGGTGTGCAAGATTCTTTTACTCCAAGTGAAAAATGTATCTATACTTTATTTTGTGTTCATTGTGTATGATTTTTGTGATGGTAAATGACATGGCTAATGACCTGGAAAATCTCCTTGTAACAGATGGTGACTTAGATGAGAACACTGCCAGCTCTTTCGTTCACAGCATTGGTTCCATTACTGTCAATATTGACCCTTTCCAGTTGCAGCAAATGCCTCTCCACTTCTTGTAAGAACTAGTCTTCAATTATATCACTTTTCTTATCATGGATTATTTAGCACATTTGATAAATTCATAAAATATGCAGATAAATGGCCAGTGTTTTGGATAAGGTCCACTTCATTTTGGCAAATTTAAGTTGTATTTGAGTAAATGATTAATTTATCTTTTGTGAAATAGCATAAATCCATAGCTTCATGGGATTCGACTAACCTCTTGCACCCCTTAATATTCAGTTGTGTAGTTCTGCACCTACATGCATGCAGATAGGAGTTTGGACATCACGATGGCGATATCTGTACAACTGAATGAATCATCATGTAAAAATGTTATGATCATTAAATCGTATGGCGTAGGGGATAAGGAGCGTTTTATCTTCGTAATTAGTCTACGACTGAGGAGGGGTGGGGGGGGGAGGGAGGGGGGGAGGGGTGAGGGGTGGAGTGGTATGAGAGTGTTGCCATTATTACTAGCATGAGTGCGTCGCCTTAAACGAGTTCGTACATGCACTGTCTTTAGTTGCAGACCGTTAGAGGTGAAAGATATTCTCTCTGCACTTTGTTTTCGTCTCTTCGACATGAGCATTCACTGTGCTTATGCTCTGGCCTTATCCAGACTCGTCTGTCTACATTTGCTTACTTCTTTTATCGAATGGTATACAAGTTGATACCCGATCGTGGGTGTTGGAACATGAAGTCACTGTTTGGTTTGCTGGAGGTTGTCGTTGACACCCATTATTTAGTAAATAGGAAGAAACGTTGAGATGAGCCTATTTTTGCACGAAGTGAAATGAGTCATCTTAATACCTGAAGTATGGTCTGAAGTGTGTGCTTGAACTTGGAATGAAGGGAAGCAGATTGCAGCACTGTTGTGCTTAATTACTCTAGTTCATTTTGCACCCAACTCCTAACATGAGGAATTGATCTCCGATTGCCAAATGACTTCACGTCCTCGATGTTCAGAGCTTGTTGGCAAATGGAGAAACTTACTCTCTTACAATCCGAAAACAGATGGTCGTTGGAGGTTTGGAGATTGGTAGCAGGCAAGATCTTACTAGGTTGTTCTCAAGGCCATTTTATAGAAAGGTACTGATATTCACTGCTACTTGCTTAAAGAAAATGAAAGTAATTCTTGTGTCTTTAGTTGAGGGGTGGTTGGGAGAAGATGACTCGTTTTTGGAAAAGCATGAGAAGGAAGAGAAAGGAAGAAGATATAGGGAATAGATGGCAGGTGGGCACTGCTGGTTGCTTAGAGGACATTAATGCGACTTATGCTCACTTCAGTGGGTGGTGAGCGAGGATGTTAGAGGTGGACCCATTGTGACAAATGGAATAGAGGAGGAAACATTGCTGTTTACTTAAAATGTACTTCAATTCGTGTATAGTTATTGAGGGGGTTTAGCGTGGACGAGCACCATTACAAGGGAATGAAAGAGTGGGAAGAAGGTGGAGATGGAAAGAAGGAAGTGAATAGACGACAGGTGCGGCAGTTGCATGTGTGCTATCAAAGTGCCATGGTACAAGTGAGAGTCACCTGTGGTGGTATTGGCAGCGACTTAGAGTGGGAGGGCGGTGAAATCGGCGCATGGGTAGGAGTTGGCAGTTATGTACGTTTCCCACTTTTAATCTTGTCAAGGAACAAACTGTGTAATTTTAATGCTTGGATGCGTTTCGTGGAACATTAAGAGGATTTTTTAATGTGGAATGATGCAGAGCTGGTGGGCATATTGCTAATCCTCCAACTGGTTTTCGTGATACCATCTACTCTTGTTTCGTTTGACCAAATGGACTGAATATTCTGAAGATTAGTCAACTTTTCCAAATTACTTTCACATTTAACAGACAATACCATATTAAGATATGCCATCTCTGAGGAATTTGCAGGCAATTTGAATTCTCCAATTGGTGAACGATAGATTAATTTCCATTGCAGTATTTGATATTCTTGATTTTAAAGAGGATTCTTTTTCGGTTACTCTCATTTTCACTCATGAAGTTGGCTTTAACAGTATGTCTAAGTGCTAATATAGTTGTCACACAAGACGCTGCGAAGAAGAGGATGATATAGTTACGAGGACACTTCCCAACACACAGGGAGTTGAGTAGAGCTTGGGGAAAGTTGTGACTGCCCCACCTCACATCTATGGTCCCCCATCGGACTGTTTTCTCTACTTTTATTTGCTCTGGATTCCATTCATTCGCATAAATGCACCTCAATCATATGGGAAGTCAGCAGAAGTGAGTTCAACTGATTTGATCGTCTCTTTCTCCTCACTTAGTACTGAGCATGTGCGCAACATCACTGAAAGTGGTGATTTTCATTGAAAAATTGCAAATTGTGTATTTATTTGTGCGTTGCAAGTTGTCAATAGTCCATTAATTTGGGTTAGGAAGAAGTCGGTGTTTTCGACACGGCTACTTAGTTTATGCGCATGGAGGTAAAAAAACTCGATAAAGATGCCGCAATGTTTTGTGAAGAATTCGTGAAAGTACCTTGAACTTCCATTGCATTTTGAATCCAGGTTTCACAAAATGTTTCCATGTGAACGATTCAATTTCAAAAATCTTTTCTTCTAACATGTTCAGTCCTCACTGGTCGTCTTGTTGATCCAACAGGAGTTATTCGTGCCACTTCAATTCATTTTTTCCAGATGTGGAGAAGACAAAATGATCTGACAAGATATCCACCAGTTTACAGTTTCAGCAATGCAGAGATGAGCCTGACGAACGTTTTGTATTGGAGGATTTCCGTAAGCTGTGTTCACCTAAGGCAAATGATTGGCCAGTTGGTGTACCACTCCAGGCACACTTGTTCATTTAATAGGCAAAATACTGATGAAGTGTTATGAATCAGCATGATTGTGAAGTAACAGAACTAACTGGAGTTTACCTGAACTATAATATACTGGTGTTGAGAACACCTCGTTGGCCCAGGATAGCATTATGCTCTCCAGACAGCTAATATCGTCGAATATGGGTCATGAGTGTAAGTTATCACAAATCACTTTAGAGTTCTGTCAACATGAACACGTTCATTTAAACACTGAATTGGCCACACGGTGACGATGATGATGATGGTGATGATGAGCCGAAGTTACAACTTCCAGAAGGTTGAAGTCCAAACTCTGACTAATACATCGGATGTATGAAATAAGTGTCTACTGTTAGGACTAGTTGATTAGTAAATACAAATAAATCATATAAGCTCTTATCAAGGTGGCTTATCTTTCAGTGTCCTAAGAAACGGGTTAAATTTAGTAATTAAGTTTTTGTCAGACCAGTTTTGCTTAAAATGTGAACTTATATCTACTTCCGCTTTATATCATTCCTTCATTAGTCGTCGTCTCTGATATAATAATAAGGTTATCTGTAGGATCATGATTTAACTGAAATCAGGTTCAGACTTGGGATTTGGTTGCGAAAGTACCTACAGAACCCAGATTACTATAAAATCATACTGGAAACGACTTCCTGAAATCGTTTTCATTGCAAAGCTAGAGTTAATTTGTAGGAAAGAATAGAGTGGCAACCTGTTGTTTTATTTTCTTTCAAATCTTAAATTCCTTAACTGATTTTGCAAACTGAAAGTCTTCGTGTCGGGCATTTTAATCAAACTCTAGGAAGTTAATAGCACAAGTGGCATTGAATATGACCATAATTTCACAAAACGAAAATCCAAGCTCTGTGGACAAAGGAATATCATTTGAATTTCAGAATATCTACAATGTCATATTTGCAATGTTGAAGTCATTTAAAATGATCATATATCATGTAAAATTTAGCAGATTTCCCAACTAATGTGAGAAAAAAGGGATTGATGACCCATGACCGACCTTCAAAATCAAGCAACCTGTCGAAAGACCCCTCTGATCGTGGAGATTGATTCACCCAACAAACCAGTTAGATGGAACATGGGATTTGACAATTGAAAAGTGAGCTACCTCTTAAGCAAACATTTTACAACGAAAACCCCGAAATCACAGGAAGTAAGACTCTTTGATAGTCATGTTTTACTCGGGTAGAATTTTAGTCCTCACTCCTTTATCATTTGTGGGTAATTAGTGCTAGGTGTTCTTAATTGCTTTCCCATAAACACAAACGATATAACTTGAATGTGGAATTTATGAATTTACGTTGAATTTAAATGCGCATACTTTACAGCGCAACTCTGTTAGCCAATAAACAGATCCGTCCAGCACCCACAGTCCAATCACTACAGCACCACAGTAACATCTGTTGAAATACAGACCAACTGAAACAAACAGTTCAGATAAACTAAGCTGAAGCTATGTTAAACTGGATCGAGTTTACCAGTTTCTGTGTTGTTTTATTAGCAATTCAAAAATTGGCCCATTGTGATAGCAATCAAGTTCGGGGGTAAGTCAGATAGAATTAATCTGTTTATGTGACACCCTATCTTTTGTCAATTATGCAAGAGAGGTGAGACGAATACAACCTGAGGTCTATCCCTTTAGCCTTCCTCCGAAATGGGTATGACTACTCTAAAGCCCGTTTTAATCAGGATATTTTGATTGACTTCCGGCATCATAGAGGCCGATCGATCCTCTTTATTGCCACTTTCTTTGTCGGGTCGTTTATAACAATTATTTACATTAAGGCTTTTTCATTCTACCATAAGTCTATATGTATATGTGGATGCATACTGGTTCTGGTAGCTAGGGGGAGAGGGGGTGGGAATCTTTATCAATTTTTTTCAGTCAGTGGACGATCTTTTCTTATATGGCCAATTTAAGGTGCCACTATTTGTCAAGTGATGAATATGGTTAGTGTGTAGGCCAAGAAGTTGCCATAGTAATATGCGAAGCAGTATTCAAAATTCTCGTAGTAGTTAAACATAATAGTGGACAGTGACAGAAGAGGTGAAATTATGAATAATTTAAATATGCAGCCGGAAAGTTTCCAAGTATTCTTCGCCAAATACTGTCCATTTAGTTATTCTACGCGTTGCCACTGTAAAGTGTTGGAAACTACGTTGGAAAGACCCAGAAGATCCCCAAGGGAACATGACTGTAATTGAACGAGTCGTAATTTTCGGGGCGACAAACACAAGCGTCGATGAGTTATTGTTCCTATTCAAAGTCACTTTAGCACTTAAACAGCACCTTATTTCAGTTGTTCTACCTTTAAATAATCATTACTACGACGTTGCTCTAATTGAGCCGAGAGTTCTGACCGAATATTTTTGTTAGACTGCAAATGAGAAGGTCATATTTAACCGAACTGGAATAACATGACTTCTACCCTTGTCGTTCTATTTTCACATTTAATCTTTACTAATTATGTAGCTAATCCACTTCGAAGGTAAGTCGAAACACCACGAAAGCACTGTGTTGCCATGACCAACTACGACAATCAATTTATCTATCGGCCAACGAGTCCTGAATATCGTGAGTACAAATTTCACCCATAAACAAGCAGATAATTGGTTAAATTTAAATATTAGGTTATTACAAAGTGAACTTCACAGCTCAATGCTTTCCTAATTCAAACAACTTATGACTCTTGATCTCCTGAAATTATTACGCTACCGGATTCATACACGACACTACTTGTTTGCTGTTCCCCTTAGTTGTAGACCCATGGTTAATAATAAAATAATCTGAACCCCAAATTAGTCGATGCTTTCTCTAAACCTAGAGATCAAAATCGGGGTTGCCATCAGTTGCAGTGCAAAGAAACATTTAAATGTTTTAACTGAATAAAGTGAAGTCTAAAGTTCTCTAACAAGGGAATCAGGTGTCTTTCCTTATTTGCATTCTGGAGACCGAGTTACCATGTTCTTATGATGTTTACACTTTTACTAGTGATGTCCTTATTTGTTGACGAATTGATTTAATTTCATGACTGGTCACGCCTTTTCGATTTATTTACACCAACCTTCACTAAAATGCTGGTAGACGAGATTGAAAAATGCGGTTTTGACGAAACAAAGCCCACAAAAGTTCCAGAACTCTTCTGATCTCGGTATTTTTACACGGTTGATTTCCAAATCTATTTAGAATGTTAAAAATCTCATTTAAATTTTAATGCTTTTTTCAATATTCAGTGAAATTTGTAAAGCTTATAAACCAAAATATGCTCTCTTAAGGAAATCCTCATTTATGGAAAATAAAAATTATATTTCATAGTGCCGGTATCATTCAATTGAATGGCTTTATTATCTTTCCTTACAGCAGTCATATTTATCGATTCCAAATTCCCGAAAAATCGTTCGAGTCCGTTACCCATTCTCTTCGAAAGGACGAAGCTGACGGCCGGTATGAAATTCTTCACATAAGTCGAAAACCAAATGCTTTTTTGGACATATTGGGGCCCCCATCGTTCATAACGGGTTTCAGCAAACTCATTCACGAACACAATATTCAAACGAAAATCATTGATAATAATGTTGAAAGGTATGTCCTTGCTTACTCTTGCAAGAGCCTATTAAAATTGACCCTTGAATACTGCTCATGCAAATTAGGCGACTAACTTTAAATTTAGGTCGATTAGACGTTTCAAGGCACAGAACGACCATGCTGCTGGAAGGAAACGATTTAAACGATCAGCAAAGAAGCTGATGTCACACGATTTTTATATGCAGTTTCATGAAGTAAGTGAAAATTTCCATTGAAATAAATCAAAATTTATTAGTGTTAATGTGGCTGGATTGCGTATTGAATAAACAGGTTAAGCCATGCCTATCGATGGTTGGAATTCAGTCGCAATTTCTGGGCCTCAATTTTATAAATATGATTGGCTCAAGTGCCGGAAAAAGTCAAAATGTATTGGTTACTGAAAGATTTAGAAATTTGGACGAATGATTAAGTTTTATAGGATCCACCAAGTGATATATTTATTGTTGAAGTAGTCCAAATCTGTGTTTCTGGATGCCACTGGAAGATAACGATTGAGTTTAAAATTTAACAGAAACTATTCAAAGATGCTTCAGCTAGAGGAGACTTCTATATGCTGGGTTGACTACAAAGGTGTCAATTTAATGAAAAAGTTAGACAGGGTCTATACTATTAAATTCTTTATTTTGCCATTATAACTTGCACCGGTGGCAAAACAATTAATGTTCTCATTTGCGTTCGATGCTCAGTGACGAACATTGGGTGAGTGAAATAACCAAACACTGATTAAATATGGCCAGTAAAGTGGTCGAGCAATTTCAGGTGGCCCTAGGATGTTGTCTTCCTTCTTAAGATGGCCATTTAAAAATGCCCTTCTAAATGACTTTGCTATTCAATAAACAGATTTTAACGAAGCAACAAGCTTTCGGTTATCAGATCATGGTAAGGAATTAATTTCTGGAGACAATAGGCTTTTTTGATCTCCTCGACTTTAATGTTGAGGATATTCAAAGTGTTTCCATATGGGTAGGATTAAACTCAAACCACTTGAACAGCAACACTGCCGAATTCTTTGTGCGGCAAAGAAATAATTGCGATACTCAATGTTACAAGGAGAAGTTCATTTGATTTATTTCGTTTTATGTTCTAGATGGAAGCAGTCTTAAAAATCGCCGATCAGCAGCACGAATATGCGTCTCTTGAAGAAATGGGCAGAACAGCGGAAAATCGGTCGTTATGGCTTCTTAAGGTAGTCACCGATTTACACCGTTAATTATTGCAGAAATGGATCAATAAATGAATCAATCAATCTAACCTCTTTTCCCTTAATCGATGCACTTACGCATTTAGATATCACAAGATCCAACGCTTCCAATCATTTGGATAGATGCTGGAATACATGCTAGGGAGTGGATTTCTTCGGCCACCGCTTTCTATACAATTGACAAGGTAAACAAACCTCTAAATTACCTACAAATAATATTTTCAACACAGAGATAATTCTCACTATGCTCTCACCAAACAGCATAATTTTAATCCGAAAATGGTTATATCGAGAATATATGGATCTTAGCGAACATATGACCAATTTTAAATAAAAGCACAGTACATATTAATAAAGGTGGTAGAGTTCGCAAGAAAAGACACCTTGGTTTTTCAACTCTAAAATCCGTTGTTTCAATTGGTTAAAACCGAGGTCAATATTGATTTTCTCCATTAAAAGCCGGGATCCACGCCTCAGGTGAGTTTGAGCAAAAACGGTGAAGTGAGGACCTTCTAACCCTATGCGACTGTTTGTAGAAAATAAAGAGGAGTTTTCGAACTTCGACAGAAATGCTGTTCCTGATGCGCAACGGAGACATGGATTGATGAAGTGCTGGATGTTAATGTTATATACAACTTTCGAATTGGATTCATTCAAAGATCGCTTCAAAGGGTTCCTGAAAAAGCTAATGAAAAATTATTAAATTCTCCGAATACCCTCCTCCCTCCCCCCCCCCCTCCCCCATAATACCTTCTAGGGGCTTTGGCTTAAGCATTCAGCATTTTTGGATAGTATAAATTGAGTATTACTACTTGATCAATCAATATTATATAAAAAAACGGAAGGAGAATTTGGTTATAATAAGGATTTGCATGCCGTTTCTCGGTTAACGCATAACAATGTAAACAAATTAACGGAATAGGCTAAGAATTCATGCCAAGATTTGTGCTCTGTTTTCGCATTTCAGCTCCTTTCCAAAGATGGTAAACATTTACTGAGAAAATATCAATTCTATATTGCGCCTAATGTCAATCCTGATGGCTATGTGTACAGTTATACTAGGGTAAGACAACTTAAATACAAAGGTAGATAATATTCAAGGAGCGAAATAACTTTGACACATTGACTTATTAAGGATCGATTATGGAGGAAGAATCGCAGCAAGAATGACCGGAACAACTGCCCAGGTACTGATATCAACAGAAACTTCCCGTATAAATGGGGTAAATAAATATTTTTATATGTTATTTTTGGATCACCTTCAAACATATCAATGTAATTTTTGAAGCATTACGACCTCTATTTGGCTTATTAATAAAATATCCAACTCATTCTAAATTCCAGGCAGATGCACTCCGTTTTGAATTGACATGATTAAATTGACTGATCGGTGTGATCCTTTCTCAAAGCGTGTAACTAAGTTCAGGCTGAATTTAACACGTCGAAATCAATTAGACAACGGAATAAAGCTGAGAGACCATCAAGGATTTGGTAAGGTACGGTTTAAACATTCTTCTAGCCCGTTCTGGTAAACCAGACCCTTTTACTGCAATAGTTTTCTCCGTATTATGCAATCAACGTGTATGTTTATAAAGTACCCAATTCGTCGATGAAAATTTGGTGAATGGAACAAATAAAGTACCAGAAAACTAGTCCTCCAGAAGATGGCATGCTTGCCAATAAAATAGCATAATTACTATCATGGAACTAATTAATGAACTATACCAAATTAGGCTTGATTTATTTCGGGGTGTGGTCATGCCGCCAGAGCTTATTTATATCTCTTCGCGACAAAATATCGAAATAGTTATTTCCATTTAAGGTCTAAAAGGAGCAGCAGACGATGAGTGCACAGGAAGCTACAGGGGCAAAAGTGCAGCTGATCAACTCGAGACTCAACATCTAATTAAGAAGCTCACATCGATTCCAAATCAAACTAAGCTCTTCTTAACACTCCATTCTTATGGTCAGATGATTTTAATGCCCTACGGTTACGAGAGTGGGGCTAGACCAACTAACTTTGAAGAATTGGTACGTTTTATTTAAGCACTTTGTCACCTCCACCCTTTGTGAAGCCTTTCAAGGTTTATAAGCATGGTGGTGACAAACTCTCGTATAGTTAGTAATTGTGGAATGAATGAATGATAAAATTAATTGGTGAGATAATGCATAGTAGGTAGAGTCATTAATGCGCGAATAACTGGGACTCCTAAGACAAAGGAAAGTATGTGAAAAAAAAACGTAATTCACCAAGAGAGTGATGTAGTAGCCTTAGTGCCAAAGTATACTTACACAAATTAGGATTTGATTTATACCTGGATTGAACCAGAAGGCCACCGATGATGTCACTGTAAGACTAGGATTATCGAAGGTAAAACAGAAAAAGAGAGGCTTAAATATATCTGTAGGTGAGGTGTTGTAGATCGAAGGTGGTAGGTGCAAATTAAGGTCAATGTGTTTTAGTCTACTGACACGGAAGGAACACTAATGCTAAAAAGCATACCGTAGCATTAAGCTGCATCACAGCCGACGCGACTGGAAGCTTGTACACAATGATCACATCCTTTCTCATTGCTTAAGTAATTTTATCCAATAAATGAGGAGGTAAAGAGCCAAGGAAGAATAAAATAGGAAATATGAGCAGATAATATGTAGGTAAAGACATGCTGCTATTTACTTACGGTTCGACAAATTGTTGCGGCTACTGTTGCTGTTGTCTAAATAAACATTGATTAATGATTGGTAAATTAGAGAGAGTAAACATCTTTCAGGTTATGGGAGATAGGAAAGGATGAAAAAGGAATATTGCAATCACAATGGAAAAAAGCGAGAATGGACGATCATTAGCCATCCACTTTATTATCCAAACTCAAGCTCCTTATTGGTCCACCCAATTTGTTGACAAAGCCTACTCTTATGAACTGGCGAGTTTTTTGGGTTTGTTCGCTTTCATTGGTCCGGTAGCCCATACGCTTGGTGGTTTGTACCACATTCAAATTAAGCTTCCTATCATCAATATCTTAAATTCTGACCCAACTTGGTGGATTGTGACGATTTTAAGTCCCCTAACCATCCTATCCTTATTCCTTCTCCTATTTTTGGCAAAACAAAAATCTAATGTATCTTGTCAATAAGACAAACGAATTTAAACGGTAAAATATGTCCCATTTTAGAAACGAATTGCACTCAAGCTTGTATTCAAACTCTGGGGAAAGCATAACACTATTTATTCAACAGGAGCGCCAACTGATCTCCTCTGTAAGTTTAGTAATTAGGTAATTTGACATACCTCAGTACTTTTAAAAGTACAAATTGGAAGTGAGATTGAAGGCGAAATCGAACTGTAGTAATAGAATGTAGCTAGTATTACTAGTATCCAATGCAATGCATAAAAGCTTTAGAAGCGGGGAATAATATGATTTCCTTTGAAGATTGAAATGAATGGGAGGGGGTATGGTATTCAAATATGAACACAGATGTAAGATAGGATGTTGAAAGTCTCAATTAATTGAAGAGGTATGCACTTTTTCATAAACGACACATATCACTTTTTTAACTCTGAACTCAGGGCACCACGCCAATTTTATCTCTGAGTTAATGTGCACGATATTCAGTTGCCTGAATAGTCAGTGATACCAGATCATATTATTCATGTCTTATTGCGCCTATGAGAAGGTACTTGAATTTACCGACGGCATTTCCAATGCGAAAGAACTCACTATAATTCACTCTAGGTGAGTCCACAAGAATTGAAAATGAGGAGCTACATATGTAAACTCCTAACCGTTTTTCAGCACTCATATTGGACGATATTGATGTCAAAGGAAAGACAAAGGAATTTATCATTTCCTTTATTAACCAGTGCAAAATAACCTACTTTATCTCCAATAAGGCGATATATTTGATTTTTCTGATGATCAAAGAGACGGACTATCGATGGGGTTGTAGATGAGTCGTGCTAGAATGGCTGAGATATCTAAACTTAACTTTGGATTGATCTGGACCACTTCACATCGATTTTTCTTCTTTTCGCCTGCCTCCGATGTGTCACTCGTTTTTGATTGGTCTGTTCACTCAAAGTCCAGGTCTTGTATGAGCGGTTTTCGATCGATTTCTCCGAAAATACTAAGGTTAACTTGGTCTGGCCAATAAGCACACACCAGTGGACACTCACAGCTGGGTTTTCCATGGCAGAACTCTTCACTTAGCTCACCACTCGCCTATTACGCTTATTACTATCACATAAGTCAACAAAACCTTAATTGCAACTATATCCGTCTTTCGCCTCAACTTCATAAGCGCTGTCGCAAACTCCAAATAAAAAGTGAAATTAATGAACATTTTAAGGCTTTAACATCCAAAAAGTACAAACCAGTATGCTAGAGCCGTACGATTGCACTATTATAGTACTTTCCTTCGCTGTTGTTAAAAATAATTGTAAGTGCGCTTACTCTTAACAATAAATTTCTCATTTAAGAGCTTGGGAAATACATCTCTTCTATTAGCGTTCATTTCACCGGCAGTCTTAACTATCTCTAATTTAAAATTTAATCCTTGAAAGTACTCCTACTGCTATTGGTGTTTTGTATTTCTTTATTGCTAATGGTAGATCCTGCATCTGGAGGCTCATTTGATTTTACTTGTGGAACACTGAAAATTCCCTACTCCTTCGCAATTGAGCTTCCAGATACAGGAACCTATGGGTTCCTACTTCCGCCTTCTTTCATCGTTCAAATTGGTGAGCAGATCTGGGATGCTCTTCAAGTCTTCGTTGAAGAAATGAAGTGAAGTATCTGCGGTGGGATTTGACATTAAATATGAATTAAATGATTATTGCATGAAATAAGTGTGAAAACCTGTTTCTGACTTACTTTCTTCAATACACTTGATTAAAACAGGCATATTAAGTTCTGCATGCTCATATTTTTTTGAGACCCATCAAGTATCTTCACTTACTGCACTCCATTTTAATAAATATGAATGCCAGCATTGACACTTGGCAATTAATTAAAGACTTTAAATACAGGCGAAATACTTTTCAAATTCTTTACATTACATAAGTACTGACGAATAGGCTATAGCATCCTCTCGAAGATACATGTTCTTGGAAGAATGATCGAAATAATTCTTTTGATGAAAATTTAAAAAAATTGGCCAAGCAATAGGGGGTGAAGGATTAAGAAACACACGAATCACAAAGTGCGAGACGAAGTGGAAGCAATGATCGCATCTAGCGCGGCAAGGAATATGAAGGTAAATAATTTTCAGCATTTTGGCCTTCCCAGCGATCCACGCTCTCCGTCCGTCTTACCTTATTACCGGCATTCTCTCATTTGGGCAAATGGGATATCGATCGTACTTCTGCTTCTTCAGTAGCATTGCTCTTGTGACGAACATAAATGCAAAACCAGTGGACGTCACTTCCTGTGCCCTCATTTGGCCTCACACCACCTTTCTCCTCTCCATGTTGGCTATTTTCGAATCTAATTTCTAATTCCACTTTTTATTGCTTTCCCTTTCCACTCTCCTTCCTTTCCGGCTGTTCAATATACTCTTGATCAAACTCGCTTTTTTCAAATATTTTGATGTTTGCTATCTTCACAAATAAATGGAAATATATGGTTCCCAAAAAAGAATTAATCAACAGAGAAAGGGACTCAAATTGGTGACCTATATTTTAGCAGCTCTCTTGCATACTTGATTAATGAAGCTTTGGGATCTATAATTGTACTTCTTAGGTAGGCATTATTGATTACTACAGAACGGCCCATCAAATCTTTGAGCGCATAGATTTAAAGCATGTAGTATGATTGTAAATGACATCTTTTCGTTCAGAAATGAGGTTTTCGGGAGTTCACAAAAAAAGAAAGAAGGCTTTATTTATAAACTTTCAAGAATTTCCATTATTTATTTGACACCTGATCGCTTAATTAAAAAATATTATTACTTTATTTGCTCAGTAAAGGTTTTTAAAGCGTCCCAGATCTGATTACCCACTGGAATGATAAAGGATGGTGGTAGTAAGAAATTATAGCTTCCGAGATCTGGTAATTCTATCGTGTAGGCATAAGGAATATCCAGGGTTCCACGTGCGAAGTCATCTGAGCCACCTGCAGCCGAGTCTAAAATGTATACAAACAACTCACTAGTATCAGTAAACAGGTAAGCAGGTTTTCTTAGATATAAAATACGTTTAACAACATTTTCTGATAAAAGTAATGAAATCAACTTACACAAGATATCAGCAGCTGTGCCCGATGAATATACGGTGTTGTGATTCTTCCAGAGTTTTAAAATAACTTTAATTGAGGCTCGTTTCTATAAAAAAGGAATATGTCCTAATTTTCTCTATGAATATGAATATGAAAATATAGAAACAAAAACGGAGCTCGACTGTTCAACTTCCCTTATTGTTCTATTTGAACTACATTACAACTTTTGAAGCCGTCCCACTTGCATTGACCTCTTGATTAAAAAGTGTCTTCTTTATCATAGGGCATCTATAAAATTCTACCTTAGAGTGAATAGCAGTACTTATTACTATACAAGCTACGATAGCATCTTATAATATCGATTTATATAATCATTTTGAATATTCCGTTTGATTGCAATAGAAAAGTAAATCGTTTATTGCCGTTTAGCTGACATTTGGGTCACTTTAAACAGAATTCAATTGTGGAATCTGTCCGAGGACAAACTGAAGAGAAAAAATTGTAGACTTAATTTCATATTTTTCACCTTTGCTCTGTCAAGTTTTGTGAAGTTTCGTTCAATGCGTTTTAATAGCCACAACCATTTTTGACGCCTTGCGGATGCAATCCTATTTTACCAATTTTCCTACAACTTCATCATCATTTAAACATATTTTCGGGCTTTTATTCTCTAACACCTACCGATTTGACCTTACTCTGACATATGATTCTTTTTCGAGTTGCCATCTGCTATATAAAAATTATGCTCTCCCACCGTCTCTGTCCTTAGTCTAACTTATCAAAGAGAAATACGTAAGAAAGACTAGGTTTGACTATTTCATCCTGTTCAGTGTTGGTGTTCTCCTGGTTGGAGCCTCTCAATAAACAACAATTTCCGTTTATACTCATAGTGACATTTTGATGTAGGTGATTGACACAGGCTATTTGCAAGCTTGTAGCAGTAGATCTGAGTATGAATCTTACCAGCTCATTATAGTTGTCAGGTCGCTGGGCTGGTAGATAGCCGAAAGGTATCAAAACCAACTGGCCGTATGAGTGGAGTGTGATGAAGAGCTTGGTTTGTGGAGCAATTGCCGTAAGTTTTTTAATTATACTCCGTGTTTCCGCTTGGTCTGCTGCACTGCTGCCTCTGTAAATTTCACTACAAGAATTACCTGATGATCCAGAGAGCCCTTTATTTTGAAAACAAATATTAGCGAATTATTAAGTAATGTAGCTTTCATCGCGTCACTACCTTAAAGCATTAAGGATAATGGCACTTGGAACCTTGCAAATGCCTGTCTATCATAGAGAAAGTGTTTTTATAGGAGTTTTGAACCTATATTCTAAAAGTTAACTACAGCGATTATTAATACTGCGTTGCCCGCTTCACTGTACATACAGTCACCTCTTAGTGTCATGAGTTCAAACTTGAAAATTTCCGGGTACATTGAAGGCCAATAGTGCTAAACTCTTACTTGCTCTTCTTATCCTGTCAACGCTGGTCTGTCAAGGCTCTTCTTCAGCTCTCTTCCTCCTCGTAAAGGGCTATGTTGTGCTGCCATATTGGTGAAGTGAAATTTTTATACTCTCAATGAAAAATCTTCTCAAGGAGCTCAATTTGATCATATCTTGGCATTTCTAACTATGAAATTAGATAAAGTCCAATTCCGGGACTGTATTAACCGGTCGATAGAATCTGTATATTACGAACTCAGTATCACACACTTGAAATCGGAAGAAAAATTCACAAATTCAAATATTAAGCTATTACGAATAAGAAAACTCATCTTTATCATAATTCAAGACTCCTTATCATAGCCAAACATCGTAATTTTCACTGATAATCATTGTATGCATATAGTACCAAATTATCCGACAAGAACACAGCCTCATGTTGAAAAATGATGCGAAACGAATATGAAGCCAATTAACTGTCTTACCCCATTTATAGGGAAAATTACGATTAAGATCAACACCGGGGCAATTCTCGTGGTCTGTCCTGTTGCGATTCTTTCTCCAAAATCGGTTCTACATTTGCAAAATGCAGCAGGTAATTGCAATTTTAAGTTCATTCAGTCGAATAACAAGGACAATAAATGTTCTCACCATTGTATGACTGAAAACATAGCCATCGGGATTGACGTTAGGAGCAATGTAGAATTGATATTTGCTGAGTAATTCATAGCCATCCTTCGAGAGAAGCTGAAATGTGTAGAGTAATACTATTTGCAAAATTTGTTTAATTATTAGTGAACTGTTTTAATCCCTTAGTAACTTATCGACACTATTATTAATCTATTATTATAACATTCCTGTTGTTTTCTTGTCCTGGTTTTCGACCCACCGCATATTGACCTTGTCACCCTTCTACTTTCAAATCATTCATTTTCTCGTTGAGTTGTCCTTTGATTTTTCCACCCTATCCGGTTCCGCATATTTGGCCGCTCTCTTTTCAACATGACATTCTTTTTTCATACAGGTGCTTGTTTGCTGTAGTTCTGTCTTCCTCCTGCCACGTTTGTAGAAGCCTGAAAGCTGATAACTTTCCCCCTCCGATACACCACAATTTCTTATTACATTCAAAGTAATAAAGTGTTATTAAGATACTGAAATCCTTTAAATAGTTGTCGGAGACGCAGAAAGAAAAGGAGGCTGTTTTTTATCGCATTCTAATTTGTAAATATTTGGGTATTTTCCGATTTTGGATTTAAAATATAGTAATCGACTAGATTTCCATTTACTATACATTCTGTAGAAAAATTCTCTCTCTGTTTTAATTACTGGGGAAGTATAGAAATTGAAATAATATGGTGTGCTTTCTTTAAATTGGCTTGGTGTACTTCTACCAATCCCACTGTTGGTCAAAGTCTTTATATTCCTGCGCCTATACCTTCCCCCTCAAGTGCTCCAATTCCCATTTCCCAAATATATGCACCTTCGTCCCTATCTTCCCCTAATCCCCATCAGTTGACTCAGACCTCTGCATGGGTACCTATTATGAGCCTTGTCATAATCGATAATGAAGTGATAAGGTCAGATCACTTTCTCTTGGCTTGAGTAAGCTGCTTACATGACGGGGACAGAGAGCATAATCTTAATTGTTATCGTTCATAATGGTAAGGTAGTCTTTACCTTATCAATCACGTAGAGAGCAGTTGCAGGAGCAATCCATTCTCGAGCATGTATGCCTGCATCGATCCAAACAATAGGAAGAGATGTGTTCTGTGATATCTAAAAGGACATAAATTTCAATATGTGAGATTCCGATATTCCTTACGAAAATATGGAATAAATAACCATCAAAAATAGCTGCCCAATTTAGTTATAGCTTATCCCATATTACAAATATGAAATTTCACAATATCTGACGGCCTAACTTGTATCACAAAAAAGAGTCGATCGGACGAGACAGCCAAACGAATCTCCCCTATCGGTAAAAATTACTGCATGTGCCAGTAATATAAGCATTTACTTAAACAGAGTCATAAACGTTACTACTAACTATGTGTGTATGTACATTAACTTGGAAACCTTAGCGTGTAAAATTTTGATAAAGTTAAGAATTAGTCATCATTAGGCATTGCCCTAACTTAAAATCCAACCTCCTAAATAGTGAGCCTCATTCTGTTTAATCTTAGACGCATCCATGTTGCCAAGACAAATATCGTTCCAGTTCACTTGTTAAGAGGTTGGCATCTTATTATTATCTCCCTACCATCTGCTAATGTGAATATTCTCTCCTGGGCGATGTAATTCGGGTAGGCCAGGATGGATTAGGGTTGACCAGTTTTCTCTAACCTATATTAAAGTACACAAGAGACGACATTTTCCCAATAACTTCACCAATCTTACCTTCATAAGCCAAAGTGATCGATTTTCAACGGTTTTTCCGATTTCTTCGAGAGATGCATTTGCAAATAATCGATCAAATGTTTTCAAAACCTCCTCCATCTACAATTAAAGAATTGCAAAATGAAGAATTCTAATTTAATTAACGATTTAATTGTATTGGAAATTGAGATCAATTTTTTGACATGACTTATCATTTATTGACGAATGACCTCAGTACGAACTAAGTAAGGACAGAAGATGTTTCTTATGCATAATCCGGGTGTACTCATTGCAATTCCATGGGAATTGTATCACTCTAAATACTATATGTATTGGCAATCATAATGAAGACTAGGATTATTCAAACTCAAATTTAACTGATCCAAAAGTTACTGCAACATTTATCGGCCAAGTCCGCAGTTACTGAGAGCAGAAAAATCAACCATCATAGACTCCAATAAATGTCTTTAAATAAAAGGAAATAACAATTTCTTACTTTACACTCAAATATCTATCTCTATCTTTTATTAATTTATTGCCCATGCTATTGGAATGCCTTACTCTTTATGAAACGACTTAGTGCAATTGCAAGATATTTACTGCGAAATATTTGAATGAGTTTGCTTGTGCCAGGGCTCTCTTCATACCTTAGCGCACAGGAAGGACACGCATGTGCAGAATATCTCGTGATTCCATTATTTGAATAGAACTTCACTTCAAATATGATCTGTTGAACCACTTTACCGCATAGTTTATGGAGATAAATAGATCAAGTAGATGTTGCGATCAAATGCAGAGCCTTTATTATACATTTGCATACACAAATATTTGCTTACTTCACGAAATGGTATATACGCCATATGTGTTGGAAGTGCATTTATTGATCGACGAACTCGAGCCATTGCAGCTGCTTGTTGATTTGCTCTCCTAAAAACTCTGATTGATCTGAAAATACAATTACAAGCAGCTATTCCTTTTTATCTTGCCTTCAATACACTTATTTTTTAATACAATGTATTTCAGCATACCTTTCAACATCACGATCAGTGATATAGGCCTGAACTTTGCACTCCTGAATGAGTTTCTTGAAGTCCTTAAGACTTGTTGGTTTGACCATCACATCAATGAAATCTTCTGATCGTCGTGTCATACGAAGAATGTCATATTTGCCGTCGGCTTCTCCATTTTGGAGAGCCTCTGCAAAGACTTCCATTTTTTCCTCCGGAACTCGCAGTCTGTAAATTCGATTGCTAGGAAATAAAATATAAGTAGAAACGTCAATACGATGATATTTTTGAAAAGGAAAATAACACATTCCAAAGAAATCGTGATACGATATCAGCAAATGATATTGCGAAAAATGTAAGTGATTATACTGATAGCCTCACTCCAAAATGACTGTTATAACTCCTCGGGCCCACCTTGAGAAGTGTCGGAAACAAAGATTTAAGGCGAAGCTCACTATCTATATTCTTTCCTTCCCTTTCTTTATAAGTGTTCGTGCTATAGCAACAGTTGTCTTATGAGAATAATCTCACCAAATGGCTATATTTCATATCCCTTCAGCCTCCCCTTACCAACCTTTAGCAGAAGTTTGGAATTTATAATGTGTAAATGAAAATGTGAATAACTCACCGCCGGTACTGTCTGTCATCACATTGGATAAAACTGGGAAGGCTTAATAGCACTATCAAGAGACCGAATATCTTGATCCAGGTACACATGATGTCTGTAGAAAGTAGTGAGATCCTCCTTTCCTGCTTTTTACATTTAACGGATGCTGTTTACTGCAGTGATTGGGCTGATTCCTGGGCGTCTCATTTTATTCGTTTATTTGTGGGGTGGGTGTGCGGGCGTTCTTGTGCGCATGCGCGCTAGAACTAACAATACCAACATCGAGGTGAAACCGCAATGTTTACATTGTGGTGGTAGTGCTGGCTGTGACCTTCACACTCGACACTGTAAGAATTAATGTAATACGAACGTTACGTCAGTCACTGTAAACATGAGCAGGCCGAACCAGCAAAGCATCTTAGGACGAGAATTTTATACATACTCCGTTTTTGATAATTTCTGATTTCCTCTGCAGGGGACTTTAATCTTTATCTCTGATTTTCGCAGGGTAGGGGCAAATATTTTTTTAAACCTTATTATGATAAAGACTACCTGAGAACTAATATTGATACTTAAACAAATAGCATTTTGAAATTATTTAGACATGAATGTTGCATTTAAATGATAATTAAAAATTTTGATGGAATTGAAGCTCTAAGTGAAACCGTTTACCAACACTACTTACAGAGGAGGGAGAATATATGCTTCCTATGAGGTCCTTTTGGGGGAGAGGCTAGCAACAGTCAAGTTACATTTCCGACGACTACTTTCCAGGGAGAAACGTCTTTACTTAGGTTTCCTATATTGCAGCATAATATTTTAAAGAGCAAAGGAAAACCGCATAAATGATTCCAATGGTGGAAATCCTGCCAATTTGTGTCACTCAGCATGCTCTCGAAATGATATTAGAAAACTTCCAAAGCCCATTTTGGAAAGGATTTTAGAGCTCATTTTTGATCATTGACATCATGGAACCTCCTTGATGAGAAACTCGAATTCTTTCACTCTCTCTTTAGCTAGACTTATCCAATAGAGTTGACTAATCCATTCATTGGATGTGCCCTGATGGGGAACTACCCAGCGAATTTTGGCATGGCAAGTATGAAAGGGTGCTAATACACCACCCAACCACCACTCAGAGTGATAAGAGTCTTAAGGCCTGTCTTGCATTTAGGTCATTGAGTATGTCCTAGAAACTACCTTTTGCTTATGAATTTAAACGTTTGTAAAGCCTTCAGTCTTTTATTCAGTCAGCTTACTTTAGGGCACAATGTGGCTGTCAATTTAGCCGCATGTTTGTGATTGGATGTGTAAACATCCAAGATTTTCCGATTATTTCTAATATTGATGCTAAATCTAGAAGCTGTAGAAAGCCCTAATTTCGCCCTTTACCACTAATATTCCAATTTTTTGCGAAACCATTTTTGAAAGAATAATATATTTTCTAAATTGCCTTAATTAAGAGTATTTATGGGGTTATAAATCATTGATATCAGCAAACTTAGTCTATTCTCTAACCTTACAGCTATTTGTATTCCATCTGAAATTAGTCAATAGCATTTTTCATATCAGATGCAATCAAATCAATGATCCAATAAAGAGAATTTTTTGGCATTTTTTTAACTCGATTACCCTTTGAAATCTCAATAATCCAAAAAGTGCTAAATTTGTTAATTGTGAAATCACTCAGCTCGATGTATTATTTCCTCGGTTGGGTTGCCTAATAAATTCTCGGTTTACTCCTAGTCGTTAATATGTACTCAGGGCATTTTTTCATTACCTGTATCTTCATTCGAGTATATCATTATTACCTGTGCGACTGTAGTTGTTTAATGTCCAAATTTGGAAACACTAACTTCGTTTTCGTTCCAAAGAGAAAGACCACCAAATCCCTTGTCTTCATGCAAAAATTCATTCGAACAGCATAACCCATAGACATTTAATGGTATTCTTTCATTTATGTAAATTCCGAGTGTTCGGTTCAAGTCTTGAATTTTATTTCTCATTGTAAGGTTACCTCAAGCCAAGCATTAATTTGAAAAAATTTTTATAAAATTTTAAAAATGCTAAAACATAAATATATGAAATGGGTTGATAAATCATCACTATTCCTACCTAATGAAAAAAGGAAAGACATGGCATATGACACCAAGAACATTGGTTCTGAGGAATTAGATGTTGGTTAAGCAAGTATTCCCACCAGCCAGTGCAGGAGCACTTGTCAACATCAAAACCACCATAGGTACAGAGTGTACCAATGGGTAGTCTGTGCTTGAGATGTGCTCCAACGCAGACCCGTTCTGATGGAGACGGAAGGGACAAGATAGCTGCTTCCTCATTGATTATTTTAGTGCTTCTCGGTTTACCTTTATATCACTTAATAATTACATCACCTGAAGTTCTTTACCTTTTCGGTGACTTAACTAATAATAAATCAATACTAAAATCTGGCTTTCTGCGAAATGCTATATTTAAGGCTACTCTTTTGCTGTCCATCTAGCTTCCCTGATAAAAGTGTGACTTATAATTTTTATATAACTAAATAGTAAAAAGCATTTAAGGGAAATCTAATTGACCTCACGCCTTCAGGTATGACAGTAAATATTAATATCAATTTTTTAGCATTAATCGACCACTTACTTCCAACTAAATTTTGTTAATCTTTGACATTTTTATGGTAGATTATTCAGGATAAAACTGCTATCGAAAAAATTACGAATGATGCACATAAAAGTGAGAACTTACCAGTGGTCATTGTCATTTATTGTAATTTTATTGTTCTATTTCAATTTGCTTACTTAAATCATTTTAGTAGCACATACAGATTTGGCGTATTCTCAAAATGAAGGCATTGCAAAATAATTGCATTTACCTCCAGGTCCTAAAATAATAAATGACCTTTAATGCTATGGCGCTTAAAACGGATTGAGTATTGGGAGCCCACTTAATAATCCAAATTCGTCAGAAGAGCTTATCCATAAATTTTGTTGTCTGGATATAGAATGACTTATAATGGCATAGATAGGCAAGGCATTAACTGCGAATACATTATTGAAATAATGACAAGCCCGAAGCTAGAGTTAAGAGTTGAACGGCGAGTTTGAGTGAAGTGGTAACTTCCTACTCTCTCTTCCAATTATTTTCTACGACAATTAAAATTGAAGATATCATTTTAATCCAACCGAGATTTGATTTAAAAGAATTTATAAATTCATTTTAAGAATATTATTTTATTTCTTTAAGTAAGGAGAAAGTAATAGTCTGATAGAAAAGCCAGTTACATCGGTTTTATTACACCATGTGTCGAGTAGTTTTACTATGAGGATTACTTATAGGACGACACTACAACTGATCATTATTATTTAATTTCCTCTACCATTGCCATCTAATCTCAACTGTTGCGGATTGCTACACTAACAAGCCTTGACGTATTCACAGCAATATCTATGGCAAAATCTCCTAGTTTTGAAAGGCTCCCAGAGTTAGTTAAGCTACCTCATTGGATATAGAGGAACTAGACTTATGACGTGGAGCACGTTTATTTGGGCTGTATGTGCAACCGACAAGGAGCTTAATCAATAAATACAATTTCGGCTAAGTTTATCCTGCCGTGACTATTAACTGTTGATTGGCTGAAAGGTCCCTGAACTCGTGACCTCATCTGCTCCCTAGAGCGATTAGCATCACGTCCGCAACGTTCCGACATTTTTGAACGCGTTAGCGTTACTTTTTTTCAGCCATATCAACGTTGTACTCCTCACATCACCCAATTTATAGGTTGTAACTCTTTACTCAGATTGAAAACGAATGGATTTATTTTAAACATGTACAAATAAAACATTACTGACTATAATGTATGGTATCTAAGCTTTAACTAAATGCGTAATAAAGATGGTCTATAGGGCTAGTGATTTGGTTATGGTTGCAGCGGATACTACACAAACAAGCACTTTGGAAAAGCTTGGAAAGCTTTTTAGAAGTCTAGCAAGCTTCAGACAAAAATATGTTCCCACGGGTGTGTTTTCAAAATTAGCCGGGCTACGTTGAAAGTAGCGAGAACAGAGAACGTACAGATTGAAGTGCTTCTCTCGTGACTACGGCAAATTAAGAAAACCTGATCAGTAATTGCATATATGTATTTTGAACGAATATTCATCACAATATTACTTGTACAGACGATGCAATCCCTCGATACACAATCCATGGCACGACCCCATTTTTAGGGTAACACCGTACACTCCACATGGTCAAAGCAGTAGAAGAACAGTACGCATAAAAGCAAAGGTAAGATTAACATGCCATTACCTGAATAAGAATTAGCTTTTCAAAACATCTCTGCCTATAATGTGAGCAGCTCTTCTATTAAGTAATGAACACGTGACGGTTTATAAATGGCGAGTGTTAGGCGTCTTTCGGACTAGCATATGCATTCACTGGGCATTTGATGATCGAAATGTTTCACTTTGAAATGCAAACTTCAAGGAATTACACGCAAACTGTTTACTAAGTCCATTTAAATTACAATGTGATCAGCCAATTCTTTGTATCGCAACATTGATATGGACATATGGATATAAATTTCAACACATAGTGGAGGAGTTAAAAAACGAAGCTCCCTTTCTCACAAAGCATGAGTAACGCAGGCACTTCGGTTGCAATTTACACCTCTTTGTTCTTAACAATTTCAGAATATATTTGAGTAGTTTATGCCTCTTGAAAGCAAATTCTCGGTGAGTTAATTGCACCGATTTTACTAATATTGAGTGCCATTCGTTATAAATGGAAAAAATTAGAGTTGCGCTGTCTAACACTAAGATTCAATGCAACCTTGTAAATTACTATCAGAGCTAACTACTATAAGCAAGCTTTCTCAGTTTTCTGAGGGAATCGATCCAAATGTACGCACATTCTTCACCGCTTTTCAAAGTTGCTAAAAGACTGATACGATCATAAATTCTTAAATTTAAAATAAAAGCGTCAAGAATGCAAAAAATGGGATTCATTTTTATCCAGTGGACATTTACTTTCATCGAATGGTGTCAATTCCTTTGAAGAATAACCATTTATTCATTTAAAATAACTATATCCTTGTGGTGTACACCACACAAATAAGCCCCGACTAAACCTCAACAATCCTCCATGACAAGATCCCCTTTATAAAAAAGCTCCTTAATTAGCTAAGCAACCCCAACAGTGTTGTGGAAACAGAACGCTTAGCGTTTATTCCAAATTATAGGCCACTGTACAAAGCTTAATCCTTTAAGTGCAATCCAGGCTACTTTAACAATGCATCGCCTATCCATGGTTGGTTGGCTGAGACCACACTCGCTCCCTACTCAATCAATAGCACGGCTCACCTTTCAGACTGTCAAGGGAAGCATGAGATTACTTCGTTCACCCCTGGTAGCGTTCTGCACTCCACACCCTTAAGTTGGAAAAAGTAAATGTGCTTTGTCGTCTCTCTCTCTCTCATGGAACTCGCATTCTTGACCTCTTTGGCAAAGCGAGTTATCTTAAAGATCGACAATATATAATATTAGTAATTATTACACTAATGAGATACAAATTATCCAATACTGTAACTCTAATCCCGTTTGTAATGCAACTTTAGGAGTCGTAAAAAAATTAGGCCTGATATCCTCTTATAGAACCGACGACTCTCTTAAAGCTAAGGCGATACAAGAGCCTTTCTGGAGTGAAAAGGCAATTATTTGGGTCGAAAAAACACGCCTTGCAATATATCAGTTATAATAAGGCGATTGTGCGTTCGTTGTTAATCTATGGTTGATTGACATTTTGTCAGCATGGAGCACATGCGTATGCTTGTAAGCCCATAATCAGCTGGCGGTCTCACTAAACAATATTTTTGCATTTACAGTTTACACGCGGTTGCTCGTACATTTCTCCTAATGTGCATTGATTATGATTGCTCCATTGTCCCACGACTTGGCTAATATGAATTCTGAAAAATGCGCCACCAAAGCTTTAAATATGCGAAGAAAACTTACACATTCCCACCTATATGCATGTTCCGCGATCCAAAAAGAGTGGACCTGACAACCCAACTTTGCCCCTTTTTCATATTGCATGATAAAAAGATCCCACTGCAGGTGGGATGAGGCACAATAAGACACCCTTCGATTCGAATTTTGTTTTTTCCCAGATTGATAACTTCTCTCAACTCTGGATAGCCTTCCCAAAGGACACCGCAGTAAGTTAGCTTCTTTTGAGAACTGATAAAAATGATTTAACTAGCTCATTAAGAATGCGCTATTCTACTAGCCTGCAGCTGTCACATCAACATTGATAAGTGAATTATTGGCCGAGATGACCGTCAAATTAACATTCGTCTATACGTTATCTGCATGTAAATCTGCCAAAACGCTGTGTGGTGTAGCCAACAAACATGTTGATATTAGTAAATATGAATTAATACGGAAACAGTTGCCATCAAGCAGACAAACATGGATGCAGAATGATCAATAAGAAACTTGGAAAAGAGACGTACTTAACTACTCTATTCCACTGGAGAAAAGCGTAAAAATTGGTCACCTCCTGCTAATTCATACCCTAAATACTTCATTACCAATCTTTCATGTTCTTACAAACCTCTGTGCCCTTTTATTTTATTTTGCCTTCTAACATTTTCGTGTCAGAACGGGCCACTGAAACTAAGGTCACTAGAATTAGCAAGGCAATTCAGATAGTGTAACCTTAACCAAGCTTTTTCTGATTAAATTCTAAAAACAACTCAGGCGTAAGTATGTAATATCAAATTTAAAAAAAGTTTCATTACAAGAGATCTGGACATAAAAGGACAAAGTGAAGTGGATGTTAGACTTCAACTGACTGCAGTGTGGACAGTCTCAGCCGGGTCGAGAATGACAGCGGGATCTGTACGCATCGGATGTGAATGAACGCGACTCGGCCAGCGACCGCCAGCTGCGAAAAATGCATAAACGGAGAATCCAATGGAAGCAATTGCCAGGGTTACGCATACCATTTCAGGAGCTGGATACGCCCAATCATTCATAAGTGTCTAGAAAATAAATAGAGGAAGCTAATCCGGGAGCTTGATGTAAAACAAAAAACTCGATGCCAATGAGAAATTGGAAGTTGGCTAACCTAGCAGCTCTCCCATTCCTAATTCCCTGACCAGCACAGTATTCGATGAGGGCGTCGGATGTATATACTCAACTAAAAATTCATGCTAATTAGGATGGAATAAGCTATGAGGGCGAGATATTTGTTTCCTCTAAATCCCATTTTTATGTTACATATTTATGTCTTTACGCCCTTGAATATTGATGACAAGGCACGATGACACGACTTCTTTTGATGACACGACTTCCTATGCATAAAAGTTAAGGATTTATAATATTAGCTCCTACTTAAATGACTGTGAAATTCACCTCAGATAATATATAGACCATACTCCTTCAATATAAAAAATACTTTGACTGCTCATAGACCATCATGAAATTTAACGTCTACATAGTAAGTGATGTGCAAAAGGAACTGAGCTTCACTTAGCAAAAGGCTTGGAAACTCACCAGAGAGGACACGGCAACATGAGAAAGACAAATGACGACAATATCAAAGTAGATACGTAGACAGAAGGATCGAAACATTATAACCGACCAGGAGATCTGCATCAAGCCCACGAAACACGAATTCAGTGCTGAAAGATGAGCAACAAGAGGATTAGAGATAAAATGGACAATCTTGTGTGAACTCTTTTGAGGTCTTTAACAGCAGTATCATTGCTAATCACATCTACTTGCTCGTGACCGAAAGATGTTAAGAAATCCCTCTGGTCAATAACATGGACATGGGCCTATTCATTGCATTTGGGCATCACAGAAATAGACAACTCGTGATAAAGTTAGACTCGATGACCTAGCCAAGTAGTCTTGCCCTGCTCGACTTTCATTTCATCTCTAATTGGTCTACTTTATTGTTTTTGTTAAAAAACTTTAACTTACATTACAAACTAATTTAACTTGCTTATAAATAAACCTAGTTGGAGATGAAGAACGATCTAATTGAAGAATTATAAACATGCACAAGTAAATATGGAATCAAGGCAAGAATTTTACATCGGGATATCTTATTGAATAAAAGCCTAGCCTGATGCAAAAATTGTCCCAACTAACCAGCAAATATGAAGAAGTAACCCGGATTAGCTCCCTCGAACAGAGTTGCAGGTCCAATCACATCATAGTAGATGTAGATGTACTCAAAAATGCCTCCCATTAGGGCAAAACTCAGCCCCGACGAGAATGCCAGTTTTCGGAAATTGAATATCGAGACTTGTTTAGAGTTGTTACTGTTGAGCACTCTAACGCTTGTATTTGATTCTCCCAAGGAGTTGGAGCGACTGGCTTCCCGAGCTTCATACTCCGTTATCCTACGTAGACTGGCTTCAGAAAACCTGATAAGAATCGATATTCAAAGTGGTCAGGTCATCCTGTAATACTTTCAGAGAAAAGATGGAATATACGAATGGAGGCTTACGATATGAGAAGGTAGAAAAGAAATCTCATTAGTTCCTGCACAAGACAAGCAACGACCAGACCAAATGATAAGTATTCTCGAAGAGGAACCACTGCGAACCAAATCACTGATGAAACAAGCAATCCGAGAAGCCAGAAAAATGAACTGAAAATCAAACATCACTAGCTTCGATGGGTATAAAAAATAAGCAAAGTAGTACTTTATCCAATCATAACATCGTATAATATAGTCCTCAAGGAGAGACATCGATATCACTCTGAACACCTAAATATGCCTATTTACTTCCTTCACTAACGACTGGCAAGCGTGATATCACAACGCCCAACTAAGGCGAAAGCATAACTTGACTAAAGCCTTTCAAGAGATCACCGATCATTGGATGAAAAAATCTCACCAGCTATTAATACAAGAAGGGCTTTATCACTGTGAAAAAGAGAGCGATGCCACCCTATCATTTAAAATTCGGTCAATTTAGATGTAAGCGCATTCTTCCGCAACATCAACATGATTGTTCAAAATGAGACCAGGAAAATGCAAATAAATGCAAGCCTTCACTTCCGACAGCTGACTAATTACCACAATTTGGAGTCACTTGTCTTGGAATCCCAGTTTAGTAAGCTGATCAATGCTGTCTGAATAGAACTTGTGGGAGATATCCCCCAACTCTAACCCTTAATCTTTCCCGACTTCAGCGCATAAATAAGGGCAAAGTAAGCTTACCTGAGCGTGAACAGGATGACTTGCAGAGGATCCCTTGTAACAATAAGGAAAAAGAGGATACCCACCGGACCAAAAGCTATCAGTCCACAGCCGATTGCCCCCATTAACGTCATCCTGCTACCTTGACAAGAAAAGTAAAACAGTGTACCATATATAACAAGCTATTAGCAACCCAGCCAAGACAAGAACTAAGACTACGAAGTACATCATATGAAAGCAATAATACTTTACTTTAAAAATCTCAAAATGCCCACGAAAATCGACTAAATGCGTAATGGGGGGATGGGGAAAGGCGGCTATTCAGGGGGAAAATCGTAAAGAATAGGGCTCGGCCGAGGTATGCGGAATGAGAAGGCACCCTCGTTGCGTGTCGCACCAGCTAGAGGTGAAAATGAGAAGGAGAGATCACGATAAAGGTGTTTTGGTCGCATTTGTAGTACTTCTTCCATTGAATAGACCGGAGATAGACAGGCATTTCGAACCAAATCCGTCTGTGTGCACCAGTAGTCCCGTGTTTCGCCAGCGAAGATACCCGAAAATATGGCGATTATGCGAGGCCAGGCGTGACGGTCTAGCTGGGGAGCATACTTCTCCGCAACACCAAGCGTCTAGACACAGAATGTAAGGAGTTACCAAAGAACAGGTGATAAAAATGCGCAAGTTGTTCATTTTAAGATAAGCATGGAGTGAACATGTTGAGGGATGTTGCGATATGACAAAGGAAGCTTGCTGTAAAAGCAATTAGATCAAGTGAGCAATATTTAACATATATGATAAAGTACTGGAAAAAGCAATATTAATGGTTTCAATTTTAGGGAGAGGCGAGGTCTAATACGATACTCAGACTAAAGAATATGTGATGACCTTTTTTGCACTGCATTCGGTGATTTGTTGCACATTTATGGTGGATGATCATATTTTGATATGAGGCGGTTTAACAAATCTTGTCTTTTGAAATTTTTGACGGGTTGTTTATACTCTAATTATGGTAGCATGATAGTATAACAGTAACACTCAATCCCGCTTAGGAAAGCATTTTCCAAAGCTCATTTTGAACAGAGTAGTATCATGAAGTCTCCTTGGTGAGAAATGAATTCACACTCAGACTTAATAATTGTCGATGACCATTATTCCCCCACTGTGCTTGCAGTGACCGAAAATGAGTCAAAAAGAGTGACCGATGCGCCACTGACAGTCATAGAAAATAACTATTATGGACATATTTATAGATAGGAACATGAAGTCTGCTCCCATCATAGATTATGGAAAACCCAATAAAAGCTAAAAAATACATTGTGACAAAAAGGAAAAGGCAGAGACAAATCAGAGTGAAAGGATGATGACATGAATAGGACGCCAAATTGGTTAAATTTGCAGACTGTGAAGTTTTACTTTCAAAGAAATGTGAAGCGCGCCTATCAATGGGGAAAAAAGGGAAATAAGTGTGCTCAGATCTGAAGTACTAATAGACGTTTTCCGCGGAGCGGTGGCTAATGAACGCGTCTAAAAATAGTAAACGTTAGCGCTACGAATTGCCAAACCCACTAATTCTGGCCAATATAATGGGTGGTAGAATGTGAATTTTCAATTGAGAGACTTTTTGATGACGGCTCTCCGTCTAACCCGACTGCTGTTCGCACGTTCCACAAAAGGCTTGAAAAGTTTCCACTATGAGGTCAGAATTGTAAATTATAATTTTGAACATTGATTGCTTAGAAGTAGCACAACCGATTTAATTATTTTAATAATCAAACTTAGCCAAAACAAAGGGTGCGATCCTTTCTATACAAAAGATTTGATTCGGAGGTGATTATGAGCATGAAAACATAGGTGCTAACCTATGCGTAAAGCCCCAAAATGATAAGGAAGAGCATTGTAAATATCATAAAGCTTTGTATTAACCTAAGATGACGAGATTGGCATATTAACCGCTAACTTTAATAAATTAGCAAATCAATGAAATCGAATAAAAGAACATAACACAAATAAAATATGTAGAAAATCGAAATTTGACTCCATAGTGAAAAGATTAGCCAAACTATATGTCAAAATCATAGCAGGATAAGTTAAAATACTGGCTCAATATAAAAAAAAGAGGAAGAAGCGTACTCTTAGAAGATTTGAATAGAATTTAGGTTCAAGAGCTCCTACAGCCACCGCCTTCTTGTCCTTTGTCTCGTAGGTTCGATAAAACGGAGCATTTCCATTAAGAAGTCCCTGACACTGAAAAGCTAGAGAAAGCCAATGTGCGTTAGAAGGATCAAACATATCTTGACCACCGCCTTGAAGTGACGCCATAAAGTATGTTGCCAAGTAGGCCATGCCATCCGTTATGCTCACGTCCACGATCTAGAGAGAAAAGAAAGGATAAAACCGATACGATGACTCCAAGTAACACAGAAAATCATAAAGCTCAAACCTTCCCTTCACCAGATTTTTCTCGGCTATAAAGAGCAAGAATAGTTCCGGCAACAGCGGGAAAAGAACCACCAGCAATGTCAGCTAACCCATTGATCGGATAATTAGATGTGCCCTTCTCTGACGACAATATCGACAAGATGCCAGACTCGGCGAGGTAATTGATATCATGCCCAGGTCGAAGATAGTAGTCCATATTCTCATTCTCATCAGGCTGACCATAACCTGATATGCGAGTTAAAATAAGACCTCTGTTGACCTTGTGAAGAAGCTGTGGGGTAATTCCAAGTTTTTCTAGACAATTCGGTCGAAAAGGATCCAAAAGTATATCAGAAGTTTTACAAAGACTGATGAACTTTTCTTTATCCGTGACATTCCTTAGATTCAGTTCAACTGAGGCTTTACCAGGGGAAAGTAAATGATCTATAAAAGGAGCCTTGAAACCTTTAAAACTAAGCGGAGCTTACATCCGGGTTAATAATGCGCAAGACCGAGGCACCAAAATCTTTAAGTATAAGACCGCACATAGTAACTGGTCCTAATCCAGCCATTTCAAGAACATTAATTCCTTTGAGCATTATTGCGTTTTACTAGCACGAAGAAATAACGATCGATCAAAACCGTACTAGCCCAAGCACTTTAGAAAGAAAGCAGCCGTCAATCTGGGCGCTTATTTACGAAATGATCTTATCCATAATGGAACTTAGCGATAATACTTATGGAAATTTAAGCTATTGTGTTACAAAGCATTTAAAAAATGATGATTCTAATATTTAAATATGCCGTTTTGCATTATTAGAATTTTAAAAAGATGTAATACGCTAGTATATATCAACGCTAGTACATCACAATTTTAAGTATCCGTATACCCAAAAATGTTTGGTTATGTACCTTAGTTAGCTTGAATTCTTGGATTTCAAATACATACTGCTTATTTACTGACATCAGTGGTACTAAGAGTCAGATTGGTGAAATGAAAATAATTGTAAATAAATGTTGGAGTCTATCAAATGTACAAGTGATGTCGTATACAATAATTGAAAAATCAAAAGTGATACTGCATAGAAAGTCCATAAAATAAACTTGAATTGTAATCTCGAATGAGATTTAGCTATAGTCAAGACATTCTATAACTCTTTTATAACTAGATGCGCATTAAACACAACTACTAATATATTTCGGAAGTAACTGAAAATTCCGAGTTTTTTCGAAATTGGCTATTTTTAACCCCTATTTAGTCGTTATTTCCAAGATCTTGGGCCATTTTCCTAAAAATTCAGTCGCAAGCGATTTTAAAATAAGCATAACATTAAACCAATAGAGATTAAGATAAATTAACTATATATATTAAAATAAAAGTATATTGGGTACCTAAAACTCCCGAAAAATCTTACCTTTAATGCCTTCTTTTTAAACACAACTCTTAATTTCTATGAACAGTTGACGTCAACAGCATCTGGCAATCGGAAAGGCTAAGACGAAGATAAGTGCATCCTACTATATGGTGTACAGATCTTGGCACTTCCGATTATTTCTGACAATACTAGTTAACTATTTTGGCCTAGTTCTTTTATGTGAAAGGACATATTATTACGCAAATAAGGAGGTACCCTTCTTTATTTGAAGTTTGCAACTCTGCGAATACTTGAAAAAATCGATGTTAAATAAAATGTACCTCAGAAAGAGGACTTAATTCCTTGTTCTTCGACTATGACTAAGAAGGAATCGAAACGTCTAATAGGAACTATGATTTCTTGATTATTTACGTCAATAACCGACAGAAGTTAAGTAGCAATGATAGTCATTTTCTTTATATATACTGACAGATCTAACTTTTGGATTTAAATAGAATAAAATTACATCATTGGCGCTCTCCTGAATAAAGGAAAAAATCATTTGACCAACTTAGTAAGATGTTAAACAGAAGTCAATAAATTATTTGTGCATGGAAATGTCCACTAATCATTGGAGGATTAAACGAAGTAGTCGATACGAAGATATATACTAACTACATTCTCTTAGTGTACAAGCGACAATCAATTAGCATGCGCGTGCTTTTAGGCATTTTTTATACATTCTATGCGATTAGTTAAGTAAGATAGGTTGAGTTTGCACATGCGTTTTTCTTTATTTGGATGAGACTATGACATAGAGTAAGCGATTTATTAAAAGCTATTAACAATTCAATAGATTTGTAAATTACAGGATTCAAGCTGATATTTAAACGGGAATTAAGTTTCATAAGTCTTTAATATGATGCAATTATGTATTGAATTTAAATCTACCTGAGGCAATGAAATGAGAATAACTAAATATGTTAATAATAATTAAGATACGTACTAGAGATATATAACAATCATGATGGAATTGTTTAAAATTACAGATTACCTTGAATGTTTTGAATATTTGTTGGCTGCGGTTGGAGTATTATTCATTTTGTTTAGATTTTTCTTGCCAATTACTTATCTTAACTTAAGGTATATTTTTATCATTGTATTCATTCCACTTAATTGCAACATCTGGTTTCGTTTATTAGAGTGAAGTTAGTAGGAAATTTGCTTCTAATAACTATAACTTTATTATAGGAGCGCATTTTTGTGCTATTTCTTTGAGGTTTAGCTCTGTTAAATGCCCGATTTTAGATAAAGTACTGACTTATTGATTTTTGGACATATCTATTCTTGCAAAATATGTTATTTCTATTGCTGGCATAATTGACAGATATATTGAGTCGCGTACATTCCTTTTAATTGTAATCCTGAAGAAATCGCTATCTTAAATATTTGTTTGCCTATTATAGTATATATTTCAATGTTAGTGCACTGGATTTTTGCTCTTTCGTTCGCACAATACATTATAATATCACAAACAAAATCTGACAGCCCGCTAGCCGTCTTTTTATTGGCTCGACATGGCGAGAGATATCCTTGCCACTATTTTAACCATCCATTTTATCCAGAGGAATACTCTAATCTTCGATGTCAGCTTACAGAAAATGGTGCACGACAACACTACAAACTGGGTCAATTTATAAGAAATCATTACTCTAATCTTTTTATCTCCAAAGGCTTTAAACAGGTTAGCCTTTTGTATTTTTACCGTCTGCCATTACTTTGCAATTTCTTTAAGTAACTTGATCCTTGTTTGTGTTCGATTAAATTTGAAGATGAATTTTGTATTATCATAAAATTTGTTATCAGTTCTTTCGCTTTCATATATTTAATCTTTTAGTTAATTTTAAGAGATTATAATCTTGACGAAATATTGACCAACTAAAGTCTTAACAAGTTATTCGCCAACGATCATGCAAATATGGCGTTGTTTAGTCATATTAATGTAGTTTTTCTCTAAGGGAAATGTCTGGAACCGACTTGCCAAATTATCGTTTCTGCTTCATTGTGTTTATAAACTCCTCATTTCTTTCTGACAGGAAGAAATACACATTCGAAGTACTGGAACTGAGAGAACAATCCTATCAGGGACCTACTTCAGTCTTGGTCTAAATTCACTTTCTACCTCTGGGTTACCGCATGTTCTACCTGTCTTTTCATCTCCCAAACAATACGACTCCCTTCTCAAAATGTCCTATCCTTGTCCTGCATTTTCAAAGCTATTTAAAGCCCTTCTCGACTCAAATCTCTCTCGCGAATTTGCTCAATCAGAGTTAAAACTGTTTGATGAACTGAAGAACTTCACCGGCAGGTCACTTATTACTGTTCACATGTCATTGTTTTGTTAACTCATTTTTCTGCATGCCTACTTTAGATTTTGAATTTGACCCAGCATTCCCACACTTTGCTCTGAAAGATTTGTGGAAGTTGTGTGAACCAATCTACGTTTGGGACGGATTAGAACGATCTACTAAGGGTGATTCCCTTCCCTTCAGTCCGGACTTGGCAGAATCTTGTCATCGTGCATTGAGCTTTCGTCAGCAATTGCGCTTCTCCGTACCAAGTCAAACGTTCCTTCGTGGTGGCCCTCTTTGGGACCATATTCTATCCACTATGCGTCGTCTATCAACCTCTGCAATGAGTGACGATGGTTTTCTGGCTGATTCTGAAGAGATTGATATTCTGGATATCCCTATTGCTCCCGAAACCCGTTTTCTTGCTTATTTTGCACACGATTCTACTGTTGCTGCTTTCCTGAGCCATGTGGGGATGTTTAATAAGTATGTGGCTTGTTTTGATGAACTTTTATGACCCCTGGCATGATCATGTGTTTTTTGCTAGCATTTAATTCAAATGCTTTTAAGATGACTCTTGTCAGTTCAATATTACTAATAAGTTTTTAGTCAAGTTTAAACGGCTTATTTGTTTTAAATTACAGCATACTCCCGCCTTACGCTAGCGCAGTAATCGTGGAATTGCATCGGATGACCGACGGACAATTAGGATTGAAATTCTTCTATCATAACTCAACGGAGCCTTCTTCAGCAAACCTAGTGACTTTGAGCAGCCCTCTTTGTACTGATGAGGAAACAGGTTGGTGCGAATTAAACACCCTCGAGCAGAAATTAATAGGCAAAGCTGCAACCGATATGGTGGCAGCCTGTAGTGAGGACAAGAGCTCGGGCAGGTTCAAATTAGCAATCACCACCCTTGCTATCTCATTCGCTTTTGCCTACGTTCTTCCCATCGGATTTACTGTTCGAGCCCTTCTTTGCCTCATTTCTATTTTCCTAACTTATCGAGCCATTTTCTTTCTTTCCTGATGAACTGACTAAGGCAGATGATAAACTATTCAATAATTACCTCTGGCAGCAATCCTTACTATCAATAAAATAGAAAGACTAACAGCGCGGTTTCTCTTATTGCATTAGCAATGGAAAGAAAGAAATTAAGAGTCCAATAAAATTAAATCAAGTGAGACGCAAAGAGCTGAGGGGGTGGT
The DNA here is from genome assembly GCA_000469805.3 of Hymenolepis microstoma. Lineage (NCBI taxonomy): Eukaryota > Metazoa > Platyhelminthes > Cestoda > Cyclophyllidea > Hymenolepididae > Hymenolepis > Hymenolepis microstoma. Next base: position 26,288,552 of record LR215989.1, read on the forward strand.
GTATTTTATTTTAACTGGATACTCGCCACCGTAAACCACTCCCTCCTTTCCCCAAGTTTTCGGCTGCAGCATCTTTCTTTTGTTGTCGTTTGACTGCCTCAAGATTAGCGATGCCTCGATTTTCTTCCTCACGAAGCCTGTGTTCAGCTGCTTCAGCTTGGAGCCTCCTGCGTGTATCTAGATCTGGCTGTTGACTTGCCTCTTCGCTTTCTCCTGAGAAACAGCAACCCATTGAGCTACAATAATTGAGTAGTAGAAGTGACGAGATAGACATGGTAGACTGAGTTACTAATTATTGCTAAATGGATGTCATTATCCCCATATGATAGTATACGAACAATTAGGATTATAAAGCTTTTAGGTACATGAATGCTTGCTCGGAATACAAATTCAAGTAAACTAAAGATGAGTGAGATTCTTCCTCATACTCTCTAATTACCGGAAAGTATTGCTTGAATATATACTTAGGCCAGGTACAGGGAGTTTTCAGATTCAAGTTTACTCACAGGTGTTTGAATGGTCTTGGCACCTTTAATCAGAAATCTGACTAAGTGTCGAGAAATAACAATTCATTGAAATGCAAGAAACCCGAAAGAATTACCAAAAGAAATAGCAGAACTATTGTTTATCCACCAAAGAACCCGCCTAAATCCCATGACCCACACGACAGTTTCCTCTGATAAGCTTGACAGTTGCCGAAAAATTATGTACGTGCAAGGATTGGACCCATTTAAAAAATAAACTATTAGAAAGACTTAGTTGGGCTTCTACTAGCGCGCCTGGCCACCTTAAAAGTGTAATACAATTATGCATCAGTAATAACTCATAAGAAGGAAAACGAATTGGGACGGATTATTGTGAAGAAAAGCTTAGATGTAATATTCGGATTATTTTGTTTAGTCCAGGAAACATCTCTGCCGGGTCGAAATTCCCTGCCGTGTAATTCTTAATTTGAGGTCCATCAATTAGCTAAAATTCAAATAAAGCGGGATTCGAAGATTCATCTTCACAGACTTAGGAAAGATTGATATGTCTAAAGAACTCTCTGGAGATACGTTAAGCCGAAAAATCAAAATTAAGTTTCACAATCATCTGCTTAAATTTCGAGAATATTCCAACGCATTTTTGGAAGAAATTTGGTAATGTTAAAAGCAATTTTGTTAATACCGATTAAGACTAATAGCGAAATACACGATGAACGATAAAAACAGCCCAACCTGAACTCGAGAATGTGCTGAATTCATGTTAGGAGACACCAATTAAATGAAAATTGCCTTTAAAATGAGTGAAATCAAATTGAGAACAGGAATGCACACTCACAAACAAGCAGATGCATAAAAATTCAAATTCTGAGGATATGGCAGAGTTATATTTACAAATTTATATACAAATCTAATTAACTATATCCTCCTCCATATCAGTATCATTGTCGGACACTGACATTTCCTCATTTGAGGTTACACTTTCATAGCCCTGCTGGGATTTTTCGTATTGACAACGCGAGCATTTGCAAATGAAGAGGTAGTGTTCACGAAGATACCTCCGCCGAGAATGTCCACTGCGATGCATCATACACTCATCCAAATAGCAGATTGTCAGCTCCGTCCCTGGAGAGTCGATATCCTCCTCTGCAACTAGAGACAATTCATTCGTGCCAGATTCAAAACAAACCGAGGCATTTGGGTCGCAAGAGTGGTTAATTAGACCTATAATTATGGAAACAAAAAACAGCAATAATGTAAGTTGGGGGCAACAAAGGCCTATGGCAAGAATGGCACTAAAGAAGAGCGGACATCAGAAAAAAGAGGAGAGAATTGCGAAACAGCAATCAGGATTCCAACAAGAGTGTACTGGGTCAAAGCGATCAAAAGGGGTAATTAATTGCATATCTTTGCTTGATACCGTTATGCGTACACAATAACTCGTAGGTCTGTAGGAAGTTCATAACTTTGAGACCCAACTGTTAAGTTACATTTACAGAGACCGATGTCAGAAACCATCCAATATGCATCAAGAGAATGTTCACCGACTAATCTTGCTAAGAGCTGTGGAGAAAGACTTTGAGACTACAGAATTAAGTAGTAGCAAAATCAACATGAAAAAATTAATTGAATTGGAATCGGGAGCTGGTTTATCAATTGCAAACTTAGAGGGGAGAAAAAAAGCAACTCTCGTTTTACGAGCGAAAAGAACGGTATCTTACGTATTAATTTACACAACTTAATTAAACTTACTTTGCCGAGCATAAAGACCAACACCCTCGACATTAAGAAATTCACCAGCCTCCTCGTCAAGGGTTTCGTAGAGGTGGTCAAGAAAGTCCGAAAATTGTCTAATCTCATCCGGATCGCCCCTTTGCTCAACTACACTTTCAGCCGCTTTACCCCAAGAACCTAGTGAGCTGGAACCAATGCCTTGCCCGTTGCGCCCAATCAGACACATAGCCGAACAGAAACCGTGCTCAGTGAGGAGACGATCCAAGCCAATTTGCTGAGGAATGGTCTCTAAACCTGCGGACACACCAGTTCGTTGGGCCATTTCTGTCACACATTCAACAAACAGAGCATGCAGACGGCTAAGATCACCCGCAAAAGTTGGACCCATGAGTCTGTGAGCAAGAGCAGTAGATGAACCACTAGTGCATAGACCGTCTTCATTGGGGACTTCAACAATAGGAGAGGAGACAAATCGAGAAAGGGCGGTAACAATGTACTGAGCTCGCTCACTTTTCAGGAAGTGAGCAGCAAAGTGGGCAGCGGCGATCCGAATAAGAAGCATTACAGTCCCCGTTTCGGGTAGTGGATGACAAGAACGCCAACATTCCTCAAGTCTGTTGAAAGAATTATCTTGGTCTGGACAACAAATGAATGTGTGATACTCCAATTGGGAGGCGGTAGAACATTCTAAACTGCAATATTCAGTTCGACAAATAGAGCAATGAAAGATCGGAATGATAGAATCACATGGCGGAGCACCTGGAACAACAGGAAGGTTAAGGGAGGCCTGTTTAGTCAATCTGCGTGCATTGTCTTGAGGATTCTCCAAAGGTTTGAGACAGTAGTCGCAACATCTATGTCCGTTGGATCGATTGAACGAGAGCTGGCAACATATAAGCGGGCGTTCTGTGAATATAACTTCACCTTTTTTTACTTTTGCTGTTGTTACAAGTGCGCGGCCCTTTACAGTGCCAAGATCAACTACTTCTACTGGAGGATAGCTCATTAGCTGAAATAACAAAACAGTTATAATAACAGGCGAAAATGAAACTTGATATAATAACCTAACAGTGAGAATAGCAAACCATGGCATACTTTAGAGACAGCAGTTGAGTAAAATAATAACGGATGAACACGCAGCACTCTGATGAAGCGCGTTTCAAAGTAAGTGTGTTAAACGTATTTTGAAGGCAATGTCGTTTTTCGTTCTAATGAGTATATATAAAATGCATTTAAAACTAGTTTTATTTAGTTTAATGTATAGTTTTATTATACAAATGACAGTTGTGTAAAAGTCTAATAGTTATTAAAACGAAAAATCATATTTTTTTCTTTTTCTTTTCTGCGCATGTTAATTTAAACATCAATTTTGTTCAAAGCGGATAATTATATTTTAGTTCTTATATTTTTTCAAATATATTGATGGTTTTAACTTTTTTAGGATATTCTCAATAAATGGGAACTTCTCATCTATTTAATTTTTATTCTTAGGACATGAAAAATTAAATTAATAGTGTTTCTTGAGTATTTTCTTATTCATTATTCGATTCTAATGGTTTTGTGTCTTTTCAGCAAGTATACGTCTCTGTTTAATGCTTTAAATTATATATAACGGAAATGGTAATAGTTAAATATTAATAGGGAAAGTAAGGAAACAGAATGAAGCACGTTGTGAACTCAGTGTCTTAAGTTGATCGATTGATAGAAAGATCGCGTTATTCATATTCTTGTGAAAAGTACTTTGCGTTGTAAGGCTGTAATATTCATATTCCCTGAGGCCTAAATGGTCCCTTCTGTCTATCGCCATGCATTATTCCACCGAACGTACATGCCAAAGGAGGAATAAACACTGTTCAAATAGCCCGATTATTAGTTTTAACCTTTTGTGTATTTTGTGAACAAAGAGCGCGAAACTACAAAACATCACTTAATTGGCCTTTTCATGCTCCTTTTTCCACTCACAATTTGCTGACAGCTATTTCCTGTTCCACCAATTTATATTTTTTCTTTTTTCTTCCCACGTCTCTCTTCCCACCAATTTCTTGATTGGGCCAAATATACCCACGGTCAGGCCTAAGCTGATCTTTCATCTGGGACCAACTGTTGCTTTGGTAAGTTTGTAATTCTGTGAGTGAATTTGTGTTGTTTCGTTGTTCTGTATAGCAATTATTGAGCTTATAAAAGGATTTTAATTAAAATTTCACTTAGTGTAAATAGCAAACAATATGGCGAGATAAGATCCAAATGTGAGTGCTACTTTGAATCACGAACTTATTGCATATTCTTGAGTTAAGTTTTCAGGTCCAATCCACTAACCTTAAATAAGTACAATTTTCTACTTTTATTTTACAATGGCCATTACACTGACAAAGTTAATTTTAGCGTCTTAAAAGAATCTGTTCCTTCATAAACACTTATAAAAAAAACATTTAAAATTCAACTGGCGTCAATACAGTCTACGATTTCGATACTTTTATCTCTATTGTTACCCTAAAGAATAAATAGTGAGAATAGATTAAAATATCTGCTTGCAGACTTTCCTTAGACAGCATAAATAATACAAATTCAGGGGTAGTAAATTTCTATCGAAACAAACAATTTTGTAAGTCATGTTTGTAGCAGAGCATTTCAGTTTGTTTACTATGAGTAAATGGATTTAAGTATGGCCATCTCAAACCAACGGCAGCAAATGCCTTTAATCAAAATTCGTGTAACTTATTACGCTGATTAGAATTTACCAATGTGACTGGTCATCCCATCATTAGTAGTGGGCCAATAAATTTTGCTCTTATTATATCTAATTTGGCAGTGGTGTAGATTGACCACTGCTCGATCGGATATACTTTGTCACCAAAATTGTTCGCATTAATTCGTATCAGGTTAATGACACTGTCGATATATACTTATATGATCTCAAATTTATTATAAGGTCATATATAAAACGACAATATAGACATTAATCTTCTAAGTGACAACGTCATCTATCTTTAAGGCTGCGACGTTGCTAAGACTTCTATTAGTTTAGCAGTTCGATTGGTACAGTAGCTAAAGATTTCTCTCAATGAAAACGAGTCAGCCAATTACCTTTATCTAATTCAATCAATCACTCACACTTGGCTATAAAGTCATGAAGCCTTAAACATCCACGACAATTTCCCAATACGAACACTTAGTCATTACCTCCTATCCTTTACTTTTGACTCCATCAAACCCTATATACTCCTATTGTAATCGCACACATCATTCGGCGTAGCTGCGACATCCGCACTCAGCCTCAGCATCCACCTCATCCACCAGCACCTCATTCTATGTTGGTCTTTTCCTTTCCCTCTCTCTCTCTTTCTCTCTCTCCTCAAAGATTTCACTACTGAATTTGCTGGTTGTAACTGCCTTGCCTTCTGTTCTGTTGTTACAGTGGAACTAAAAGATGGAATGGGTATTGACCAAAATCAGACATCCAAATGCTTGTACAATTTCCTAAGATAACTTAACAAGCGCAAATGTTGCACAAGTCATGTGGTCAGGAGGCTGAACTTCATCAACAATCAGACAGAACGCAACTTCGTTATGGGATCTTTGTTTGTTTTCGTGCCCATTTCTAAATATTTGGTAACCATGTTGTTTGTGAATTAAGGGCGAATCGCAAAATTGTCAATTCCTGGTCAGCGCTATCATTAATAATAAACTTTCGTCCTATTATTATTAGCATAAGCCTGGGGAGAGTTCAGTGGCTTGGATGGTAAGGATCAGCTCATAAAATATTGATGGATTCAATTACTTGCTAATGAGTATGCAAATTCTTGGTCTCTAGAGCAGGGAAACTAGTTATATGTTGACTCATAAGCAAATAGCCACGTAATTAGACAATGTTAAAGTAATTTTCGATAGTTTTGGTCAGCCACAATTAGAGATGAGAGTGGAAAAATGACCACTGATCTGAGCCACATATAGTATTCAGTAAACAGGCAAGAATCTTTGTCATCGATATATGTCCAGGAATTTTTTGTTCATATATTATACAAATTTTATAACCACAAACACGAGTTTTCTGAACCAGAGAGAACTTTTCTTGATAAATCAGCTTGGTGATAACCAAGGCTTAATGGATTTCTTTGAACTCGTCTCATATAAGCTCCCTTGAAATTGGTAATTAACTATTTGAATAATCCCAGAAAACTTCAACTTTTCGTTGATTAAAAACTTGCGGGCTTTGAAGATAAATTACAAAACAACTGGGTGAGCGTTTTTCAGCCATCGAGCATATATTAAAGCCACCTGTCAACATTCTTGAAATGCCAAAGTCATTAAGTGTTGATTCTGCTTTCTGGGAAAATAGGCATTCATTTAAGTTTTTCATTAAATATCTATTAAATTAAATTCTGCACTACCCAAGTATATACATTTTCCTGCTGGTAGGTGAAAATTAACGCCCATAACGAACGTGATTTTCCATCAGTACAATATGAAGATCGGAAATCGGCTATTCAAGACCCACATTTATTTAAGGATAATACAGAAGTAACTACAAAGAACCTCAACTTTTCACTTGCTTCGGTAAAAATGAAAATGCTAACCGCATCGCTGGTAAACAGTAGTGAAGTAGATAGTTATTAATTAATTATTGAGATTGGTGTTTCTAATTACATTTTATTAAGAATTTAAGGAAGGCATAAATTTCAGGAAGAGATTAAAATCAATCGTCCATAAAAATAATAATAATAATATTTCAGCAAAATTTGTACAATCTAATATTATCTTCATTTCAGTAATTAATTATAGCATTACACAAAGCGAGCTCAAAATCCATTCACTCAAAAAAGTTGGAAATTGCAAGATTATGCAAATGCTCTGGCTTCGCCTCAGCAATTCCATATTTTTAATGCAATCATTACCGACACGTTAATGCCATCGTTTTTTGGCTGCTTTTTCCCTTTACGCGGCAGTGCTTGAATGGTATTAGTGAAAGAGAAAATGCCGTTTCTTATAAAGTGGCATACTCCCAAGCCGAATTGATGCTAACCTTTGTAGGACACGTCATCGCATGAGCGCACAGCGTGACTTGAAGGTGCGGCCGTTCAACTCCGCGTACTGATTGAGTGCGAGCCAATGGCCAATCAAAAGCCCTCGCTTGTTCCACTTAATCCGCCATGTGGGATGCCTAAGCTTCCTCCCTTGTTACACTCCACCCCATGCATGTCTAGAATAAAAGCTTCCCCTGGATACCTCTGTCTCTTCTTAGCTTTGCAATAGCTTAGCTAATTCTGGGGTCTTACGAACTGTGAGAATCTGCCACTGAGGTTCCTGAGTGCAGTCAAGCTTACTTAGGTAGCTTAACCCGCTACACTTTCTTTGGTAAAGTGTGAAGAAAAAACTTTGAGCAATTTATTTTCCTTTCTAATGATTAATTAAAGGAATGTTTTTTTTAAGAGAACTATTTTCTTCTATGTGGCCACCTCAGCAAATAAATAAAGGGGATAGTGACATTACTACTGAAACGCACAGCATGGTAAAAATTGTGTATAATTTGCATGCGAAAAAGTGACTGAAATCAGTAAACAGCAGTAGGGAGGAGACTGAAAGGACATTGAGAGCAAAGTCAGAGTATTTGATTTCTTGAATTTGCATTGCATAATATTTTCAAAACTCCTGTCTTCAGTGTCCAGTGTTAGTTAACTGTTCATTTAATTGTACTACAATTTTTTTACTCATGTTAAATCTTTATCCCATAATCAAATTGAGCAATCAGATAAATACAAATTCAATAATAGAAATAATTTTAACATTAAAACACGACTTCCCAAATGTCCGAAATTTAAACAAATTCATTATTCCTGTTAGGAAATGCTTATCTTTCCTGTGAACTCTTTTGTACTTAGCCGTGATGGACAATTGGAAAAAGCATTTAAATCAGGGCGGCATAAATCACAATGGGGAAAACATTTCACTCACCAATCAATGAGTCATTATTTGAAATTAGGACGTTAGGATATTGTAGAATAAATTATACACATCATGAGAATATACTTCTACAAATAAAGGAAAGCCAATCAATTGACGCACTGACTCCATTATCTCCTTCCTCTTGACTTCTTCCCCCTCCCTCCCTCCCTCCTCTATTTCACAGTTATTCTTCCCTTTGTTCGGATGCTCAGTTATGTGTTTTTGCATCTGCTTGACCTCGCCCTGAATTTCGTTTTAAATATTAACAAATTGGATGATTTGCCACGGAAAATTGTCTCATTTCCAGCTTAGAAAGCAGTTGGAATCCAGGGCAGGGGCATAGAGATTTGACGACCTTAAGAAGTATGTCATTCTTATTTGATGGAGATATACGATGCCGATCACCTCGAAGAGCTTGACTTACGTAATTGCCAACCTCTAGTCTTTTGTATGACATTATGATAACATATGTTATGGTATGGTGTTCGCATCCTTCATTATAGATGAGGCTTTCGGCACACAAAACTCTGGGAAAACAGGTGAATGTGATCTCGTTCTCTCTCTCTCTCTCACTCCAAGGGAGGTAGTTTATCACCCCTTTAAGCAAAGTAATGTTGGCCTTCGCGCTGCTAACCAAACAGGCCACCCTAAATGCCACGTCAACACAAGACCGACGGGTTTCGACAGTGGGAATAGAAAGGCGGTTTCCCCTTTACACCCTCCTTTTCTCAGATTTGGTTATACTAGCCAATTGTGCTCGTCTTCTCCTTGACTTTCTCATCTGTACATTTAATAATGTTTAAGTAAATAGTTACATTGTTTGTTGAACTTGAAACAACTGAAAGCAGGCATGTCTCTTTTTAAGAGACCCTTCTATGCAAAATGAAAAAAAATATGCTCAAGTCTCTCAAACGGGACAAACTTAGTCTTTTCTTCTAAAGATAATGGTTAAATAAATGAGTAAACTCTATCAAGCCATAAGCAGCAAAATTGTTAAAAGGGTATTTGAAACTATTCATAATTTGAACACTATCAAAATCAAGTCAAGTAATGAATGATTTGACTTGTAAATAGAGCTCATTTTTACCTCTCTTAATCAGGTGATTTCTGACGGACCAAATGTAACTTTTAGAATTTGCGATTTCAAACACTTAGAAAATTAGTTTCAAGCTAAAGTAAATTACCCCAGTATGATAAATCCACATATATTTTCCATGATATTTAGGACCTATATTTTAGGACCCTTAAAATCATTCCTTCGTTTTAGTAAAAAGACAGTAAAACATAAATAGTAAATTCTTGTGAATGAATAGTGTAGATATCATCATTAAGTTTAAACTTAAATACATATATTCCTGATGACTTTAGGAATTCGGGATGACTGGCATCCAACTGAATCATGGAAGTGAATCACTTTTATCACGATAACTCTAGCCAGTCAACAAAATAAGGGCATTAAGTTCGCTGTTTAGTACTCTTTGACCAGTGTGAAAGCAGCTGTCGTGAACTGGAGAATTGCGATGGAAGCTACGAGGCTGCTGTGGCTAGAGGCAAGTAACACCTCAGATTTCTTGTAAAATTGGCTGCAGAAAAAACATATTGGAGCATCCAAGAATAGTAGTTCGGCGTTAGCCGTCTCAGTTAATTGACCAACTCAGTTTCTACCATGAGACCTGCACTCAATGAAGACTTCCCTATTTCAACTCGTTCAATAAACACAGAGGTCAACTTCTCACAGGACAAACCATCGAAAATGGTCTTACAAAGGCGATGAACCTCCGGAGCAAGGTAAAACATACTACCGAAGAACAGACAATCTGATTCTTTTCCAATGGAGAAAAGCTTCCCCATGATCAAAAACGCAACTCAGAGAATAAGAGATGGGTAAGCCTGTATACAGAAACTCAATTTTTCCAACTTGTCTTGATTTTCAGATGTGTCATTTGAGGGTGATGTAATGGGATATAATGACTCCCTCCGAATTTTTAAAGAGGAGCTACGGTTGAATTCACTTACCTACATGGAATTCCTGACCCTGGTAGTACTTGAGCCCTGGATAATGAACGGGGCTAACAACAGCAGATTGTCGGCTAAATTTTTACGATGAATGTTTGGTTTCCGAAATCCAGATGGACTATTACGCATGGCTAGCTGTCGAGAAAGATGCTTATCATGCCCTACCACTAAAGTCCGGTTAATGGACACAATGGGAGCAGTTTTTGGGACCCTTCCAGGGAAGGTGTAAATCAGCTCGCTCCAGGTTCCTGGGTTGGGACAGTATGGATGTTAATTGAGGTTATTTTGAGTAAAACTCTTTGACAACAGCATAATCGCCCTGTTTATTGAATTTACTTTTAATCTATTAAATTTTTTAAATACCAACCATTTCTTCTTTTCCTTGATAAATAAAATCTATAGCTATATATATATTTTAAAAAAATAATTAATAGCTTTATTTTCCTTAATCTTAATGAACAAGTTTTGATGATTTTGCAGCTTGTAAATTTTTACTAAATTGCAGCTTTCCAAGGAGGGGAAAAGTCTGAGAAATTGATCACTTCAAGTGAACAATTTTATATAAAAATTCAGAAGAGGAACAAATCTCAATCAGTTACCTATTACAAGGGGTGTACAGATACGAACTATAAGGAAGACTTGGAGGATCTACACCGGTCTTTCATTTAAACTATGCCTTATTTCCATGGTATCTTTGATTATTTTGTACATAAAAAACAACTGACACTAGAGTAAGGACTAATAGTATACAGGTTAAAATCAGGTTCGTGATCAAGGAAAGAAGAAATAGTTGCCTGTAATCCGAACCATGTGTGCATTCAAGTGAGGCGTATTCTTTCCTATAGAGATGAAGAGCTTCTCTGAGTGATTGATAATCAGCTCCACATTTACAATCGGATAGAGGGTTGGGTTGCACTTTCAGGGCCAACATTTCGGATTTTTCAGGGCACAGTTTCTTCCAACCAGTTCTATCCGCAACCAATATAAAATCCCCTATTTTGGGACAAGTATAAAGCATATTCACATCACAAAGTCCCGATTCATTATGGAAAACATGTGTATCCTTAAAAAGGCAGCCCTCGAGAGAATAAGATTCCAGCGAGAGAGTAGACAAAACGTGCCGATCAATATGAGTAGCTAGACCTAAAGAGATGGATAGACGTCGGAGTTTTGGTGCAAGAGCTGTGAAATCGTTTCGTCGAAGAGCAGAGAGGGGAGTTTCAACAGTGAGATAGAGGGTCTCAGGTTCAGGATTCATTTTTTGCAACGCTTTGCGTACAGCTTCTGCAAACCCCCACTCTAAATAATCCGCAGAATTGTTGAAAGTGGAAATGATCATGTGCAACAGTCGTCCAGATGCATGTTCAACACAGGTTGTCCGAGCTAAAGTCCCTTCCCGTTGTATGTCCTTATCTGTAGGCATACAAACAAGGGCACTTTGATAGGGTCCATCAGCATTTACCTCTATCCAGCAGACAAGATTACAATCCACATTGACATATTCAGACTGTTGCGTCGAATACGTGGAGGAGGTATCAGCACTTCTACGACCCCGTCCAGGACTTCCAGTTGGTCGATCATTCCATGAGATGAGGGTGTCTGTAAATGTGTCCACAAGTTCGTCCATTGTGAATATATCCTCGATAGAACTGGCTTCTTTCAAAAGCAACAAAAGGGTGGTCAAAACCATAGACAAAGATAACATTGCATTGGTTCCGAAATTAGGCTCCTAATTAGAGATAGGGAAAAAGGGTGGTAGTAGACAGTGGACTTAAGTCGGCTGACTCATGTGCATGCTGGTAGAAGACTACGAGAGGTTAGCCTTTCTCCGATATTACGCGTGGCGCCTGTTTCTGGCATTTTCAGGGCTTCTTATTGGTCAGAAAAACCGCCCAATGGGATGCTTGACAAAGGAGCTGGCTCGTTTTTGACTGCCCACATTTGCAAATCATTAAATTATGCGTACGTTTATTGGTTCCAAAGCCAATGAAAATCAGGCAGAAAATTAAATAGCAGGTGATGAAAATAAACTTTTCTTCGTTGTTTCAGGGAGAGATGGAAGTACAGGTGTAAATATAACTGTAGTCACTTAGTGTTAAGTGGAGTCTCTAAAACAAATCCAGTTTAGCCGGATTGATGGAACATCGAATTACACATTAACGATCACGCAGGCAAAAAGATAAAATTTGATGCAATATTAAATGGACTTTAGTGGCTTACTCTGAAATGGCTGTGCAAGACAATAGTTTACTGGGAAGTTATGACAACTGCTTATAGTATACTATTTAAAGAGAATTGGAGAATCTGGGATCTTCGATCAACAAGAATATTCGATTTTGATGTTTCATGCTTCACCTCATTGTCGTCTCATGGCATAAGTTAAGCTGAAAATCCCTCTGTTGTTTTACGTTCAGCTGAACTCTAATCTCCCTTCATGGATCCTTAAAGTAGAGTCCACTGTAGTGGTTTGATATGCTACAAATCCATGTAATTCATGTTTTAATTTTATCTATCATACAAAGCTCTTGGCTATTCACTTTTCAAGAATTCTATAACTTCAAAACTTTTCTTAGAAGTCTTACATTGGAATCTTGGTTTGCCAGCCATCCATCATACCAAGACTTCTCTCTCTCTCTCTCTCTCTCTTAATCTCAGATTTTCCCTAAAGCCAAAAGATAGAAGAATCATAGTTTGACCAGACTGTCCTGCACAATATTTCTAATCTTTCACCCTTCTAAAGCAGACGCTATAGACTGTCTGTTAATCTACCTTAAATTAGCCTAAATGCACCTCACATTCTAACTCAATTATATTAGTATCCTGGGTATCAATGTCAGACCATGTGATAAACTCCTTTTGAATGAATGCAATTGTTAAGAGTGTCCTTGGACATAGCTTCCAATGCGTTATGCTTATTTGAAAATTTATAGTTCTATGCTCTACTGAACAGAAACATGTCTAGTTCTTCAACCCACTTACTGGCATAAGCAATAGTCTACGCTTTCTAAGTATTGGCTTCAGTTTACCCAAACGATTTATTGTTTTTGACATAAAATAATAGAATTTAATGTGAGATTTTCTAAAAATAGGATTCACGTCTTTTAATTTGCACCCAAGCACTAAATGCAAGCTACTGGGATGGAGGGTGAACCAATAAGACATCAACGCCCCAGTAAAACGAACAATTGCTGGGATTAAAATGGTTTTCAATGTCCCTTCACTTGGACAATTTTTTGTTTATTTGGAGACGCGAAAAGTTTTGCCGAAAAGCAATAGCGTTCACACTTACTTTCATTCACATTAAAATGTAAAAGAATTTCATTATAGAAACAGAGAATCTCGGAAGTAAGCAGCGATTGTATGACGAGAGTCCGCGTCTGAAAATGAAGTCCGCCCAACCTATCACTCATTATAAATCATTATCTTCCCAGCACATCCAATCGACGAAAGGTAAAGATCCCAGCAACTAAAGCTAACCTTTAGTTGGTCGCTACTAGGATAAAAGCCATTTGCAGGATGGAGTTTCTGAAAAGGCTCTTAGAAAAATAGAAGAAATATAAACAATTAGAGATATTTAAGAAAGATGAATGTGCACTCTGAGGGAACTATCTTAAGGTATCTGTTGGATACAAATGATCGTTTTCATCCGAGAGGAAATATACAAACGATGTATTCTTAAGATTCACGTATTTATTAGTATCGACATCATTTTGTGTAAATTATTAAAATGTAGCTAATCCCATTTTATTGTTGAAGTTGTACTAATATCAGATTGTATCTGGCTCAAACTAGGGGGTCATATTCAATGATTAAAACCAAAGGGAGAATATCTTAACCCAAATCTCACCATTTCTATCTGTCACGTTTACCATGTTCACTGTAAATGAGCCCATGTGATATTTAAGTAATTTAGAATTTGTGTGCTCTGTTGTACACCTCTCAGGCCAGAGATAGTCCAATAACGTGGATGGAACTAATTAATTTTGGTTGGCACAAGGCCTGACAGAAAGCGAGTTTATCAAAAGAGCGGCTCTAGGATATCTTTCCCTCTCTCTGAAATAAGTGGCGTGGACACTTTCATAATGAGCTTTGAAAATTTCGCCATTTGGAATGATTACCCGACCCGAAATCCTTTCCAAATTCTGCAATTCCGTGTTTAATTTAGCAGATGATTGAAGTAATTACGATTTTATCCATGTTCAACTTTATTCTCAGTTAAATTAGCATACCTACGGGTGCTCATCTTCTCTGTAGCTTTGGATTCATTTTCAACATAAAAGCATATAGAGACAGGCTTCCTCGTATACTAATTTATTACTCTATTATCCAGCACTTTCTTCCAGGTCACTCTGTGTGGGTATTCCGTTCCTTCCCTTGGTACTCACTCTTGTTCGAATATAACTCATCGGTTGGTATTTAGGGTGTGTAATATTGAATACTACGTTCGGTATCCCGGGTCTCTAATTCAACTCACAATAGCTTCAATTGATTCAAAGGTCTTTATCATGATACTATCTTGTTAATTAAATTCAAATTGCCCTATCATTGTGGAAGATAGTTAGGGGAAGTCGTTGTAAGTAATGCTCTTACATGGAAACTTAAACACTTTAGTAGCAAGTTAAAAAGTTGGGAATTTTGGCTTAAGTTAGCATTATCCTACTTGAACAAATACAATTTTAATAAGAATAAATTGAAGAGTTTTATTATCTACACACCGGAATTTCAATTAAAAAAGGGCAAAACATTTTTCCATTGTTATAGCCAAAGTCCTGTGCAATATACTACAATTCATGTTAATTCACATAAAAAAGGTCATTCCTTCTTATGAGACCAAATCGTTAAGGGAAGTTATTTACTGATTTTTTATAATTATATTTTTCTTTTGGCATAGAGTGTCTCTTTGATAATAGGATATTTGTTATTGCAGTGGAAGCAAATGAATGGTATGTCAGTTTCGAAAAGGTCACTGCGCCCTTTTGTCAAATTAGCGGTCACTTGATCGATGCTCACCGCTTTATATATGCAGTGAACGCAGAAGTTGGCTGACACAAATAATGTTTGTCTGCACAAGGGGTGAAGGAAAGCGTATTTCTTATATGGGCAGTACCAGACTACTTGCAATTCATTTAAATCAAGGGTTTTAAGGCGTTTTCTTAAAAAAATTGTAAAGTTTATTTATATCAAATGGCAGGCTTTATGATGGTTATCATTAGCGCTTTAGTTGACTTTGGGCTTCACAGAGGGAAGGAACATCAAAGTCACTAAAAGTCGAGAGGGGGAACAGAGGAGGGATTGAAAAATGTAAGAGAGAGACAGACACAAGGGTGGAGCTAAAGGTAAGGTGAGTACTGTGGAAGTGGTGGAATATAACATGCAGTCGGGAATCAATTTTGATCAACCTACGTGTTGGTAGACTTGGTAGTCGCGGTATTTCGGGTACTAGAACATACCTAAAACGACTTATCACCGTCCAAAATGAACCACCTGTTGTTATTTATATTCATAGTTTGATTATCGAAAAGAATCTGTCTTCAACTACTTTTGACATGAATGTAAAATATCAAATTTCAACAGGAAAGCCCCTAATGAGGTCTGACATTGCAAATATTCCGCTTAAAGATCTTTGAAAAGGATAAAATTTAAAAAACCGCTTCTCAGAACTACTTTTATTACTTTTTAAAAACCAGTGGGTGATTATTATATAATAAGGATCAGCACCAAAGTCAATACCACCTTTTATCAGCAATAGTATTAGGGGTACCAATAAGAAATATTTAAGTTTACTTTGCATTTAAACACGGTAAAGGAAACAAATCTGCAAGCTTTTCCTTATTGGAAAAACTGTTCAGCACTATCTATGATCACCAAATTCCATTTTATTGTAAAGTATAGCAGTTGCCAACCCAAGGCAGACAGAGAACATGTCAGACAGACATTGCATGCTGCTTTGCCTTAATCGAGGCCACTAAAACAATTACTGGAAATTATAACCAATTACTTACAGTCTGCCGATGTCAATTTTGGTTAAAAAATTGAAATTAGGCAAGAGAAATTGAAATGATTCACTGAAGTTTTAAGGACCTTCGAACTTTGGTGATGAAGTACTAAAATCTCTGGTTCAATCAGATCCTCTGTTAATTAAGGAAGACTTGTTGTGGAAAATCATTTGTTCAAGGTCAACTGAGCAATTATAGTTGAAGGGCGTTTGATTCTTTGAGTTTAGTTCATAGAAATGGTTGACGTCTTCATTCTCCATCACATCATTGGGGACCTTCTTCACCTTCTACTTCTTGCTATTCTATCGTCTTATATATTTAGAAACATTGCTTAAAGTAGCCGCTTCTCCCTCATAATTATTCCCACTTGTCTGTCAACAGGCACTTAGGCCTCTGTGTTAATTGAATACACTTATCTATTATACCACTTAGAGCAATTTGGCATCAATGCACTCCTTTTATACACTGTTGGAAACTCTGAAAATCTCATCTTGTGGTAGAAAAGGGCAATAAACCATACACATCCAAAGATACAATTTGAGGAAGGTAAACATAAATTTTAAGGCAATTTGTCAAGAGGAAGTGAAATGAAAATCGAAAGTTTTAGTCTCGAAAATAAGATTTTAACACGAATTTAAGACTCTTCTGCCTTGAAACATTTTGATTTTATTTAGAGCGCGTAGTTGTAGCTTTGCTTTAAAGGCAAGAGAATGAGAATGGTAGGTGGTGATTTTCAACAGCGTATAGTTGAATAAACTTGAATTTTCAAGGTTCCATCAACCGATTGTAGGCGAAACCATAAACTCGAAATAACGGAGTTGAAAAAAAAACTTTGCAACGGCCCTGTCCTAACTTGAAAGTTTCAGAGCTTCTAAGCGGTACAAACTAGTGAGATTAATTTTTGACATTGTATATATCTTGCGCAAGCTCACTGATATTTATTCCAGTTGTACACGGATTATAATAACCACAATAAACTATGATTCTATAATTCTACTCACAAATGAATATAAATACATTTTGTAGAAAATGTGGACATAATCATATTCAGGTCTTCCTGTTGGGTATTTCCATTCCTCGATCACGCTCTTTCGAGGTCACATCTTCGATGTATCGTTCCGAAAGTGTGGGATTGAGAGATACACCCGACGTCCAGTAATATCAAGCAACCAATCTTTGCTGATTGAACACACGTTTATATCATCATTGGCTACAATACTAGTTAATCTTCAAGTAAAACCATCGATTATCTATACATTTAGACTAGTTGCGCTTTAAGTTAATAGATCTTTTCAGCCATTGCTCTTTTATTCAACCTATGCCCTACGGCAACATTATTCCAAAAGTGTAGCAAAACATAGATTTTGCCAGCATTATAGCAATTCTCGGATTCGTTTTTTCTTGTCTTTTTGTCTAAATAGGACGGATTCTGTTGCACGGACTCTTAGAGGAGAAGCCTTCCTCATAAAAGAATAAAAGTATACCAATTGCCATCCGGTACACTTTCAAAAAGCGGCCTAAATAACTCCTATATGCTAGATATACTTTGAACTATCAAATAAATTAGATTTAATTTTATAAAATAGACAAGGAATAAGTGAAAAAAACGCTGGGTATTCACAATTGCACCTTTTAAATATACAACGAATACAAATTACATTTCAATTACAGCAGATGATTCCAAAACCTTACTATTCCTTTCACTGAGAGATAAATTGACAGAGGTAAATTTTCTTCTCAATAAGGAAGGACATTGATATTCCTCATCAAATATCTTTGCAATGCATTTTCCATCAAATTCTCTCACGTTGATTCTGATTGAAGGAGCCAAAATACCCTCCCTTCGAGAAGCGTAAAATTCAATTACCGAAGCAAGGTTTTCGGGTTTACGGAGTATCGGTTTGGGTGGAGGTCGATTATGACAAAGACGTCGGATGATGTGTGTATTCCTCCTCAGTTTTCTCAGACGACAGATTGTTTGCTTGTATCGTTGTCTATCTTTACTAATGTGAACGAGAATGAGATTGCATAGAAGAGTAGCCGTACCGAAAAGTGCTAAGCAGGACCCGATTTTCATACTAAACTCAAGCAGGGAAAATTTGCTTCCTTTCCCTGTCACTGTGATCAGAAATTGAATCCCATTAGTTTTGTGGAATAATCTTCTCGGTTGTGAGGCCAAGGTGAAGTAATTTCCATATTCAAGAATGTATTTCTCCTCCATATGAACTATATCATCATTTTCATAATCGGAAGGTTGAGCTCCAAGATATCGAAAGGAGTATACAGGTACGCATTCTTCTAACGCTTTATTCAAGTCACAATTCCATTTGATATTAATATCAATGATTCCTCCGTTGAGAAGGATATGCCATACATTCGCTCCGGATTTCTGGAGTATATCCGCAATAACAAATCTGGGACAGTAACGATCGTACTTATCATTTGGATTGTAAAGACAAGAGTAATAATATGTTTCATTCATCCAATCCAGTTTATTTGATCTTTTCACTTTGTAGAAGGGAAACTCAACACTATTTCGAATGTGTACGGTAAAGTTGAGAACTTCAAACAGTGGTGGCACCTTATTTTGATCCATGATATTGAGACGTAAAAATTCCAACCTCTCGTCAATGAATGATGTGTCCACAAAATAATTACAGGGAAAAACTGATTTATTCGTTGATTTGAGGTCTTTCTCGTTGTAATCAGGCGTGAACGAATACCAAGCGTAGTATTGAGGATCAGTAGTCTCCAAAACAGGACACCATGCAAATACTTCACAAGTTTTGGTTTTGGACACACAGCGTCCAGTAAATGGTCCGTGACCGTAGTTCTCCACATCAAACCACGAAGAATTTGTCAAATGCGCGAAATCTTTAGGAATGACGGTTCCAGCAATGTGGCCTTTAGGACACTGAGCATCACTTCGACAACGTGCATCCAATAGGTCAGGTACCTCTGGACAAGTATAATGGTGTTGTTCCACACAATTAAACACTCGAGTAATTAAGAAGAAGCCAGAATTTTGAATCGGAGGGTGAACAAGATCTGCGTCAGAGTAGACTTCAGGCCTTTTAGAGTGACTATTCATGCAGTTATCACTGAAACTGAAAGCTGTTCCTCTTACCAACGCAGACACGCCATATATAGGATTCTCAGAGGCCTGATAACCTTTTTCCCTTATGAGTACCCATCCAATGAAATAGGCCACAATAAATATTTGGAGTAGACGATAAATAACGCCAACTATGGAGTATTGAATAAGTACTGCTTTGGGCATCTCATAGGTAGTGAAACATTCCAGTATATGTCTGGACCAATCACCGGGGGTGAGAAAATTACGTTTCCTTGAACGAACAGACGATTTCAATTTCGGTCTGCCCATGAATTGAGTTGAGCGACAAATTGATTGCTTACAATAGGCGAGGCAATTTACTTTGTATTGCAAGAATACAAACATCTATGCATAGAAGTTCTTTCTCATTGGTTGGCGCAAGAGTAACTAATGGATCGTTAGTGCTTCCCATGCTTAAATCCTGAAATAGGAAAAAGCAGGTCTATACGCTTTAGACTCAACTTTGCCCTTAATAGAGCAGAAGTACTGAAACAGCAAGTCTACAATTATCATTATAGGCCAACGCCTGTTATTAGTGAATACCTAGAGAAGAAATCGCAGCCCTCGGCCAGACAATATTTTTAAGCAGGGAACTTTGCACCAAATTTTACAGTATGATTTATTGTACCACCGCTAGGGTGCATTTCACTATTTTATTAGCATGTGCGAATTCGGTTTCGGTGAATTTTTTCCCACCTTCTGGAGGTCTATTCGTTCAGATTAACTGAAATTTTAATCTTCTGCATTTTCTTCTTCTCGGTTCTGAAAATTAAGTTAGTTATAGATAGGTACTTTTCTTTAAAGTTTCACTGGTTAGAAGCATTAACCTAAACTGGCATAAGTGAACGACAGTTGAGTTAGTGAAAAATTGTAAGTAACAAAAAAACTGACAAAAACTGGCAAAAAGTTGCTACCCATTAGTGGCCATTATTTTATTAACATCTGCAAGTTAACAAGAGGCCCAATTTTTTCCCGTTGTGAGAAGGCATTTGAACATTGACAACAATAAAACGGTTCAATAGGCGGGGGCTAAAGAAAGAGCACTGAGTAGAGGGAGTTAAGAAAGACGAGACATCAAAAGAGTAGCGCACAATTTATTCCTTGGGCTTGGTTCTCATGCTTTCAGTTCTCGGGTAAGGTACACTGTGAAGGATGATGTCTGTGTTGAAGAAAATTACTCTTTAGTCACCTCTTTTATGCAAATGCGTTTATTTCTGGCCTTTCTGCCCCCCTCCCCCCCCCCCCCCCCCCACTGTGGATAAAAATCCTATCTCTCTTGCCCAGACGAATTCATCGTTGTTTTAGTCAGTACACAATCTGGGTCTACACAACTCTGTGCAATACTACTTTTTGAAAGTGCTGTTAGCTGTTAGCCTTACCTTCCAAATTGGTAACCTCGCTCATATTACACCAAGAACTGGTTCACAGTACGAGACTTCAATGTTTGAATTTTAGGATTTACCCTCTGTTACTTGAAAGAATTTATGTTTGCGGCATTCAGAGGATATTGGCTAGCTTATATATTTGAATGGTTGATTAATTTCATTAAATGTATTTTTTCCTCTTGAAGCAAGGTGATCGAATAATTATAAGGGCTAACATGAGTTTATAGAAGCTATGCTTT
The DNA here is from genome assembly GCA_000469805.3 of Hymenolepis microstoma. Lineage (NCBI taxonomy): Eukaryota > Metazoa > Platyhelminthes > Cestoda > Cyclophyllidea > Hymenolepididae > Hymenolepis > Hymenolepis microstoma. The sequence goes on from LR215989.1 coordinate 26,309,459, forward strand.
CTATCCCATAATGAAGCTAATCGCTTTCCCAGTTACCAGGAGAGTTTGGTAGGAGATCTGAATTAGATCTGATACTAGCAAGTAGAAAATGATAGAATGTGTCAAAGTGGAAAATGACTTGCGTGTAGAATAAAACCGCGAGTAATGGGCGTTAGCGTAATTCCACTATTTTAGCAGTAGCCGCCTTTGCTTGAGTGGGAGACAAGATATTCTTGTGGAAATATTTTTACTCAAAGTACCTCAGTTGCGCAATACCACCCTTCCCTCCCCACTACAACCTATTGATAGTGAAATCTTGAGTTTAAGGGGAAGAAAAAAAACACAACAAAAGAAGCAAGTGAGAGGGAAAACGTGAATAAAAAGAGAACGAGGAATATAACATCTTACAAGAAGCTCACCAGTTGAGATTTGTCAAGGAAATTTGAAGCAATATCTATTGCATATTTACGCTTTAGATTGACGTTTTAATTGTAATTGAAAATATATTAAAATTAAGAAATTGATATTTATACTTTGTTTCCGATTCTTAAATAATTAAAAAGATGTAAAATAAAGTGAAGTCGACTTAAAAATAAATTCAAACGGAAATTTATGACATTAATTAACTGAACAGAGGAAAGGGAACGCTTATGAAATCGCAAATTCTGAATTTTTCACACCTATTAGCAAATATTTGTTAATTTGGCTAGAGTTACGCTAATACATTTCGTTTGAATATTTTAGAGAGCAAAATCCTTGTTGTGTCAGAAAAAAATGTAAAGCTGCCAAGACTGCCAAGTCATGCAACTTATTTGAAAGAATTAAAAGGTGAAAGAAAGCATTTTAGGACACACTGCCTTCATTTGCAACTTTAAATAATCTGTTCATTTTAAAATGACATCGCGTCAAAAGCGCATCAAAACACCAATTTTCTAATGTCATCGCCATTAAAATGTTCATAATGTGACGTGGAACGGTGAACAAGAACGTTGAATACACCTTAGCAGTTTATAAATATTCCAAATTAAAAAACTATTTGCCTAAAGAAATTGACTTAAATCCTACAGTTATGCAAATAAACATACCTCGATGTCTCGGGGAAAACAATAAAGTTTGGATGATTAATAGATCCTGTTGGCAATATTCTTATAACTTCCAACCCAATTTACCAAAGCGCTTCCAACATTAAACTTATTGAGAGGAGTGATATTGAAGAGTCTCATTGTGGGAAGCATAATTTTAATTGGTCAGATTTAACGGGTGCAATGGATTATTATGCCTAATGGATAAGTGTAAAAGGTACCGAACCCCTCAATCTCTGACTGCATGAACAAGGAGAAAACCACTACACCACTGGTTACCACACTTAAGCTAATGATTATCAATGATCGACCCTAGTTGAGTTGATATTATCCTGTGTTAAAAATAATCGCATACAACAAGTATTCATCGAATTTTTCAAGGTCACTTGATGAAATCGTATGGTTTTGCCCAGAGTTGCATATTACAGAGTTTGATAAAATTTTCCCATTGTTTGGGGCTGTAGATTTTCGAAAGCGTTCTAAAGGTCCTTGACATCACCAATGCCACGCTTTTCAGGAACTTGTGAATTGGTTTGAAGTATAAGGGGCTATTTTAAAAATTTAAAGTTTCAAGTATAACTTGTGAGACTAAGATAAATGAATTTAAAACTAATTTAACCAGCATTGAAACCACAATTGTGATCAAACACAAAATGAGTTTTCTTATATTCTTCTTAATGGCAGATAAATTATTTTCAAAGTAATTATCCGACATTTATTAAAATAGTAATTGGAGCTAAATATAAAATTTTTTATAAGCTTAAGTTTACAAAAATGGTGAACACCAAGTCGATAAAGGTCATGAAATAAGCCCTGGGGACAGTTACCACATTCTCTGAGCCCCGGTGGCAAAGTCGTTATGTGTACTTCCACTAAAGCTGAAACCACAATTCGATACACACTGGCCCAAATAATTTGTATGATAAGGCCACATAATCAAGATTTAATGGTGGAATACCAAGATCTCATGAACAGACTTCTGTTGCACATTTCTCTTCATTGGAGTTGGGCCTTATGGCTTACTCTGAATATACTCTAACTTGTATGACTTCATATGAAATCTGTAATTCTCCTTCTCTTACGAATCTTGTGTTGAGCTTAGCATTGCTATGTCCACGGTTCATCTCCCTACCTTCAAGCGGTTTATCAATTGCCGTTGTTCTCTTATTCAGCCATATTTCAGCTCCCTAGTCAATGGGCTAAAACCCAATAAAAAAGTAGCCTGTAACAATTCCAGTCTATTTCATATCTGTTTTTCCACTGAATTAGTTAGCAGGGCCTGATCTTACGAAGTTATTTTTCTTTTCTTCGTCGGTACATGCTTAACTACCGCCTTCTAACAAAGATATCTTGGCAACTGGGTAAGTGGTGTAGGAAAAATCACTTTTGTGGAAACCTATGTCTTGCTAATAAGGGCCCATCATCGCTTAGCCGAAACCACTGGGTATCATGACAGTAACGAGTCATGCCTTTAAGTTTTCCTCTTTAGTGATCCGCTTTTACGCACTACAATTTTCAGGATTCCCCGCAACCGCGCGTAATTGAGTCTCCGCAGATTGTTGGTGAAAGCCAAATTAATTTCCTAAGCTAATTCTCATAGTAGTTTGAGATAAACTGGCCTTTCCTCTTGTATCTGCAGGTAAATATTCTTCTAGTACAAAAAAAACTAGCTTAAAGACAATGGGGTAGTAATAGAGCTTGACCGTTTATGTATGTTATTAGACGTTTTTTACATCTAATTCTTCTCAAATTCTCCTCAAATTCTCCTCTTCCCCTCTAATTCTTCTTAAAGTTCACTTTAGGTGACAACTTGAGGCTGATGATGTGTTTAAATCACGATAGTATCTTAATTATAAAAAAATATAATGAAACGCAGTGATGTGACCAATCATTCAAATTGCTAAATTCTTCAATAAGTTCTGGACACACGATCACATGAATTTGTCCAGGAACTTAGAAAATAAATTCTCATATTCGCAGTTCGCAATTTTTGCATGTAGAGCATTCAACATTACCTATGAAGTAAATTGTTTGAAAAATGTATTCGAAAATCGAAACAAAAAACGATCAGAATTCATTTCTAACATTTTATCGACCACATTTCTGATGCTATTTAATCTAACGATAAGAAAAATAAATATTTTCTGATGAAATAGGTAAAATAATAATGTGAATCAACCGATCATTTTATTATTGCCTAAAACGCCTCCTACAATCTGGTTTTAATAGCGGAAGGTTTGAACTAGGAATACAGGATATATGATGTATACCAGTTTGGATGTTTTCTTTATCGCATTCGGATTACCAACTACCCCTTTAGGTGGTACATTTGATTTGAATTCAAAAAAGATTAAACTTTTGTAATGTTGGAGAGTTTAAAACCCTTCTTCCCTTTCATAGCATCTCAAAAGAGAGAATGGAATCACTCTCATAAGCACACAAGCAAGGTTAAACTAAGTTTACTGTAGCAACTCTCTCCCCCACTCAGGAAAGAGGAGTACCATATAGAGAAATCTCAGAATTAGATAGAAAATGGATGTTTGAACCTGGGTGGTCCATATCTAGGTAACAAAATAAGTGATCGCGAGGAAAGTGCCCAATTGCGCTAATGGGCTCAAATAGGTAAACGTTTTCAGGTGGGCGATAAATAGGCTAGCAAAGTGGAATGAGCCATTCTGCTATCATTAAGTGAAACATATAAATTAATTATTTTAAATGAGAAATTTACCACCGAATTTGAAAAATTAGGACATTCCATAATGTATCATACTTTGATGTAAAAAGGAGAAAATCCAATCCAACCAGAATCTGAACAGGACAAGAATTTTGATGCCTGATTTATGTTCTTCGCCTCCCTTATGTCTTTCAATGGTCTATGTTATTCGCGTTCAATTGCTTTTATGGTAAGTTAACATTGTATTATTTGTTTCGCTATGGATAATGTAAACAAATTGCGTTTGTTTTCAATTTTTTCCAAAAATATATGTAAAAACACGAGCACGTCTCAATTGAGAAGAAATGTAATAGTAATAATAATAATAAATTTACATACGACAAAACAAAATAAATTTGAAAGTTCAGATAAAATTAAAACTCTTAAACATTCAAAAATTAAACAACATTTTATTATTTACTGCAATTAAATTACAAAACCCTAAATAAAACAAAATTTTAAATATATTAACTTCAGAAAGCAAAAATTACAGATTTTAACTTTAAATTGGTGCTTTTTATCAAATCGCTTATTTGTATGCTACAAAGTTCCTTGAGAAAAGCAAAAGGTGTAAAATTTAACGTTTTAAGAGAAAATAATGTATTCAAATGCGTTTTAAAACAACGCACTAAAAAAACTTACACGCATCAATTTATGCAGGTCATCTGATGAATGCTCAACTCACACACGAGCATGAAATGCTACCCCCTGCACAAGCTGTCACCAACCAATCAGACCCCTCCATAGCAAATCACCTATGCAAATTCACTACTACGGGCTCAGTTCACACCAAATAGTGACTGAGTAGGTGAGCAAGAGATAATGGTTCGTGGCGCCTTTCACCATGCCCTGATAATTCCAGCAACATTTCTCTATAATCAACCCAAAATGCTCGGAAATGACGCAAAGAGACTGCGAAGGGAGGTTCTTTATGATTCTGAGGATTTAGCTCGACATTTAGCTAACTACGTGATGAACCAGATTCCCACCCTCTCTGTTTCCCATATCTCCTCTAAAGACCTCATTGTGCCTGACATTTGGTCTGATCCATCTCGTATCTACGCTTGTCTTTTTGCCAAGGCCAGCAGGATTCTATTTCTGGTAACACGGCAAGATACCGATGCTTTTTCCAATTTTATAACCCAACGTTTTCAGCCTCTGTTAGAACGGGCAGAAACACTGGATTACTCCTGGAAATCCCGTTTCCTTATCGTGGCAATGGGTGACTTTCGCCTTATCGATTCCTTGCCATGTGAAGTTATTCGATTTCGAGAGGTTGGATGGTTCAGGGACAGTATGGCACTCTTCATTTTAGGCAAAAAAATCCAGGGTTAGTTTGCGGAGTACCATTGTGGTTTAAAAATTCGCCTTCTTCTTTTCATTCGCTAAGTTCCAGGAAGATGGACGGCACGCAATAAGCTTTTTAAGGAAAATTCCAATAATAGCAATGAGATAAAGGCTAAATGTAGAATTACACACCTAACTATCAAAATTTAACCTAATTATCCCGATTACTTGACAACTGACGTAGTATAATTGAAAGATAACAAGTAGTAATTCAAAAACCAAAATGTCATTTTTTAAAAGTTGTAGTAGCAGAAGTTAGCTTCCATTAACTTGAGTTTACTTAATGCTCTTCAAATGCCTTCCTGTTAGTGTAAAAATGGTCCGTATTACAGTTGCTTTAACAATTTAATCACATTTTAGGTGCCATAATGGACTGAGTTAATGCACCATAGTACATCTCAGCAGCATTAGAGTACAAAAGTGGTTTATAAAATACAATAGTTACTGGGTGTCTGGGTCATCCTTACATTATACATTGAGTTATTTGGCAAAAAATATTCATTAAAACTTGAGTCAAGGCAAAGAATTGGGCAATTTGATGCACAATTATCAGTACTTCAGAATGAATTTAAATGTCTTGCGTGGCACAGATTTGTCTAGTGCTTAAACAATTGTGTGATATATTTACTGTCCTTATGTGCGGTTGGAGTTTAGGTCAAGTGACTGTTGAGTAGTTGGTATATCAAGAACGCGAAGAGCCTTATTTTTATAATCTTTGAATTCACTTATTTCAAATGGCAATTGAAATTCCTTTACTAATCATCTAAGATTAGGCAACGCTAGCCGAGTCCTGTTTTATTCAAGGTTTGCCTAAAATCCATTGCTGGCCCTTGGTGCTTATATCAGAGCTAGGAAGGAAAGAACCGATTGTTCTATTCAAATACTTGGTCAGTAGCTATTTTTACCTTCAAATTTTATGAGCTATTCTTATATATCTTAATGTCCTTGGTAAAAAGTCCCTATTTGCGTCGTAAGAAATCAGGCATGTAACCACTTAAGATGCCTGAGATAGATGAAGTATATGGAAGAGTTAGGATTAAATATTCGTCCGGATGATCACAGGTCGACCATTTACACATTTAATTAAAAGGTCATATCTGGGATGCAATTTGAACATGAGGTACAAACACGGGTATTTACCCATGAGGATGAGAAAGACAAAGAGGATTTTAATCTTAGAGTCAAGATTCCTAGGGTCTAGCTGATTCGAAAATTCGTTAATTGAGATTTCGAGGTATTCATTTGCAGCTTTGATACCAAACTGAGCTAATAACATTCCGTTTTTTTAGGAGGAAAGATATAATGCTTATTTTAAGTCTCTCAAGCTCTTTCTGTAAAATTTTATTCGGTTGCATATGAAATCACATTTCCGAATTGACCACGTCTACTTGGCTGCTTTTTTTCGAATATAAAAATACTTTTTCCGTCTTTTTTGGGGAGGGGGGGGGAGGGGGGGGGGGAAATGGGGAAAAGTGACTTGTCTGCACTTTAATTCACTTTCTCATTGCATTTTCCGCATCAGATACCTGACATTAGTCAATGAAACATTAGTAAGTAATTAGCATTACAAATAATTATTTAATTTTATTTAGAATTTTGGACTCCTGCCTATGACCCCCCTGATTCGACTGCCAAAACCAAGAAGCTACAATTCGTGACAAACTTTGAAGAAACGGAGACATTCAAGTCTGCTATGCATGTAAAAAATACTTTGAATGAGGACAAAACCATGATGCAAAAAAGTGACGAGGAAAATAACTCCATTTATGCGCATGAAAGCGCACCAGGCGAAGATGCTAATCCAGCCTTTGCTACCTCAACAAGTTTTAGTTTCCTTGTCGATATTGAAAGTGATCGCATACTAGATATTAATGAACTACTATTTTCGTATAATTCCTTATCTGGTCTGCAGAGAATCAACCAATCATATTCAGCGGATTCACATTATTTCTCCTCCAGATCGGAGATTGGTTTTACTGGAAGTTCGAGTGACACGGAGGATGAGCCACTGGTTTCAAACGAAAACCGTTCAACCAGTGACAGTGTAGGAGAAATGCGGTGGTCCTCACCCGATAGCGTATCTATCGTTCAGGAAACTGATGTTAATGTTCTTCCGTCATCAAATGACGACGAACGCAGCATTATTACAAATAACCAGGAAGATACATCAATTCCATATACTATCGAAGAACCAAATATAGAACCCCCAAAGCCGGTCAAAAGAAAGTGCAATTTAAGTACTCAACTTAAAGATCAGCAAACTACTTCTTCAGAGTTGATATCAAAGGAGGCTGATGTTTTAAGTTCGAATGCACAATCACCAACATTTACAAGAAAATTATTAGAAGATATGCCATTGGAGGCTATTCAAGAACGGTCCGTAGAAGAGGATGGAACTGTCTATCAAAGCGTTTCAGAAATCCAAGAAAATGCAGAACTTCCACATTCTATAGAATCGGCGAAGAAACGAAATGCATGGAGAAAATTTTCGTCTTCGGATTTGCGCGTGAAAGAATCAACTGGTTATGAACTCGAACTGGAATCGCCATGTTTAGAAGGAAAAGATGAAAAATCTGAAAACCGTTTGACGGAACTGATGAAGTCATCGTCTATCCATTCGGATTTGCCACGATCAATATCTGAATCTACCGATGAATTAAATAGATCAGATAAACAAAAATTAATCACCTTGACCGACAGAACATCAGGTTATAACACAATGACGTCTATTGGCCGTCGTATCTCTCAGTCAGGTCCATTGGCCTTAGATCAACTATCCTTTCATTCTCCGAGAGAAGAGACGACAATTTCTGAAGAGCCTGAATTACTAAGCCAAAGTTCAGTACCAAATCTGTCAAAAATGGATGGAAGAGAACTAAGTATCGATATGCAAAATCAAAATTTAAATGATAATGAGATAAAAAGTAATGCTAGTATGAGCCCTAAGACCTCCGAAATCAAAGCATCACCGGAAGTTGTAGACGGGTCTCTGGAGCAGGAAAATCGAACACCTTTTCCCGTTCAAGCAGACAAATTAACTCAACTGAAGGAATCAGAAACTGACACAACTTATAAAGACACTAATTTGAGTGATGAATATCTGAGTAGTGCATATGAGAAACAGCTTAAGTACGAACTTGCAGTTCCAAGTAGGGCTGATCTGAGAAATAAAAATGACACTATGGTGACTCTACCTGAACCGGTTCATACCGTTACAAAAATTGGCGTGATAAAGAAGCCTTCAATAAGCGAGCTAGCTTTAATTGAAGTTGAAAATGGGGACAACGCTAAGGGTGAACGCTTTACCACCGAAAATTCATTTATTCCAGAGAGCATCACAGAAAGTATACCAGATGGTGGGTCGATAAAAGAGAAAAGAAAAGAAGAAGTGATAACGAAACAGGAGATATATGAATCGCTCACTACGAAGGATGAAAAGGTATCATCTCAACCAACACAGAGAATCGGTAAAACAACACTTGAAAGAAACGCAGGAGGAAGAATCACCCCAATGGAAACAGTTCAACCAGCTCAATCAGAACTGATAACTGAAGAACCCATTGCCAAGAATGGTCAAGCTCCCTCTCCAATCAAGAATACTTCTGAGAGTAAAAGCAATCAACAATCTGATGTTAAGTCTGGAGGGAGCATCCCCACAAAACTGCATGAGGTTACTTACCCTGATAGTACTGAAACACCAAAGGTTCAGAGCTCTTCTTCTGCGGCCGCTGAAAGGAAATCAATGGTAGAAATTCAAAATCAATTAGTAAGTGAGCAATCTTCTAAAGAGGATCCAATATTTACAACCAAACAGATTACTGTGGACGATGAAGTTTCAACAGCCTCTTCTTTAAGAACGGTGGCTGAAGTGGAAAGAAAAGATGTTAAACCAGCTGTGCCATTAACAGAAGGGCTTACAACTGTTGAAAAAAAGACGGCTTTAGAAGGTGAAAGTGCGAAAGAAACATTAACAGAGCTCTCTAATGAAAGGATTCAGTCTATTAGCTCAAAAGTAGACTCCGCTGTTGCTGATATGGAAGACAGTGGATATAGCAATTTGGGAAGCAAGGATTCAACGCAGATTGACATCTTAGATCCCAAACTACCACAAGAAATTAATGAAGGTACTTATCAAACTTCTCAATTGGTCGATGTAAAAGAAAAGTTATTTGATGAAAGTGCTTTAAATCTGACTAATCTAAACTCTCCGAACATAAAGAAAGATCAAGAAAATTTTGTAATTAAAGACAAAGAGAAAGAATCTCTCTTGGATACATACTCAGATAATGGTCCCGTAGAAATTATTGCGACTACTCATCCAACATCATCTAGTCCAGCTGAAGATGAGCTCAGTAAATTAGACGCAAAAATATCCCGAAAAGGAGCTCCTGAAATTTCTAACGTTCAACAGAAGACGGCAGAAACTACTTTTAGTAAACCATTTAAAATGCAGGAAGTGACGATAAGGAAGAGGATAGCACCAGAAACTGATGCCGATATTGAAAGTAAAAGGAATAAAAATGAGATTCTCCAAAAAGAAGAAAAAAATCGACCAACTGCTCGAACTCAAGCTAAGTTCGATGAGAATAAACCTGAAAATTTCATTGTCAGAGACAAAGGAAAAGATACGATAGATATGTCGAAAGAAAATAAGTTGAAAGAAGGTACGAGGCTGTTGACGGAAGATAAGATGGATGAAATAAAACCTGAAAATTTTCTTCACCCACCAAAAGAAATGCCGAAATATGAAACAGCTTCATTGAAAGTAGGTTCGACTAGTTCAGATAAACAAACTAAAAGTGCTATTTTTCAAGGGGATACCACAAAGTTGATAAGAGTATTAGAGCAAAGCCGCCCCTATTCAACTGTGAATGAAGAAAGCCCTTCTCAACATGCTGCCAAAAATACCCTAACTCAAAGTGAAGATTCAGATCACGAATATACTGGGGTACCATTGCGGCAAATACCCTTAGCGACATCACCACCAATGGTATTTATTCGAAACTCAACCGTAGAACAAGAGACTAAAGCAGTCGAACGCAGAACATGGCGAACCAATAGTAAATCAAGGTCACAAAGATCTTTAAATCAAATTTCTGTTGAAAGAGCCAGTACTAAACCACTTACACAGCCAACCATAGTAACAGTTAAAGTGAATACAAAAGAAGCAACAGAATCACTAAAAGAAATTGGGAGCCAAGAAATTGAGATAGTAAAAATGGAACCTCTTACTACAAATACTACCCCTAGAGAGTCGATACGTGAAGAATTTAGAGGGGATAATGAAAGCGAATATAATAACTCAAAAGAGAAAACGGAAATAATAAAAGTTTTCAAGGATATCAAAAGGAGTCCTGGGGAAAACAATCAGCTAGGAAAATTTCCAATGCCCTTAAAGTGTGCCTCGCCATTCAGTGATTCGGATTGCGATCCAGAGATTACTTCTTGGACGATGGCTAGACCTTGTTATTTGATAGACTCAAATGATGCCCCACTATCCCACGTTCCCCCTGTAATTGCTCCCAGAACAAAAACTGCTGCTGTGGAAAAGAAAAACCAGAAAGGTAATAATCAATCAGGAATGTTGGCCCCAAAGTTTTATCCAGCCTCTATGGCTGAGGCAATGAAAACAGAGGCAGCTCCAATACTTCGTCGAAATACTGTGGAGATTAAAGCGAAGGCTGAACATCGTTTCAGCTCACTATCTATTTCTGATGGAGAGGAACAAAAACCAGTTGAGGTTGTTAATGCCGAAACTGGCTCCACTTCTTCAAGGTCAAGAGGTGAGTCCATCTTGGTGTTACTTGTTTTATATATCAAAGTACTGATTTCTGTCATACCGAATCTCTCTATACCCAAGATGATAAAAATTAGAAGTGGATTAATTTATGCTTCTTAAAAACAGTTTTGCTAAAATTTCGCCAAGGAAAAAGAACCTCAGTTGATTACAGCTGAGAGAATAGGGATGGGCACTACTCAGGCAGACAGTGATAATATACCGTGGTAAATATGTCTGTTGAACACAGTTTAAATGATAAGATTTAAATTTTTAGATATCGGGGAAGCTTTGAAATTACCAACTTAGTTGGAAATGAATGGAATGCGCGAGTGATTAGAAATTAAAGAAGGAGGAAAGTCATTGCATGGCATGAATTGCTATTTTTGCAATAATTTCTACATCATGTTAAAAGTTAACGAAAACTGATACTCTTGTTCTAGTGGAACATTTGCTCCTAAAATAGTGCCAAGTTAAGAAAGTGGTGTGTAGGAAAAGCTTGGTGAGAGCGCAATGCAAATGAGGAAAGATCTTAGTCTTTTGACTTTTGTTAATCTGATGAGTGACCAATAAGCTTATCATCTGACAGTCAGAACAGAGCAGATGTATGAGACTTTAAAGACACGCAGAGAAAAGCTACTCTTTTATTACTGATCCACCATGACTTTCACCGTTGCGTGAGCAAAAAACTTCGTTATCGAAGCTTTCTACCAACAACTTGGTCTACGACGTGGCGCGATCTTATCGATTCGTAGGTAAGGTAAAGCACGTCTCAGTGAAGAAAAATTGCTATTCGGACTTGCCTTCTTATTTAAGTTTCCACTTAAGATTTTATGGAACATAAATTTCATATTCGGTTTTCTTCAAGTTGTGAATAGAAATTTTACCTAATTTAAACGAAGGTGGGCGTATTTTGGTGACCACACACCTAAGGTCATTGCGAACGATTCACGGCGTGAAAAAAGAAAGTTGATGTTAAATCGGTAATTTGTGGTTTTCGATAGAGAAGAGATGTCTCAGTTATGAAAGTATCCAGTGGTGAAGGCAATTTCGTTACACTTTTCAATATTTTCACAGATTATTTCCCATCTCGTAACGTCTGAATTGACAAACGTGCTAATTAATGCTGCCTTGTGAAGTAATAAAGTGATTTGACTGACGGCCTTAAAGCGAATATTAGAGGTAACCAGCATGCAATTATGAGGGTTGGTCATCTGAAGGGCCCCTCAATATTTCTAGAAACTAATGGTCAGTTTGAATGTCTCGCGATCAATCTGTTCATACTTATTCGAACTGTTGAAAAGTTTCATGATTTGACTTCGGAGCCTATATTTTTCCTGCAAAATTGCACTTGGAGACTTATTTTAGTGGTCTAATCTGTTCAGTTTTTAATACTAACTTTTGAGCCACATAACTCTCTTTTTCAATATTTTTTTCTATTTTTATTAATTTCGTTTATGTGTGAGTTACCACTTACCTTTTGGCTTAAGAATGAGTACGATACCCATTTCAATAGCATAAGCAGTTTTTGTTCACTGTACGAATTAGCATAAAACAGGTAATTCACATGAAATTCCGCCTGGAACTAAATTAAGCCTCATTATTCGATGAAAATACACACATTTAAATCATTTATTTGACTTATGCAACAATAATTAAAGACCTTTACTTAATTAAAATTCCGAATTAATTTGATTGATTACTTGGAAGCGGATTGCAACACGAAAAAGCTTTGGCTTATCCTCGGTAATCTCTATGGCAAAATGCCCTTGTTTGGAATGTTCCCGAAGTTAGCTAAGCTACCTCAACGGAATACGTTTATTGGGGTTGTGTATTCTGTGGTTTGTCTCTCCATATAGGAAATTGGCGCAGAGCTTAGGCATTAAATCCTGTTTTGGCTACGTTGACCCTGTAATGACTATTGATTAGTAATTAGTCGAGAGATCTCTGCGCTCATGATCTCAGCATCACGGCGCCACGTTCCAGAATGTTCAAGTGAGCATAAGATTGCTCACTTCAGTCGTGTTAGGGTCGTATTCCGCACACAGTTTTTACTCAAATGGATTATTCATACACTGATTTTACAGTATTTAAGTTCGGAGATTTGACCGTAAGGTCTCTCTGTGACTTGAGTGTAATCTTCAGATCATATATAACGTTTAAACTGAGTGATAGTCATGCCAACTTAATATATCTGCCTTGATTAGCCCAAGATCAGTCAGCTGGTGTTTTGAGCACCACCATCTGCTCATGTTGGATGTATGGAATATTTATATCTAAAGGAAATTACATTAATAAATTAGGATATATATATTAATTTTATTATTAGTTACAAGTTTTAAATAAGGTCACAGATATACAAAATTGTGTTTCCATGCTTGTTAGATTTTTAATTACATTGCGTGAGCTTGTTTAAGCCCTTGTCATTGGTAAGTTTGGAGAATCGAGGTTATTGGGACCTACTAATAAGACCGTAACAATTCATTGGAAAGAAGAACATAATCTTTGTCTTTTTAGTCCGTCCCTTACCTGCGACATCTCCGGTTACTCTACTGCATGAAGCAGGTGAGTACAAGCGGAATCTCAGCACGCAAGTGTCGAAGAAGGATAAGAACCAAGGTACAGTGACGCATGGACCCTACTACCGACAACTAGAAGAAGTGACGAAACAATCTGGCGAAACCCCAATAACCTACTGGCTTGATCGAGCTGTGGGTTCTCCAACCCCCTTGCAGTTCGTTGCTGGTTCGGATATTGCTTCTGATTTATCGGCGACATCTGAAATAAGTAACATTTCTAGCAAAGGTAAGTATGACTTTCTTATTTTGATAGAGGTATCAAGCACAATGCAGTAGCAATATATGTGATTACTGTTCTGTAACCATTCCACATGTTTTCACCCTCTAACTTCTATCATCTCTCGCTCTATAACAAAATGTTGAGTGAGAGAATTTGTAAGATAATTCTGCACAGTAGCTTATTGATTCTATAATTAAATAATTATGATAAGGCATTTGTATCCAGTTTCATGCTTTCTGATCATTCCCCATTAATAATTTATATGTATGTATAAACCAAAGCAGGTAATCGAAATAATAGAATTTATGCCTCCAAAATATTAAGAAATATTGCGATGTTTGATCTTGGTGATCTTGTGACTGGCGACTAAGGATGAATAAGGACATTCGTGTTCTCATCAACACCCTTTTAGGTGCGTGATCGCATGTGGCGTAATTCTGAGTTCAAAGACCACAAATAATTTGTCGCCATTGTAGATTTAAAGATCTGATTTAATAATATTTTGTTTATTTTAATGCACTCACAATTTTATGGCACCGATTCTTAAGTAAATGTTAGGTTTTTAAGAATAGATGGGTATTGTGAACCGCGCTCTTGAACTTTATAAAAACTGCGACCGTGTTATCGATCTCTTTTCGTGCAAATGCGTCGTGCATGTAGAAGTCTCATTAACTGACCAACAATTAATATTCTTTCAAAGTACAAGTATTTACCTATTTATTTCATTTTACAATTCACCATGGGTGCAATAAATTCGATTCACTCTTTACGCTCCATTTTCTCACTACTTTGAGCATAGCCTAGCATAGTAGGAGCAAAAGTTTGTGCTAGAGGACTTCTATTTTGTACTTGTCTGCATATAGTTAGACATCAAAGGAGATTTTCAAAGTTTGCAGAGTGCTTATTTATATATTATTCGCTGGAGTATAAAGCAAAACGATTTCCTATGCGATATAAGGCATTGATCCTATGTTTTGTGAAATGATGCGAATTTAAACAAAAACTGAAAACTGAAGGGGGAAGGAAGATGGGGGGATTTAAGACCAAACCAGAAATTTAGATTTAAATATTTATATGAACAAAGTTACTTATGCACCGGATCAAAGACTCTTTAAGAGGCAAAAAGTCAACATCCTATTCCTATCACTCTATCTAACTTTTTGTTTAGATCTTGGCTCAACATGTGCATCCAGGGACGGAACGGTCATGACCCTACTTTCTGTATATAAAGCCCTCGGGAAAGCATCAAAAATACTCGCCGATTCAAATGAAATAATTCGCAAACAGGTAGAAGAGCTCAAGAATAGAAACTGTAATTCACAAAGTCTTCCGAATACTTGATCACCCTGCATTTTAATAGTTTGATTTTGTAAGATGACGGACAAGAATATAACTAACAAAATTTCATACGTTTTCTGAAATTTGTTACTTCACAATTTTCAAAACAATCATAAATTGCCATTTTTCGCTTTCCAAACGTTTTCTTTACATTTAACCTTTGGACTTTAATTCATTGTTTAACGTATCTACTACTCAATCGAAATAGTAGCACATCTAAATTTTGGGACGTTTTAAATGGCCCAAAAAATTTCACTGAAGATTACCATATCCACCATGTTAAGAATAATAAGGAATGCATTGAATTAGAATTTACAAGGGAATTATTATTATGGTGGGTTGTCAAAACGCTTTTTCATGCCTATGCATCTCCAAAGTTTCGGCCAAGGTCACCAATGCTCACTAATCTCTGAGACCTAATTATCTCGATCTCACAGCGGCGCTTGGGATTTTTGACCCTCCTGCAATTTCAAATTCCCCCTAGAAAACTAGTTATGTGTTCTCAAGTGGTTTATGCTAATCAGTGGAATAAACCATCTATGGGATTCAATTTGTCGGACCAGTTTTGTCCGAATCCATTCCTTTTCTATGAAAATTGGTAAATCCCTCTTCATACAAACATAGAGAGGGGGGGGGGAGAAGGGGGAGAGGTTTCAATGGAGGGTCTATCGTCGTCAATTTCGTAACCTTACAAAGTTCACATTAAGTATCAGAGGAAACGTTTTCCGACAAATACTATGTGGCGATGGATTTACTATAAGTATTTAAGTTGGTGAATAATCGTATCCGTACTAATTTCACAACTCTCAAGGTTTCATCTTTGAAAAATTTAGCCCTTTGTTTATTAACATGATTTTAAAGTTTGTTTCCTGGTAATTGCCAATGCAGTAACAATTAGCTAAGACAATTTCTATGATAATATTAATAAATTAATTAAAAATAGTTTTATTAGAAGTGTCATTCGGATCTGGGCTGCTTCAAACTTCTCTATACGCATATAGTAAACCCCAGACTTAATTATCTAACGTGGAACTTAAAATCGACTAAGAAGCATCTTTTGTTTCCCGAATACGAATCTACTAGAGCATAATGGATAGAAGATTGAACAAAGAAACATTTGGGTAAACTGCACTGCCCACTATTTCCCCAAGCGTCATGGATATCATGACTAATCATACCTCATGTTCAAGCTCCTCATTAGTCTGAATCCTTAAGAATGCTTTCTTGCTGATTAGCGAAATTTCTACCTTGTCCTACTTCCAATTACTCGGTTGCAACATGTTTGGTGACTTACAACACTTTGCTTCTTACTACACTTAAACATGTACTAAATGTATCGTCCTTTCTATGTTTCATCAATTGTAATTCTATTCTAAAAGATTAAATAATCAATGCCTCGTCGGGTTGAGTACTGAACCATCCTATCGGGAACAGGAAAAGAAAAGCGCGATAATGCATGCATTAGCATGCCTTTATTCACGCAAAAAATTTAATATTATCATATTAACTTAAGCGTTTTTATGTTTAAATCAGGTAAATGGGCCACCGATGAACCATTTTCAATGATTAAAGAGCCATCGCCAGTGGACTTGTAGTTCACCTTTTCAATAACCCCCTGAAAAGAAAGGTTACATTAGGAGAGTTATTGCAGGTGACTGCAGTCATTTTGGTGGACCACAATGGTAGAGGGACCTATCTCACGGACATTCGGAGTATAGTTAGCGTCCATCCTCCCCCACAAGCCTCATTGACACTGTGACAATAAAAAGTCCAACCGCAATGAGCAGGCAAAAAATTGACTAATTCTAATCTCCGTATGCTCACCACCATAAGCCCTTTCCCATGCGTTGGAGACTCGTCACTATTTATGCGAGCCTTGGCATACCTTCCCATAATGAAACGATTTAATTAATTACTATTTTAACCGCTTCATGGCAGTAATTAATTAAGAGCCAAAAATAACTGTTCGAATTCTCTTAAATAACGGTAATGTTCTCTTCAATCTAGTCGGAGTTCAAAAGTACAATATTTTTCTGGTCACAAGTAGTTATAGCTCCGACCCACCGCCAGGTTCCAATCATTCAAAACGGAAGAAATAGAATAAAGGAAAAGTTCCTTGATAATACTTTCCTGTCTCTGGGGTTTGTTGAAAACGCCCACTTACAAAGGACCTGCTACTGTTCATTGTTCGAAATAAAAAACAAGATGTCTTTGCAGATTGTGGGGGTGGGGGGGGAGGGGGGAGGGGGGAGGGGGAAGGGGGGGGTGAGAAGTACACAAGTCCCGAAGTAGTGTTAGTAATGTTTGGTCCAGGTAAAGAGAGGTTTTAACATATTTTAATTGAAAATGTTAAGGGTTAATTATAATATATTTTAATAATTACTCTTAAATCATTTTACAATCACATTGCTTCTTCTTTTGTCCACGATGTCTTTACGCCCTTTGACCCAATCCACACCTGTCATGTCACGATAATTGCCCAATTCATCCTATTCATACCTTCATGCATGTACATGCGCATGTGTCTTACACAAACTGACTTTATATTTCCACTCATAGGCACACATGCAAGCACAAATTTGTCACTTAACTGCTCGGATACATCCCTCATCCCTCACTCCTTTAAGTGCTCATCGTGGTTGTTCAATGTACTTTAACGGATACCATTTTTTGTGCTCTACATTTGGAAATGTTGTCTGCTGTTGTTAGCACCCATCCATTAGGCTTCACCACAGTGCCATTATGTATAAATAGTGGAAAATTAGTACGTTTGAAAGCCAATGGGGGAATATGCATTAATCTATCTGATTCTCATGATATAATTTTTATGTTCTTTCGTATTCGCTATTTCGACGCCATATTTTTGAATTGTCAACTTTCTGGGGTGTGCGCAGATGCAAATTGGCGAATGTCGCAGTTAACAAGTAAGAAAGACACAACACTCGAGATTGTCACTAAGCTCTCCAAATCCCCCGGATTTGTCTTCTTGGTCTGCTTTTTCTCTTTTGTGGGCAACAAAATGACGATCAAAAATACGTATGGTGCCTTTTCACAATCTATTGTCAATTAATGAGTTCGGCTTTTAACAGTCGTGAAATTTGGAATTATCACATTCTCTGCCTATGCTGCTGGAAACAAAATAATCTACCAACTCACTGTTATAAATATAGTATGCGTTAATGAATAGCCATTTTATCAAAATGTAGAGTTAGAAAAAAACAAAGTTGGCTTTCTTTTAGCTTTTTGCTCATCAAGTTCCTGATTTCGAGTTCATCTTATTTTAACTCCTAAATCTGCTTTACGTAAGCGCGGATCACTTTTTCTCATATAGTCTGTAGTGCGAACTCTGTTACTACAGAGATAGTGAACGTTATCACGTTATATAAATAGGGGGAAATTTGAATGATTAATAATGTTGCGCAAGTTAGCGTTTGAATTTAGTATTTAGTGAGTAAATAACTCATAATTTCTTTAAATTTGAATACCCCCAATGGATGGGCAAAAAGCTACTTATATAACCAAAGCGAATCCTAAACTACTCCACTGGATCACATAAACGTATGCCAGACCATGAATCAAGCTGCACAAATGTCACTTTGAATTAACTTAAACTGGAAATTTCACAAACATCTGGTCTACGTACTTATCATCAAGCCAATCTTACCATTGGAATACCACGGATGCTGGGTTTAATTATTCTCAAGGAATCCAGATCATTGAAATACCAAATTAACTTAGTCACATTAGTTCTCGACATTATGGGAATTAACGATCTCCTATAGTTGAAAGTTTTTACATTAAATGCTGATTTTAATTCATTAGGATGACTATCCATCTTCTGTCTACCATCTACTCAAAGTATATTCCCCGATAATTCCTGTTCATTTAAAGAAGAGTTACATCTACAAAGTCCATCATAACTGTAGGTCAATAAATTTATTGCATAAAACTCCAATATGAACTTCACCAATAATAGCTTATCTTCTTTGATAGAACAGAATAATAGTTTTAAAAATTAAATGACGTGGTTGAAAAAAGTCCTTTCGTTTTGATTGACAGAGGCTAGCCTTTTTCCCGCCTCAACATCTACGTTTAAAGCATCCTAATTGCGCCATATTTAGGACTTTACTAAAGAGGCTAATTAATAACGCTTGAGGGGTAAAAATGGACTCCATTTCACTTGAAACTTGCCAACAAATATTAATTATTTTTTGCACAATAAATGAAGGTTTTTTTGTTTCATACACTTAAAACCCTTTTGTTTATTTTAGTGGTAGAATATACACATCGACTGGGTCTCTATTAGTGTAATTTGAGAAGAATGTTGTCTGACAGTTAATAGAATTTTTCATGAAATCAATGAGCGTAGCAAATATAGAACTTAGTTATCACTAAAGTCCATCAATCACCATCCATTTGTTGGCCGAAAGTGATTGATGGCTTAGCGTAAATAGGATCATTCAAAAATAATACGATTATTAGATTTAAAGATAAATAAGTTGGATTATTTGATTATATTATTTCAAGCATGAAGGTATTGCCAAAGGTTCTTGAACCCCTTAAATTATCACTTTTTAAATTGGTGACATGTAAAATTGGTGAAATCATGTAGATGTTGTATTCATTACTTCAGTCAGAAGCTCGGAGTCCTTATTTTATTCATTTTCAGAAGTAATGGGTAATAAATGATAGTGTGAAATTTCACCTTCGTTATTCCATTTGCTTGAAGTCTCCAGGCCACCTCTTTGCTAAAAGTACAAGAACTTCAACGAATGAGTAAATAAAGACTTTATAATCTTAAGAAATAAGTTAGCAAAATATTCAATTTTTATATTTATAAATTTTTTATAAATCAGTTTAAACTGCCATTCTTTGGTGGTTTGTGTTGTAAAATTCCGATTATCGATAAATGTTGAAAGATTTGAGATACCAATAATTTTCTAGAATAATTTTGGTTTACAAACATTGGAAGTATTTATTTTTATTTCAACAGGCAGATTCTTTCTTCATTAATTAATTTTAACAGAAAAATAGCGCTACAATTCCCTACTCATATTACTCGAGGGATACTTCTCGTGAGTGTGTGTGGTCTTCTGCCATTGGACGGTTTGTTGGGGAATCTCACTAACCAATCGCATTGGCACCCGATAACCGAGGTTTTGAGCAGTAATCTTGCACACGTACACAGTGCCATCGAAAGTATGACAATCTGGATAACAAATTTTCTTCCCATCCTATTAACATTCCCATTTGTCAAATCAAAACATGAAATAATATATACGGTGCAGGAGGAATCCGAAAATGGGACGTTTATCGGAGATATTTTGGCAGATTCAGGATCGAGTGACCTAGCTACAAGCGGTGGAGATATTGGAGTCCAGCTCTACGAAGATCAGTTCACTGGATTATTTCAAGTTGATGGAAAAACAGGGAAATTGACCGTGGCTGGAAGAATTGACCGTGAAGCTATCTGTCCCCAAAGGGGTGGAATTTCATCAATCGCCTCATTTTCACCCGGTCTTGTCGCAAATTCACTCAGTAAATGCCAAATTGAATTTATCGCACACATTCCACCAGATAATTTGATAAACATTGCTGTTACAATCGAGGATATAAATGATCATGCTCCAAGATTTAAAACTGATAGTACAAATCAGCTTGCAAGTCGGACGTCAGGTTCTTCTAACATCGTATACATAAGTGAGGGAGTCAGTGTGGGGTATGAAGTACCTATAAATGGAGCAACGGATGAGGATGCTGGAAGCAATGGAATTCAATCCTACAGTCTATCTATTGATGACGATGATAACGCAACCTTCGCACTCCGATATGTCCTACCAAGTGAATTGAATCTCATAGTGAAGAAAAAATTGGATTATGAGAAAAAATCTGCTTATAGTGGACAAATTAAATCTTGTGATGGCGGTAAGCCAACTCCTAAATGTGCCGTTCAGAATATCACAATCGTAATCACTGATATAAATGATAATAAGCCTCATTTCGACAAAGATCTTTATACCGTTCGAATCTCAGAAGCTACACCGGTCTCGTCAGTCATTATATCAGTATCAGCAACCGATGCTGATTCTGGAGAGCTCGGAAGACTAACATACCGATTTGGGCAAACTTACGATCAGAATGTTGGTGCCTTCTTTGGTGTAAATGAGAATACGGGCGATATTTGGGTTAAAAGTCCTCTTGATGCAAAAGTTATGTCCCATTTTAAATTTCCTGTGACAGCCCAAGATGGTGGAACTATTCCAAAAACTGGATCAACTATGGTGCAAGTAGATATTGATGATGTGAATAATCATTCACCGTGGATTGAGATCAAACCGATAAGTTCACCACTTTATGATAAAAAACCAACTAAGGATGGCTATGTTCAGCTTTGGATTGAGGAAAACCAACCCGTTGGAACTCAGATCGGAATTATCCTCACTGGTGATAAAGACGTGGGACCTAATGGTGATGTATTGTGCAATCTCAAAGATAAAGATTCTCCATTCAGGTTACGTCATTCAAGTTCAGGTCGTGGACGGAAGATGTACAGTCTACAGTCCAAGGTCCAATTCGATCTAGAAGGTATGAATTTAAAGTCACCGATAATACTTCAAGTCGAATGCTCCGATTTTGGAAATCCAAAACTGGTTACTAAGCAAAATATTCAAGTTAATGTAGTTGATGTTAATGAATTTCCTGCATTTTTCACTAAAGTTCAATCAAATATTATTGTACATATACCAGAAGATACGCCACCAGGTTCATTGGTTGTTAAAATTCAAGCAACGGACCGTGATGACACTCCAAAAATGGAATTCAGGCTGGAGAATGATCATGGTGGTCTATTTATTATTGATTCCGCAAATGGAAACGTATTCACACAAGAGAAATTTGATCGTGAGGTGCAGAGCCAAGTTCATTTTTCAGTTCGACTTCTTGATTCGGATATTTCGGATTCTATAATTCCGCGTGAAGAATGTGATTTAGCGAATGTCACCGTTATCCTGGATGATGTTAATGATAATTCACCGGTTCTAGAGAGTGGTCGAACCTTTAATGTCTTCGAAAATCGAGCTGCCTACGTTGATCTAATCGGCCAGCTCAGGGCTTACGATCCGGACCTAGGAGAAAACGGCACCGTTCGTTTTCTTACTTCAAATAACCTCTTCGATGTTAACCCAGTGACTGGTAAAATCTATTCTAAAGCTATTCTTGACCGAGAAGCTGTCGCTCAATATCAACTTGATATTGAAATCACAGACCTTGGACGGCCTGTTGCAAAAAGAACTATTGAACGTATTAGCATCAATGTTGATGATGTTAACGATAACAGACCTGTTTGGAAAATACCAGAGAAGCTTCATAGGGAAATATCCATAAAACCTGTAAATAATGTGGTAAGAAATGCTGATAAAAATTCTGGGAAGGAGGACATACAATCCATTGGCTTTGTGAATATATCAAGTCAAGCCTCAGAGCAGAGTGAAATCGTAAAACTGGTTGCGACAGATGCAGACATTGATCAAAATGCTAACATCTCCTTCAGCATACTCAATGGAAATTACTATAGTGAAAGTGCCTTTACTTTGAGCAAGAATAACGTTCTGAATCTCATTCAATTTCCTCAGCAGATAAATATCAAAGACTACTTCAGCGTCGATCCTCTCACTTGGGTACTAAGTGCTATCTCAGATAATGGAGTTATCAAACCCAAGAGCGGTCTGTATGAAATCTTACTTTGGGCTTCGGATAATGGTCAACCACCTCTCCACACAGATGCGCTAATATTTGTCTATTATGAATATAAAGGGGGATTTGTAGCTAATCTCTTCAGTGTTTTGAATCGTGGCAAAACAGTTATTCTCGTTTGTCTCGTATGCCTATTCATATGTATGGTACTATGCCCTGTCCTCATCTACTTAGTACGAACTCGGAGGAAGTCGCAAGAGTGCTGTGATAGAGGAATTATTGCTTGTGTTGACGATGAAAGGATTAGACAGAAGGACGTGATACGTGTAGACAATACAGAAGTTGAAAATTGGGCGAAGGAGCAAATGTTTATGACCCAGCAACCCTATTTGAATTCCTTCGATATCCCAGAGGATATGAATTGCTCTATTTTGAGATATCACACCGATCAAAGCGCAATCAATTATGGACAATCACCTCATTTGACTTACCAAGGGTGTTCACCAGTAACCGCTATCACAGTGAGTAAAGTAAAGTAAATATTTTTTGTTTAAATTCAGCCCTTTAAAATAATTGAATTCAATATGTATATTATATTAATAGATAATATCGCTGATTTTTATTAAAAAATGGCAGAATAAATAGAGCTAGAAATGTTAAGATGAAAATTCCCTATCTCAGCACTGCAGTGTTATGATAATTTAAGTTTCATCACATCGTTTAAATTCTGAATCCAAAAAAACCTAACAATCATGGCCTTATAACCCGAAATAAAAAAAACAAATTGCATTTTTTTTTATTAGTTTCCTATACACATATATATGACTTAGCCCTCGGTAAATAATGTCTCCATCTGCTGTCTAGCACGGCATGTATCTGATAAGACTAAAATTCCGACCTAATTAATTCAGGTTTCATCTTGTGTTAACACAATTTACGGAGCTGATAATTTAAAAGTTCCAGTTATCTCATCTCTGTTATGTTAAAGAAGTAAGCTGTAAAGATAATTTCGCCTTCTCAAGCATCGAGAGAAAAACTGAATTGAAGAGTTCAAACCAACCCTTCTTGACTAAAAACACCAGTCAATAGGCGTTTGACAACGCGATCATGCATTTGCTGCAATCCAGTTGACTAATCAAGAAATTCAAATTTTCGAACGCGAACTACTCATACATTACTAAACTAAAAAAATTGAATGAATTGAGACTCTGTTATGCCTTGACTTTACTCACAGTAGACTCATCATCACACACCATCAAGAAGAACTCATTGTTAACAGATTCAGCTACTTTTACAGAATTGAGAATTGTTAATTGTTATCATTTTGCTGTGGTTTATAACTATAATGTAATTACTACCATAGTCAACTCGTTTAAACTGCTAAGCGAAAATTAAGTCGATAAATGCTCTACCATCTCCATATACTTTATGAAGTTATTTTACATATATGGTTATAGGATTATTAAATACCCAATTTATGGACTGATGCAACAACAAAAAGGGGTTATTTTTGCCTAACACTGGGCAAATGAATTCCGGACCATCTTTTGCATAATTTTATTATTCACCTTAATGGTATTAAACAAAAGAACGCAAAAAAACACCTTTGAGAGATGAATCTCATCCTCTTTCTATATTGGAGTAGTTTTCTCATTAGCTTAATCATAAGTCTAATGGAAGGGTAGTTCATTCTAATTATTGTTATTATTATTATTAATATTATTATTTCCTCATTGGATAAGAACTATTTTATCAGTCGAGATTGTTATGATATGTGGAAACCTGCAGGTGGCTGCCAGGCAAAAGTAAATAAAAAATTCTCGTTCGGAGGTGAAGGAGATAAACAAGGTACCACCTCCGGATTGAAAACGAAAAACAACTGCTTTCCTGCAATTCATTTTAAATAATTTGTCCAGATGTGATAACAATGGTAGATAGCAAGAATTTCAGTTGGAAAACTCGAGAAATTGGAACTTTGTTAGTTCTGTTCAGATCAACTTATGCTAACTCAGTATCCGTCTTTTTCAGTAGGTTATTGATATTGGTGTGTAATCAATTAGACAGAATTAAGGAAATCTTATTGGGGTGGATCTTAATCGACTTAAATGGTGTGCGTTGCAAAAGCATACAGTAAATTTGTGATTTTTCTAATAAGCTAGAATTATTGAACCAGTTGTTAAAATTGGGATTTAATGTGTATTGTAACTAACAACAGGTGACAACATGATAAGTTTGGTTTTTAAACAAGCTCGAAATCTCAAATCCTCTTCAATCTGGCGGTTATTTCTATCATTGGTGATGGATTTCTCATGATTATTAAGATAAAGGATCTGTTGCTACTAACTCTAAGTGCCAAAATTAGAGTTGAAAATGAAATAGAGAGAATTAAAGAAGCACTGCAGAGAAACCGTCTTTGAAAGCTAGATCACCTGTGCCGGTGTATAATTTCAAAGTTCCTTTAATAGCAGATAAAGCTACATTAGAAGACAGACTAAAGTAGGCTGGATATTCACTAGTAAAACTAATGATCTTCCTTAGACTAACAGAATACAATTGTCTTTCCCTAGTGAGAAAATCAAGAGTAAAATGGAACCACGTGTATTTCGGAAGAATGGCGATGAATAGGATGGGAAAGAATAAACTGATAAAAGAGGAATTGGTTGGAAAAATGAGACTTCAGTACTGAACAAAGACAACCCAAAGAGTCAAGAGGAAGGATTAAGAGCGATAAGGCGGATGGAAGATTTCTCGTGTGTCAATAGGTCCACGATACTAAGAAGGAATGAGCAGAAATTTGAGTCAGAATGCTCACAGATTACTGTTTTTCTTATTAATCCTCTGGCATCACTGCGATGGCAATTACTATTTGCCCAGTCCAGTCTTTGACTTGCTCAAAGCTAATAAATCTGTTATTAATTTATCGAAAGACTCCCTATCCTTCATTATTTCTTTTACTCGGAAATGTATTCATGAAATTAAAGTCATTTCGTTCTGCACAGAACAGCCGTTTTTAAAGGCATCAACCGAATTTCTTTCGAAGCATTAGGATTTTAAGTCCATTTAAGACTACGAATTGTGGCATTTTCAGCAACATTTCTGGGAATTAATGCAGGTCAATTTTTAAATAACTTGTCATTTACGAAACCATCACCAGTTTGAATTACTACAGGGGTTGAGCTTGCCATCTTCCCCTGAATGAATTCGAATTTGACCAAAAGACTACCAGAAATTACCCAATTGCCCTGCGAAGATAGGACGTTTATAACTGAGTTATCTGATGAAATAAATTATCGGTTTTCTGCCTGAATAGGATGCGATAGGAATATGAATGTTGAAATGTTTTTAAAACCCATGTGGGTTTTCTGCTAAAAAGAGCTTAATAATTGGCTTCAACCTGTCAAGCGTGAGAAGGTACCTTTCCCCCTTCTTAGCCTCCCCCCCCCCTCCCCGACCCTACTACTTAACCCAAATAAAAGTATGCAACAAACGTTTGAGTTTGCGGGACTCAGACCCAATTAGTGACTGATAGAATTTAAAGCATTGCTACAGCATTTCAATGGGACAGATTGATGTTTTAACATTAAAATACTCACATAAGTTCGC
Source organism: Hymenolepis microstoma (assembly GCA_000469805.3). Classification (NCBI taxonomy): domain Eukaryota; kingdom Metazoa; phylum Platyhelminthes; class Cestoda; order Cyclophyllidea; family Hymenolepididae; genus Hymenolepis; species Hymenolepis microstoma. Next base: position 26,335,788 of record LR215989.1, read on the forward strand.
GATTTTATTTAGGTATTTATAACATATTCTGATTTTGTTTTCTTTATTCTAACCGCTTGAGTAATCAGAACCTGTTTGTATATTAATGTTACTTATTTAAATATTTGGCTCCTACGTTCTAAGAAGAAACGCCTTAGGTATAATGGTAAGAATGCAGTTACATTTTAAATAATATTAACATCTAAATTGATCAGCAGAGTTCATCTTGATTTCGTGGGTCAAATTATGAAATTTTAACTCAAGAACCCATGAATATCAAGCATTGAGGCGTTTACAGCTTTTACTCAAGAAATAAAATCATAAAAGTATTATCACACTTTCCTCGCTTCCCTTTTATTCGTTTATTTTACCGTTTTCAGGGTCCATTTACTACACCTCGTTTAAAAATTTGCAATTTACCAGCTTTACTGAGAGGAATAATGGCTGAATAGTTAGGTACCTTCAAAGGGTCCAATTCACTACAATTTTATTAAATAGATTCAACTGAAGAAACTCATCCTGAGTCCTGAGCTTCGCATTTAAAAATCATATCATCTGCTGAGTTATTAATTTTAATTCCTGCCTTGACCATAGTTTTGTTTATTTACTTATTACTTTATTTCCATAGTCAAACATTCATAGCTCAAAATTTAGATTTGCTATCAGGAAATTTACGTTAAAATGATCGGATGTGACTATAATAAATTAGCTTCAGTTCATTAGATATACATTTTAAGAATTTTTTATTTAGGTAGATAAAAAGCAGATTTATGCTTCGTTAGCTCTCTTTTTTAAATTTCAGGGATGTCCCGCTCCAGTTGATATGAATGCAGACCATAGTACAAATGATTCTGAAATATTCAACAGTTACAGCAGGAAAAATGGTGATTTTAAAATTGCCTTAAAACATTTCAAGTTCATGCAAAAATTTAAATTCATTAATCGAATTTTGCTTATTTTTTCGAATTTATTGTTATTAATTTGTAATAATTATATCGTTTACACTAAAATTTTAAATGAAATTATTCAATATTTATGGAGCACTAATTAAATATATGAAACTATTTAAGTGAACTGAAGAGTTCGTTAAAATATCTGGGGATAATTCAATCGGGCTTTTTCCCACTGTGCCTTTTTCAGTTACCCAAACCTCAAACATTGTGACTGATTAGCCAAGTCGTGAAACTACAAATTACCCCTATATTCAACCTTCATTCGAAACAAAAACAACACTATCTCGCCAGACTCCCTTCGGTTACTCAACATTTATCAGTGGAACTTTCCCTCTTAAACCCGCCCACCTTCAACAAGATTTATATGAAGAAAGTCTTGCAAAGAAAGTTGTATTCAACTAGACCCCCTCCTATCCCAGCATTTTCAGACAGTGAAATCACGAAACTTCCAGTTCAAAGTGACAATCGTTAATGTTCAACTCTCTTCCCCTTCCATATTCCGTGAAATTTGAAATGGTGTATGATGTACTTTGCATTAACTGCAAAACGACGAATATATTTAAATTATTTCACAATTTTATCATTAATACTTTACTACAATACTCCAGGGGAGGGTAAATGTTCAGAAATTTACTAGTAAAATTCAAAGTAAAAATAATATGTGTAATAGTGATTTAACTCCGTTTATCTCTTAAGTTTGGGACAATGACTCCATGCCAAAAAGTGGGTTTAAAAAAATTCAATTACCTAGTAAGTTTGGAATTTTATTGCATTTTAGAACGTCCTGGTTTGATCTTATTCATTCGAACGCTCTTCTCACCACCTTGTGGTTGAATTAGATCAGAGTTTCTACCTGTCCATGCAATAACTTCAGTTATGCATCATTTTAATATGCTGGTTCGAATTTCTATATACCTCGAAAAATGGTCATTGTGGAAAAATTGAATTAAACGGGGTATAAAATTCCCATGCAAGCAGTTACAGCATTGAATAATTTTTTCAAAGCCTAAATTTGATTAAGTGATTAATTTGAGTATTAAATGAATGCGTGTCAGCGCTTTACTGCTCTGGTTCATTTCTTGCAGCACTAATAGGGAAGATGAGAATGGCGAAGGCACTTTAGATATACCAGAGGTCTTCTCTTACTCGAATATTTTACAATTTTGACTTCTAAAATTGTAATCGTACACCTATAGTTTGAAAAAAATTTCTATAATAATAATAACATTACCAATCCTTTGACACAAAGATTCTCTACTTAGGTCTTATAAGAGACGTAGGTGGTTTAAAAGTCATATACCAAAATTTCCTCCATAATGATGACATCGACATAGTATGCTGCCCTAAGTAGAAAATTGATGAAATCTCCTTAGCCTACGAAGAGAATATCCTCACAGCCATAGCTGTTCGCGTGCTTGCCCGATCTTTATGGTGTGTAAATAAACGGACATCTTATAATAGCATAAAATGCGACAACTATTTTCGTTTTTTCATCAGTAATAATTATTGTTTTATCTTAGAACGAATCATAAGAAAGCTTAAAATTATTAAACTCCCCACTAAGGAATTTACTTAATGAGCCCACAAAAATATATGTAGCTATCTCTATGGTAATAGTTGCCTTTCAACGAATAGTTGTCATTCATCATCTCATCAACACTAGTTGACATTCTACTTCAGGTATTCACGCATTCAGAATCAATTACAATTATCTTTTACTTAACTCTTCACCATTTTGTGCTAAAATTAGGAAATTCCTGTGTATCAGTTGACCTATTTATTTTACCCCAGCCAACGCAGCGTAATGCCGCATTCGTAAGACGTGGCATGATGCGTCGTCTGTCTAACCAGGCCACTAGGGGCCATAAAGAAAGCATTTTAGTCTAAAAATGTGGGCTACAACAGGCTACAACAGGTAGACACAATCATAATTCTGATCGAAGTTCCGACAATTCATTATTCTGTATTATGTCTGCAACTTTTGTTTAGAATCTACAATCGATGGTATTTATATCCTTTCCACAAACTGTTACTATTAATGCACTTTTGGGTCTACTAATTATTTGAGAGGAATTCAAACTTGATTAAATGTAACTACTGCTTAATTAAAGAATTCGATTTATGCATACTACTAAGCTCTTTATTATTATCTCATATGACGGTGCCGAAAATCTGTAGAAGTTTTAATCGTGGATGCTCAATGTAGAAATGGTTTAATAGGGAAAGAAATGAAGGAGTCGAGAAGAAGCTGATTATAATCTCAAAATATTGAAATTTGCACTTCATATGCATTCCCAGGCATTGAGTTTTCCTCATTCCCATAAAGGATGTGGCTGTCAGAGTAATGTTGTTATGTTCAAACCTAATCATTTGATTCCAAAACTCATTAACGAGATTTCATCCACGATATCCGAAACTTGTTATTCCTAGTTAGAAAGGAAGAAGAGAAGTGTGGGGTTTGTCATATCATCGGTTTGACCCCGATGACATTTAATAAGAAAAATGTTGGTGAGGTGTATTGATATGGGTTCCAATCGATCGAAATTAGTTTGATCTTAGTTGCCTCCATCATTATTTGGAAATCGTCAAGCTTTAACTATTATTCCCACATCCCGATAAAACAGGACATATAGCCTTGATGTGTATTAAATTTTGAGTGATTTTTCATAGTCAAAACCGTCTCTCAAATCAAAACCTGTCTCCGTCTCTTAGACGCTAGATACTTAACATAGGACACAGTAATATAGGATAGGGAGAAAGTGTCCTGAGGTTGCTCACATTCTACTTCCGTTTGGATAAGAATTTATCCGTGTAGCTGGTCGTTCACTCCACTAGATATTCGTCGGTGAGTATCGACTTCATGACTTCTAATGTAACAGACATGAAAGCATTTCTAACTTCCATTTTGGACCAACTTTCCAACCATTCTCTGGTAATAATCGAGTTAACTTCGTTCGAAATGCTTGGAACATAGATTACACTAGGATTTAATTTAAATATAGGAGTTGGTGAGCTATTCCTAAGCTTTGAAAGGGGTCGCACTGCTTTACCATGTACAATCCATTAAAATTACGTTGCCTATTTTGATCGTGTTCACTTGATGATGTTTCAGTATAGTTTCGAATATCAGAAAATCCTTTAGGGCAAATACTTTTAATTAATCGCCGTCATAAAGGGATTCAATTTTTACCCAAATTTTATTGCAGATTTTCTTTTAAAAATATCTCCCTATTATAAAAATAAAATTTATTATTTCATAAATAAGAGTATTCCTTTTATATGACTTCATTGTAATTAATTACAAAGTGAAGTATGATTTTCTGTTTGGAGTTAAAATCTGCTCACAATACACCACTGCTCAATTGATCATGCAAAAATAGAAGAGATGAACAGTTATTTGCTTACTTTATTATTTATAATTAACATTTAACTTAGTCATGAATGAAGTGTTTTTCCAACAAAATTTCCCCTCCAGTAATTGCATGTTCGTGATCGTGAGCCGCTCACAATTTTAGTTAGAGTAAATAGTATATATGGAAGATCGGCGATTGGGAGGAAGAGGAGAAGGCGGATGTAGGATCGTTAATCGTCACAGTTTCTTACAAAACACGTACACAAACACCACGTTCCACCCCTATCCCACTTTACAAATAGATGAAAATGGGGGCTAGCGTTTCCAATGCTCTTCTGTTTCTCCACCCTCTTGTTAATTACCTTCCATCTGCCTGTTAGTACTTGCTGCGTCTGGTGAAAGGCAAAGAGGGAGGAGAGGAGCGAAGAAGGCGTATTAGAGCGGAGGGGAGAGGGGAGTGGAGGGCGGAATTAACAAGGCTGGTCTTGACACGCAAATGCCACCCTAATTGGACGCAGGCACGCACCTAAGCGCGCCTTTGGCAGTCTCGAGTTTTCTAGCCTCAGAATAACGTGCTTGGCAGGGCCATGTTCAAATCCTCCTAGCCCTTCCTACCTCCTAATGAAGATGTAGTGTCCTTGTTTCTTAGCCAGGGTTGATTATTGCCTTATTTGGTTTATCGATTTACCTCATTTATCTGCCTACCGCATACTAAATTCATTTACGTTATCCACCGATGTTCTTCATAACTCTCTTAATAAATTTACTATGGCATTGCCACTTATCCGCAGTTTATAGGTTTATTGATTTATTGCAGTTTCTGGCCTACCGCTGTGGTCTACCTTGACTCAGCCCTCTTTTATTTAGTTGTTTATAAAATTTTCCCGATTTCGAGTTTCTATATTTTGAGCTTTGTTCCTAGCACCTTTTCTTATTTAATTCGCTCTCTCTCTCTTCCTATTCCTATCAATTTCATAAATTCTCAGAAGATGCCTCAGAGAACACTTCCGATCAGGTCTACGTACTTCTGTAGTGTATTAATTTTAGCGGTTTAGATAGAACGACGAGATACATTCGGAGACAAGGGAGGGGGGTCAATAATACTCAAGTCACGTGATCCGAAATTAATAGCCCCGATGGCACAATAAGCATTGAACGTCGTCCACAACTTATATAAGTAATTTTTCCTTTGCTAACGTTAGGTAATGCCAAGTTGCAGCCTTATTCGTGATCATGGAATGTTGGCACGTTGGAAACAAAAACCCTAAACTTAATACATAAACATGGAACTTTTAGAATTCATCCCTAACTCCTCAAAAGATTTATTAACGAAATTCAAATGTGACAGGAATAGCTTTGATGGGAAACTCACATTCCATTATCCTCAACCAAGCAAAATTAACCATTCATATCACTGGCTACTCTTCGGTAAACAAAAATCTACAATGGTAATTCAAAATATTAGGTTTGAAATTTCACAAATTTAAAATAAAAAAAAATAATTAGAAGCATTTGACTTTAGTGGGCACTTCAATGACGTAACACTTTCCAATTGGTGAATAGCCTTCTCTGTGCAATTTAAAAAATCTTATTGGAGTTAAAATCCTTCATTTTAAACATCTGGGTTAACATGGTGGTGATAAAATAGACACATAACTTTAGATGTGTGTATTACGCATTTAAAATTGAATAATTTTGGGATTTTCAGCGCTTTTAAGTTCCTCTCTCACTCACTGTTATGCTTTCTCCAGAATTGAATTAACTTGGAACGGAAGAAAAAACTATCCAAGACGTCTTTTTATAATAAGGTCTTAATTCCATTTCACTACAGAGTTAACAATGTTGAAGGTCACTGGAAGAGCTTTCATTCATGTAATTATGAGGCAGTTTGAGTTAAACATCTTGCTTTCATCTTACTTCCATCGAATTAAAGCCACCAGGTTTAGTTGACTAGAGTTACTGTCGGTTTTCCCTATCCTTTCTCAATTAAGAGTTCTTCTTTTTATTTTAAAAAAGTCGCGGAGTAAACTCATTCATTCGTTTAGTGTGTCACTAAATACAACCCAAATTTTGGCTCTGTTAATTAATATTTATATCACGGTAGTCTAATACACTTGTGTATTTGTATCTTCCTGTGGCTGAAGCTAATGCTGCGAGAGCTTTTTTTAATTATAAAACACCAACGTTAAATACCAGAACATCACCATTTTCAACCGAAAAACGTGAGTAGTCTAGTTTTGAAACACTGACGTGATTCATCCTTCCACTAAAAGAGGCTTTAAAAGTCAAAATAATAATCACTTAGGAGAAAGTGACTTTTCATGACCTCTAAATAAATATTTTCAATAAAATTCTTCACTTTGAGTGAATTAGCCAAAAAATGATATCCAGTGAAATATACTTAGTATGTACTGAAATCCATCACTAGAACAACTTTCGTTAGCTGACCAAATTTGGTTTGGAAGCCGTTGCAAACAAAATAAATGGTCTTTCTAAAGACTTGCGGGATATAACAACTGTTCTCAAATCAGAATTTCAATAGCTGAGTTGGAAAAAGATGGCATTGGAGCGAAAAGTGAGATAATAAGTAAAAAATGGAACAACTGAGAATAGGTGTCATCACAGAGGAATTGAGAACCTAGACGTTAAAGTAGATCAGAGTTGCCTGTTTTTTATCCCAAGGTGGCCTGCTACGTGACTAATAAAAGTGCACATTTGGCAATTAGGATAACAAAAACACTTGAATGAAGCTATGCATGAGATAGAATGCTGTAGTGGCGGAGTTCCTCATGATATAATATTAATTTTAAAACTTTCATTCATTGTTCTACTATTAATTCATTGAAATTCAATATTCTGATTATCCCGATTTCTTCCATCTCTATAACTTAATTGTTGTCCTAAAACTCTAATTTTGTTTAAATATTTCTATTTTGGTTTATTAAATCTAATATTTTAACTTAAGTCTGCTTATTAGGTATTCTCCTTTTCAACTGTCATGCCTTCTTGGTGTCTTATTTAGTTTGTAGCGGATTAGCCACCCTAATAAGCCTTGACTATTCTCAGCAACCTCTACGGCAGTTCCTCCTAGTTGGTAAATCTTTCGGAATTAGCTAAGCTACCGCAAAGCTATAGAAGAAACAGACTTATCACATGGAACACGTTTATTCTAGACGTACATGGAGTGGAATATAAACAGGAAGGAAACCTTGTCATTCAACGTGGCGGATTTGATAAAACAACCGAGGGCTTTAGAGTGACCATTGACTGTGTGCTCTCCGCACTCACTCCGTACGAGAAGTTGCACGGCCGCACTTCAAGCTTGTCGGAGCTCGCATGCGATTACTTGCAAAGCGATAACGTGAGGTCCCACAAGTTTCCTTTAAAAAAATGAGCCATCACAACTTTCCACAATTTATTATCTACTTTGAAATTATAAAATTACCTCGTCTGGTAAAAGTGGCTAGACAATTTACGACGCTAAATGCTTGCATTTTTATTACCATTAACTTTTAAAAAGTTTCTTTTAGTATGATTTGATCATCATTACTCTAATTGTTGCTGAGTCGGAGTTTAGTGCAAATAAAACTTCGCGGTAAGGAGTTTATTACCAATTTATGATCTATTATACGTATGACTAACAAACCTGGCTGAACTTTGTTATTTCAACTTAACTTTATGGAAAAAAGAAACCGAAATTAGCATAGGCACTGTTTAAATTGTGCTGGTGCTCTCAACACTTTAGAAAAAATTAATTTAATTTTGCGTTCTTAGTCGGCCAAGCCACAAAGGTATTTGAATAATTCCAACGTACCCATAGTCAAATTGCCTGTTCTTTTTAAATACATAGTTCTCCACGAGCATTAGAGTAATGTCAAATAATGTCCAATTCATTAAGCTCGGAAATGGCCATATTATGCTGCACTTATTTTGGGGTTAGGGGTGGGGGGAGGGTTAGGGGAACATGAATGGCAAATTAGGGATCATGAGAATGATTTTAGCTGAATGAGATTTTCCTAACATGGAAGCCCTTCTACTTTAAAATGACAAATTACATTGAAGCACCCACTACTTCATCGACAAAACTGCTATTTTTTCTACTCTTTCTCGTTGAAACGAATTAGCTAAACGGAGTCATCGATGAGGAGAAGCGAAAGTGGGAAGTCTACCAACGGTTGGAATAGCCCCTTGGAAAAAAGCCAAAATTATTTTCATTGCCTAAGAGAGAAAGCAGATCTTTAACTTTTGAAAAATAAGACCTAAATATTTTCATACTAACATTTCATTTACCATCCCACATGCGACATTCATTTTTCTAGCGGTATCTTTTAAATAAAATATTTGATAGAAGTTTCTTTCGTTCTGGTTAATTAATAATGAGGCTTCTGAAATGTTGGACCAGAGATGATACAAGTATATTTGAATTAAGGTTAGGGCTGACTGCAACTCGTACTCCTGAAGACTGCTTTAATTCATTTATTTGTGGAACTGTCGGTTTGGTAATTGATTTTAGTCAGTAATTTGCTATCATGTATGTAAAAGTAAGCGGATTAAATCCTTCTGAAAGGACTTTCATCTATGTTATGGTGATTTTTAAGGAAATGAGCAACCAATCGTGTTGTAAAAATATCCAGTTTGACTTTTCAACTTCATAGACCGTTCTCAAACATTTACGAAATTACCAGTCGTGGTGTCCTATTTACCGGGTCAACAGTCTACTCTCATTGAGAAAAGAATATCGAAACATTTATTTTCTAAAACAATACGTGATTAAATATTCCATGATAGACTGACTATTCTGCCAGATGTTACTTTACCAAGCTCTTATTTTGAAGCATTCAAGGGGGGGGGGGGAGGGGGCAATGTTTCCCGTTTTTGCCATTGGGTGTCACTCGTCATATTTGCAGTGGTCTCTCGAAATGATAAGACGTTTGTATTACGTCTTCCATCTAGGCCACACAGAATGTCCTAGAAACTACCTTCTCATTTTTTTAGCTGCAGGCCAAAACCATGTGAAACGGAGGCCCTAGACACTATTCCTTCTTTGTGCCTTAATGCTGCAATGAATTACCACCAGTCCTCTGATTTTGAGCATGAAACTGATTAGCAATATAGTGACTTGGAGGTGCTGGAATGTTAACTAATCCAAGTTTAATGTTTGATAGCTTCTTAGAAGCAGTAGAAAGCTCTAATTATGTGCCGCGAAGCTATTTTTAAGGATAAGTGGATTCTAAATGGGATGAAAGGGCAGGTAAGTGAATGTTTGGCAAAATAACGTCTTGCTATCAAGACAACCCTCCCAACGTTTGAGCCAGCAAGGAAGAGCATTTGGGAACCAATAGCTAGAGATGTTAACAGCTGTTAATTACACGAATGTTAAGAAAGCAACTTATTAATCTATACCAAGCACAAAGCAAGCGGGAATCTTGTTTTGACTTCGATTTTAAATTCAGATTGGACTGAGAGCCTCTACGTAGTCTTCAAAAATGCCAACAGAGGAGAAAATCAATTTATATGTTGCCGAAAAGCTCATATTAGCATATTGAGCACAATTGAAGCAGTTAGGAATAAAGTCAATTCGAATTTAAAAATTCAGAGAGAAAGGGAGATCTCGGTCGATAGGATATAAACAGAATCAAGTTTGAGTTAACAGTAGATATTAATTGACAATTAGTGACAATGTTAGGAAGGATAGAGCTTGTCTCACTGTCCCATAGGAAAAGGAGAAAGTGTAGCAAGATGTATGTATTCCCCTCAATTTTCTTTTTATTTTAATCGCTTGTCAATGAAATTTCACTGATTAATTAGAGGAATTGACTAACGGTATTTCATTAAAACTTGGTTAATTGGTTAAGCTTTGGTGCGTGGTAGAAATCGAATCTAAATTGGCGTAGATTTCTCCAAGAACTATAAGATAAGGAAGGAAACTTTCAAGGATGTTGATCACGTAGTAGATAAATAGATTGGGTTAATTAATTTATTAACTATGTTAATGTTATAGATATTTCTATTAGGCACATCGAATGTCGTTAAAGTTATTCACCGAAAAGACTTGTCTAAGTTGTCTAAAGCCCCAGAGGTAAAAGTTGTCCCACTAATGAAAAATAACAGAAGTGGGCATTTAAGTTGTGGAAATTTTATCCACATTTTCCCATTCGAACTTCAGAGTGACTCCGTAACCGCGTCATATCCGAAATCAGGGTTAAATGTGGAATTATCCGAAACATAGAACGAGAGCTGGCTCATGTTTCAAATACAACTGAAAAATTCGTTTTATTTATTGTGACAATTCAGATGCTAATCTCAAAAAAGCACCAGTTAAAGCCAGCTAATGTTACTAATCTTGTTGAAGTCAATTTGATTGATAATTGTAAATTATTTGTCCTTTTGGGCTATTCGGCAACCAATAGCCGGTTATTCGTTAAAATCACCCTAGATAAAAAAATTCATGTAGTTCAAAGTTTCTGAAAAGTTCAGTTACGATTGCTTTAATTCTAACGTGACTATCCTGTTAAAATTCAGCCTAATATAATAATCTATCTTTACAAGGCTATTAATAATTATATAGAATTTCTTATGGGACAGGTTGAAAGCATGATATCGGATTTGATTAAATTCGTGTCTGACTAGTATTTTTTTATGATTATTCGTATCTATCATTAAGGGACATTCTTCTAACCCATAGTTCATTTCAACCATTTCAAGTAAAGTGAACTGCGAATGTAAACGAATGTAAATCAAATCATATGTTCTTTATATTAACTAAACAAATTAAAGACGCTGACTGTTTTGGGAGATGATCAGATTATAACTTAACTCAGAAATACTTGTTTACATTTGCTTAGTAGTTTGGTTTAAATCAATATTTGAACAACTAAAGTGATTAAAACAGCCACGAAATTCAATCCGATCATTTGGACGCCAAAGTTCGAAACAGAATACTCTAAGATAGGTATTCCTGGCAAATAATTATTTTTATTATAGCGGCATGGAAAGTAGCTACTATAAGATAAAGCTAGAAAAATTGTATTTAAGATTCTGTAAAAGTATGGATACGAAAAGGCATATAAGCAAACAAAAAGTTAGTGGATGAACAATTCACCATTTAATGATTCAAGTTTCTGCAAATAATCCTTAGAAATTTATTAATATTTGTAATAACTCAAAGTTTCTTGTAGATTACTACGTCTACAGCTTTTAAGAAGTTTCACATTAAGTATAAGTCTGAAATTGAAATGATCATAAAGTGGAGGTACTAACGAAAAAACTAATCAAAACGAAATGTGCTACATATAAAGAGCCTAGATTTAGAGAGACAGTATTCAATCGTCTTTACTGAAATTCATTTAATGTGGCGCGATTTTGCATTAGCATTCAAATATGTGTAAATGAAAACTAAAGTTAGTTTCATACTTTGAATTATTTGATGTAATTGGGCTCTTCGATGGGTTGTTTATACTTTATTTATTTGCAAGATGATTTACAAAACGTAATTTTGTATCGCCGAGAAAGATGTGTGGGAGAGATTTCCAAATTATTTCGTTAGCACCTATAGCTAATTCAAATAAGTAAATAACCTTAGCAACAAGGCTAGACCAAGTTTGTTAATAACGTATGAAAATTCCCTTGAAAAGTGTGGAATAGACATTGCTTTTATACTAAGACCAAGGTCTCATCAACACATGTTTCAAATAGAAATTTAATGTCAAGGTAAGACTCTAACGTTTATTTAGATCTAATTTATGGCCTGAGGTGTAAAAGTTTGAGGATAAATTTTTATGAAATAATTTAACAACAATATTTCTTATGTAAGTTACTGCAATGATCGGAATATTTTAAAAATGAACAATGTAAGATTTAAGTATTGAAAATCAGAATGTGTAAATATTCGTTGTGTGGGTAAGAATACCATTCAAATAAAACACTTTTGATGAGTTGTAATCGTAAAATATGGTAATATTAGGAGGGTTCACTATATTTTATTGATGGATATGTTAGGCATTAATGCATATGCTATAATGTCCTTGAAATTGATTCGTTTATAAGTTAGCGCACTTTGCGAAATATCCAGTTTTGCCTTTTTTTGCCTTTTTCCCTGTTCATTGGGATGTCGATTGGAATAATTAAGTAATGTATCGGATTGTTTCCAAAGGTAGAAATTTTCTTCGAGCACTAGCGATCATTGGTGGTCGTGAAATTAAATCCGATGTAGCAGGTCGTCGTTATTTCTCGTTCGTAACATCAGTGTCTGGTTTTGACAACAAGCATACCCATTGTGAATTAAAGCCACAACCTCTACGAACATTTGGGGATGATGCTTATTTCATATCGGTCACAGATGCATCGTGTGTCCTGGGTATATTTACAACTCCAATCTACCCATGATTCAGTATTTCCTTCCACTGATGACAACTATTTTTTTTGTCAATAGGAGTTGCCGACGGTGTGGGGGGTTGGAGATCTTATGGGATTGATCCCAGCAATTTCTCCATGACATTTATGTCTACCTGCCAGAAACTCGCTCAGTCGGGTCGGTTCAAACCAAATGAACCCATGCTTCTCGTAACTGAGAGTTACTATGAGGTTTTGGATGCCAAGACACCGCTTCTAGGTTGCTTTATGTTAACACTTTTCTCTCATTTTTAATTAAAACTTGTGCCTAACAGCTTTTTAAACTAACAGGAAGTGCAACCTTTTGTGTAATATCACTCTGTCGATGCGACGGTCGACTTCATACCGTTTGTCTTGGCGATTCTGGTTACCTTGTCATCCGTCGAGGTACTATTGTCAAGCGCTCATCCAATCAAAAGCATGCTTTAAATACCCCTTTCCAAGTAGCCTGTTTGCCACCTAATGAAAATGGTCAATTCTATCGTGATTCGTATGTTTATTCTTATTGTGTCAGCTGCATTTTGCTTTAGATTATTTTTTGAAGCCTAAAACTTCTTATTTATAGTCCCCAAGAAGCAATTCAAGACAGTTTTCCTCTTGAACCGAACGATTTGGTTGTTGTCGGTACAGATGGTCTATTCGATAATCTTAATGATCAAATGATTCTTCAGGAGCTTACTCCTCTTCAGGTATTTATATTTTTTTATAACCTGTTTCTTGCTACTAGCGCCCTCGTGTTTACAGGTGTTTATTTTTGTGCAACGTTGTGTTTATATTTTAGGCCAGGCACTTTAAATTCTCTCAATTAGATTTCAGTATCTCTTTAAAATAAGCTGTTTGTTTAATTACTTCACATTTTTTCCTTTTGAATCCCTATGAGTTTTATTTAGATAAGTCCATGTGTTAACGAGTTGGGAGATTTAGCCTATGTGTATTAAAATCTAGAGCTTTAATTGGATTCTGCGTTTTCTTCAAAATAGCGAGTCATTAATCTAATTACTTTTTGATAAGATAGTGGATCTTATTCCTTTTTTCTGACATTTCACTTTATTGTCCTGCCACTTGGAAATTTTAACTTGAAACCTTAATCCTCTTAATTGTCAACTAATTAATCAAAGTGGGCTTCCTTTAGTTAATGATTCCTTAAATTTTACTTGCTTATTGCAACTTGTTACCTTGAAGACGAGTTATATCTTTATCTTCCAGGTTAGTCACAATACATCGTACTCTGCCTAGTTTCATTAACATTCCCAAAATTCAGGACTGCAGACATCAAGAATTTTTTGATAACGTTATGGTCCAATTAGGCCGTATTTTCCACCTCGACCGCCTTTATATTATCATTTTAACAATAGTGTTTGTTCGATTTCTTTGTATTGTCTCCATTACAGGCTTGTGACTCTATGTATCCGTTTAATCGGTTATTTGTTATTTGAAACCGAAAATTCTCAATTAGATTGCAATATCGTTCTAATAAAGTGTGGTTGATTAAACTTCCTTTGATTTCTAGTTTCTTTTGTTGTGATTTTCTGCATGCTAACTTGCCTCGTGGTTCTGCTGACATTATAGACCTGTGATTTGAGCTCGTCTTCAGATGAGCTTTTGGATTGGTGCGCCTACCGCCTTGTTACCTGCGCACGAGATGCTGCTGAGAACCCCAATTTTCTCTCTCCCTTTGCCAACGAGGCCCGCCAATACGGCCTCAATATTGCTGGTGCGTAAGCCCTCAGTCTCTCATTACTATGCACTGAAAACAATGTTTTTGGCTCATTACATCATAAATAAAGTCTGGAAATTTGGAACTTAATGTGCCGTAGAATTTTCTCTTTATCACAAAAAATTGTTGATGTTTTATTTAGTTTTAATATATTTTCGTATCGCGAAATGTTTGTACTTAGCTTGAGGTCTACTTCAACTTTAATTTTTTCCGATTTAAGTGGTAACTCGATTATGATGTCGCGAATTACTTTAAATTGTTTGGTGTATCTGTGTGTGCGTTCAGCTGAAACTTTTTAGGGACTCCGGTCGATTTCGCTTACTGCCAAATCAGTAGGGAATCTTGCTCTGCTATTTATCTTCCAAGCAGTATCTTGTTCTTACAGACGTCTGATAGCTCAATTTATTTGAGATAGTTGAGATCAAAAATCGCACTGAGAAAGCATAGGACGGGACTTGGACTAATAACCTAACTGGCAAGAATAGGGAGATTAAAAATGTAAGTTTGAGATGTATGAAATCGACAAACGGCATAACATTGAAAGCATAAGTCATACACAGAACAGAACGAAGACGCAAAATACTGCCTTTAATCGATCGCCAGCCGCATGTAATTTCCAGGCTTGAGAATTATCCGTTTTCGATGAAGTTAGGATCATTTTCATATCAGATAGTCTTTTCTGTTTGGTCCGTAGTGTTTTCTTTTGCAACAGTATTGGCAATCACATGAACCATAGGTCTCTTTTTCTAGGTGGAGTTCGTGGTGACATCACTGTGATTTTGGCGCTGGTGGTGAATGAGCCCATCACTTCATCAGACTCTCAATTATCAGCTTCCACTGTACTCAATGATTCCCTTGAAAGCCTGACTGTAGGTGGGGCCAACACGACTGTCTTCAAAATCTCCCATAGCCGATCCTCTTCCTCGCCACCTTCCGTTTCTCCATCAACCTCCAAAAATTTCCCTTCAATCTCCTGAAAACGGTCCCTCTTGCATTTATACTTCCGTTCCATCTCTTTCCCCCTACTCACTTATTTAAGTTTACTATTAATATGTATGTAGAATGGGGAGTGGTTGATAACAATTACGTTAGATCAATTGGATGTGGTTGTTTTTTGGGAAAAAAATTGAGGGTGGTTTGATTTTCCGTTATGAGGAAAAAGAAGTGGCCTATTCTCATGCCGCAGATCTAACTTCTACCAGGCTAACTTAACCTGGTGCCTGGAAATTTATACCTCTAATTAGAAATTTGTTGTTTCGAGGAGTAAACGGTGGTATTTATAATCTCTTCTGTTCTTTCCTTCTGCTCGGTTTATTTTTGCTACTTCTTCCCATTTGCTGCTTTTCTCCGCATTTATCGCATTATTGAGAATTATATCAAGATGCCTTGGCTTGCATAGAGAGGAGGTATCATGGAACCGCTGGTGATAAACTCAAATTCCATCTCTAATCTTGATGATCAGGATCAAACAGTGTAATTGGCAATCCGTATTTCTGGATTTTGAAAGGCGTTTCTGATATTCATCTTCGGTCGAAGGTAAACGTTATCGAATTTTTGTCGTTTACAGACTCGCATTTCGTCTTACCTCTGTCGAATGGTATTAAACATCGTTCTCGATTGACTCATTTAACTTCTTATGTCGCTCAGCTGTCCCCTCTAGAGAGCACTCAGAACCAGGAGAAGACGTGTAGTTCAATTCACTTTCGTTGCAAAGATATATTTGCTCATATAAAAATTAATAGGCAACGACTGGGTGTCTGCTTGGCTAATAATTGTGGCGATAATTGCATAATAATCCACTTTTGCTTATCGAAATCCGGTAACTGTGCGCGAGAGATGAAGCTTATGATTGTACCGAAAATGTTCGAATTGATCCCTTTACAACGTCACAATTTCAAATTTTTAAATTTTTTACCTTACTGCTGTAAGTGAATTCTCGCTAATTTGTTGGATGAAAAACTACCGTACTAATGATAACTGAGTGTTTTTAACTATATCTACCATACTATTTCCCTTTTTTTCATGAAATGAACTGATCTTTGATGCAGACCTAAATCAGCGCTCTACTCTTGACGGCTGCTAATTAGGTGATCTTTTCCTTCTATTGTAGTAGAGCAAAGTAAATCATTTCGAATCCGTTTTAAGCTATTCTTTTGCAAGTCTTACGGCATAAGAACCTAAATCTAAACTTGGGTGTATTTATGGGAAAGTGACAGGATTAAATTTTATTCCAAATAAATGGTAACAAGTTTTTGGACCACTTTGACTCTCTTGAAATTAGATTAAGGTTTAGAAATGCTAATGACTATTTTAAGTAAATAGAGCATAAATGATTGATGGATCGCTCTCCATAAGAATCCTAACATTATCTTTCACATAGAATGCTAAATTTGGCTTTATTAAGTAAAATTATTTTTGTTTGACCACTCACATAGCTAATTGTAATTACCCAATTTTGTCACCCACGTGGCGAAATCCCAGCTGCAAGTTAATGATTATCGATTCCCACTCAACCCTCTTGCCATTTTGTCAATCTCTTGCAAACCATGCGATCTAAACACTGGGTTCACTTTCTTCTGACAAACATTCCTATCTAGTTATCCTGATCCACATTCCTCTCGGTCCCATTTAAATTTGCTTTGCAGTTGAAGATTTTCACTTGCAAATCTCGGAATTTTTATTTGGATGCTGCTGTCAATTGCCGTGGATTCTCCCCAGCTCTTGGTCTGTACAGGAGAGATTTAACATTTTGCAGTTTTTGGAATTATATCCATTGAAAACTAAGCCATATTTGAATTAAAGCAGTTCCTACAAATGAAATAAAATAACCGAGAATTGCCAAGCAGAAACCAATATATCAAAGCGCCCTAAGATAAGGGTATGAATGGAGGTTACATACCTATTTGTCAATAAATATCAACCTACTTTATGTGGTGAATAGAATGCATTTATTCTGTAATAATGAGGTGCGTGAATGAACTACGGCCCTAAATAAAGGTGGCACTCTGTGAATAATAATGAGAAATTTAGATGAATAACACGTGTAGTACAATTCTGTGAGCAAAGCCGGGAGATAGTGATCTAAATCAATATAGCACGGAGCAGTAATTAGGGTAAAACTAGCGGGTATATTAAATTTTGAATTAATAAGAAACCATGCTTGTGTCATGTGCCATTTTACTTTTTTTCTAGTCTCTAGCATTCGCCTTTTCCCAATTTATTTTTTTAACGCACTAAAATGATTGAATCATTGATACTATGTCAGTCAACTGTAAGTAAGTCTAAAACTCATATTTATAATTAATTGTTGCTACAATCTATAAGTTCTTTAAATTATTATAATTGCACTAGTGTAAAAGAGCCAAATAGAATGTTCAACCTTCTCCAGAATATATTCATTCGTTGATGATAGGATCCAGCTCTTCACTTCCTGAAGTGGAGACTCAACTGGATCAAAGTGCATCTAGGTCATCATTACTCAAATCAGGTATTCATTCTCACAAATTCCTGAACCTTCGAAAGTTTGTAAAATTTCACTAGATAAATCCCATTGAAGTGACTTTTATTTCTTGCTCTATCCTGCCACGTTTAGCAGGCAAAACGTAGTCCCGACTTTAAAACTTTAGTTTCTACCACTCAAGCAGTCAGCTTTATAAAATTAGAACTGTTCAGACCTTAGGTAGTATGAATAAAGCCTACTGTCTGAAACCTCGATATTTTTATAAGGAAGATAAAATTGTTTGTGCATAAGAGGATGCGCGAAACTGATTAGCTGGCTGGGTAGCCAATAACTGCAATGTTAACGGCTTAAGTGGTCAGTGGTCGTGAGTGTATAAACCCAATAATCGACATAAAGGCTCACCTTAGCTCTCTGGCGCAGAGACTACTCGGGTCGAGTTCCTAAGGCTTGTCTGTCTACAGGTGGGGTAATGTTGAACGTTTAATAAACAAAGCATTCAGAAATTATCTCTTTAGATAAAATAAATGCTGGCAAGTGCTTTCCGATGAGTTTCAAGAGTAAGAAAATTATTAGCCGTCACCAAAACTGCTTGAAATACAAGTGTCCTAACTGAGCTTAATCCTAACGGAATCACGTCATGAGTAACCGATTAAGAATCCAAGGGCTATACTTCATCATTGTCAAGGTTAAAAGTAATAATAGGCATTTGGCATTCCAATAATAAATCTTAGAGAACTGTGATATTTTGTCATTACCTAATATTTTAGATAAACTGAATTAAGTAAAAATTAATACCTGCATTTCTAGTGGAGCGGTCAATATAGTCGTAAAGGCAAAAACACGTCCTATGTGTACTAATATGGCACGTGCTTAAAGATAAATGTAAGTTATTTCACTCTGGGGAAAACATCGTCAAACCGTTGAGGGTTAAATGATTAAGCAAATCATCTACTAACTTTTGGCTTACTATTTACTGTTGGATAAGTAGTCAAATACACAACACGATTTACATTAGCATACATAGATTTAAAAACGTAACTATGTGACGGTTTTAATAATAATAACAATTCAATTACTTTTATTCCCAAATGAATAATAAGTGAAGCCTATCTTTACAGAACCTCCAATACTGTAAGATTTAAGGTGCATTTTTATTAGTCTCAACTTCAGTAGATGTGTGTAAATTTTCTTGCCAGTTCAAGGCAATAAAGGAAATTAATGAAATGTGAACAGAGTATCTTTTCCTTCACAATAACTTTTCCAAGTCCTGGGTTGCTAAGATTTTCGACATATATTTTTTCATCAGATTTCTGCCATACTTTTAAGCACTTAGTCAAAGATCATTAAGAAAATGGAAAAAATTATCGACTCATTATAATTAACAAACTAATTTGATTTACTTTAGAATCAATGACCAAGTCACGATCGGTAAATTTAGCATCAATAATAGCGTTTGGTCAAGGAGAGGCAAAGTCGCCAATATAATATTTTTTTGAAAAAGGAAAGAGCGAAAAGTGGCGATTTCGCTCAAAAAATAAGGAAACTTCGCATTCGATAATTAAATTAGACGTATTAGATTAGATTAGGAAATCCTTAACGATGATACGCCGAATACCACTTTTCAAGAATAAAGGACTGCATTCATAAGGATTTGAGAAGAAAAGTCTTTCAAGATTACCAGAAATTTTGGACTTCTTCCCTAATCATCTCAAAAGTAGTAGAAGCAAATAAAGCACACACTCCTAAAATAAGAACAGTGCATATAAAAATTTCCTTTGCTGTTAAATTAGTTGTACAAACTCAATTTAGTTTTGCGAAGGAGTTTAACTATCAGCGTGGAAAAATAATAGTGGAAAATTGTTAAGGTTTTCGATAAAAATTTAGTTTACACTATATTACCATTATTACAGAAATGCCTATTAACACTTAAGCGGATTACGCGAACCAAAACGAATTACACTTCATTGCGCATGATTCAAATTATCTGCAATGAGTTTTCGATAAAATAATGAGAAATTGCATTTTCCTTATTCTTGCTGGAATAATTGTGTCATAAGTTACAAAATAAATAGAATAGTTAAATCTATAAATAATTCACGGAACTTTATACAATAAATTTCATTCAAGAAGTCATATTATTTCACCTCATTTAAGTTCATTTTATAATCTTCCGATATTTTTCCTTGCTCTTGGTCAAGGTCTAACAAATCTATTTTGCCAATGTTTATCAGTTCATCGCAAACGCAAGAATAAAATCTCCGCTGTAGTTACATTAGGTTTACAAAAGAAACGAAACACAACCATTTGAGCATGTGAAACAAACGCAAACACCAAATTTTGGTCCGCTAATGCAGACTGCGTGCTGATAAAGTAAACATCAGTTTTTGAAATTCTGCCCAATTTTGAGTGAATGTCATTAATAAGTTTGCTCTTTTTAATCAATTTATTTTGAAGTTCCACTTAAATAATTTTTATTTATAAATTATAAAATTTTAAATAAAAAATAATTTAAAAATAATGTTTTAATGAATTCTTGTTTTTTGCCTAATCCAAAAGATCACATAATTTCGGATCGAAATACACTTTGCACAATGAGATGCTTATTTTGAAATGTCGCAGTTACACGAATCTAACCTTTGAATACCGTATCCAGATTCATAAAGATTCTTCAGAACTCCATTTTCAATTACTATCGATGTGGGTCCTCATGATTTAAGATATCGGCAGGCGTCCCACCCTCTCCTGATCCCCGATACTTCGCCCAAAAAACTACTCACCACTGTTTTGCATGCTTAATCATCTTGTACGATGAAGGTCGTTAGTAATAAAAAGAGGTGAGTGGTATTATATAAATGCATTTGAAAGGTGACCCCAATGACACTATAATAATCTGAACTCCTGAACATGGTATGAAGTCAGGGTACTAACGCCTAATATTATGGCAACATTTTTGTGGGTTTTTCAACTCTGTTCATGGCCTCCCAATTTAAAAAAAAACTCTTGTACTTCTAAGGTCAGGTAACATTTTAGTGGAATACTTACAAACTTAATAGTTGCACATTTTTCTTGTTATTTGAAGACATGAGTTTACCTTAAGGCTACACATAATGTAAGAAAGGATAGAGTCATTTGATTCCACTGCACTACCCTGTAAAATAGCTTATAAAGTGATATTTATTTCACTTTTGTTGATCCAGGAATTATTTATTTCTCTTTTGTAGAAGTTGTTATTGAAGAGTTTTGAATGAAGTTGACCTGTCAGTGATTTGATCAAATTATCCAAGAGAATGATCCAAACTGTTTATGCTCAAGAATAATTCCATCTATTATTAGTATCATATTAATACGCGAGTATTCAACCAACTATCAACACTTTTGCTTAATCGTCAATATACATGCCTTTATCAGACACATTTAGGCCCACTTCCATATTTTTTATTATTATTTCAGCTTTGCATATATGGTTGCAAATTTGAATATTACCCATTGAGAACTTGGACAGTCTGTGGCTGATAGATGCGGGTTTGTCCGTCAAACTAACTTTGAAATTCTCACAAGAGTCAATATCTTTGCCCCAAATATTAAATGAATTGAGTTGGAGCAAAATTTTGATTTACACGTCATAGCAGTAATACCACGCTGGGAATAAGAGTGATTTCATTCTGCTTAAACTTTCCAAACGGGTGATCAAAAGAGAACGCATTTACGTAGGACCTATCGGCAACTTCAGGATATTTTCTTTTGGATTTAAAGAACACGTTTAAATTCAATTTCCCATTCTTAAGGAGCAGCTGTGTGGATAAAAATAACTCTTCATTTCAAGAAATGGATAAGTTTACTATTAATGTTTCATGTGAAAAATACATGAAGCACAGCGTTGTATGAAAAAATTCTGTTTATAATAAGATATTCAATTATAACTTTTTAATAGTTTGGTCCCTATCTTCGGATCTGATGCACTGAACTTTCAATTGTTATTAATGATGTTCTTTGCATCGATCAGAGTGTGCACACCTATAATAGTCGACTATCATCGGAAAACTGACTTTCACGCTTTATAGATTGCTATAAGTTACCAACCTCCTGGCCATTTCTAATTGCTCGATTGTATTAAAAGATGTTTCAGTTGGAAAAGTGAGCAAATTATCGTGCCTACCAAAGAGGAATGATATCTAAGGAGTACCGGAGATGAGAAATCACCGTTTGGATAATCACGCATAAGTGTGCTTTGATCATTGGTCTACACTTTATTGTGAACCCAGTGTTATATGCATGTCGCGGTTGCACTGAGCCCAGAGAGAGAGAGAGAAAGAGAGAAAGAGCGACAGGTTAAACGGCAAAAGACTAATTTACTAGTTACATACTTAGAATTATTTGTTTTCAACCGAAACTGGCCTATGACAGACTGAAGAATGCCGGTCCAATAATTAATTGTTATTGGACTTCATGTCTATTATAGTAGAACATTAATGGTCAGGTAGCGCAACAACCAATGGATATCGTGACCTGTCTGGTCGTGACATGAAAGTGACATTGACATAGCATTTTTTGGTGCACGACAAAGCATTGCCTGTATTCTTTTCGCTCTGTGTATAATTAGTTAATTCACTTGAAGGAATTCAAACCGTATTTGGTCCAAGTCCTTTCGCCTAGAAAATAATTTTTGAGAGGTTGTACTAATTCTGTGAACTGCTAATTAAGCTGAGATTAATCTTTGTACTTTAACGTTAAGTGGACATAAACCACCAAGTCCACAGTTTCGAAAGTAATTGAACTAGTTTAATTTCGATACGACTTAAATTTATAGAAAATATGCTATATGAGGTCGCTGAGTTTTGACAATACCCAAATTGATGGATGTGTATTGGAAATATTTAATAAATAGGTACATTCTTGTGATAAAAGAATCCCGCCAAAATGTTAAAAGGAAAACTACCATGTCTTCTACTGCTTATCTGCACAACGGAAAGCACAACTACTGCCTAATTTTCAGTACATTTTACAGTTCTATAAGAGATGAAATTGAAATGCCGCAGAATGTGTATACTGTAAGGACAATAGCGCCTTTTCTCCTAGACTGAGCACCCATGAGCACGCAAACAAGCAAATAAAATTCTGGCACGTGAGTAAATGGTCTCCTGAATGACTGAAGAAGTCCATTTTATCTGGACACAAATAAAAACTTCTTCGTAAGGTGGAATGACTTTTAAGTTTGCCAAAACAAAAATCAATAGGTAGTACATATATAAATATAGTATTTAAATTATGTCTTTTTTCTTTGAAAATAAAGTCTTTCACTTATTGAAATATTATTGTTAAATTTATAAATTGTCTCAATTATTTACATTTTATATAAACGCCGAAATTTATTTATTTATATCAAATGGCAGGCTTTAAAATAGTCATCATTAGCACTTAAGTTGACTTTGGGCTTCACAGAGGGAAGGAACATGAAAGTCACTAAAAGTCGAGAGGAGGAACAAAAGAGTGACTCACAGATGTAAGAGAGAGACAGCCACAAAGGTAGAGAAAAAGGAAAGGTGAGTACTGTGGAAGTGGTCGAATATGAAGTACAGTCGGGTGGGTCATGGTAGTTTGACGTCAACTGCCGATTTGTGGACTTTTTTGACGTATGAGTAAACGTTGCCCAGGGTGCACCACGTGGAGGTAAGTCTATCATGCACCCTATAACGCCGAAATAAAGTTCTTGATTGTTGTTTTAGAAGAAATTGCTTCTTTTCAATGCATTAATGCATTCATTTAAACGATTTAAAAACTTTAGAAATATTTGAAAACCTTGTTTAAATGTTGACGAAGTGATAATGAGTCACCTCTTTGTGTGCATTAATTGGACTTATGCATTATTTTAAAGATTTTACATGGACTGGGCTCTAAATTTTATGACAGTCGCTTTCAGCTTATTCTCCCCTATTTTCCCCATTAATTTTATTCTTATTTTAATTGGATTACATATACAGGTTACACCTCTACTTCAACATCAAAAATAAGATTCTTACAGGTGTTGTGGCTACAGTTAGAGTCAGATATCTTCAGGAACAATAAACAAATTTATTGTTTTATAAATACAACCTGAGAAGGCTTCAGTGGCTATCGCCTGAAATTGTGGTGTTTATCAAAGTGTGATATTTTAAGCATTTTGCTTCCCAGCTTACATGTTGCCAATAAAAATTGCAATCAGATGAAACGTTTTTAATGACACGATAATGAGAGAAATGGCAATTAAAGAATTATATAAATATATCCATTAGTGAAACGAAATTATTGGCCACTGAAACATTTCAGATCTCTCCATTTTGAATAACTAATGCTAATTTTTATGAATAAATCAAATAGAGGCAGTGAAGAATAAGCTGATAATCCAATCTTCCTCTCAAACTCTGCTTTCCAAGATGACTTTCTTCTGGTCCGTCTGATTTCACATCTGCTGAACTTAATATTCTTTTTTTTTGAATCAACATTAGATGACGCAAAATTCTCGAAAATGAGATCTTTGTGACCTGTCCCTGCCTTTAGTAAACATGATCTCAACAGCTGTACATCGTTTATTTTCAACCAATTCATTTTATTATATGATCCATAAATAAAATTAGCTGTTAGTAATATGATAATTGTTTAAATTTCATTATTTATCCATGGACTCGGTAGTTAAAAGCACGTGGATGAGCGGAAACAAAATGAAATTTAGTATATTTCCAAATATTCACTAAAATTAAACTAGAACGTTATGCTGTGGGAAAAATTAATAAGTCAATGATCACAGAAATCTGATTTCACATGATGGATTTATACTTACAAAAAAGGCTGTGTCTAAATGAGAGAAGGAGGTGACAACAGGTCTTCTATTGGAGAAAAACACGGATAAATCAGTTTTTAATGAAGATTCCAGTCATAATCGTAAATCATATGTAGGCTTAGTTTTGTTAAACTCGGATACAACTACTGTGATTGTGATAAAGCAGAGAGGACGAAAGAGGCACATACAATTATAGCGCGGGGAGGGGGGGGGGAGGGTTACTACTGACTTTGCTCGACTTAATCGTGTCATCAGGTCAACTTAACATGTTCTACGTACACGATTAATTTATGATTGGTTGTGCGACACTTAAACTTGGTCAAGCTAGTCAATTTGCTATTTCAATCGCTTATTAAATTTCGCTATCTCGCAGGCAGTTGTAGTATATTAAGAGGATGCCCGTCACTCCTTTCTCTTCCTTCTACAATCGTCCAGTACCAAAATATTACATATCATTATCCCTGTTAGACTGGAAAATAAAGTAGCTTTACCACCAACACTTAATCATTTAAACTTAGTCAGCTTTTCATTGTACAAAATAGGAAACAAATCAAATTCCGTAAAATCAATTACTTGCTTTTTCAAATAAAAGAAGTATTTACTTAATAACAGACGACCTATAGGAGTCAATACATGATTAATTGTTAAAACATTCCTTTGTAAGCATTTAAACCGTTCAATGCAAGTAAATATTATTCATTTCAACAATACGCACTGAAGGTAATAAAATAAAAGGCCATTTAGAATGGATGACTTTTGGTCACTTAAAGTCTATATTCATTTTCCCATCAGAAATGCTTTATCACTGCTTACTGTCTCGTTGTGAGTCATCGAAGGTAAGTTGTCAATTTAACAGAGGACCGCTTTTCCTAAGAGGTAATTAAAATAAAGTACAAAAAATGGATGAAATAAAAAGAAACCAACACTTTCCAAAATTATATGCCATTAGAGGTATTAATTGAAATAAGAGCGAGTAGCCTCTGGTAGCGGATGTTATAAAATTAAGCCTTGACGAAACCTCGACAATCTCTATGGTAAGATCCCCACGTTTGAAATCGATCCCGAAATTAACTAGGCCACCTTAACAATGTTTAGGAAACAGAGTGTATTGCGTGAATAGCGATTATTCTGGTCATGTGTCACTGTCACAAAACGAAGTCATAAAATAAAATTAAGGGTATGGTAACAATGCAGTGACTATTGATGGTTGATTAACTGCGATATCTCCGTATTCCCTCACGTGATCGGTAACATGGCCACATTTTCCCAAATGTTCGCGAACATATCGAATTTATTGGTTCAGTGATGTCAGCGTTGTGTATTCTACTCTATTAAGTAAGGCTTCTATGTTGAAATTAATGTGTTGCATTTGGACAAATTATTTCCTTAGAGCTTGAAAAAAAAATAAGATAGCATTTCAACTAATGAGATAACTCAAATGATAGGTATACAAATCTTTAAGACTTGTAATTCCTATATTAGCTATTTGCTATGTATCTGGAATAGAAAAAACTGTTGAGTTTAAAAGGGATAAGACTAAGTTACGCATATTTATTTGGGTTATAACAATCCACGCTTTCGTTGTGACGTGGGGACTGAAATAACGCAAGTAGAATTCATTAGAAAATAGAGGAAAAGGATTGGGTGTCGAGGTAGTTACTTCGTTTGACCTCCATATTGGAGTTGTAGAATATAATCACTTAAAGTGCAATTCAATGCCTTATGTTTCAAATTAACGTTTAATAATTATTCATTGCTTGGATTATTGATCGAAATCTAATTCAAAATTCTCTTTGCTTAATGATCCTTTGATTAATTATGGTTTTTAGTTTTGTTACTTTAAATCAAGTCTTCTTTCGAAGGACAAATTACAGCACTATCAGTATTGATCTAAGGCAGTTTATATATTTCAAGCATAGATGAGATCATAAAACAGACTTCACCCGAATGTAGCATTTTTTCTTGTTTTTCATCTACTTAGTAAATTGGTTCCAAAAGGAAGGGGACAAATTTGACACAACGATGAAATTAGCAATAATTGTTTCAATTAAATCGGTTTAATTGGATTTCATAAATCAGGTGTCTTAGTTGTTAACTACCTCAAAGTGGTTTAGTAGTATTTTACTTTCATAAGTAATGTCCTTCTTACTAATGATAGTGTGATGTGCACGTTAACCTGGTTGGCAATGGTCTTTCACCAATTAGCTTTCTAGATAGATAGGAGTTTGCGGATTTCAAGGTAGTTAAAGGAGAAGGTTTATTTTTTCACGACGTTTTAATTTTCATTGCTTATTTTTTCCTAAGTAAAGTGAAATATGTTTTCTGGGTTTCGTAAAAAAGTGTGCTTCGTTATTAAAGTGCGGTGAGCTCTACTTTTGCTTTATCCAAAAGTCATTCGGCTAATTTTAGCAATCCGTCCTTATATTTGACCCGTTAACTTCTAAATTTGCTCTTCCGGAATTTTCTTTCATCCACAGACTTGTGACGTATTAATCCTCTCTCCTGCAACACTCTCCTCACATTCTACCATGTTGACCCATCCCGAGTCGTGAGATAAAATAAATTACATTTTATCATGCACGTCTGCAATATGTCCTTCTTACATTATTGACCCCTTTGCGTAGTTCAAGGTCATAAAATTTGTTCGGGCCCTAACTAACTTATACGCTCTCTCTTACTAATTCTATCGGGAAACTGGGATATCGGACTTGTTAAGGCGTAAGATACGACCTCACCTTCTTTCAGCAGTTATCTGGGCACCTACAGCTCTGCTATCAATAAAAGTATTTAGCACACTTCGTAGAGATTTATGAACAGGCAGAACGACTCAGGTACTTCGACAACAAGCAATTTCACTTTAAACTAATAAGTTAACATCTGAGCGGACACTAAACAAGATAACATTATTATTGAAAATACAAACGCTCTACATCCTTAAAAAGTAGTGGTAAAGCTGAGATGTACGCGTTTTCATGCTGCCATGCGATTTAGAACTGGTTTGTGAACTCAATGGATGCAAACGTTTATTCAGTGCATTCGTTACTGCGGCTATACGATTGGACTTTCCTACTTTAATACACGAAGCCCGCCTCTGAATCAGTGGCTCAAAATTACGTTAACTTAGAGATCGGAAGAGAGTTGGAATGCTACAGTCCTCAGACGTGTTGGAAGTTCGTTCACAAACCTCAATGAACCAGAATGAAGCATATGCCTTCACGCCGAGTAGTAAAATGGAGAAGATCAATTTCTACCATCATTACAAACTACGAACTAACAGAAAAAAGTGATAGTAGATTCAAACTTTATGCTATAAAAACCAGGACCAAAATCAAAATATTTAAATTCATACATCCCAGAAAATTTACACAAAAGTTAACCAATGGGAATAAATACACAATATACCATTATTTGGAAATTGGAAAATACAAAAGCGACAGAGTAAATGAGAGGTGGTATATAGAGATAAGAGGTGGGAAAGTAGTTGTTTTCCCTTTTCTGTTGGAAAGACGGCACTTTAAAGAGGTTTCAGTCGCGATTTGCCATGAGGCACTGGCATATTGAAAAAGTCCTCCATTTTCGGCGTCCTACCAGTGATAGTAGTAGCACTGTTACCAACATCTGGAATTGTCCGGCTACTGTGATTAGTTACACCACTGGAACGATGATAGTCATGCCGCGAGGGTTGCTGAAGCAAAAAGGCAACATAATTGAAATGCAAAATGATGATAAGGTGACGTGAAATACAAAATAAATACTTACTAGTTCCCTATAGTGAACCTTGAACCATCCAATCATCGATTCAAGGCCTGGGAAAACAATTTTTCTCAGTTTCAAACCATTGTATTTCACTGAGAAAATTTCATAATGCACTGTTTGATGTGGCATATAGGCCAGATAGAAGCTACCGGGATACTTCTTAAGAGAGGATAAACAATAAGGAATTTTGCTTTTGGCCGCACTCTTCTCTTCCTTCAGTTTAGCCTCAATAATATCCTTTAAGCCGCCTTTCGAATCCACATAGTACTTATAGGCGTAGATCTCTTGAATAAGTGTTATCATGGGATCCATAAACAGCGCACAAACTTCATCCAGATCGTCAAAGGTCATATTGTTAATTATGAATTTTTCGCCTGTTAAAAAGTCCTTAGGTTTACCAACCTCAGTCACATCGATATGCATGAAAATTCCATCGTCAACTTTCAAGGAGATAGTCAGATGGTCGTTAGACTTTCGACTTGGTCGAATAGTGACACTTCCAACTGCAAGTATGGGATTCATTTGCATCAACTGGTGATAGGTAATGTTTTTGAAAAATGGATGGAAATTCACTCGGTTCAAATAGGCATTTGAAGCTCGTGATTTCGCCCTTTCTTCTTCTTCAGCTTGTTTCTTTAGTTCGACCTCCTCCTCGTTGTAATCGTAGAAGGGATCGCGCCTTTGTATAGTCATGGGTCTGTCCTACAGACAAAAAATACCATGCATTATAACCCGCAGTACACAAATAAATGAATATGAACTTAAGTTTACCTGAAGATCTGAGGAGCGAATAGAGATCTCAACGTTGAATTTGTTAATATCAATTTTTAATATCTTTCCTCGCAATACTGAACCGGGCAGGATCTTTTCGAAAGTGGCTTCAAGGGGGCGATCTATGAAACGACAGGGAACAAAACCGGTTATACCATTGTCCAACTGCACTCGAATACCCGAGACTTGACCAAGGCAGTCATTGTCGTAATGGGGCCACATCTAAAGTAATAAAATAATAGGGCAATTAGGTACACCTTGAATGTTCTCACTTTTCAGACACACTTCGATGCTCGAAACCTGCAGTTTTACTCACAATAGTAAACACTTATAATGAAAACCTCCTATTCACTAATTTTAATTGGCATAAAAATTATCAGTTAATGGAAAACACGCGATCAACCACAGCATACCTCATCTCCACACTAATCTTCTGGGAGTTTTATACGTATTACAAATTTTAACCTATACAAACTAACCACTGTGAAGATACAAAACGCGTTATACCACAACCTTTTAAATGCATACAGCTCAAACATGAACATCCATAGGGGATTACGAAAACACAATTGTATGAAAACTGATATTCAGGAGCAAGACTTGTACAGAAGTCTTTCAAGCAAAAATCTAAACAAACCTAACGCCAACCGCACTCATATAACCTTGGTATCAATTAGGATGTAACCTACCATCAGCAATCAAATGAAATGGCACTGAATTGAATAATGCATGCTTTAGAAACCGCAAATGGAGGTCAACACCTACTTCAAATTTTCCCAACTTGCCCGGAAACTGAACCCAACAGAACGCCCAGGAAAATTTTAAAAGATGAAGATAGTAAAGACAAGAAATCCCAACCTCAACTTGAGAAGAGTAGGAACCTTAGTCTTAGGACTGAATTTCCCCAAATCTATCGCTAAATGGTATAATGGAAGCACCATATCCTCTGTCCAAATCTGAAATAAATACTAATGGAAAGCCGTGCATCTTTTAGACTAATTCTTTCTGAAGCGAAAACCAACTGGTTGTTTCGATCAGATCCAATCATAAGCTTCAGGGATGACCAAAGACAATACCCATAATCTACAACACGACTTCTCGAAAGTTGAATAAGTCCAAATAAACTCAACTTTTCAAAGATCACATGACCTTTCAAGCCAAAGTCTAAAGCCTAAATATTCACTAGTCAGACTAATATATTCCATACAAAATGTAGATAAGTGGTTGAGCTTGATAAGAATAGTATCTGAGTTTTTCTCAGCTTCTCCGAAGAACTGAAATTCGTTGAGATTTCTTAATCAGGTCATGAGAAATTAATGTGCAACAAACTGTAGTAATCATAATTAACTAGATGAAAGGAAAAATCATTACCAATTACAAACATTATAATAAACAGAAGAATTTCAAAAAACCCATAGGGAGTCTCGTATACCTGCTTTGGACTTGAGCAAGATAGGAAAAATTTGAGGTGACAGCCAACCAGTCAACAAAGTTTTCGCTATGTCATGAGCAATAATGGAGAAATACTCACATCACCAAATTGTGCGAATCCTTCCTTCCTACAGAAGGGACAAGTCCACAAACCCGTGTCATTATTCTTAATGGGATTCGCATTGTCGATCTGCTCCTGAGTGGGCTTCCTACTGGCCAAACCAATGACCTGACATTCAACAAGAGAACCTTTGTGCATCGTCTCGGGTGTCTCGTGAGTGATCATACTAAAGATCTGTTCGGGGGTGGGTGGTTCGAATGGGTCCCGATAATCACGGTAGCGCTGATTCAGCTCCTTGCGGATGTCGTAGAGCGTGATGTGTTTGTCACCGTGATCCTGACGAGCCAATTCGTCTGCAAATGCATCCAGATCAAGTTCTCGAAGACGTGAAGGACTAAAAAATACAAGAAGCATACTCATAAACAATCACAATAGAACTAAAAGTATTTGATAACGATAGACTTAGAGATCCTGTAAGTATAAGTCAGGCAGTGCTTGTTGAGCGAGTTTTTCTAGGTTTCTCCTACACTAGGAACCCTTTACATTCACAGATACTAGCAGAAATTGAAAGGAGAGTAAATGTAAAGTCTTGAATGAAACAAAGTTTGAATGCCTATATTGTTTGAAAGAATCAACAAACCTGATTCCCCTTTCTCAAGTCGTGAAGCTCATTTACATGGGAATTTGTGAATGCATGGGAATGTGTATGGAAGGAGGAAATAATGGAGCAACAATGTCGAAGGGCTCACCGATAAAAAAATCTAACGACCGCCAATAACTCAGAATGCTCAAATTCTGGATGAGTAAAGACCAGGGGATCGGAAAGAGGTTAAGAATAAAATCAGGGTATCAAAAGAAGTCCTTCGGTACATGTAGCCTAATATTTAAACTGCAAAATTCAGAATTAAGTAGCTAATTCTTGCTCACAAGGTCTTCTACTTAACGACTAGTCGATTAATTAGAATGATCGACTTAATCAATCAAATTCATGTTATTCTTTCAAAGTAGCTAACGCTAGCTTTGTATATTCTTATATTTTCTTATGAACATGAGCAGATAGATGAGATCAAGGAAGCAGCATATACATAGCACAATTCACTGGAATTCACTCGAGGTGAATAAGATAAGGAATTCGTAACCGACTAAACTTGTTGACAGGAAGTAACCAAATCCACAATCTCGTAACTTCACACTAACCTCTGCGCCGCCGACTCAACAGATCATATAATTTGTCAAGTCCGGTAAAGATGGGTGGGATGAAGAGAGAGTATCATGGAGCCAATCTGCTAGAAAACGTAGGTTGAAAAAGCTTTACGTTAAGTGTACCTAATTTTGTCCACTTGAATGTTCTCGTTGGCCCCATTTTGATGTTATTTACGTGACTTCGAGTACTAACTACTGATCTGATTCCAACTAGATGTCAGTAGTATTGAAACTATGGCTATCTGAAGCGTGGTCCTTATAAATTAGACAAAATCGGAATAAAAAGAATACCACTAGCCGCAAATATGAAAGGACAAAACTTTGAATCTGAAAAAATTGTGCATCTATATGCATTATTTAGTATTGACTGAAGTCACAGATGTAAATTTAGCTAACCCCAAAAGAGGCTTAGTAAAAGTTAATTCAACACTTACTCTTGCATGATTTCCTCCAAGGCTAGAGTTGGATCATTGTCATCATTATCATCATATTCCAGAGCGTCAACTGCCATCTGTCGTGCGAGATCATAGCTCTCTGGGTGTACACGGGTGCAATCCAGAATTTCAACATTGGTATCATTGCTGGACAGTTCCCTCAAAGCCAATGTGTCAATTTTAATAAATCCTGCACAGTTTACCGCCACATTCGGTCCAAGACCAAGAGATCTTGCCAGTAGTTCACGATTAGTTAGGAACATTTTATCGTGTTTGAGTAGCTAAAAAAGCAAATAGGCCCGTAAGATCACGCACAAATATCACTCACAACAAAGTAAGCAGATCTCCTTGCCTTGATGATATAAGCGGCTTTTCTCGGACCCAATCCTGAGACGAATTGGAGAAGGTTAGCTGTGTGGGAGTGGAGAATGCAGCGATTAAGATCTACGCCGACCTCGTTAGTTCGGTTGACGAATTCGTGTTCGAGAGCCCGTAACAGTTTATCACGGGGTACTTCATCTTGGGCACTATGCCATCGCAAGCCCAATATATCCATATCTGGAGCATTAAAAAGTTGGGCAAATTCAGCCAAAGGATCCTAAAGGAGCAAAAATCGTTAATTCTAGTCAATAAAGGTGTTTGCGAATAAGAATGACACATACCTGAAGTCTACGACCAAGAGATATTGCCTGCTTGAGGAGGAGAGTGTACGAAGATGGGAGAGAAGATGTAGCACCTTCAGAGCGTGCGTAAACTTGCGCCAACTCTGTGTCCATCAGAACAATGTTTGGGCGTCTTGAAATACGACCATCTCCAACAATCTCTTCAATCTGTCTCTGCACCACATCCCTCAGATCAAGCGAACGTCGTGAATTACATCCAATCACAATGGCTTGGGGATCACTTTTTGAGATGAATTTGTCCAGTTTCTTTACATCCTCTTGCTGTAATAGAAGGTGAGATACACATGTGCAAAACGCATCACATGTTGAGTTAAAAATTGACAAAACGGGTTAACTTACATGCCAGCGTCTATGCTCAGGTCCCTGGGACTTGGGACTAATCAGAAGACCAGGAAGATTCAGAAAGTCCACTACTTCACCATCAGCATCGAGTTTGACGACGGTAACCATGGTCCTGGACGTTTCTGAGTCGTCAGAGAGAGCAAAAGCAAGAAGACGAGCAGGTTTTGGCCAAACAGAATTTCCGTTGGAAGAGCCCTCACCGTGGTAATGCTGGCCACCATCTTCCTCATCGTCTCCCATTCCACCACCACCTCGAAGGTCATCTACGACATATGGCGCTATTCGCAGACGCTCAAAGAGTGTATTTGAGCATATCTATGAGAACAGAAAATCATGATATAAACTGTTTATCTTAGAGAAATTTAGAATGACAAAAAAACGACTTACGCTTATGACCGTTTTCTGACTGGACTCAAGTAGTTTGCGTTGAATCTCCTTGATAATTGCAGGTTGTAAGAAGTTTTCAATTGCCTCTTTCAGCATTAGGGAACGTTGCTCATTCCAAGCCTGTGCCAGGGCGCTAAACTCATCTTGATGGAAAAATGATACCAAGTTATCCAGCAGAGAGATGCCTTTCTGCTGGTACTCAAGAGCGTGTATGTTGTAGGTGATCAAACCCTCGCGACTAGCCTATATAAAAGAAGAAAAAGATTTAGGTAAACTTCAAGTTCTCAAAATAAAGGAGATTAAAAAATAACATACACTATGGATTTGAATGAAAATTGCATTTGACATAAGTTCTTGCGCTGGTTTATTCTTCAAGAACTTAACAGAAGCCAGCGGATGGTTTTCATCAATAATTCGCATGCCCTTCGCAGTGGGTTTGACATCTATTACTATTTGGTTCTCAAGACTCTGCCGTGCCCATCGCCGAACAATCGGTTCAGCTGCAATCTGATAAGCCAAAATATATCGTGCTGCTCTTAAAACAGACTCTGATTTAGGGAATTGTGGGCAGATGTAATCCTGTGCGGCCTCGTGAGGCATTATAGGGCAGGTCGTGACTTCATGTCGACGGTATTGATCTCGCACATTGTCAGCGAATTGCTCTGAGGAGAGACCAAATTTCTCCACGAGTCTGCTAATTCCAGCTCTCTGAGCGACTTCATAAGCAGCTGTGGTGCGAACCTGACGCTGTCTAATACGACGGCCAGTTAGAGGGTCCACAGTGGTCGTAAGAGCTCCCATAGTGGGTCGCTTCTTTACTATCGACTGAGCTTCATCAGATGGCTTCTCAGTTTCTTCTTGATCTTGCAAAGAAACTTTTTTGAGACCCTCTTC
Source organism: Hymenolepis microstoma (assembly GCA_000469805.3). Classification (NCBI taxonomy): domain Eukaryota; kingdom Metazoa; phylum Platyhelminthes; class Cestoda; order Cyclophyllidea; family Hymenolepididae; genus Hymenolepis; species Hymenolepis microstoma. Next base: position 26,370,416 of record LR215989.1, read on the forward strand.
GGGAACATAATCTTCGTCATCGGGATCATCGTCTTCATCTTGGTTACCCTTTGAACTCTCTTCTTCTTTATCTGTCTTCTGGAAGGCATAATGAGAAATTAAGGTTAAGGAGCCGAAATGTAAACAGATCTTTATCAAGACACATATTAGATAAAGCAAGAAGCAAAGAAACGACCTTAAAATTAAAATACAATGACACAAATGATGACTAACGTTTTCTAATTTAAAGAATCGAATCCCTTAAACTCTCTCCAAACTATTGGACACCAAAGACACATCTGAATGCACTAGTGTTATGTACACTAATAGCATAAAGGAGATGATACAAAATTCTTACCTTCCTTTGAAGGCTGACGTCTTTGCCCTCCCAAATCTCCATATCATATTTGTGAATAGCGTAATGAAGTAAGTAATCCATACGTACATCTTGAATCTCGTCCATCGATGACGCACTTTTCGCACTAAAAAGACAGGCAATGAGATTTAAAGAAGAGCCGTCAACTCACAGTGCTATCAGTCGAATCAAGCCATCGCAACCAGGTTTAATTTCACTTTCCGGCTCTTTCGACTTCGATTCAAGATACTTATGCATTTTCGACATTGTATTGATGAGAATTTTGCGGTCTTTCTGCAGTTCTTCCCACTTCTCATCAAATTCGTAAATCAACCAAAGGTCGTTAATATTGAAGAGCTTGGCGAAATGCTCTTTTCTGTAGAAAGCGATAAAAGGAACTTCTGCAAGGGAAGTCTTCATAATTTTAAGGACCTCAAAGATGCTATCCGTGGCAGAAGAGGTCTAAAAGAAGGTGAGAATGAAATAGAATTAAAACTAAGGCTTACAAATTTCCCCTCATGGATCTTAAAGGCATTATTGAATATCCATTCCGCCTCAGCTTCAATTTCCAATAAATCTTCATTGTACGTCTCCGATTTTGGATCAATTCTCTTAACAGGGAGCTTGCGAAGTTGCATGCGTTCTGGAACATCCAAACGACGAATTCTTTCATCCTCAGGCCGGTAGAACTTGCGCTCTAGATCCGAGGGGTCAAATATATCATAAAGGACATCGTGGGAAGCAACATTTGCTTCACGTTTCTGACGTCTACGAACCATTGTCTCTTCGCTATCCTCATCTAGATATTCAGACTCTCCGCTGTCATCACTTTCCTGATCACGCTGTTGATCAAATTCATCAAAGTCAAAATCCACACCGAAAATCTCCTGCGCCTCCTGTAGGCTGGGATCTGAATGAACGAACTGGCGTTTTCGTTTACCTCCTCTGTCCTCATTAACTGTGTCAACAATAAAATCACCCATATCATCTGAATCTTCATTTTCATCGTCGTCAGATTTAGCCTCAAATGTTGGAGCTTGACGAAGAGGTTCCCGTCTTCTTGCATTTTCATCATCGTCATCGTCTTCAAAAATCTGACGAGCAATTGCTTCACGGCTCCTCGCCTCTTTAGACGCTCTCGTAGTACCAACATCAGCATCATCCTCATCATTAATGATAAGACGACGCTTTGTTGTACGACGCAAATTAATTCCAACATTTTCATGAATAAGTTGGTAATCGTCATCATCTAAGTCACCATCTTCAGCAACATCATCTTTGGCCGAATTGTCGCTTACACCGCTTTCGTTTTCCGATTCATCATCACCCACATCTTCGTCGTCGACAATGAATCCTTGACCTTCTTTACGCAAAATTTCGTCCTCATTGGGAAAATTATCATCCTCGCTATCTTCAGATGAAATGGAATCGTTATACCGCTTTGGTCTCTTGACCTCTGGCTCATCCTCCCCATCAGAAACAGAAGCTTCCGAGTCAAAGTATCCCGACATCGTGTAGAACTCACAAGCACCACCAATCAAATAAGCCTCTTCTGCACTTTGGGAAAACTGGCAATTTGAAACAAAAATAAATCACTTTTACCTATAACATATTCAGGAAAAGTGTTCATTAACCAATGCGAATTTAATTTATTTGAAAAATTTTACACTAAAATATTAAAATATATCAAATTAAGTGATGGGCGTTTGCGTAATAATTTGAATCTGACAGTCACCTCTTTAAAAATAATTATTAAAAACATAATTTCAAAAGGAATAACATTTTTCTTAACGATAATTACTGATTTAGAAATTATAAACAGTGACCTATTGATATTGTTTGATATTGTTATGTTCTTAATATTTTCGACTTCCGTTTTGCAATATAGTACCTATATAGTACTTTATATATATAGTAATTATGTTATTATCCAATAAACTTTGCTTGCTTGACCGAATATATGTAATCGTAATGATCTGATTTTTTCAGGTGCTAAAATCTACACCTGCTCGTCTTAGAGACAAGTTCGACAAGTTACGTTGTACACGCTAGTCTATTGAACACTTTTAGTAGGTTATCCACTTTTCTATATAGAGCTGGAGTCAGATTGTCGTTTACCTTACATATGAGTTAAAAGCAACATTTTCTTTGATGTTACGACAAATGTTATTATTATTTATTCAACCTACATTTTCTCCTATCTTAATTTAATTTTAGACCAGCATACAACGTACTATTTCTCAAAAAATTCTTAATTCTTACTAGCTTAAACATAGCTTCTATGCTGTAATAAGCAGTTGCTGATCATAACAATCATATTTTTTAAAATTAATAAATAAATAGATAAGAAAAAATAATCGGCCAATGATTAGATCAGTATATTTCAAAGCTAATTGCTTTAGTTATCATTGAAAATTTTCTGTTCGAACAACTTTTGAGTGTTCTCTAAATCAAGATAACAAACTCTCTATATTGCAATGAAAATCACACCATGAAAATTTTAGATGTTGATTGAAATCTGTTAACCGAAAGTCAAGTCCGATGTAAAATATAAAACTATTTCGATCCTTTGAAGCAAAATCGATGACTCCCTGTTTGCCCTTCGAAATATTCATTCAGCCGTTAGATCAATATCAAATACTAGTCAAAAGAAGAAAATTGGTTATTTTTGCTTTATACAATACGGTCAAAGTTCTGATTTCAGACAACTTTTTCGTGTAATACAACTTTCGAAATTTATATTACGCTATATGACTCAGTTATTTCCTTTTCTATATTATCCCCAAGGGAAACAATTATTAAGAATTTTAGGTATCTTATTGACCTCTTCCCTGTGTAACGATGTCATAACCCAAGCCGAAGATTACGATAATTTAAGTCTCACCTTTGTAGGAAGGAGCAATAAATTAAACCTGCTTTTTAAGCAATAAACACCAACTATAAATAGAACAGCGAGTATAGTAAAATAATTTTGGCCCTTGATATCAAAATATTTTGTTGAAAGGAATGGTGCGTCAAGCTTATTTGATAATCAGTGGTCCCAAGCTAAAAATTAACACAAAAAGAGGTAGACACGATCATTCACCTGGGAGTGCAAATCGATACTCTAGAAACAATGTGAGTTGAGTCGCTCTGAGAGGGGGGAGAAAACAATACATTAACAAATGCTGTCTGCTTTCATTGAGCTACGTAGTTTAATATGTCCAACGTAAAAATTTACACAGTTCTAGCATTAACTTCAAATTAAACCTAAATGATCGATTATGTATTATCATTTGTTATTATTATAAAATGAATGCTTCAAGGGCATGGGTTACTGTTAGGTTATCATTATTTCAAGGAATGCTACAATTGTATTAAACTTTTTGAAAATAAATCCACTATTTCAGTAATAACTGAATAATAAGACAATACAACAAGACCATATTGTAATGAAAAATATATGGCTCCTCACTGAAATAAACATTTGCTCCTGATTCTCGCGAAGAGTTCCAAGTCACATGAATCCATGTGTCGGGGCTCCCCATACTCCATTCACAGAACTTATTTGAAGTGAAAATTCGAGCCTTCTTCACTTCTGCTGATGACAGTATTTGACACTATGCTAGTTTTTAAATTAAAATGAGATGTGCATCATTTGACCGTAAAGAGTAACGCAAGTACTCGAATCGTCTATCGTAGAGGGTAGAAAATTAAATTAAATTTCATTGTTCGTAAAAGTTATAGTTGTTTTAACTTTGCTGGGTAAAAGTAACAACGTCTGTACCTTTTACGAATTTCACCAAGTCAAGATGAGAAATAGATTGAAGGTCTGGCTGAACACGTACATTAAGTGAATGGCTCGGCATAGTAGAGAAAAGAAAGAGTTGAGGTACTTAAAAATCTCAAAATCCCCATTCAAACTACCAAATAAGCAATTGAACATTTATCTCTAATCTCAATAAAAATTGAAATCCATTTTTCTTGATATTGTTCTTCAAACATCCACGAACTTAACTTGAATCATCCTGATGACATATAATTAAACATTTGAAGAGCACATTCGACGAGTCACTGGTTAACCTTCTCAAATTCGTTGAACTCAGATTTTCTTAAAAGTTCATTTTACTGTGGCACATCTAGTTATTGGGATTACCAATTGGGATTACCAAGTTGTATTGTAATTAAGGCTTTCTTTATATTTACATGCTTATGCGCGTCGGAGACAAACTCACACTCAGTTGCGACGTAGGCTCTGTAACCGCTTGCCTTGTTTTGCATGAACTATTAAAATACGAAATTAATGAGAAATATTAAATTAATGGCCTTCATTAATTGTCGTTATTTATCTTGAGTTACGCCGCCAATACCTCATAAATTCATTTAACTCAACACAAAATCAATCAATTTAACACCTTAATAGTAATGACCAGTTGGAGAGAATTAGTATATTGGAAAAAGTGGCATGAAACTAAATTTGTTTCATTTTACTATCACCAAATGTATCTAATGTTTTCCACAAAAATACGTTAGTAATCTTATAGTTGTAAGAAAATTAAATTTAATAAATATGGGTTGAACAGTCAAACGGTTAACAGGCTCTGTCTATTGTGGACGAGAGCTTGCCCACCTTCCAGGGGTTAGAGTAAAAGAAATTAGGCTATTGCAATGTAAGTTATGTGAATTGAGCATTCAATGCTTAATAAATTCAGGGGATCTTTGGAATTAATTAAATACTTCTCTCCGAACTCCCTTTTCATCCTCAACTAAACTACTTCGCAATTTCACGTATTTTTTATTGCTGTAACGGGTTTTCAAATAATTTGATTCCTATACTGATGTTTGGTTAATTTTGCATAAACCCCTAATTCAATTTGTGGCAGTCTTGCATCGTGTTTCTAAGATTTAAACTTCCCATCAAAGTTAAGTATTGTCATAAAATGAGATTAGGGAAAGCAATATGATTGCTCAATTTCTCTATATGATCAACATTTTAAATCCCGTAGAACTGTCAAGGTATTACTCCAATTGTCTGGATTGAAATGATGAAGCGATGACTAGTATTTTACCTCACAACATTCATAATTTGTGAAAATGAAGACCTATTCAGGCTTAACCTAAACAGAAGAGATAAAAGAGTCATGTAATTCATTCGAATCGAATATTCAAGATGGTTTTATCATCGATCGATAAGTTTGATATATGTGTACTGGTGCGAGCGGTCACTTTGAATAGTGAGTTCGAGACCACGGTTTAGCACTGTCAAGGAGAAGATGTAATTGTGGATAATAAGTAGATATTTTCCCTTTGATCAAATTAATATTTAATGACTTTTTCCTTATTACTATTAGGAATATATATGAACCCATTTAAATTACGTTATACTGTATATAGCTCAAGTTGAACCGCAAAAACTGTATTGTAGAAAAAAAGTAGAATTACTGTTTTCCTTCTTCATATCTAGGATATTGGCTTATAGATCGTAACAAATGACGATAAAAGGTCAAGAGGAGCTCTTAATTTGAAAATTTATTACAACCTCATTGCACATTGATGATTTAGGGCTTTTCCTGAAGAGGAATGAATGTGTTCTGAAGAAATACCAGAAAAAATCCATGATACTACAATAATGATTTTCTAAATTTATGGACATAATGGCTGAAAAGTTGGAAACTTCCTTAACCAGATAAGTTGATGAATTTCACTATGATCCAAAAGCAGATCTAACTTTTGTCAAATAGTTTGGAAGGAATGAGGATGCTTTCCGAAGCAATCTCATAAATATTTCAGTGGATGTAAAACAAAGCTGTTATTGCGGAAGTAAGGAACGCCTGCAAATAAACAGTTCAAGTGTTTTATTCATCCTAGGATTGTTTCGTATCTCAATTTCAACGAATTTATCTTGTTTCAACTTGGATTATTTGTTGAAAAGACTTCAGAACTTTGAGAGTGCTTCAATTGCCTTTCTCTTGCCTAAGTGCCAGAATGTTTTAGAAATTCAGAAAATTGGACACCAAGTGTGATAGAGACATGAATCTGCAGAGGTCTGGTTAACATAATTACACAAACCGAACAGAGGGAAACAGCGCACTGCAATAAACCGAAATTCAAAAAGAAGAACATCACTCAGAAGGCTGAAACGTCGGCCAGTCAGGTGATGGGACCAATAGCCAGCTTGAAGAAAACGTGAAGCGGAATGGAAATGGATATAATAATCTCCATAAACGTGTTTCTATAACGAGACGAAATAACGGGAGGAAAATGAAGCAGTGTCCTGAGCTAGTTCTTAAGATAATTATCGAATCGAAATAGGTATTGCAAACGAATGTTGTCGGAGGAAGAGAAAGTAGAGATGTTGCTCCTGAAGCCATAGACAAAAGCAATGTTTTGTTTCAGACAGTAGCGGCAAAGACCTAGAACCAAGAGAAAGGTAAAAATTATCAAACGAAAAATTTGAAGATGAAAGCAGTACTCGAAAGCTTCTGTACGGCTATTCATCGAGGACTCGGTGAAAAGTCTGCTACGTAAATAATAATGGGAAGAAGACAAAGATTGAAGCTGCATCGAAATGAAGAATAAGTCGCCAAGAGGGAAAACGAAACCTACAGAGGGAATTCAAGCAAACCCGAAAAAATTTCCACAACCAAAGCACACTTAAAAAGGGATGGTGTCAAGGTAAATATATAGTTACTACTATAATTTATAATTATAATTATTTATAATATAATATTTATAATTATTTTTCCTTGACAGAATTAATATTTCTCTTCCCTTCTCTTTTGAGTTGTACTGTGAGAAGTTCTCGTACTAACAACGATAACTTGTGGGTTTCCCTCTTTCTGGCTGGAGTATCGGGTTGAAAGTTTTAGAAGGTGTAATTTAGTGTATATCCAGTGGACCAATTGTTTGAAGGCACGAATTCATAAAAAATGACAAAATGGAAGGTGTTGTTTGATTAGAGAAGAATAGAACTTTATTAAAAGTGAATGTTAGATAACGCTTTAAAAGGACCTTACCAGGGTTGGACAGAACAATAAGAAGAATTGAAAGAATAACTAATCTGAATCAGTTTCTAGCTTTTTAAAAGTCAATTGGATCAAATGTCATCAGATCTTAGTCAACAATTTACAATATCTACGTTCCTAATTTGCTCATTTTCTATCACTTTTACTACGATCTGTAAACGCGAAATCCAAATCAAGAAACCTGTCGAAGAAGTAGCAACAAAGCAAATAATGTTGTAAAATCAAAAGTCAAAAAGATGAAATCAGTTTCTCCTAAAATTGCACTTCAAGCCTTCTTGGCTGTTGGACAGATGATATTTTGTCATTAATTCCATGTGAAATCAGTTAAGGTAAATCTCCTCCTTTGTATCCTGTTTTGGGATCTTGTGATTACCAGTGCGTTTCTTTAAAAATCTATTTATATCCTCAGCACCGTCACGTGTTTTGTTTAAATGAACAATACATTACTTTTTGCGAAAACTTACTGGGCAGTGATACTATTGGGAGTTTATTGATACATTGATATTAATTCTACATTCTTACAAACAGTTCTTTGATTTTTATTCCTTACTCTAATCCATATTCTTTAAATTGGTTACTATTTGAGTTTTCATATCCTATTATCCTAAATAAATTGAAGCAAAAATACATCATATTAGTACTTTGTCAACATTAAATGACCTCAATTATAAAGTCAGCATTCTATAATGGATTTCCTTGCACTGCATAATAATAAATGAGTAAGAATTGAATTTGGCACCGTGATATTGCCAAATTAGCTAAAATCCATTTGTGCAAGTGGATGATCATGCTTTCACTACGACTTTTAATGTAATTTGTTAGTCATCTTAAGAATGACATCGAAAAGCAATTTGCTTTGATAACGAAATCTGGTGCACTTGGAATAAAAAGACTCATCATGAAGAAGAAAAATATTAATTTATCATACTTTATCATTTAATGTTAAATAAAAATAGTTAACAAATATTAATATTTGTTGAGTCAAATTTACATTTTTCTTCACAGTTAAATATTATATTTTAATAGTTTAAGCTTGTAAGTAATTTATATTTACATTCGCGATGTTTGTTTTTAATTTGGTAAATTTTAACTACGCACTCGGAATTTCGCTTATAGTTGAGCGATATTCTCATGCACGGAGTTTTCTCAAGCGCGCATTAATTTACAGCTTTAAGTGTTAGTGATCCGTGTCCTCAAAACCAATTGCCAAGGATTTTAAAATTGTCCTGAGTATTCCCACATTGTATCTTCTTCTGAGTAAAAATTTACAATATTAGTATGAAGCTTTTCTTCCAATGAGGTTTGTAGGGTCTCATTCGTAATAGCTTCCTCACGGTACCCGCAAATAAACTCCGACCAATCTATTAAGAATTGTCTGATTACATAAATTTCAATGCACTACCTGTTGGGGGGGGGGGGGGGGGAGGAGGAGGGGGGGTGGGAGAGAGCAGGGAATTTGTTTTATTAGATTCTGGACAATTTTCCTGCACAAGGTGGTCGATTGCAAGGAGGTAGCGCTAATTTTCATTGATTAAAATCCTATTCACATATGCCAGTGTTATAGACAACGAGAGTCATTAAAAAGGAATTATCCTCGAGGTGCCAATTGGCATAATATGCATAATTAATTTAGCTTACAATAATTGATAGCGAAAGATCTATTAAATGCTCTGCGAAAATTAGGGGTTCAAGTAAGGAGTTCCCCATGCTCGCCTTTCGCTGATACACTGCGTTAAAAAAATCCTTTCATCTGAGGGTCAAATCTATTTATTACAACCATATATATATATTATTGTCATCAATACATTATCAATTAGAACACAGATCAAAGTTGGCTTAATGAAACTGCATATTATTAGATAATGATTCTGCTCAAATGGCGTAGTGGTTAATGCACTTGTCTGCGAAGCCAGTTGTCACTGTTACAACGCAATTAACAATTAACGATCCAGCCAACCGCAACTGATTAAGTCTTGGGAGGGAGATTCCGATTTTCTCGTTAGAGATTCCTACTTACTATTTCCCTACTGTAGATGAGTTATGAAATAGAGATTTTCGAATGAGAGTAGGTGGTCATAATCCCTGAGAAATAAAGTGGTTGCGTGTTTCCGTGAGTTTCTGCATTTTAAATAATTATCTTTAAAATAATATACAACTGTGTGGCACTAACGATACGAATACAATGATGATGGTTAAATGTTTTACCAAATTCTGGTGGACATCTGCTGTTTTCTAAAAGACTTAGGAACTGATTTTTAATAAAAGTTCCTTGGTTATGTATTAATTTAAATTTCTATCCGGTCTTGATGAAAAAAGATTCACTTAAAAATGAAATGCTCATTTCATTCTACTCTTTTTTAAAATAAAAATGTGGCATAAATTCACAACTTGAAATGATCAAACAACCACGAAATAATGGTTGTTAAAATAGCAAGGACGGTATTCGCAAATAATTAAATAATTTTGACCTTAATTAGTACTCAACATACCAGTATTTGGTATTCATTTCATATAACTAAATAAATATGAATGATACAATAAAAAGGTAAAATATAAAAGAATTTAACTCTTCAAAGAAACAGCGTTGAGTGGCCATATTTTCCCTTTGACACACCTTTTCGCGTATGACTTCAACTTCGAGATCATTTGAAGTTGTGGAGTACGCAACGCTGTTATGGGTGAACAAAGGAATCTCATACGCACTCAGACAGGCTTGAAAGTGCGGTCGTGCTACTTATCGCGTAGGGAACAAGTGCAGTCGTGAGCAGAGAACTCGTAGCAAGCCATCAATCAATAGTCTCTGCATTGTTTAACAAACCAGCCATTGTATGTTCATGCCTAGGCTCTGTGACAGACACGCATCCCAAATGAGCGTGTCACGTCATGAATATGTCTCCTCTATATCATTGAGGTAGGATAGCTAATCCCAGGAGCCATTCCCAAGTAAGAAATTTTGTCATAGACACTTTTGTTTCACCAGAACTTGAACAGAATTAAATTACTGAAAGAACCCTTGAACATAATCGAGGCTCGTAAAAGCTCTTATGACAGCTCACTGGAAGTTGTAGCGGTTTGCTGCACTAATAAGCCTTGGCTTATGCTCAGTAATCTCTATGGCAAAATTCCTCACTTGAAAAATCTCTAGTGCCTCTTAGACACTGAGAATTGAAGTAAGTCTGTTTTGATTATCGATAAATTATTAGGCCAGTCTATAAAATTGCTTCATTGGAGCAATCTATAAAACTGGTACATTAAAGAAAGAATAATCGCCGATCAACTATATTTGCTCAAATTCTGGGTGGAGTGTGAATCATCGTAAAACTGTGGTTTCACTATCTGATTCCCTCATATTTCGATATTTATCTCGAAAGATTTGGCGTTCATTCTACATCATTAGCCTCTTAAGCCACCTTAATTGCAATAAAAAGTAAACTTGTATATTTTCTTCTTCCTCACGTTAGTGTATGTATGCATTTTAAGGTTCCCCCAAAGTCGTGAATTGCTGATACACTTTTTTATGAAGTTAATTATGATATATATATATATATATATATATATATATATATGTCGTTATATATTTATTTAAAGTTATATGTCTATTAAAATACCACCATGTTAACCCAGATGTTTAAGAAAGAGGATTTTACCTCTTTTACCACCTATTCAAAGATGCTTTTTATGAAGGCCACGTTTTCTCCATATCATAATGACGTGAATTCTGTGAAAAAATCAATGTACCAAAAGCAGCGCCCCACACATAGGTAAGAATTGTGGGTGACCCAGAGACTGCTTTAAAAATGTGCTTTGCTCATGGACTCTGTTGTTTTGACAACTTTTTTTCGATGTCCAACTTCTTACTTTGATAAAGACTGATCACTTTTATCAAATGGATTTAATGAATGGAGCATTTGCTAAACAGTTAATTATGAAAATAAAGAGTATGTAAATTAGTTCACAGGAATAGCTCCGCCATACGTGTTATTGGCACGTTTTGTTTGCATTTGTTTGCCACATCAGCACTTGGGCTCCAAGTTATTATTGATTACGTGTTGGACGAAATCAATAATTTAAAAAAAAAACAGGTAAATGAGTGATAAGACGACCCGCACTCGCTGTTGATGAATCTACAGCACACTCCTCTGTCGTTGACCTTAAGATGCATTTTTTAACGGTTTGGATTCACGGGTTTGTCCTGCGTAAACTGCAACTCAAAGTGAATCCCACAGTCAACTTTTTTCCTCCCTTACCCATTGATTGGTTGATTTCGAAATGGAAAGGACAAGTATTTTCGATAGTCCATTCACGTTATCATCAAGATTTTCCTCAAAGTACTTAATACTCTATGGTATCACAGGGGTAACTTTAATGGCACTGCATTCATGCATATATATATATATATATACATTTCCTTCCATGAGTTTAACAAGCCTTTGGGATTAGCCTCATACTGGCTTTCATTTACTTGACTTGGCATTATATTTAAAGTACACTTTTATCCTGTATCTAATTAAACATTTAATCATTAATGAGCTAAGTGTTTTGTGGGAATAAATTTTAGCGCTTGCGTCAATTTATTCAAACTCTTCAAAAAAAGCACTTTCTGAAATTCAAATTAGGTTTTTCCCAACATATTCGGCATAGGTTGTTATTGCTATGCTCTTCGACAAATCGAGCTTTTTTATTGAAGAGAGAGATAATTCACCCGTTAGTGGTGTAATACCTCAAGGATAGTGGGTATTCAGAATTCTTCTCAAACCAGTGTCATTTTGGCATAAGTGAGATTTAAATTACATTAATAACAAGAATATAAATGACAGGAAGTGGCTTTGCCATTTGATAATGATGTCAGAGCAAATTTTAACTGACTTATCTCTTTTAAAGCAATATATAATATGGTTTTTTAAACATTTGGTTCAGATGGCAGTTGTAATTAGGTTGGGAAAGCTCTAACAGATGGCTTAAAGTCCAACTAGCAGTAATCAATGCTGCAGTTAACTCCAGTTTACCGGAAGTGTGATGACCTTTGTGTTCACTTCTAAGAAGCCAGAAATCATGAGTTTGATACCCACCAGTGACCATTCAATTAGGTAAAGTTCTAATCAGGAAGGCTAATGATTACTACTCTTTTGGCAAATACGAATGTTAGATTGGGACGGAATTAATGTTCACTGATAGAGAAAATAGACGACCATTACCTCTTTGAGTACAAATGTAAGGCTAAGTCAAATAGATGAAAACCGGTATGAGGCTAATCCCAAAGGCTTGTTAAACTCATATATATATATGCATGAATGCAGTGCCATTAAAGTTACCCCTGTGATACCATAGAGTATTAAGTACTTTGAGGAAAATCTTGATGATAACGTGAATGGACTATCGAAAATACTTGTCCTTTCCATTTCGAAATCAACCAATCAATGGGTAAGGGAGGAAAAAAGTTGACTGTGGGATTCACTTTGAGTTGCAGTTTACGCAGGACAAACCCGTGAATCCAAACCGTTAAAAAATGCATCTTAAGGTCAACGACAGAGGAGTGTGCTGTAGATTCATCAACAGCGAGTGCGGGTCGTCTTATCACTCATTTACCTGTTTTTTTTTTAAATTATTGATTTCGTCCAACACGTAATCAATAATAACTTGGAGCCCAAGTGCTGATGTGGCAAACAAATGCAAACAAAACGTGCCAATAACACGTATGGCGGAGCTATTCCTGTGAACTAATTTACATACTCTTTATTTTCATAATTAACTGTTTAGCAAATGCTCCATTCATTAAATCCATTTGATAAAAGTGATCAGTCTTTATCAAAGTAAGAAGTTGGACATCGAAAAAAAGTTGTCAAAACAACAGAGTCCATGAGCAAAGCACATTTTTAAAGCAGTCTCTGGGTCACCCACAATTCTTACCTATGTGTGGGGCGCTGCTTTTGGTACATTGATTTTTTCACAGAATTCACGTCATTATGATATGGAGAAAGCGTGGCCTTCATAAAAAGCATCTTTGAATAGGTGGTAAATACTTATTTCCCCCCACCCCACCCCACCCCCCCTGTTCTGGCTCGAATATTGCCTTTTACCAACTTGGTACCTAGGTCATATCAACGCAATCCAAGTTTTAGGCATTGGAAAATAAGATAATTATGGGTTTTTAAGAAAAAAAAGGAATTACTTCCATCACCTCCTAACCTGTTTAATTGCAGAAGAAAGTTTGAACTTAGCACGTTGAATTCAATAAGATTTGGTAATTATATCATTTCCTCAACTCCCCATTTTAAAGTTTACATCTAGTAAGGAATTTTTCATTTAACAATTCCTAACTAAAAAAGAAAGTAATTCTCCTCGTCCACCGAACTATTCTTGTTTTCTGAATACCTATATTGGTTGATATTATGACGACATTTCGAATTAGATACGATATATTGGTAGTCCCAATAAAATGAGTCCACTGAATATCTAAGACACTAGTATTTATAGAAAACGGCACTAATTAGATATGTTGGTAATGGCCAACAGTTCCAAGGTTACTTCAGATCAGTAAGGAAGGAATGAAATGCAAGTTTTCCTAGGCCGATATATGCATACGTACTTTTTGGGTGTTCGGGATCAATTTTTCTGAATAATCCCTTCTTATTTCATACACTAGGTGATATCAAGAATAGAGAGTGAGTGAAACCAACCTGAATCATGGAAGCGAATCACTATTATAATGGTGAATCTGGCCACCCATCAAAATAAGGACATTAGGTTCGCTGTTCTCGGCTCCCTGTCCACTGTAAAAAGCATCTCTCATGATCTTGAGAATGGCAATGGTGGCTAAGAGGCTGCTGTGGCTAGAGGCAAGTAACACCTCAGATTTCTTGTAAAACCTGCTGCCGAAAAATGTGTTTGAGCATCCAAGACTTGGAGTTTGGGGTTTACCGTCCCAGCTAATTGATCAACTCAGTTTCTATCATGAATGAAGACCTTCCTTACTACTCATTCAAGAATCATAGAAGTCAACTTCTCACAAGGCAGGCCCTCGAATATGGTCTGACAAAGGCAAAGAACCTCCAGAGTAAGGTAAAACTTACTGCTGAAGCACAGCCAATCTGGTTCTTTTTCAATAAGAAGAACTTTGGCCAGATCCGAGGTAATGGATAATGGATAACTTGATTTGAATACAATTTCAAATCATTCAGACTAGATTTGCCCAAGCGTTCAAGGTTTTCCTATGTATCATGCTCCACCACTGTCCCCGAGGGTAAAGTGAAGCCTCCCTCAACATTCTGATGTTAGTGTGGAAATGCCGACCATTGTAGTAGTTAAGGCCTGGTTAACGAACTAACATTGCAATAGGAATGTGTTTCAGAGAAAAGTCGAGAGTGGTTGTCGGTCAATTATTGCGACTATACCACTTCCAAGGTATGTTAATCCACATAAATCCTAATCGCCTCCTTTCCCCCCCACCTCGCTCCCTTAAGGAGTTGTTGAGACAGGCACTAACCGCCATGACAGTCACACAAGGCGACCAATTAAGAGGCGGAAATATAGCAGTTTGGAGACCCGCCAGCTTGCTCCAGATTCAGGGGTCGGAAAGGGATGGTAATACGCATTAATGGAGGTTATTTTTACAAAAAAAAACCTTTGACAACGATGTAATTTATAGGTCTATTAAATTTTTTCGATTTCCAGTCACTTTTTTCTGATGAGACTGTCAATTGTATTCCGATCATCATGTATACATTACATTATTTTCACTGAACCAGAATTCCATGATTCGGTTAGGCAACTTGCAACATCCGACATGCACATTCAACCACGTGATGTATTTCATCACAAACAGCAATATTTTCGGAATTCACCTTAACTTAAAGGTCAATAATCATCCACCTGAATCTGTCACTTTGAAGCGTCGCTACTTAAGTATTTTTCAGTACTTGCTCCCACATTATTATTTGAAATAACAGCACTTCATGGCAGCTTAAGCTACTGGGAGCTCGTAGTGCATACCTAATTCACTAGAGAAAATCCAGAAAAGGAAAAATCCATTCGCAGAAACAAGCGCACAGACCCACCTAAACCTAAACATTAGCATATGTGCGCGTTATTTCTAGAGGAAGAATATAAACAGCACATCTGACACAAGGACGGAAAAAAATACGTGCAAACAAATGGAGATGAATCCTTGCACTTTGAACAAAAAGTACGTTTAGAAGGACGTCAAATAAAGCAGGAACAAAAAAAAAACCACCGACGCTTCAAACACGGGAGGATTAAATTTCAAATCTAGCAACCTTAAACCGTGCTCCCTTTCCATGCTCGCAGAGTGTACCGGCATAGGAGACACCCACTTGCACATATGTATGTCAATCATCCAAGGAAGGCATGATGGATAGGATACCCTCAAATAAATTATAATATACGCACACAATCTTATATGCTAATTAATCAAGCTCTTCTTACACGCACACATTCGTATTGCTTCAAACGCCGCAGAGGAAATGTAGATGTGTAGAATACTTAGAGAAGACCAAATCGAGTCGATCATTTATTGAAAATAGTAAAGTATACTAGCGCTGTAGCAGTATAGTAGAAACTTAACCTGAACAAATAAAGGCAGTTAAAGTTGGGAAGGATAATAGGAGGAAACATGGGGCCTGTACAAACTCGCAAACAAAAGCGTTGCAAAGTTAGGGGGGAATAAGGGGAAGATAAGCCCTTCCAAGATGAAAGAGAAAGAATTAAAATGGAAGAGATGAGGTTCAAAGTTTCCCATCTTTTACCAGGCATCGCCGGATGTTTTACCACTACGGTGATTAAGCTGCTGCTGATTACCTACAGAATTCGAGACACGGCCTAGTTTTGTTGGAATAAGAGAGGTGTGTTTTGTTGGTTCACGTCGACGTAATACGCTGTGACCGACATTACCCACCGTCACCTCATCACTCGAAGAAGTGCCGTTGCCGGAAGAACGTCGTCTGAGTAGATGCCAATCAAATATATAGTCCATTTTGTGACCAAAATCACGAAAAAGAGTTCGAAAGAGTTGACGAAGATAGGAATAGTCGGGGGCCTCATCAAAACGTAAATTTCTGCAGTAATTGAGATAAGTTGCAAACTCTGACGGAAACCCTTTACACAGAACTTCAGGTGGTGTAGCCATCTTCTTATCACGGATTCTTTCATACTTCTGACGTTTCGTGTTTGCCTATGAAGGCCAGACATAAATACATGACGCAATTAGATAGACTAATAGGTAAAAAATAAACAGTACATGAAAAACGCTTGAAAAAATACACCTCAAATAGAACTAATCCAAAAGAAGAAAAATAAAGACAATAACTAACTTTTAGACCTTGCCAAGGCAAGCTGCCGCGACTGAAATACATCAAAACATAACCAAGAGCCTCTAAATCATCTCGACGAGATTGTTCAATTCCAAGATGTGTATTTATACTCGCGTAACGAGCAGTCCCAGTCAGATTTTTGTTATCTCTGAAGAAATGAAAGTAAATAAAATGAAACACATACCTATAAGGGATGTGCTTCTTGACTTTAGTACACATGTATTTCTTTGCAAGCCCAAAATCAATTATAAAGACTCGATTACACTGACGACCCATCCCCATAAGAAAATTATCGGGTTTGATATCGCGATGGAGGTAGCATTTAGAGTGCAAGAATTCTACCCGGGATATCATCTGATCAGCTAGCATAAGTACGGTTTTTGTGGTGAAGTGTCTCGAACAGTACAGAAACAAATCCTCAAGACTAGGTCCGAGAAGATCGATAACAAGATAGCAATTTTCGCCTTCACGTCCGAAATACCTAAACGGGTTAATTACAAAAAATAATATTGCCTCATGCGAGGAATTCCGGTGCCACCACTGAAAGTTTGATATAATTTACTTTCATAGAATAATTGTGGGTGTTTAATTTGATTAGTTTCTACTTTAACAGCTACTTCCTGCACAAATTTAGCAAACGAAATTTAGACATACTTCGCCTGTTTTGGTGTTAATTCCAAGATAAATTGTGCCGAATGAACCACTTCCTATTTTTCGCGTTAATCTGTAAGTTCCTCTATTAATCAGATCCCATTTCCCATGAACGGAATCCGCCATTATTCAATATATTGATCAGATAAGATAAAAGGGAAACTACGAATAACTCTGACAAGAGACTTTTAGGGAAGGCGGCAAAAGAACAGCCAATGATAATAAAATTTCGATGTTGCAGAGCTTCGATTGGTCAATATATAATAATGGTGAATTTAACCTTTCCATTCATAAATTTCTGAAAAATATTTAACATTTAGGAAATAATGTACAATGTTAAAAAATTTTATAATTAGACTGATAGAAATAACTTTTGAATTAGTTCTTTCGTCTCTCTCAAATCGCTTGGAAAAATTTCATATGAGAATTGAATTGGATTTTTTAAAAATTCCTTGTAACATCAGAAAATAAATTACTTTCTGTATTTTTAAGGTTCTTCTATTAGGTGGACGTTCGATATTTTAGCTTCATAGATAATTAATTTCGTCTTAATTATAGCTTCGTTTGATCCAAAATTTTGTATATGATAAAGAAAAAAATGTTACTCACATTGAATATACTGAATCAACATAATTTTTGCAAATTTTTCGAGATGGACATATATGTTGTAATGTTGTGTAGGGTGGGCACAATTTGTACTTTTACATAAGCTCACATAAATCTTGCCTCTTCCTAATATGAATGCTGTTGTATTTTAAATCAATATCTTTGTGAACGAGATAATAAGGTATGCTGGTGAGAAAGCATATATTTTCGCCAACTTTCAAATAAGGTTTAAAAATATTAAGAATGAATGATTTCTAGTAATTTTGTCGAGAGTTCTTGTCTATTTAAGCACAGACGCGGCTGGAGTATACTCTAAGGAAGCGACATTATTAGCGTAATAGCGCTTTCGAGTTAATTTAAAAGTTTATAATTTATGGGGTCTTCAGCCATCTCTATAATGTTATACCAATGTGAACGGCTTGTATTTTTCGTATTTGAGACCCCAATCTAAATCAATATGGTTAAACATACGTAACACAATTTTCTGGAATTGCTTCTAATATTTACGTGGCACAAACAAAACGAACATTTAAATCAAATATTCCACTATAAATACATGGGATCGCAATTCATAATTTCTTATTTTTGGTAACTTATTTGAGCGTATTGTAAAAGGTTCGGTACAAACATCATTCAACTGTTGGTAGTCAAAAAATAAATGATCTTCATAATGCTAGCGTGACAAATACGACTAGTCATAACTGCTTCAGTGGAAAGTACTCTTGTAATAAAACATCCTTATTGCGGTCTTATTTTTATGATTGTATGGAATATATTGACCAACACAATTTTGGGTTTTCATTTTAGTTAGATCTCACATTTATTTATACTACTGACAACTCTACTTCGGGTTTATACTCAAGTGCATAAATCTGAAAGAATATTTAATATTTAATGGGTTTAAACTCATATATTAACAAAGCCAGTAAAAATGAAATTACTTTGAGTTTATTTCTCAACAACCTTGAATAAATAAATGAATGTTTAAGCGCCAATTTGTATCTATCCCCTCTAGTAAAATGGACATCACATCTGTGAAAGGAATGCTGTCTTATGTTTCAGATGAATACTCTCTTTCGAAGTAACCAAATTTTATAACATAAGTCTTAGTTACGAGCATTTGCTAAAAATTTTAAAACACGTTCTGACCTCTTCAGAAGCAGACTTTGATTTCGAAAGTTTACCATTATTTAATGGAAATGATAGGCTTAATTTTTGTAAATGCATATCTAATTATCAGCAGGATATCGCGAGACTGCGAGAAGAACCATATTTAAAATATATACAAAATACAATTCAAGTAAAATAGAATTAGATTTCAATAGAATTAGCTTAAAACGCCCTCGTTAAAGCATATATTAGGCAACATATTGGCTGAATTCCATACTGTTTCAACTTTTGGTATTGGTAAAGCAGTCTTGCCAGATTACCCTTTTTCAGGTTTATCGGAACAAGATGCGATTATTCTCTCGCACAAAATAGGAGCGCTAATAGCGAATTTATCCAAATGCGACTTCAGATTCTGGGGAAAAATATTTTGCCAGACAACAGATTACATAATAATTGAAACGAAATTTTATAAAAGCAAGCACGTTTTGACGTAATTTCTAAGTGTTACAGAAAATTGTGGCGATATTGGAGAGACACCCTTAATTGTTGACGAAGGTCTCAATAGTTGTACCTACTTTGTGTGTGCTAGTATCGATGGAGAATGGATTAAATTACCAGATGTTTTGCCCGAGATGGTATATTTTGTCTTCTGTTTATAATAAAGCATATTTTAGATCTCTATTTCAAGAAATATGCATGTATATTTTACCGGGAATTTGGACACTGTATTCAAAATTAACTCCTCATTTTGTGCTCAAGAAAGGCATTTATTGAGAGCCCAAATTGCTCGTATTAGTGCATCAACTCACATCTCTCCTACTGACTTTTATCAACTCGATAATGATGAAAAACTTATCGAAAATCCTGATTATGTGCCAATACTCCCTTTGAATGAATCGGAAATCAGCCTTGATGACTGGGTTCATCATAGGGAGTTCATCCTCACACAAGGAAACACGAGGTAAACTTTAATCCAAAATTCAAATGTTTAGTTCATTAAAATTCGGAAGAATTAGCAGCGTATGCATAGTGTTTGCTTAGACTTCATGCTCAAGCTTGAGAATTTCGAAACAGACAATAATGAATTAATAGATCTCATTTTCTAATTTTATAATCAATGTTGTCAAAAAAATATTAGATAATCTCTTTGAGAAAAAAATTTACCACTAATTGCGAAAAATTCCTTTAAGAGTGAAACCAACTTTGAATGATACGAATTATAACCTATAAGTTCGCTGGAGATGTGAAAATTATGATTTGGTAATTGCTCGTCTCATCATAAAATTAGTGCTGCCTTCCTCTAATTAAGATCTTCACAGTATTAACCCACTAATCTCAAATTCTGCACTGGCTAAACTCAATTTCATACTCACTTAACTGCAAAATCCAATGTACTCAAAGTTGAAAATGAAAAGAAATTGACTGCATTTGTTAAGTCATGGTAATTACAATTAGAACCATGTTACCGCTGAAGCAACCAATAGCACACAAGTATTTAACACAGAAGGCTAATTAGGAATATAAAGTCTATCAAATTGAGAGATTATTGCCAATCTAATGAATAAATGGCGTTAGGTCAAAAAATATACTTTGAAATTAAACTCTTTTCTCTTCATCCAAGCCAAATGATGTGATTTCAATTTCGTCTGATTAGAAGTCAAAAATTATGAGCTGATTTTCAAATAGTTTTTCCCTGATAATCCAAGGTGGCAAAGTGAGTTATGTTGCAGCCTAATAATTGATACATCGACTTCGAGAGTGAATTGATAAAGTTTTCTATTTGGTTAGAATTGCCTTCAGATCTCAACAGCACCTAGACGTTGTCATTTATGATTTTGAGTGTGTAATTGGATTAAGATGATTGATCTAGACTAATGAATAATAAGTTAAAAAGGTTTATCTACTTTATTCTTAATACAAAAATTTTATTTGTGTATTAAAATTGTTATTTGTTGTAAAATTTTAATGACTACGGGGTCTGTGACCTACACTTATACTACTTCACCGTGACTTGGATAAACTAAAATACACGAGGTACTCCTTCTTATTTCCCTGTAGCGGATGCCACACAAATAAGCCTTGACTAAACCTTGACACCCACTATGAAAAATTCCAGAGTAAGAAATTGCTTCCAAAATTACCCAATCCATCTCAACAATGCCGGAGAAACAGAGTTCATGATGTGAATAACGTTCCTACTGGATGTGTGGCATAGGCATATGCAATTACTATTAATTGTTGGCTGACTGAGAGGTCTCTGCACTCAAAACGCACTTGCTCCCTAAGGCGATCTGTAGCACGGCGCACGTTCCAGAATTTTCGAGCGCATATTAGATTCAATGATTCGGTGATGTTAACGTTGTGCAATGTCACTAAGCTTCATACAGATTTGGCAATTCAAAATGATGCCGTATTAACAAGTACTTAAGGCGCTACACTGAGCTAAATTTTCCGTACAATGAACAATCAATTGTGTGTGTGAAGGAAGCGGATACAAGAGGAGAATATTACAAGTGAATTCTTGATTCAAGACAAATTCAGACGCTGCACATATTCCCACTTCTAAATAAATTCATACAAAATCAATATCAACCAAAATATCATTTATTTCTATTAATGTTAACATTAGCCTATATCTAATACAGGCACTAATAGGTTTAATTGAAAGCGATTTATGAAATTAATCTTTTATAACTCAATTACTCTTTCTTCCATGAGATTCTGGGTGTTAAGTGAAAGAATTCGAGGCCAATAGCACCCTAGCTATAATGTGATTATATTTAAATGAGCATAATGAAATTGGTTCGTTTGGAGAATGAAATCCTTAACATTGTAATTATAGTGTGTAGTTAATCGAAAGTAAAAGGAAACGGGATGACCACTTTTATTGAATATCTAAAATTTGGTTTTATATGCTAAGGGAGAATAAATGTTTAGCAATATTAACCACAGACTGGAGCTTTGAATCTCCTTTTCAGATTAGCTGAGAAAATTGCTAAATCTGAAGATGACGAGAATTCCGAGGAATCAGAGGCAGCCCCACCCCCTCTGCGTCCGATCTCGGAGGACGATGATTTTGATGATGGAACACCTGCCTGGTCCACACGTCTTTGTGTTGGTGGTTTAAGAGCTGCTTCCTTTCTGATCGCATCAAATTACTGGCATGGAGCCTTCACCATAGCCAACAACAGGTACAATATGCAAAGTTACATATAACTCTATCTTCGAGGCTATTAAAGTAAGATGTTGTCCCAATCTGATTAAGTAAACATGTCTAGATACACTAAGATGCTAATCACATAGCTTTCAAAGTGGTAGACATGCGTGGTACAATTCTCCTTGTTCCACTCAAATACGTGGGTCCAATCTGTGGTAAAGGTCTTTAATCATATTAATCGTCAATGCCAAATCATTATCGCATATACAAATGAATGATCGGTGATTTACATGTTCGTTGAGTTCATTGGATCATACAAATATGCTCAGTTAATCGAATAATACGAACAAAAAGTGAAACAGTGGTCGACAAGCATGCAGGTTGAGATCGATGGTCATCACGTGCTTTTTAATTGTCAACATGAGCGGTGGTTGAGTGGTGGATTCTCCCAAATGCATCTCTAGATATCTTCTCTCCACTCAAGTCAAGTATTATAGGTACTTCGTTAGAAGACCTGGGAAGTATAGATGACATAATGTGCTGTCCAATGACCCCAACAATAGAGAGATCAGTGCAAATCCAATTTTCGATAAGTGCTACATTTTTATAAAAGTCCTCGGGTTCATCCCGATGAGGGTTCTTAATGGACCTGCATATTCTTTTCTCTTCTCAAACCGAAGTCAAAATATGCCTTTTTGATATGAGCCTGTCAGGATAGTAAAAAAAGACACAATTGGGATAGATGGGCCTAAAATCTTTTTCCATGTTTACAGTTATCTTGTGCGCGAAATTTGCAGAAGAACGTCAAGAAAACACTTTGTAAATAGCACCTTTCTTGACGAATCTAAATGCTTTGTGTGATTCAAGTGAAGCATTCATGTTTGAGCGGCTGTCATGACGTATGGTGATGAAATTTTCATGCCGTCGTTTAAGTAGATCGATATCTATTTTAGTTGCAGAAAATAACAAAAAATGACCAAACTTCCCTCTATCCTCGTTAATTAAGCTTATGCATTCTACTTAAACGTAATTCCACATTTAGAAGTTCTATTCGCAAATACCAATTAATGTTTACAAGTACCCCCTAATTACTCTTTTAAACATTGGTTTAAATATTAACTAATAAATAACAAATGTAATCCAATTCCGTGTTCGAAAGATTTTGAAACTTCAGAATTGCTTCACTGAATTTTAAAAGACGAATTTATTCAGTTCACTTGTATTCCCATGAGCAGAAAATTGTCTAATACCGGTGTTTTTTGACCTGTTTCGAATGCTAGTCATTTGGACAAATGCATAATCCCATTTCAGTGCCGACAGGGGCTGGTGGAACGTTTATGTTGGCTGGGGACAGAAATACGAACAGAGAGTCGATGCACGATATCAGGTCCTTCCCCATTCCGTAGCTGATGAATTTGAAGATCCAGACGTGGAACTTCAGGAAGCAATAGATCCAACTCCAGAGGAGGAGGAAGAGTGGAAAACTGACCATGCAAAAATCATTGAAGAAGACTCTGAAAAATCGTCTAGTGGAAGTAATGAGGAAGAGAGTGAGGAGTTAGAGACTGATGCAGAAGATGTCTAATGAAATTATTAAAATCATCAAAGTAGAATACTAAATATATTTGTTAATATTAAAATTTACAATTTGTTTGATTACTTTTCAAAGCAATACATTTAGGAACACATCATTTAGGAAACGTTAAAAGGTAATAAAATTCACCAATTAAAATGGAGGCCAATAACAAATTTAAGTTGCAATATTTATTTATTTATCAAATGGCAGGCATTATGATAATTATCATTAGCACTTTAGTTGACTTTGGGCTTCACAGAGGGGAGAAACATCAAAGTCACAAAAGGCCGAGAGGGGGAACAGAAGAGTGATTCACGCATGTAAGAGGGAGACAGACACAAAGGTAGAGCAAAAGGTAAGGTGATGTGAGTACTGTGGAAGTGGTGAAATATGACATACAGTCTGGTCATGGTAGTTTGAAGTCAACTGCAGGTTTATGGACTTTTTTGCCGTATGAGTATACGTTGCCCGGGGTGAACCACGTGGAGATAAGTCTATCGCGCACCCCCTACTTGCAATATAAAAAAACTTGCATAAATAAATGTCATGCTATTAATATGTGTTAGTGAATGTTCAAGTTATCCAAGTAAATGGAATTAATTTAATAAACATGAAAACTTAAAATGAAAATTATTAAAATAAAAATAATAAGTTGAATTTAGTTAAAACGTTAGAGTGCATCTCTACAAAATGCCACTATACTACTTAAAATATTGGAATGTGTTTATCAACTTATCAAATTTGTCTTTTATCAAGATTATCTTCCAAAATCAATGATAATTCTCAGCAAAAATTTTGTTCCATACGAAACATTTTCTGGCAAACTAATGAGATGACTTAATTTAAGACAATTTAATAATAAGCTTATGTAGTATGATTAGCAAACTACCGACTCGTACTAAATTTTCTCGTGCCTTGATTGCGTTTGTTTGTATTCATGATCACCGACCAACTGTAATTTTGTATTTTCATTAAGTTTCTTGACGACTTTCAACTTTTTTTCAACGTATTAACAGAAATTATTTTATTTTAAATACGCCCACAATGATTACTTCAAAAAGCCTTTCATTAATTAGGCGCTGATTAATAGATAATTTACTTACCCGTAACCGTTAGTTTGCACTTACTATTTTTAAAATCAGGCTTTGTTTATTCTAAGTGTACCGAATATTTTTATATTGATGTTATGAATTATGGTAAAATTAACTTTTATGAACGGTTTTAATTTCACTTATTGTTAAATTTCAGCTTTTAATAACCTGAAGTTGAAAAAATTTGCACTGACTATAATAATGGCGAAAAACTATTTGTCTTCACAATAAAACCTTTGAAGTATCTTGATCTAGCAAGATCGAAGTACACCAAAGTCTTTTTTAACATGTCGACTATAACAGCAGAATTCACTGCTCCTGTGACATAAAAAATACCATTTAGATCCTCGAAAGTGGGAAATTCCTTAGGCAAGGTGGAACTAGGTACGACAAATACTAATCACTAGTGAGCAGAAAGCGTTAATACATGCTCAAAAAGGTTATTTAGATTTAATTGAGGAATTTACGGAGTTTAACGTAGGATAAACTCTAGGATCTCAGACGTTATTTTAGTTTAAGCCCTTTTCAACTGCACAAGCTGATAGAGCCATTAAGAGTCAAGGAGCTCAGAACAGTCCCCAAACTTATCTAACTCCGAGTAAAGTTGTTAGTGTATATTTACCAAATATTTCTGAGCTTGAATGACCCCTTAACCATGTTTAAATTTAAAATAGAACTTTATACGTTCAATAGAAACTCGAAGTAGAAATGAAAAGTTCAAAAGTATGGATCAGTCCTGAGCGGATAGTTGAGTAGTGTCCAAATATTTGTGGTTCAAAAATTTCTCTTTGTCATTCAAACTATTTCTAGCAACGTGATACACTATTTGGACAAAGTCCAAGCTGACAGACTTGTGGGTTACTTATAGAGGTACTATTGTGCAGTCATTTTATAAACGCAGTTGAGTAAAAGTACATTCTCTTACAAAGGTGTTAATGACCGAAAGTGAAAACTAATAAGAGAAAAAAAATTGAACGAATAAATATTTACTTATTACACAATTGGTACACAATGGATATTATGGAAAATGGAAAGTTGTATCAAAATTGGTCAGGTAGGTTAAACAGCCAACTTTCCGGAGAATTCTGAGTACCATAGGTTGGGTGGGAATTAGATCGAATTGCACTAGGAAATCCTACGAAGCAGAAGTAAAATTCTACTGAAGAGGTAATGTATTTGGATCGATATCTGCCTTCATCCAATTCATTGAATATTCGATTTCACTGATTATTATTTTCTATGAAAATTCAATTTAATCAAAACTGAAACAAAAATATATCCTACCACAAACTCTTATTCCAGAAAAGTCCACATTTATGGGACTTCTACCTAATATAACGGATCTCTCAATTTTTAAGAACAAAGTTAAAAAAAATATGTTCATCAACCTCATCGAAATGGATCACTTGAGTAATATCGCCCTAATTTATTTACAGGGTCACTAAAATAAATTCGCCTTTTCTCCTTTCGAAGTCTAACACTTTATAGGACTTAGAGTACATTTACGATATCCACTTTCGCTCAGACTGATCCTTTTAGACCAAACTATGCTAAGCCCATCAAAATAGATGTTGCTAGTCTCTATTTCGACTTTCGACTTTATGAACGCGGGGTATCTTTAATAAGTGGTGCAGGAATTTTAGAATACCTGTTTAATACCATAGGCGTCCCAGTTACTAGAATGGAGTGCTTAAACACGCGTCGTGGCCTATCCGGTGGCATAGCCGTTGTTATTTTATTTCTTTCGTGAACTTCTGGTTGCTTAATATATATTGGTTCAAATGCATTGAAATATCAGCAATTTTTTAAATCTCTCTCTACCGGACTATGTTAAAACCCCAGTTATTTAGACTTTAATAACAATGAATCGCATTAAATCTTTAGTTTTAATGTCTCCTTTGCCTAATAAATTAATGTGTACTGTATCACACAGATAAGGCCGCTGTAATTTCTCTAATATTAAGGAGATTAAGAAAGCAATATTGACCAATAATTTCATACAGATGATACCTGAAAGATAGTTCCTTCACAGGATCGGTGGACCTTATAATGTGCTCAGCACACATCAAATTATTGTCAAACTATTAAATTCACCAGTCATCTTTTCGATTCGAGTGATGGTGATAGTTCGTTACAAAATGTTGACATTCATATTTCAAGTCGACAAATTCCATGATTGAGTCCAGGGTAGAGTACGAATTAGTGACAAATTACGAACGAAATCTCAACCAATACCCTTTCTCCTCGTGTTACACGACTTTCTCTAAGGATAGGGACTTCATTTACTCACTTGAATTTGAATTTTTCTTGAAAGTCATACCAAAAAGGGTCCTAATTTATTGCAAGAAAAAATATGGGCAAATATCATATGATGAATTTTAATCACCACGATAAGTAAATATATTTTTATAAGTCTCATGCAGTTTTACTTCCAAATCCAATTTTAAATCGATATGGGGTCGAAGACACTTCCAAATAAAAACGGCAATATTCTCCGATGTACTGACAACTCCGCTATTCCGAAAATAATCCACATCCTTGTCCAAATTCTTGTGATCAAGAGGTATCATAACAGAGGTATCGATAATTCTTTTGAGATTATTCAAATTGATAACCATCCCAGTTACTGGATTAACTTCTCCATACACAGTCACCTCCATCTGAAAGTTGTGTCCGTGGCCATTTTCTCCAGCACATTTTCCAAAAATGTTCTCATTCTCCTCTTTACTGAGCTTGGGGTTAAAGAGTCTGTGAGCAGCTGAAAAATGCTCTACCCGCGTTACAGACACTCGAGGGCACATGCTATCTGTTAGGTCGATGTTATCATCGCTTTGCCAAGCGCAAAAAACCCAAACTCGCGTTTACTATCCCGACCATTTGCACAAGATGATTGGTCAATGAAACTGGCCAGTCATCCGTACTCTGGCTATAGCTCTACTAGTCGTAGACTTAATCGAACGCTCTTTGCCTTCGTCTATTTTTTAAAAAGCATCATGACTTTGCAGCTAATTGTAACAACTGCTAAAATCATTTTTAATAAATTACATATTGGTGGTCATTACTCAAGTTATTACAGGAGACACAAATACTAGAAATTAGCCTCAAGCGTTTAGACGCAAAGAGTTCACCACATAAATCTAGTTTTGGAGGTTATTGATTTCGAGGCTGACCCAGAGACCAGACATTTGACCTGTCTATGTTTCCTCTAAATATGGCATGCTCAAAAGAAGGCAAAATCTGTTAGTGCAGAGCTAGCAACTAAATTTGACACTAAATGGTATTTAAGAAGTATACTTCAAATGACATAGAGGTGTCTCGAAACTTTTGCTCATGCAGTTGCACTCCTTGCAAAAGTAGGCTGCAAGAACTAGGAAAGGTGGAAAAACATATCAATAAATATTAATTGATTTGTCTTATAGAGCCTAAAATTCGGAATAGGAATAGTTGAAATAGTTAAATACTGAAACTTTATTTCTAATAAAATGTGGGTTTGCAGTGTTGTTATGCCTACTAGTAGTTACATACAAAAGAAGCTATTAAGTTTAATGACTAAACTGGTTCGATAGCGGGTTATTCTTCATCAGCCTCATGTTGAAAGTCCCTGATTCGGTTAATTTTATGCAATTGTTATAAAGTCGATCACTTTTGAAAGGCAATTCATCAAAATAAAATATATTTATTTTTTGGATATTTAAGCTGGACACAACTTTTCCCACTACATGAAGGTAAGGAGGTAAGTCCCTTCTTAAAAATTTAGTTGAATTTTAATTTAAAGAGTACGCGGAAAATACATTTAGGATGTGATGAGTTGAAATTCGAAGGTTGGCTGGATTACCTTCAGGTAGTTTGATGAATCTCTTGAAAATAAATTACTGAAGATCCTTCTTCCTGTTTGGTATGAAGGTACCTAATGATCATCACCACAATTTGAGGACATACTTCTAGAATGCTTCATCACCATCTTTTCAAGTGAAAAAAAATACAATTCGAACTCCTTATTAGGTCGATCACTTGACAGAGATGGGGAGTTATTTAAAGGCTGGAATATTTCAATGTCCCTATATCGAAACTTAGTATTTTATGCACAAGGTTTTGTGAGTCTGGAGACTTGAATCTGAGTAATCTCCTTCCTCTTTCCTGCAACTCATTTGAACATTGCTCAATAAACGAATTTCGCTGATTTTGATAAATTAGCAAATTAACTATTCATTGGGATGATACCATGGTAGGGGTTACAACCACTTCGTTGTCATTCGTGTATTCTTTTCTTTCATTCAACAATCTGTTTCCAAGTAAGCTTTATTTTTATCAAAGCATAGAATTGAAGATATACTCATCAAGAACAGCGGGTGACAATGTAGTTGCTGGTAACCTCTTGTGACGTTGCCTTGATGTAGTTACCTTGATTTCGTTTTCACCAAGCCAGACCTCCATTTGAAAGTTTAATCCATCTTGGCTATTGAAATGCCTGTCTACTGTTATCTAGAAGACTGTTATCGTCAATAAGTCAGTTTCAGTAGAATTTGGAAGCAATGAAAGTAGCAGCAATTATTTAAAGTCGTGTTCACCGTGAATCTGTAATCGAAGTAATTTGCACACAAAGCAATTTGTGTCCTCAATCCCATGCAGACTTATTCAGCTCTGCAATTTCATAATTACCTGAATGGTAAATTTGAAACTACTGGAATTATGGAGACTCTCAATTAAATGACAAAAAATGAAGTTCCGGGAAATAAATAATAGATCTTAAATTGCACCGAAAAATGCCTCTCTTATCTATTCCCATTCATGGACAACAAAACCGTGTATCCACTTTACCCAATTTATGATGTGTGCAAATAGATGGTCACTGATAATCTCCCATGACAATGCCATATCAATGGTTATATTAATTCAAAGCAGCAAAACCTGCCCCAGGAACCTGTGAGCCAAATATTGAAGACTGCACACTAAGATGTCACAAAATAACCTCCAAATTCAAAGTATGTGAGGCTTGTGGTGTTCTAACCTCTTTGGCTGTTATTTACCCTCTCTCCAGGTGCATGATTTATTAATCTTCTTTCCTGTTCCTATGTGAAGTTGTCTTTGTGCCGTTGTGGTAATAGTCAGTTTAGACTTCTGGTCATTTGTCAACTCTTTTTTTCCGAAACGACGTTGATAAATTGTTTGCATTCTTACACTTGAGTCCTTGCTGTAAATGAATAGGATTTATGGATGGCTTTCTCCAGCTCCTCTGAGAACGCAATTTCCGGAATTTATTATCTTCTCTGTGAATATAAAAGCAACAAAAGCCCTCTTGAATCTGCGAGATAATCTCCATGGTGAAATTCTATCCTCACTTTATCACGGTACAGTGAAATGAATGTCAGTGTGAATGCAAGGGCAAATATTTACGAGGAAAATGTTATGCTAATCAAATCACCGGTGATATTTCCATTATTAAAATAATGGTAAATAATGGTAATTTGAAACAGGTATTCGACGAAACATATATATTTTTAACTCAAATGAAGTAGAGTTCTCCTTGCCTCCTGTTTCCCATCGAAATTTGCCTAACATGGCCCTGAGAGCTCTTGAAGAATGTGCAGAGGCATTGTCATGATGAAACAAAATTCGACTATGCACTTTCCCGCTCCATTTTTTTTTGGCGAGAGATGTCTTCGGCTTCTTCAAAACGCCTTCATAAGTACCTGGGTGGCCATTTTTTGTCCTTCCAGAATGTCTACCAATATCACTCTTGTTGAATCCCAAAAAGTAGTGACCAAGGTATTCTTAACGGACCTTTCAGCTTTGAACAAAATAGGCCATATGTTCCCTTTGGATGCCACTCTTTTAATTGAATTTTTTTCTCAATCAAATTGGTAGATCCAGGTTTCAATCTCTGGTAAAACAGCGCTTAAAAATACCCCCCATTTACTTCCATCTTTGCCAAATTTCCTAAAGAAAGTTCAGCTCTTTGGATCAGTTGTTGTTCCTGCCATGCTTTTGGTACCCACCGAGAGCTTGCTCAAGTCAAGATTTTCAGTGAGAGTGGAGAATGTTGCTCCGTGTGCGTTTCCTACTTCTTTAACAGTCCCCTCAATGGTAGCTCATCGATCTTGTTCATCTAGGTTCTGGACATGGGAGACGTTTTCTTGATTTCTTGCTGTGATGGGTCTCCTTCCTCGAGGGTCGTCATCAAGTAGCACTCTTCCCTCTTTAAAGTGTTTAATCCAATCATTAATAACTGCTCTATATGGCACAGAGCCCCCATAAACCTGCTGTAAGCAACTGTGATCTGAACAGGTTTCAAGACTAGTTTAGCTAAACATTTTATACCAGCTTCGTTTTCAAAATTTTCCATTTGAAAGGTTAAAAGTTGCTAGCCATTTTGAGATGCAATCTGTCTTGATTCTGACCTTACATAGAATGGTCTGGCAGTTCTAAAGACATGCTTGAACTTGTAAATCTTTGTTCTACTTAAAGTTATGGCATTTGTCTGAGAAATTTTTGACTTACCCTCGTGTACCCCATAAAACAAGCGGTCTTTCTAAGGACTGGCAGTAGACTATAGCCTTTCCCAAATGAGAAGGCGACAACTTAAACATTACCATGCGTATATTGGAGAGCTGCAATAATAAGTGAGAAGCAATCAACGTCAGCACTGGGACATTCAAAACGAGTTTGTGATGAAGTGGTTACAGTAGGGCCACGCACAGTGTTAAGAGTTGCAAAGTTATGTGCATTCGACAGAATTCTACTACTAAACTCTTAAATCGCTTGCCAATCCAATGTGCCCCGAACAACTTATTTGTTTCATCGTGGAAAATTATTAGGTATGACCAATCTCGGTGGTATGAATGACCGTAAAAAGCGATGCTAAACTACGAAGGTAAGATCGAAAAAAATTAACGGGGAAAAATAGGAGCAAATCGCGAAATGAACCTCGGAGTGCTAATTAAAATGCTCTTTCACATAACTAGCTCTATGAGTTAGTCTTCAAACTGGAGGTGTTCCAGTTATCCCAATTCCAAAACGAAATCCCAAGAACTGAAAATGGACAGTGGTATGGGAAATTTTATTCAGATGCAAAGCAAGTATTTAAAGAAATCGGAATGTTAGACCCTAAGAAGAAATTCAATGTGCTCATTATTGAAAATCAAACGAAATCAATTTGAACCTTCAGTTTTGATTTCGCTTGTTGTTTCCATGGTAGAACGCAGTGGAAGAGAAAGTTCCCTCAAAGGGAGTATTTCCACTTTTACCGGGTATTTAGGAATTAAAAGAGGTATTGGAGAATAAGTTGACCCTACCTCACTCAAGCGCCAAGCTCGCTCATCTTGCTCTTCATACAGAAAATCTAGTGGTGGAAATAACAGTTATTTGGGGGGTAACCAGAAACATACAATAACGTTCACTTCTTCCGAGAACGCAGACCGATTCACTGTGAATCAGCAGATAGATAAAAACTGCACAGGTAATGTGAAGAAAAACTTGCAAATTCACGTAAAGCTATGTCTTCCAGAAGTCTTATGATAAAATTACAATTTTGTTGATGAAATGGACTTAAGAAAACTCAGTGTTTGGGAAACCAGGCAACTTGATAATTCTGAGTACCAGATGAGGGAATCTTACTTCCTCCTTGCTCCCATTTCCTTGAGCCCCGTGTAGTAATATATTCATTTCATGAATTTTAAACGCTTTCCATGAAAAATAGCAATTAATCATGAAAATCGGACATAGTAAATATATTAGTTACCAGTTACACAAACTGATCATTCCAATTGAAAACAGAAGAATGTCAATAAATCATTTTGTGACTCGATTTCCGTGGTCAATGTGTCTTTCCTCATTTCTTAAACTGAATTAACTTCTTCTTAATCACAGTTAAGTGATTTTTTAACCTGATTCCTCTGCAGTTAATCGACATGTGCCTTTCTCCAATAAAACTACACAATTATACCAGATGGTGGCTAACCTTATATCAATTAGTCTATTTCATTTTATTGTTCCATCGAGGTTTATTAGCTTTCGCACTCTCAATCAATGGTACGGGCAACATATATTCAGATTTCTTTCCTTCCTTTCTTTATTGATGATATGGTCAACTATCGATTTTCCATTCTAGAGTAATAAGAAAGATAGCTACTTAGAAGTGTTATGGGATATGATAATATGAGAGCTCCTACCAAGGAGCATGCAATTTTTCACTATAAAAAGGAGATATTTGAATAAAAGCAACAGATGTACAATCGAAATTGTCATTTACAACTTGAGAACCCCAATCGTAACGTTCCTTTACCTATGATATTGATACATTGCATTGTCAGCCATCGCTGAAATTATACTTCATGTTAGTTACATTGACATCTAGTCAAATATTCTCTCGAACTGTTGTAAAGACTGATCACGTTCAAGTGATTGAATCATGATTGTCTATGTCAAGAATCTCACCAATTAAGTATTTATAATAGATAAAAACCTTTTCCTTCTAATAAAATCGCGGGTGTATGGAGTTTCACTTTACACGATCACGCCAATAATTTCAGGAAAAAGAGTAGCTCGTACATGATCGTGTCATTAGGCGGTCGATGGAAAGTCGCCGGAGCTACATATAAAATCAGAAACCAGGACCAACAATAAAATTTCGGTATTGCAGTTCGGAGATGGCCGCAGGAGACAAAAACCAGAGCATTTGCAAACAAATGCTAAGGTCAGAAAATGACACAACCTCGAGTGTTGTTCATATTGAGTAGATGAAAATCAATGGAAAATCAAAGCAAGAGATGGTACTTCTGTCGGTTCGCACCTTAGTCAAAATCATATTAGGCGAGAATATGAAAACTCTTGAAAATGTGATGACAGTTATGTGAGCAGGCGCAGCTCAAGTGACCAGGATCACTTTGCATACTCTCTTCTCTTGCGTACTTTAAAGACAAAAAAATTCGTACCCACGTTCCTGTGACGACAATAAAGCCGTTTCCCGTGAACTCACGTTCGAATCTCGATGAAAAATACATGTTGACCACCAAAATCAGTAGTAGGAAGTCATACAAAATAGCATCCATTTAAAAACCGTTGGAGGACATACAATAGGAAGATCGAATATAGAAAAATAACTCTAGGAAGTGGAGGAGGAGGAGGAGTGCTTAGAAAGAAATAACAAGGGAGAGGAGAATACGAAAGTTCATACAGCGGTAGTGAGAAGGTTACCATCTGAACCAAACGGAGAGAGTTTTAAAATTAACAAAAAAGATAACAGAGGAGGGGTAGATTTTAAAATGAACTAATTGCCCTACGCGACCAGTCGTAAACATAATCCATTGCGAATTTCCTTTCGGCGAATAAATTCAGGAAGAGTTGACGCAAATAGGTATAATCAGGGGTTTCATCAAAAGCAAGATTTTGGCAATAATTGAGGTAGACGGCAAATTCATCTGGAAATCCTTTACAAAGTAATTCCGGCGGTGTGGCAATTTTCTTTTCCTTAATCTTCTCGTACTTTTGCCGCTTTGTATTTGCCTAAAACAGAAATGAGATTTTAACGCATTTAGAGTGAGGAAAGGAATGGCAGTGATACATCGTTAATTAGAGGGTAAAAAACTTTACTCACTCTTAAACCTTCCCATGGTAGGCCACCTCGTAGGAAATACATGAGAACGTATCCTAATGCCTCAAGATCATCCCTACGAGATTGTTCAATTCCTATATGCGTATTTACACTTGCATAACGCGCTGTTCCTGTGAGGTTTTTGCCATCTCTAAAAAAATAAATCACTATGAAAAAATAAAGAGGTACTTGCCTATAAGGAATATGCTCTTTAGTTCTTGGACATTGGTATTTTTTTGCAAGACCTAAGTCAACCATGTAAACTTTGTAGGTATTTCGTCCGACACCCATTAAAAAATTGTCGGGCTTAATATCTCTGTGGAGGAAACTTCGAGAATGAATGCACTCAATACGAAAAATCATTTGGAAAGCCAACATAAGGACTGTTTTAAGTGAGAAGTGTTTCGAACAATACATATACAAATCCTGAAGGCTAGGTCCAAGTAAATCCATTACAAGATAGCTGTACTCACTACCACGCTCAAAATATCTAAGCAAAACATTATTTCAGGTTATTCGACATACCTTACACGAGGAATTCCATCACCGCCACTTAGAACTTTGTACAACTTTGCTTCAAAAAATAGTTGCGGGTGTTTAACTTGACTACTTTCTACTTTAATTGCTACCTCCTAAACATTCATTACAAAAAAATGAAAGCAAAGCACCTCGTCTGTTTTCGTATTGCGTCCCAAATAAATAGTACCAAAGGAGCCGCTTCCAATCTGCGTGGACAATTTATATTTTCCAATCACAGTACCAGTTAGTTTGCCTTGTACGGGATTTGACATGTTTAATTAGCGAAGTATGCTCATTCGCTAGTCACGGAATTTAAAAGCACACGACCTAGAGGCTGCGACAAAAACAAA
This sequence comes from Hymenolepis microstoma, assembly GCA_000469805.3. Classification (NCBI taxonomy): domain Eukaryota; kingdom Metazoa; phylum Platyhelminthes; class Cestoda; order Cyclophyllidea; family Hymenolepididae; genus Hymenolepis; species Hymenolepis microstoma. Next base: position 26,405,729 of record LR215989.1, read on the forward strand.
TTAAGCTAGTTGAAAAGTTCTAATATTATTGACAACATATTATTAATGACCACAAAAGAGAAATTAAAATTCATAATACCTAACACACATTACTTTAGACTAACTTTATTTTTCCTTTTATAAATTTAGCAGAACTTTTTCTATATAATTTCGTAACTTAGTAGTATTCAATTATTACATTAAAAAAAGCTATCTCAAACTTACTTCAGAACTGTAGGCTTATCGACTTTAGCTAAATTAATCTTTTTCATTATGCATTATTGCTGTTGACAATTATGGCATGTTAATCTAACGTAATTTGTTTAAATTGGCTATTCATTTTGTCTTTATCTGGGAGTTCATAAAATGCTATGCTAATCAGAGTAAGACAAACTATCACAAAAGTTTTTATGAATAATGCTGTTCTTGGCTCTTCTTGAGTTTAGTAATTCCCCCTCTTTGATTTCCCAGAATTTGAGTTTTCGCCCAAGTTGAACTTTTAAAGCATCAATAAATTGAAGAATAATTTATTGTTAACGTCCGTCGTGAAGTCCTAATTCGACATTCAGCCCTAAAGAAATTCATGAATAGAGGGTGTCGCAGTTTCAATCGTTTGACTTCTGAAGTACCCAAAAGTTAAATGTATTTTAGTCACGGCCTCCCGGATATGCAAAATAGAAAACGCATTGGCATATTAATTTACCCCTGAATAGTTACTGCTTATTGTGCTTTCCAATAAACATAACTAACGTATATAATTCAACGGAAACTAAGTGTGCCTTCTTGTTGTCGTTGCGCACTGCAATAAAATGAATTTGTTCATTTATTGACAAATCACACCGTTTCAACATACTGCTACACCGGCATAATCAAGAGACCGAAACATTCCTAAGTACATTCATTTTAGCTTTTGTATGCCTTAAAAGAGCTCAGTTTCAGAGTTGAAACAGTGGCGACTTACAAATAATGTATGTCAGCAGGATTATCAGCAACACTAGACTTAGAAATCTTTTCCTTTTCTCGATTTTAATTTTTTTACTTTTCTTCTCGTTTGCTTCCACCATACCCCTGAATGCCAGAATTTTTATTCATTCCATTTATTAATTCAATTTTAAAACTCTTCCTTCTTCGAAAGGTCTTAAAATCTGCAGATATGAAAGCAATGGCAACGTACGTCAATATCCAAAACAAAATTTGATTTTGCAATTTAGAATTCGTGGAAATATTTGCTAATTACAGTTTTAACTATGGTTACTTGACTCGCCTAAACTTTTATATTATTACTTTAGAAAATAAAAATATTATTATATAATTCTAAAATGGGAGTATTTTATCAACTTCAAATGACTTACCTAATTATTGTGCACGTATTTTTAATAAATGAAGATTTATAATCTGCTATTTTTTGCATTACACTATTGATACTTACTAATAATAAACGAGTATGATACTAATTATAATGGGTAAGTTTTCAGCCTATCATATATTGCAACTGAACCCACATGTAGCATATTTATGTCAATATTTTCAAGAAAAAATTCTAAACCTTCAAAAAAGGTGGAACTAAAGTTACATATAGTAAGTCGGAGTGGGTTTTTACTGCTTTATCACTCGAATCTCGTATCGTTACGAACACATTAAATAGTTGTGCGTCTCTATCGGTCATTTATTTTGTGTTAAAATTCTTTGGTGAATATTAACTTTTCTTAATTTAATACCTTTCTTATTTTATTATCTCTTAAGGCTCAAGAGTCGAGGGAACCAGTGTATGACCTGTCAGATTGTGAGCTAAGGAAGGTATTATCTATTAATAACCTTACTTTCTGTAGCTTCCTAAAGGTTTTGAGGCCCAAGCAAAATATTTTAACAAAACTATTCTCAAAATTCACACCAATTTCCTCCAAAGCATATGTGATGCGGATAAAGCGGCGAATTTTTCTCATGTTATACATTTGGATCTGCATTCAAATAAATTCAGCCAGTTTCCACCGGAAATTTTTTGTATGACACTCCTTCAAGTAATTCCGATTCTGTTATCGTTTCATATTTCTCAAGATATTAGATCTTAGTCATAATGAAATTAAGGCTGTTCCAGATCAAATAGGCATACTGCGCTCCTTGCGCAAGTTCTATCTAAGGGGTTAGTGATTTTCCGTATGCCATTATTCTCACTCTGTTTTATTTGAATATATTAAACTAATCTTTTTACAGACAACCAGGTTCAACATCTTCCTGCGAGTATTGGTGATCTTAGTTTTCTGGAAGATCTTGACTTGGATGGAAATCCCCTGAGATGTTTGCCCGTCGAAATGGGTCGCCTTATTAATTTAAAGCAGCTCAATCTTCATTCAACTTCGCTTACATTCCCTCCACAAGATATCTGCAAAGCTGGACTTACGAAAATTATTTCATACCTTCGAAAATGTACTTTTTCTTCTATGATTTTTATCCTTCAACTATTTTAATAACACATTTTTGTTTTCAACTAGCTGGAAAAATCTCTGATGACGAATTTGAACATGCTAAAACAAAAATCTCAACAGAACAGCCTTATGATGTGAGTGTCTATTCTCGTTTCTTATTTGTTCATATGATTATAGTTCTTGAAACCATAGCACATATAATTTTATAGCGTGCAGTGTTGGTATTATTTAAATGAATTTTACCAAAAAATCTACTTCTAATACCTGTAATATCTATTGAGTTAAGTGTATGTTTTGTCTAACGCACACCGTGTTTTGGGGGTGGCAGAAGATCTGCAATAACGCATCTGTTTTGATTAGTTTCCGTTTGTGTACCTCAATATTATAAATTAATGGACATTGTCTGATTATGGAGTGGTAACCCTCCACACCTTCCAAGTAAGAAGCAATGAGGTTGAAACCCATCGAGATTCACCTTATTCATTGATCAGACTGACCACACTGATTAATATTGCTTCTTAAAAAAGAACCTCAAACAAGATGAATGTTAGAACATAGGTTCCTTCGTAGTGCTTGAAGATTTAGTTTCTATAAATGCGGCCATATAGATAGATAAAATGTTAACATTTAAATATAAACTTTGCTTCATGTAAAAATTACCTTTATTCCGTTTTATTATTATTAAACCGAGTTATAAATTATTTGTGCCACTTTTCCGTCAAGACCTCTTCAAGTGCAACGGAGGATTCGGGTTTCAGTGATGTTGGTTTGAATCGACGCAGTGACCTCCATCGAAAAGTGGAAGAAGAACTGAATGCACACGCTGAATTAGCCAAACGCGTTGCTGAAACACGGATTTCTTCAATAAAAAAGCTCGCTCAGGTGGGGTCAGCTCTTATTTCAGATCATATGACCTTTTAATTTTTGTGGCTATTCTATTCTTTTATTCGTCCTAGTTATTGTTCATCTTTTTATTTTATAGAGACAATATATCTTATAAGATTTTTCATTTTATATTTAAATTTCCTACTTACTAGGAAGAAGATGTTATCAAAAATGAGTTACTGTTTCTACAAAGGCATCGAGATGAAAAGAGAAAAAAACTCGTGAACAGCCTTCGTGATACCCTAGATCATGCAGACGACTTGATAAAGCTCTTGCAAAAGAGGCAACAAATTAAATTGGAGGACACAGACCCGCCTTCTCTTGATAGCCTTCCTTATTTCACTCTTACGGATGAGAATAGGCGAAAGATTCTCGGTATGTTCTTACGTTTTTCTCTCATACTAATCAACCAACATCAGTCCCCTATTCATATTTTTTGGGGGGATTTAAGAATCAATGCATAACATGCTTGCGGCCTCTGAGACAGCATTTACACATCATCGTGACCTTATGAAGAATATTGCCATGACAAATCCTAACCAAGGTGACGTCAATCCAGCTATTCAAAGCATCCTTGTTAGTCACCAGGCTAATCAAGCCAAACTCGCAGCCCAGGTTGCAGTTGAGGTAATTAGTTTGCTCTTGACATGGAATGAGTTTTTTTAGATTTTAGACACATTCTATAATTTAATTAACCTAATAGTCGTGTTTATTATCCCAAAATCGTTGCCCTTTCCTACTCATCTCTCTTGGTGCTTTTGTCTTTGTATCCCAGTTGTTTTATTATTTCTTATTGCAGGCAATCGAGCTGTTTTGCTTCTCAAGTACACGTTCTGTTAACTATATATATATATATATATATATATATATATATATATATATATATACGGAATATGTCAATGTCTTGGATCCAGCTAGCGAAGGAAGAAATATTGGAAGCTAGGGATAATAATTTCTATTTTTCCTTCAAATTTCAAGACTTGACTCCTGGTTTCTTTAGTGCGTCCATGTCTAGGAGCTTGCTGATCAATTGACTGAATTGGGCTGATAGTCGTTTCATCTCGAAAAATTTGTGTATTCTACTGACCAAATTAAGAGGATTTTAATATAATAGAGTTCTCTGTATTATAGTTCTTTTTTGTTATAACTTTATTTCTATTCAAATAGGAAATCGAACAGATGAAAGCGTTCGAGTGTCTTCAAAAAGAGCATGATGCTCGGCGTCGACAAATTGTCGTTGACATTCGCTTGATCGAAGCGGAACTCTGCAGACTTACCCAAGCAGAACTAGAGCGCAAGGTCACTCAAGGAGCTGCATCAGTTATTGACTTCCTAGAGCGTCGAAAGGGCCTCGTTCGTTTGCTAGCAGAGCTGCGGAAGCAGAAGGAGCTACGGGAATCCGAGTTGCATAGACGTTTGGTGAGCGAAATTCTCTTACTCAAGTTATTTGCTCCATTTATATCCAAACTCGTGATTCCTTACAGTGATAGGTGGTTTGAAATAGATAGGAGGAAGACAAATAATCTGACTTTTGTGTGGCGATAAATGGTCAATTTCCGAGAGATTAAGTCTTCCAAGCAGATAGCTTTAATGCGAATACATAACTTATGGTTTATAAGTCAAATTTGAGGGGGTGCCAGTCAAAATTCGGTTTCGTCATTAACTCCTTCTTTACTATTAAACTATGAGTATGAAGTGTATTTTTTTTATTTTTGGGAGCATGGTAATATCGGCTGTTGCAGGTGTCACATCAGGCTCAGTAGGTTATTGTGCACTGTTATCCATAGTTAGGAGAAGGGCCTAGAGATAGTTGAACGGCACTAGCTTTGTCAGAGAGATAGTTAGAGATGGAAACAAAGAGTTGCGAACGTGATGTTAATGGGCCAATTACAGCCATGCCATTCGTGCGTGTGTGTGTGTGATCACAATGGCATGATTTTAATGGACACACACTAGTTGGCAATTGAAGACCGCCTAATCGAATCAAGCTGATTCCACTATTGGCAAACGAATGTTAATAACGTCGGGTGTCCAATGTAGACGCTCGCTAAAGGCAGTCTGACTAAGTCTTAACGACAGCTTGATCTGAGGCTGTGGAAACAAAAAGCAATTCTATTTAACTCACGGAGAATTAATTTCGAAAATTTAGTGAAAATTTTATCAAAATTTATATAGTTACTCATCACAATAAGAATACGGGTGTCAAGCTTGCTCCAAAATTGGTTGGGTGTGTGCATTTTCTTCCCATTGTGGCCTATCATAATTGGTAGCTAAGGTTGTGTTAAGATTTATAGCCATAATGTTGGCCATAATAGCCATAATAATTCTCTCCTAAGAGCCCTACCAACTTGAATGACAACACTAAACAACTGCATCTTTATTCCATGTTGTCGAAACATTTGCATCCAAACACATTTTCACATAAAATGTCATTGTTTTTTTTTTCACGGGCAAAGTGGCTCCAAAATTAGTTTTATCGATTGAAAAGTGCGGATTTTTTTTGGGTTACTTACCTTCTCTGCCCTCTTTAGATGGAAATGGAGGAGCAGAAGACTCGGGATCAAGAAGACTACTGGCTTGTGCAATACCAACGTCTCATTGATAGGAAACCTGCAATTCTCAATAAGGTATCTCACTAGTGTGCTTAAATTTATTATTTTTTAAATATATTAACAACTACATCAGCTCTCAAAAATCAATACTGTTCAAATGGATAAATTTGAATAGGAAGAATTTCGCAGAGCAAGTCGACAGGCACTGAGCATCCGCTCTTACTGCTCTGCTCCATGCGTTCACTAGAAGTACCTTTGAATTTAATTACATCAATCCCGGAGAAAATGCATGAGTGCAGCTATTTTCAGAGGCTTTATTATCATCCTTTGTAAAGCTATAGGGAGAGTATGATTCAAGTTGTAATTTCAGCCCACTGTCTGGACCGATCAGTGTCGTGTTTATATTATCTATTCAGATACCCGAATACCAGACAGTGAATGGACTCGGTGGTCTTGAGCTATCTTTTTCGACGTCTTGTCTAAAAGAACTTCCTTCAAAATAGTAAAGAAAATCAGATGGTATCCACAATTTCAAGCCTTTCCTTGATCGCTTATCTTAATTATTATTTAACATAACGAATCCGGAACTGGGAACTCGATCTCGGCTCTTTTATTTTCCTTTTTTACCTTTAGTTAGGAACCTATCCTCTATATAACTTAAAAGTATACAAATTTGCCACTATAATTCTACGTTGATAATTAATTCTGAGGAACAGTGATCGCTTTCTATTCAACGAAAATCCACTTTTGCATTCAAATTATTTATTTTTAACTAATTATCCTCTTCTCTCCTGGGTATCTTGTATGTTATCCTTTTAAAAATTGACTCTACAGCTCATGGTTAAAGTGATCGATTGATTCAGCAGTAAGGGCAAAGAGTTCTCAATCTATTCTGGTGTATGACTAAAACGCCATTCGACTTCCTAACAGTAGATTTCCGGCTGTCCCAAGTACGTTAAAGCAAACGTTTGGAGATAGAAAGTTCGCATTTTATAGTGGAGCATAAAATTACATCTCGTAAAAGCTAGGAAGGAATTGTGTCTTACTTTTAACTTCTTAATTGACCAAACGAGTATCTTTTTGGAGAAATTCGGCGTTACATTCAATTCTTTGAAGCAATACCAAGAGTTATTACGGACAAAAGTAATTGGTATTCGTTTTCCTATTCGCGAATTTTACATCTTAATATCCAATATCAATTTGTATTAGTCACTAAATTTGACCTTCAAGCACTCCTAATACATTATGTTCTTTGGCGGTAAAATGACTCAATAAACTTGACTAATGCCTTACTTATGCCCCATCTAATTAACTTCTATCGTCCTGTTGAAAGTGATTTAAAGCGCAATTTGCTTGCCCGTTGCCTCATGATCTGCTTTTTCTCCCTGCTTTCTCCTTTTCCTAATTAATTTTCGCGATTTTTCCCATTTTATTCTTTATCCGATTCCATTTCCAAAAGGCCTCGCCTTGTTGTTAACACGTATCATTGCTAAAATGTCTTGTATTTTTTGCGCGATTTCCATACTTGTTTGATCGGAATGGGCTGCTTATACGCAGTGGATTTTAAGGAAAAAGGAAATTCACTGAAATCCTATTTCCTTTAGTCTTTACTGATCAGGGTGAATGATCATTTGATTTACAGTATTTGCTCCAACGGATTTAGAATTCGTGCTATGTGATATCTATTTCTTTGAACCAACTTAGTACAATGTCTTCGTTCTCTCTTATCAAGGAAAAGACAACCGATTCATGAAAATGAATCTAAGAATTGCTAATTGTTATTTCTCATTTATCACTTGAACTAATATGCAGTATTCTATTAAATAAATATATGCGCATTGCTTTATTGTTTTAGTATTGAGGAAGAGGGTTAGATGCTTTGATTCTTGGAGCTCAGATTCTACGACCAACTCTAAAGTTGTTTAAGCTACGGATATTGGTATTTGGCGTTCCAGAGTAGTTTCAGTCGTTGAAAAATATGCAGATAGCTTTAAGCAGCCCACGCTTGTTGGTCACACAATGTCTCAAATTAATCCGCTGACTCAGCTCTCTTCGCACATCATGGTTTGGAAAAGCAAAAGTGTTCCGTGCCGTGCATCCCATCAGGCCTTTTTTCACTTTCTCAAGAAGCTCATCCTTTTTATCCTCTGTAACTATATGCGCCCTAGTATTGTCTTTTCTCATATTAAATTTCGTCATTATCAGCGTATTTTTAAATTTCGAGAAACCGACATACCACTAGCTCTAAAATATCCACATGCTCAATTATCGGGAAGTGAATTTTACTTTAGTTAGGTTTTGAATTACCATTTCTAATTCATTGCTATTGACAAACTCGCATTTGACGTCTTACTGACGATTTTTAAAGAGTATTAATGCTTTTTCTTGCTGTTTTGTTTGGTTGTAGGAATCCTTCCTATCAGGTGAAATACGTGAGGTTCTTGCAATCGCAGGAGCTGAGGACTACTTATCCAACTTTGAATACCACCGCATTACGCGGGATCAATTTCCAGCACTTACTGATGAGGACTTGATCAGGGTATGCGGTTTGATTTCTAAATCCCCACGATAGAGAATAGACTAGAATTTTTGCTATTTTTCCTTCTGGAGAAACATCCAAACGCATAGGGAGTGGAGATTCATAAAATAGAGTATGTTCACTTAAGAGGGAATTTCGGATTCCATATAATAGGAGTGGGAGTCAAAGAGTCAAGGGAACTGTATTTCATCTGAGCTCAAAATTATCAGGTCGACTGGTGTTTCAAGTTGACGTTCTTTAAGCCACTCCTTCCTTCTGTCATCTTGCTCTACGTAGAGAATATATGTGGATGGCGAGTTTTCATATGATTTCGGAATCATAATATTTCACATAATTTTTGTAGCGCTCATCTAGGGGACAAAGAAATCTACCAGTTGACAGATGGGTTTGTGGTGGTGGATCTGCTAGTGCCTTTTCACTTCACTTTCACTTGCAACTATTCGATGAAACTGAAAATCTGCATAGGATATCTTTTTAACATGCACCTTCCTGTTATAGTTGGTGTTTGATAATGCGATGAATAGGATTATTAATAAATTTTTATCATTCAACCTTTTCTCTCCTCGCGGATAAGTCTTTCCAATGTCTTGGGTCGATTTATAATCGGTAAGATGCCGTCCAAATATCACCAACTTTCGTTTTTCATTCATGATATTTAGCTTTGCGATATCCTCAACTAGACCAATCTCAGTCATCTGGGAGCCAAGGTATCTACAAGAGCTCACTCGATTGTTTTTGTAATCATTTATATTGGCAGATTAAAGGTAAGTGACATTGTACTTGATACACGACAAAGAGAATGGTAGATGTAGGTTTGTAATTGAGACAACAATCGAGAGCAGGTAAGTGTCATTGGTCTTAATACAACGTGGCCAAGATAAAAAAGACATGTGTTGAAGTTCATGCTGAGCACTTTCAACATTCGAAGAGAATATAATGGAATGTAAATGTTTTAACATAAATAGTTGAAGTTGGCATCAACTCGTGTCATTTTGGGTCGCTTATTACGGTTCCTCATGTTTGCACTTCTTCCAAGCCCTGTATTCGTACATTCTTGGAGATAATCAAATGAGGTAGTAAACATGGACCGCTCTGTTTCATCGAAGCGGCCTCCATACCTCCATAGAGAAGGGACGATAGAGAATAGTTGCAAATTCGGTAGTCCAATGCAAACAAGCCAAAACGTGAAGAGGAAATGTTTGCCAGCTCTCTCAGATTCAAGAATACGAAGTAAATGAAGCGGCGTTGGCCATTTCAGTATAACTATCACCAATTGGGATGAACTAATATGGCAAATGAGATTTAGGCTAAAAGTGTGGGAAAATAAGCATGATTAATTCCTTGACCTCCTCTAATTTCGTTTATAGCCTTTGGGATATAGTTAAAAGCGAAGCGAAGAATTAACATCCGAATTAACATATCCCGCAATGCGTGAATGGGATTATATGGCACTGTTTAAATTTCAACTATTTTATAGTACAACGCAGCCTCCCATATTTGATTTAGATACACCTATCCATACGAATGAATATAGAAATAGGCGACGATAACGCTGGCTTTAATGGAAGGTGTAGATCACACTTCTTGTCATCGTGATAGAATAGGCTTAAATAGCATGTGTTGCCCACAAATGTGTAATCGATCTAAATGCCTAACATACTTTGTCGCCACATGCACATTGAAATTGTGTGTGCATTAGTTCGATTTGTTCTTTTAATTAATATATTGTAAATGACCACAGTTGACTTAAATATAGTAACGCTGAAGTGAACTTTTGTATTTAGATGAGACTAAATAACGTATTCTTTGCGATAAACAATGTCTTTGTCTATAATTTCAAGAGGTATGTAATCAAACACCCACTCAACTCTACGCTATAAACATGGGAACCACTTATTTCAAGCAATCCACTCTTTGCTTGTAACCTTTACTTGCAGATGCTAATTATCCTCCTCCGTTCTTAGATCGGTGTTAGCGCTGTCGGTGTGCGAAAAGCAATTCTTGAGGCAATTGTCGCCCATGCTAAAATTCAGGTTCGTTCTCTCTCTCTATGTCATGCTTCATTTATATGACTCTGTCATTAGTGTTATTTCTAAATATGCTTCGAATGAAGGTATTTTCCTAATACTTCTTGCGTGTTAAAGGGTCCAGTTTAAGCCTTTCCCTGCATATTGGCCACATTGATATTCAATCTCGTGACCTATGAATTGGCAGATGTGCTTGGCCATTTAACTACTTATTAAACATGTAGTTCTCAGATGCTTTATTGAAAAAATAGCTATTTTAATGCTTTGATTTATCTGAGTAATAACGAATCCATTTAGTCGAAGTTCGTCCGAATTGGCTAATTATGTGCATTGTTTTCAAGTTCTAGTACATTAAAGAGAGAGAGCTCCGTGAAGCTTTGAAGTCATTTTTCTGTATTTTAGCATTCTATTTCAACTTTGATTTAGAGCTGAAGGTTATGTTTGTTGTCATTGTGTTGAAGACCTTAAATTTGAAATAATTATATGAAAGTGCACGTCCAATTTGGTGGTTGCTTTGGTAGTTTCACCTGAATACCATAACTATTACCCCCACCCAGGTCGAATAGAATGAAACGATTATCAGGATGAAATTTATAAAGTTCATTAATGGAAGTGTTGACAATACTCGACTTAGGATAAGTGTTGAACATAGCATTGCACTGATGAATCACGAAACTACCTAAAGCAAAATAATGTCTATTTGCAAGAGAGAGAGAGAGAGGTGTAAATAAGCCTGTTAATAGCAATCTTCCTCCTTTGTTCCTAACAGAAGGACTGGATGGTAGAGCCTTCAGCACCAATACTAAAAGCGTCAGCGTTGGACGAGATTGAATCTAGTGAAGTTGAGGACGTAGTGTTCAATAAATCTTCGTCGCCGGAAGCTGACGCCATGCCAAGCGCTCCTCCAGCTCATATTGTTGCTCGTTTCGAGCTTGAATGCTGTATCTGTCAGGATGCTCAGGTAATGTTAACATATGCACTTTCCCTATCGATTTATATCTTCCCCCTACTGACATGTTAGCTTCTTTTGAATGCTTTTATTTGATGGATTTATGCTGTGCTTTATCCTAAAACGACTTCAATAGCATATAAAATTCCTATGGCATTTTGCCTTCGTGTGAAGAAATGTGGCTTGTTGTATTAGCTGAATCACATAGTATTTGGGAAATTGAAGCGCTTCCATAACTGTGCTGGATGTGGGTGAAGGTTAATCCATTGTTGCGGTTTTCAACTGCAACCTATTTTCAGCACTTAACTAGTTAGCATGCCACTTCATTATTGGGTGGGTAGTAAGTGCCATTTGGTCCTAAGGAAATGTTCGAGTCGATATAATTATACTATAAATGGGCATTCCGTTAATCCTTCCACTTCTTTCATTTACATATCGAATTAGCCATGTCAGTCAAGAAATTCATAAAAATAATCCAGCCGTATGACTCAGCTAATTAAAAAAAATAAGTCAATTGAATACATGTGGAAAATTGCTCCAAATTTTGTTAAAAAGACCTGCACCAAGTCATTTTGAATCATGAAATGTGATGGTGGCCGATTACTCTCCCTCTTTCACTGACATGCGTTTGAGCACAAGTTTAATTGCACTAAAAGAGCACGTGCAAATCGTTATCTATTCCATAAATAGCTTTTATTGTCGCCTCTACCATATTAGAGTTCGTGATTGCATGCAATGCAGTTGGGGAGTGGGTTGAAATTCCAGCTCGCTTATCGGGGTTTATTTCGACTTGCAGCTTAGAAGAGCAGGCTCTTCCCCCCCCCCCCCTCCCCCTCCCTCCCTCCACTTCTTGTTAAGCATCGGCTTGCCAACTTTAAACTGCTCTCTTCCTATCTCCTCTTCCTTGCTTCTGTTTCATTTTGTCATTTATAGGGAGTTTGAGCTTTGTTATTGGAGGGGATAGTTAACTTAATATCATGCTAGCTCTTACGGCCATGTATCTTACCTGCTACTAGAGACCTAGTGAATCTAAAATGGTTAACCAACGATGCAGATTTATACACTGGTAGATAAGCTGTGAACTTTGTAAACAAGACTTCACCTTAGACTCCAGGGGCAAATCATAAAATGTAGCTGTTAGAACACTATTACATGAAGCAGTGGACTACGCCCAAAAAGTAAAAGGCGCACATTCTGAATGCAAAGACTGCACTTTGTTAGTCTCTTGATGCTTTGACTTCAGCTTCCATTTCTGCTCTATCGCCTTCTTTTAGCTCATATATTGGACAGCTTTGTTGTTCTCCATGCTCAGGTGCTTTTTCACCATAAAAAGTTACACTTTTTATCTAAGCGTCTGCTAATGCCATTCTCCCTACTATGGTTATTTATATCAAATGGCAGGCTTTATGATAGCTATCATTAACCCTTCATTTATGAACTTGGGAGTTAAGTAAATTGATTATTAGGATATTAAAGATGATTTCCACTTTTAAGACCATACACACTTCATGCCTCTATAATTTACACCAAGACTTTTGATACCCTGACCTTATTACCTTTTATTATTAAACCCATTGTATTGCCATTATTAGTAGTCCCATTCTACTTTATGCAAAGTGCTCCTCTCTTTTACTTTACTACATAACTTATTGTTATTTCCAATTGTTTTTCTTTTCTAGTGCTCCATCATATTTCTTCCATGTGGTCACGTCTGTTGCTGTGAGATATGCTCCGCCAAGGTTTACCAGTGTCCTCTCTGTCGTGTTGTTGTGCAGCAAAGTGTTCTATTGTCGTGAGGCAGCTACTCACAACCTGACTTCTTCGTCAAATATCTTGTTTTCTTACTCTCTTGACAATCACTAACTACCACTAATAAAATACTATGGTCATAGTTTGCCCCTTTTACTCCCATAGCGTACACATGATTAGTATAGAAATTGGTCAATGCAATTATAGACTAGGCTGCTACTACAACTGCTACTGCTACCTGCTGGGAAAGCAAGATGGCTGCATAAATAGTGTGGATAAAAGTAATTAGACGTCCGGCTAGTAATTTGGTAGGTTGAGATTCCAGGTCCTGCAAATCCTGTGATTGGATGAACTTGCTCAGGTGCACTGATTCGGTTTTATTAATCAAAAGTAAATTTGCTTGTAATATAATGCTTATACCCAACCTTCGATATTATAGGATAAGAATGAATCTGCATGAGAAATTGCTATAGTAGAAGGTGGATTCAAAGGTTGTTATTAGTGTATCGTGCTATAGGGATTGTTTTGCAAGTGTAAAATGGGAAAATCCAGTGAAGCCATGATTGTACCGCCGGAACCGCTCATTCTCCCTCCCCCCAAAGAAAAATCGAAATGTTTCAACTAGAGAGCTCAATCGCAAGATGCGGCGACTGGGATCCAATTTATTAAATCGCAGTCGTACGTCGAATACTTTTTATTGGGTGTGTGTCAATCATACTACATATACACCCAAAGATTATGAATTTACCAGCCCACTTCTTCGAGCCAATTCCACGATATCGTAAAAGGTAGTCGCCTCTGAGTGTTATAATAAAACATCGGCTCGTTTTCAGGTCCATTTATTTATTACTTCGGTTGAATTTCATACCCGACTGATTTTTGTGCTATCAATTTCCTGCGCCCACCTACTTTCAATACAGTTGTCTTGCATCGCATGACGCTGAGATCTTCTTTTCCACTCCATTTATTGGAGTAGGAGAAATAGCAGCTTAATATTGTAGGCTATGCCTTTCAAACCCACATATGTGACCTTATGGATTTAGAAATATTAACTACCTCGAGCGTAATCACGAATTTAAAGCTTGTGACAACTGGATAGTACAATTCCAAGTTACCAATTGGAGCCATGTCTTAGATGTATTGTTAGGGGTATTCACTCTGAGGCTTTGATCTAGATGTGTACAGGATATTTCTAGGCTACAGCTAACCCAGATCTGGACCATAGACAGGTGTGCCCGACTCTGAATAATTAATTAATTTTAAATAGACACTTTATGGAAATCCCGGACTGATGATTTTTGGGACTAATAGTCAGTGGCAGTGTGCACCCACAAAATGAGGCAACTTTATGAATGGTGATTGTCACCTAAATTCAAAATCCTGACTCCGCAGTGTTCGAGTTATGATTGTTGATATTCCATCGGAATGTAAATCGTTGTAAACGCTCAGAATGTGAAACATTGGGAAATCCAAAACTTGGAAAGTCAGTATGGCCATTGACCAATCCATTACTCCTCTGCTCAGTCAGAGAAACATGATCATAATTAAAGATGGACGCTTCCTCTCATCTTAATTCGTCAGGTTTTTTAGTTCCATCTTTCATACACCCTATGGACTTTATGTCATTTCATTTTTTAACCTGTTTTATCTAAAAGAGGTTGGTGATTTGTTTAAGAAAGTAATTTTTGGATGTTGTTTTCAGATATGTTAATATAAGGCTATGTTTATGGCGGCAATATTACTCGCCCCCTGCAAAATCTCAAGGAAAATTCAAAAGTGCTTGTCACTCAGTTTTACCAACTACACCAGCCTCAATGCATATTAAGCTTCGAAAACCCCCCTCCCTTCAGATCTTAATCCGATGGGCAATTATGTGGGGCGCCATCGATAAAGACACTAATCGCTGTGACAGTACCACAAAGACCAAATACTTAGCAGACAGGATCAGAGGAGGTTTTGAGATCCTTCACGAGGGAAGTGCAAAATCAGCTTGCTCTAGGTTCCGGGCCGGATTGAGGCTGTCTGGACGCTAATGACAATGCTGTACTTTCCCTGGGTATTTGATTTTTGTTAGAAATCTATTAAATGTTACAGTTACCAACTCCCTTTTGCTGATGAGGCTGTCAAATCCACCCCGAACACCTTGTACGTATTGTTTCTTAATATAGACCTAATTTTAAATTCGCTTCTCATATTTTGTAAGATTAGAGAACCGTATTGTTGTTAGTTCTTTGTCTGGTCATTAATTTAGTTGATACATTTTCAACTCCTAAGTCATTTTTAAAATTCTAGCATTTGGCTACGTACCTGTTTAGGTCTTTACTGTTGCAAAAACGTTGAAATCTAAATTCGTTCCACTTTGTACTTTCTCTAAGATAATTAAGCACCACCTAGGACATTCGTGTTTATTGAAACGAAATTCTCGCATTCACGAAAATAGCTGGGCAAGTAGCAACTGGTGACGATTTGGGGTAATCAAAAATGTTTTTAGAAAGGCGTTACAAATAAAAAGAACTTCCAGGGACTAGTTTCTAGTTGTTTTAAGTCTTATGAAACATCAACGGAATCAATGTTGATACCAAATCCAATACGAGGCTCTTCAAAGGACTTTTTGAAGATGCAATAAACTTTCTTTCCGGTTAAGAAAAGCGAGAATCCTGAACCCATTCTCCAAAACAATACCTCTTCAAAGCCATGTGTGTACCCAAATAGCGTAAAGCACGCTATCTTTGTGTTATGAAGCCAAACCAAATATTTTCGGTACACCCAATCGATTATTGAATACTCGCATCCAGCATTGAAGCATTTATCACCGCGATTATTGATTGATTAGGTAGCAAGTCATTTACCACTTGTCAAACTCCATATAAGCCATTTTTTCTCTGAATTCCGATTAGAGATAGGTTTATGAAGAAGTGATACAATTGATCGAAGCGTAAGTAAAAAGTCCATTACAAATTTATTAAATTAAAAATTACAGTCACAAATGCACACAGAGATTTCAAGCAAATGTTTTGTGGATAGGAGAGGATTAACACTCATCCAGGGGCCAATATCAATTATGATCACCATCATAATTATTCACCAACAGCTTAATATAAATGATACAATAAAGAGACAAGGTAGACACGGAGGTGGAGAAATTTCGTCGGGATAATTTGCATAAATTGCCGTTGCATTTCATAGGGCGAAGAAAAATAGCAAAAATATAAGGGGAATGAAAATTAAAGATGCATAATTGATTGCGACAATTTCATTAGGAGAGGGAGGAGAAGGAGAAAATGGAGAGAAAATCATCACTAAAGGCACGTAGAGAGATTTAAAAGGCCAACAACTATTTACACATATTTTTTCTCTTTCCCTTTTCAAATTAAGCAGTGTCATCGTCTTCGCCAAAAATCTTCTTAGTAACCATGAAAAGGGCCTTTGTTCGTCGAACATCCAGTTCAGAGTAGCCACTAGGGTTGTGGTCTTCTTCATTGTTGGAAGTTGACGGTTTTGTAGCTGTGTTAGTAGATGCTCCTTCTGAATTCGCCTCTTTTGGGGCATTTCGACGCAAATGAACTGGCTTAGGAGGTACTAGAGGGGCACCATTCGCAACGCGTTGCCGAAGTGAAAAGTCCAAGTTCTCCGCGTCCAGGTACTGGATTCCTGGTCCGGTCATAGTATCTGGTGTACTCTTTGGCTAATAGTAAACAAATAGTAAAATAAACATTAAAATTGACCGTATGGAACATTGCTAGATTATGTTTGGAAATGGACTATATATACGCTGACTCACAATTTTACTCGTCCCCCACTTGCTTCAAGCGAATCCATCCACTTGCAAGCTGAAAGCACCAGAAACCTAACCTATTAACACCAAGACCCCTACTCGATTTATCTCCCTGTGCTAGTATAAAATCAGACTCACCCATACTCTCATCAAATTAGCCAGATTTAACTAATTCATAGAAGTAATTCACCAATCACTTCAGGATACAAATCAAGAAATTTAAAATGCTATAGGATTGACAAATAACGCGAGTAATTAAGATTCACAAAATTCTTTAATAAAGACCCACTCAGAATGAATGACCTCTCACCTACGGACATTTTTTTACGTTACTAACACAAAATTATACTGTGAATAGCATGAAGAAAAAAGTTGACTTCCGTGCTAAAATACAATGATCCAATGAGAAGAAGAGCAAGAGAAATTGACTTACAAATGGCTGTCATTTCGATTGTTCTATCAATCAAATAAGTATCCCTATCGGCAAAGATTGCTAAAAAACATAGGCTTCCATGCTTACAACTAGCTTATCATTTTAATAAACAATTATCCAACCCGAATTACGGTTTAGCACACTACGTGATAAACAGAGCATCCTAAAAACGAACCGTTAGGGAGCCGATGCGAATTTAAAAGTACTATAACACAGACATCCACAACTCAAAGTGGAAGAGTCTAACCTGTATCTTGGAATAGCCTATAAATTCCCAATCCTGTTAAAAGTAGGCCCACAACCTTGCTAGAGCAACTGTATAGATCGGCACATGGGTCAAAAGGGAAGTCGAAAAAGAAGCTTAGTGTGGCCATTGGCTAGACTAGGCATTTAACCCTTTAACGTCCTATGGGGCCGTAAGGTCCCCTTTTAAAATGAGTTCATTGGTACTAGACTCATAACAGAAGGGAAAACAGTGGGGAAAATTTTTTAGAACGCAAAAAAGAATTCGGGTTAAAATAAAAGTGTCGAAGCAGTCTTAACATTGTTCAATGTCTTATAAAAGTACGACTTGATAGCGTTACAATAGCAAAAGAAGAAATAATAATCCATGTACAGAAAGTGTACTTATCTTGGAGAGGAGAAGATATTTTAACATTTCTCCAATAGATAGATTCTATTTATGCCGCTTCCCCATTTGCACTATTAGTTGAAGCGGTCAACCATTCTAACTGAAGACATGAGCGCTAACGCTGGACACAAATAAGTCTAAAATATAGCATACCTTAGTGTTAGATTTCTCTTTAATAGCGTTCGACAGTGGTAGAGTAACTTCACTCGGCGATGAAGCAGCGGCTTCAGCTTCACCGGCTCCGTCGAGGGGTATAAAAGTACTAGGCTCTTTCGCACACCTGTCTACCGACGATTCTGCGGTAACTTCTTCATCCTCGGTGCTGTCATCACTTGAAGATGATGAGCTCGTGTTTCGGCAACGTTTCGGTAGCTGTATCCTACAAAAACAAGGGGTCTATTAATTTAGACATTAATCAACAAAATTAATTAATAATCAATGCAATTACTGCATACTCATTAACAATAGATGGTTCCTTAGCACCTGCATCTGCAGCGGTAGCGGTGGAACTTTTAAGAGGTGGTTTTGAGTTCGAGACCTCCGGCGAAATTTTGTCCGATTTTGCTAAAACGGGGGCGTTGTGATATTCAAATTTACTCTCAACAGCTAGAAGCAAAACAAAACCGTACTCACTACTCATAACTTTACCAGTAACACTAAGTGCGTGTGTGTGTGTGTGTATGTGTAGTGAAAAGAAAAGACTAGAATTTACCTTTAAAATCAACTGTTGAAGAGTCCCAGACGTTGAAATAAACGCTATCGGGCCGATCTAAAATTTATAGAACATTACTTTTAAGTAACAGACGATGTACTCCAAGTGCTCGTAAATGTACTTAATACAACGCGAAAAAAACAGACATCCAGACATTGTAATCGAACATTTAAAAGTAATTATAAACAATGAACTGTCAGGCCTAGATGGATACCAAAATTGGTATCATAAATCCCTTCAATAGAAGATTAACACGAGGAGCAAAACAACCAAATTTTATGGTTGCATTCGTCGAAGTTGCAGTATTTGAACAACCGACAATTCACTTTCCCAAAGTGCACTCGTTCATTTAATATAGCACACGTCAATGCTAATTCTTGAATTTATCCAATTAGGGGACTAATCCCATTGACCTATTTCGTAGCCCCACCCAATTTGTAACTTGGTTTATAGGTCATACTCTACTCTACTTTGGCATGTGATTAATTTTTTCCTAGGCGTTCCAGCAGAATAGCCATCTATTTCAATTATAAGTAAGAAATGGGAAGAATCAATCTGGCAAGAAAATATCAGTCATGGAGGCAATTTGGTTATGCAGCAGCACTGGATATCAATCAAATAAGCCAACAGTCTATCGGCGTGACACTATGATTAGACAAATCAAGAATGATGGCTACCTTTCGTAGCGGAAGCTCGCTCTTATCTCAAGTGTCACCGCTTTGTTTGTTTCACTATAAAAGCTGCCTTGACCATTCTGGTTATTAACCACTAAATAAGCAGGAAATACGGATTTATGTACAAAATTCTAATCCATCGACATAACATCTGCTTCACAATGTTCACACGGTTTCACTTGATTTTCATTTTTGGAGCTGTCTTTAGCTCCTACCATGGTGTTATATTGGCGCATTTTCACGCCTATACCTCATATTCATACCAAACGTATAAAACTGTGTAGATTGTAAAGGAACTTAGGAAAAACGCTTGTTTACCGATAATTTCCTAGCGCCAATCTTGGATTGAGGAGATACTGAATTAAGTTCACTTCCAACCTTCGGGTGTGAAAAGTTTTCGTGCGGTGTGATAGGAAAGGCATTTTTATACGTATTTTGTACACCAATTGCCTAAATTTAAGCTTCAAGGAACAGGAAACGTTGAATATTTCAATAGAAGAAACCTAATTTTGCTAGAACAAACACAATGAGGCTACTGCCACGTCCTGAGCCTTTCAATTAGATGACACACTTAATATGATATTTATAACCTACACCTAAAACTAACCATCAATGGTTATCATCGTTCTTTTACTTAATTTAATCCTTAAACAAAGCAAACACAGGCATAAAGTGAAAAATAGCAACCAACTAGGAGAGTCCATTGGAAATAACGGCGTTACTTACCCTGGCCATTTAGGAAAGGTGTTTCACCCGCGACTGCGCTGGTATCCGCAGTGGCGGAGCCATTTGCCTTGAGATTAACGTAAGGGTGATCAGGCTGCGGTAATATCTAAAAATGTATGCGTGTGACGTTGCTTTAATTTATAAAATGATAACCCCGCCCCTCCCCTCCCCCTCTCACACACTCCCACTACTACTTGACGAACCCCGTCGAACCAGTCGTTATAGGCTAAAACCGTAAATAATCTTGCAGCTAAAGGTATACTACAATTACTTAATAGTCATACCGCAACTTCATATCAATAGAAGATTTAGAAATTCAATATCTATCTCCCTGAAACATACTTCGATGAAATAGGCATTTAACTGAACACTGTATGAGTTAATTAAATACTTTCAAACCTAAGACATGCGGAATGCTTACATCTGAATAATGTTCTAGAACTAGAATAATACAACTGAATGCATGAAATTAGAAATACGCAATAAAATTAGATAGGTGAACAACTAAACAGCACCTATCCTTTATAACTCCTCTAGAAGTCTATCTTAATTGGCGAAGATGAAAAAACTGGTGACTCATGAACCAATGTAATTCTTAACCGATAAATATAGTTCCACACATTCGAGATTTGCACGCTTTGACCAAATTGTGCAAAATGTTTGAGCGATAAATGGCCAATCTCGGGTCAGTGCGAGGGTACACAGTGTCACACCCACACTGTGTATCCCGAACTGTTTCCAAAATTACAGAATAAATCATTGTAGGAAGAAGTAGAAAATTTCTCCATTTGCAAACCTAAAAATAAGTGCAGTTGGGATGTCCATTCAATTTATTCCAACTAAATACGTTTCTAATGGAGATACCATGGTGTTAGTTAATTCTCCTCGAAAACGAGAGTATTTTGACGTTCGAAAAATCGTTTTCATCATTTTGAAAAACCCTTCTTGATTAATAAAGACTCCACGACAGCTCTCGCCTCACCAAGTTAAATAGTATACGCTTTTACTCACATGGTAGCAGTCATCATCGTCTGCAGGAGCTTCACCAAAGGAGGTTCGGTATTCTTCAGTCAACCCTCGATCCACGTAGGAATTCTACAATTAGAAGAATTTGAATGCCAAGTATGCGATGATTAATTGTTCAAAAGCACGAAAAGAACGTAATTATCCATCGTAGTCAGGAAGTGATTAGTTACGAAATTGGTGAATGAAAGAGCGCCAAAGTGCCCTCTGCGATTTCGATCGCTAGCTTTGTTGTGAAAAGGGTGATTGTCGTAAGCTAACAGCAAATTTCACCCAAAAAATCAAAGCAATATCGCTTGAAATTTAAAACAGATTAACTGATATAATAGGTAAGAATGATATTTCTGGATGATATAGTGCCACATTGACTTGTATCGGATATGTAATATTATAGCACTATTAAATAACCATTCAAAAAAGAGAGATGTTATGTTATTGATAAGAATTTAAATATATAAGAACTCGGGTTAAGGTGAGATGGAACAATTAGAGGCAAAATGTGAGCGGATCAAATGAAAGTTCAAAAAAAGGGGGGTGAGGGGAAGGAGAAGTATCAAAAGTGTCTTTGCCCAATTAACAAAGGGAAAACCCGAAGATTTCATTCGTGAATGGGAAACCTCGCCACATATTTAGTAAAATAAGTGAAGAATAGAAGAAATTTCTACAATATAGCCGCTCTCTTGACCAGAACTGGATTAATAATTCATCTAACAAGAGATTAATTTACTAGATCAAAAAAATTCATTTTCCATATATAAAACTGCATTCCACAACATATATTCTGATCAGATGAGTTTACAGGCTTCAACTTGCAATTAAATTATGAATATTTGCTCACGGATTATCAACTTTGAATTCCTCCACATTCAATTTCCAAACGATAAATTAATTAGGACTTTGGAATCGGGCCAAATTTCAGGAGTCAAGTCTCGCCAGCACAAAGAAGCAAAAAAAAGTTCACTCGTGGTTTGCTAATGACAAATTGGAACTTGGAGGCCCCTGTGAGGGTATTGTCTACCATGACTAAGGGGTACGTAGGCACACATAGTCATAACACCGATAAACAATTGTGATATACAGTCCTGGCTGCCAAGTGCCCAAAAAACTTTGAACAGAAGTGAATTGACGATAGCATCCTGGTAAAATTCTCCCCCCCCCCCTCCACCCTCTTTCCCATTCAATTAATTACGTCGGACAATGGCCTAACCGCGGTATAACTAAGACTAGAATATAAATAAGATAACTAACTGGTGATAAAACTACAACAACTGACTTGGATAAATGGAAGACATCCTGAGCAGCCCTTAAAGAAAACTCGAAATTTTACCATTTCTTTGTTTGCCAAAATTAACCAGTGAGTTTGGCCATTTTCCATACTGGATGCGAACCAATAAGCACTAACCGTGTGATTCGAACTTGGCAGATGTATCGTTGAACCCAGCACTGCCATAGCAAAACCTCGTGACAAGTCCATTCTGTTACTATCATAAAGACTTGAAGGGAAAGAAGTTTCTCAAGGGGTTACTATACGGCAAAGAATGTAACGGTCTAAAGGTGGCTGCATAACGTATTTAAATCTCCCCAACATGCCCTAATATGTTTATTTTTTCCCCGATGACTGGATGCTGGTCTATAATCTTATACTCGTACGTTATATGGCCCTAGCCAGTAATATTAATACAAACTTTATTGATCGGACCGGCCTAGTAAGGGACTGCTAGATGTCTGGGCGAATGAAGTCATGTTCACTAGTCTCGACTCAGGTGAGCACAGCCACAAATGGCGAATTCAATTACCTTATAAGCTTCAATATTGATTAACTATTCAATGATACGACGACTGATTGATTTCCTTTCCCGCTAGTTGCCTATCAAATAAATGCCCCATTAAACAGTTCATTTGTTGAAAACAAGATACTCATTTGCTTTTGCAGATCTGTTACTTAATGAATGCAAGTAAGATACATAACTTGTTATAAAGTTCAATCTTGACCACGGCTCAAACGAAACAGAGTTCTACTGAATATCTAACCACATATCCCAATCTCCTCTGTCTTTTATGATTAAATAGTGTACTCACTCTGTCAGTAAATCCACAGCACAAATCTCAGAAAATTGAAACTATGACTCATGAAATGTTGATCAGCGTGCAGTAGTTGAATAAATTGACTCAAAAGGGAAGGAGAGAGGGATTACTAATGGAGTTTATACGGCCACGTATTAACTTTCCCACTTCAGTATGCGCAATAAGTCCCCCTAGTTCCCACAAGAACACCAAATAGGGGTACGGAAGTGATGAGGGTATTCGAAATATGTCCTTCATACACATTGTCTCTGTGACAGTGGACAAAGATAATAGCGGCATGGTTAGTATTAAGAAACTGAGATACCGTGACTAAGACTGCCCAGCTTGAAATAGCATAATTAATTTTGATTATATTCCAATCAGTGATTAATTAGCCAGGAATATATATATATATATATATAGTACGCGGCTAACTTGAAAGACATTCCAAAAATAGTGGGCTGGCAAGGATTAGGCCAAGTAGAATCATATCGAATGATAATTTACTAATAGTAAAAAAATTCCTTTTATGCGTTCTAATTAAACAAAGTCAATTGGTTGCAAACTAGATTTTTTTCTTTCATCTTAAGCATAGTAAAAATTCTGCCATTTGAAGATTTAGCTGCAGATATGTTGTTTGCAATAAAACGAAAACCATAAAAAGTCATTATTACGGATTATGGATACCAGGTTAGCTCACACAACACACTTAACCGCATGTCATATTTTCAAAAGTGCACTTTTAATGGGTGTTCAAATAATTGATACAGTGGATGCCAGAATTCAGGTCTCCCACTATGGGGCTCTTCTTCATGATGTCACACTCTGGCCACGAAGCTCGTTCTATAGCGATTTGGTAAAAAGGCTAGAGAATATTACACTATTATAATGAACATCGAATAATGTTGGAAACCACTCAAGCCATCAGTTCGGGTTGAGTGTGACAAACGGGCACTTTTCACACCGAGTCGTTAAAATGTTAGCCAAAAACTGCCAGAACCAAAGGTTACCAGGATAAAACCAAATGGGGGAATTGATTGAGAGCAATGCCATTCGAGATAAAATCTCCATATCAAAGCCAAGAGAAAAAAGTTAAAACGGAGGGCTGACCACTGGGAGTTTAATAGTGAAATGGAGTTAACCATAAGTGAAATTAAGTGGGTCCGGCTGTTTCACAGGTCTTTGGTAGGCTGCTCATTTAAAAATGAGTTAATGGAATGAGACTAATCGTTCAATTAACCCTTTAACGCCCGAATTATTTTTTGAAAAATGCACCGAACCGCATTCATGCGTTTCTCACAGTTGACTGATACCGCCGACGTGATGAGTTTTGGTGGTATCAGGCGAAGGCTATAGACGTATTGAACATGTTCAAACGGCAATAGAGCCTTCTGTTACAAGCCTAGTACCAATGGAGCTTACTTTGAAGGAGGACCGTACAGTCCTAAGGGCGGTAAAGGGTTAAATCAAACAGACAGTAAACTCAAGTCCCAATGGGAAATGTGACATCTAAATGTTTCCGGAGTTCAAATAAAGTAAGACGCTTAACATCCTGACTTTCATGCAAATTTCCGTAAAATAATAGACAACTTTAATTCAGTAAAGCATAATGATGAACCTACACACAAATCTATTCCTTTGAACCAATATCAAATAGTGTGAATCTTTAATGGGGTATAGGAGAGACGAACTGAGTCAGTCAGGGGAGCTTCCCCCCCCCTCCCCCCACCTCTCAAATCCCGGTAATTGCACTCAGATACACCAGATTACTCTTAGACTATCCTATGATCTCATTTACACGAGCTACGAGATTAAAAAAGTAGAGCCCTCTCTACTGAAACGCGAGGAAAGAAAAAGCTGTATCAACAACAAGCAAAGAGCGTAGCCTGTAGATTACATTTTGAATTTCAGAAACGTTTAAAATGCTAAGTGTGAAAGTGATGAGGATATTAGAGTGCCCAAATCTTGTTTTAATATCTAAAATATATTACATGGTAATGACATAAATGAAGAACCTCAATTCATTTAGATAATTAAATCCATGCTTTTTGATGGAGAATGGGAAGTTGAAAATGAAGGTAAAAAGGAGTGAGATATTAATGCAATCTGTATGTGATGTGGTCTGAATTCAAAACAAATAGCTAAGTAGGTTAACAAAATAGCAGAAAGATGACTCAACTCATTCACGCTGAAGAAATATGAGTGATGTAGGTCCTACAGCCGATTTTCACTTTGTGTTTCATCACTTAAGCGCACGTGCGTCCGTGCTCATATAGCCATCTCCTATTGGTCTACGCAACTTTACCATTTACATTCTATTGATATTTTGCCCCCCGTTTATATAAATCAAATATTCGAGAAGCAGGAGCAATCTCATATTGATGCGATATGGATTTAATGTGCGGTTGTAAATAAAGAAAACCTCCCTCCTGCAAGTTATTTTCAAAAGGGAATAAACAAAAGGCGACTAAAACGAACCAGTGCAAATTGATCCTTTTTCAAGCTCTTAGTGCAATCTAGTTGAATCAATAGGAAATGAAGTCCCCTCAAACAGGTAATTCATCGGCATCCAAACTGATAAATGGAAGCGCAACCACAGAATATAATTGAGGTTGATCTGGTCACAGCCAATAATCATCTGGCTAGTGATTTAATTAGTGCCTGCATGTCAAAGTTTTGGGCGCACTCTCACAGAATGAGTATGAAATAAATCCGTTTTCATCAGGCCACTACACATGCAATATTGTACTAAACAAATCAAGGAGTTGAATAAACGCAATTAATAATACTTTATAATTAGGAAACTATGTTTAAAATGTTCATCTGAATGTAAGATATTAAAATTGTATAATCTAGCGATAAAAAGTAAGGACTCAGTCAATAAAAGTTTAACATCTTGGACAAGGATTTACCCAGAAAACAAGGAAAATTGAACATTAAATCGGGAATCAAAGAACTAACTATTATCCAAATACTATACAACTTGAATAAAAATCAGATTAAATAAATTATTTTCTTAATTAACTCTCAAATATTCATTATTGGACCTTGCTATTATTCAACTTCAGTTCCTTTCAGATAATAAAAAATCGAGAAAACTTTCCTATGGACTAATAATGCATTGTGCGGGAAAAAATGGGATAAAGATCAAATGCTAGCTAAAAATCATAAATGAATAAAGAAATAATAAAAAGTAACAAAAACATACCTCTAAAAGTTGGGATGAATTCTTTGAATAAGGTGGAATTTTGGATGTAATCGACACTTCTCTGGAGGACGAGAAGTAACTCAACGAGTTGCCATTTCGTCTTATCATTTCTGATAATATAACAGAGAAACAATAAACAGCAGTTTGATTATAAATAATTAACTATTAATGATTCCATTACTAACCGCTGGCAGCTGGATTTGAAACCTGTTCGGGCACCATATGCAAAACTTTCGTGAGCTGAGCTATCCACTCATTCATTTCTTCTGGAGTATTTGCGGAGAAGAGATAATCTCGCCTTTTGCCTCGATAAGTTGTTTGTACAACAAAGACATTTGGAAGTTGATTTCCCACCTTCTGCTCATAAATACAATCACAGGAGTTTAGATCGACGCAGCCTAGAAAAATAAAGCAGAACAATTTATAGTCAAATATTGTGGTCAAATAAGTCAAATGATTAAACGATACAAAAATTACCTCTGGGACTTTTATCAGATTCCTTGCTGAAATATTCGAAGAATACTTGAGTTTCTGTTGCATTTCTAATCTTGTAAAAGATGCAAAACCGTTTTTTCCATCTCTATAAGAATAGTAATTGGCATCGATAGAAACATTAATATTTATGTCATTAACCATTTAAGTCACTACTTGCCGGTTCTAGAAGAACATTACATCCTGTACAAAAAATCTAAAGTGAATGAAATTAATAATGTTTTATTTCGTACATTTAGTCCCTGGTTTTTAGTCCTTTGTAATGATGAAGGAGCCTTTCGAAGATATCCATTGACCAAAACCTCACGTCTTAAAAATAATTAGAAAAAAACAACGAACCCAATAGGCTTCCGCTCGTTCATAGCATCAAGCAACAGGAATGAAAAGTGCTGCGTTTGTATGACCTTCAATGTACACAAGGTACTTACCCAATGAAATTAAGGTGGAGAGACTACTAATCATTGAGCTAGAAATAAAACCAATATCATCATCATTACAAACAAATGATTGACAAGTAAAATTTTTTCAGGGTCATATTAAACATATTAACACTTCAAGTAACACAAGGTTACTTAATGCAAATAGTCGAATGTAAGGAATGAACAAACCTCGACACATCCAAGAGAACTAAGGACCAAATTAACAAAATATATTTTTTTCTAATTCTGCTTTGAGAAATAGAGTGAGATTTAATCGATTATCAATCGCAAGACTGTTAGAGATTCGAATATAAATATTCTGATAATATTGGACCCACGAGAATGAGAATAAAACTCATAACATATTACGAAATCAAATTCTCTCACAAGTAATGTGTAGAATACGAGTTTGGAGGATTATTTGTGCCGACAAAATGTGTCATAAAACCATATTACAGATAAATTAAGTTGGGATGCATAGATTAATATATCACCCACAAGGTTTTGTGGAGTGCATAACACTAGCGTTGCTGAACAAAGAACTCTCATGAGCACTCGGGCAGTCTCGTGAGCACAGTGACCCCTCAGCCAGCCACCAATCAATAGTTATTGCGTTGTTTAATAAACCCATCATGTATTTTAATGACTAAGCTCTGTGGGAAACAAACATAAAAAATAAATGTGCTCAACATCCTACGTTTGTTTCCTCTATATTTAATTATAATTATAATTAGGGTTACTGAGGATACGTCAAGGCTTATTCGTGAAGCAATTCGATGCAGATTACAACCTCATGAGTTAACTGTTCCTTTAATAATTAAAACTGATGGTTATCGATAGTTATTATTGAAATAATAATTATTTGAATGGCGCAGTTAATCGTTAGCATGTATTATTGGCGAACTGAAACACTTCAGCTATTGACAATGAGAATTCTGCATCAGGTTAGCTACTGTCTTATTTATCAACTCATCAAAACAACTATGGCGACCCTAATTAAGATCTCAATTGGATGAGCTGTAAAATAATTTTGCTCATTGTTGGAGAACTGACTGCATTTGAAAATATGAGAGTAGAAAGATGTTATTTGCTTTAAATGCTTATTAGTTATTCATTTTGCAATGGTTTGTTCTGACATCTAAAAGGGTTTGCCCTTGTTTTTATTGCAAGCATGGACATCTGAATCGAACGGATGTCAATTATTATTGCTATACTTTTGATTTATGTTGTGACATTCATCTGCAGTAAAAGCCGTACAATTTTTTGGAGATGTTTTGTATGAAATAGGCTCTTCACATCACTGAAGTAAGTTAGTAAAATTTCACTAAAAACTAATTTTCCTATATTTTATGCAAGTTTGTTTTTAGGTGAGATTATTACTATGTCTTGGGCAATTTAGGATTTCACCAAGGAACTGAATGAAGATATTTTCTAACCATTTGAATGGGATTTAAATATTATCAAAATGCTATATTTTTTCAGATATATACTTCTTATGATGAGCTTCATAGTGATTGTTATTTCTTTTGTTGAAACTATTCTTTAAATTGACTATGAGAAGATCTGTCATTAAATCGTGATTTAATCGTAAACAAAGCTAAATGGTCCTGCAACAGCATCTTATATAGCTATCACTTACTTCTAATAATTTGTTTCTCTTATTCAAAAAGTTAAGACATTCGGATTATAACTGAGCAATGGTCGCATTAACATTATAAATATTATAACCAATTATTATATTTATAGAAGCATTATTCAGAGGTAAGAATGAACTCGGATGTCTTTAGTAAGCAAGTATTCAAATTAAAAGCGACACTATTCATTTCATATGTAGACCAACTTGCTGGTGTAGCAAATTGCCTCACTAGCAAGCCTTGGTCATACTCAGGAATCTCTATGGGAGATTTTCCTAGTTGGTAAAGGTCCCTAGACTTGAACTATCGTAATGATATAGAGGAGGTAGACGTGTTGTGAGTGAAGCATTTTTTGAAAATTATGATATAAGCAAATATGGTTAGTTATCACATGCATATAGCATATTTTGAATGAACATTAATAGCTGATTATCTGGGCAGTGCTCTGCACGCGCGGCCGCGCATTTTATCGTGTGAGGATTGCGTACGCCACACTGGAATAAATGCTTTCGACCAATCGTTAAAACATATATCAAAAATTAAAATAGAATACCATATTAAATTTTATAATATCGAACCAATTTTATATTCTTTAAAATTTAGCCTTTTAGGTTCGATTTATGGAATAATTATAAATTTCGATTATTAACTAGAGTATGTAAACAATGCTAATTCAGCCTTGAAATTGCCAACCTTCATTTGGCGCGGAAGGTAAGAAATTGGCACGATCAGTTATGCTTATCTGTATACTTTGTGAAAATTTTGCCCGAGAATAGAGTGCATTTTATAATTTATTTTGCAGTTTACAAACTTTTAAATCTTATTATTATTCCTGTTATGAAATTGTTGTTAATGTTTTTTTAACTCACTTACTTACTAGTGAATTTAATAATATGGTCATTGATATTGCGAAAAGTGACCTTTTAAAATGTGGTTAGACACAAAACCTGCTTGATTTATACTTTATTGGGTCATAAATTTCATTTTGGATCTTTTACATGCTCTCTTCATTTTGGTCTAAACGTATTGTTGTTATTTCCGGTATACATATTATAACTCCAAACCTTAATTTGCTTTTGTTTTAGTTAATATGGCAGAGGAATTGAAGCCTCTTCCTCATCATAGAAAAGTTGGTCCATGTTTAACGCGCCCTCCTTATAGAGATGGCAAGCGTAATAAAGCTGTGAAGGTAATTTGTTAAATTGGTTTATTCACACGTTTAGGTCTTTACCATTGCCGACGAGTCCATGTACCTGCTTATTTTTGGAGTTCCATCCATTGATTTGTCGAATCTCCTTACTGAAAAGATTCAGCAAATATCTCCTATTCAAAGTATTCGTAAGATAGACTATCCGGATCCCGAGGCCTACACTGATACTTATCTTCTAAAATTCGCTACCATTAATTTTGCTCGGTACTATTATTTTAAACATCTACTTAAAATTATAAGTAGTGAGAACATTGACAGTAATTGCCTGATCCCTCTTTAGCAATGTTAAAAGGCGCCTCGATGATACTTCGTTCTACGGAGGTATTCTACACATTGTATATGCTCCCGAATATGAGACTGTATCGGAATGTCGGAGCAAAATACACACATATCGCCAAATCAACGATACAATTGCTAAAAAAGCTGGTGAGTTTATTCCAGTTTACTTATTTCCTGAAATGCGATTCCTTTTATGGCACTTTGTAATTTTATTAAACGGGTAGTATTGACGGATTTTTAAAGAGTAGGGAAAATATGTTAAGTGGAGCAATGCTAATTCTCACTCAGTTTTCCATAAAGCTTCGCACACCTTTCGTTTTCATTGACTCAATCGATCTTCACAATGCTCTTCTTATTATATGTTTCCTCTTTGCTCTTGCTTAGCTATTGAAAAGCAACGTGAGATTAAAGATTATAATCGACGTTCCGAAGAGTCTCTCCAAATTCCCGATGGTCAGCAGCCATCCACATTCATCAGTATTCCATCGTCGTCATTGGCAACCGGCGTAAATGTGGAAAAAACTACACTCAGCAATCCCTACTCAGTGCCTCTACCCACTCCTTTATCTTCTCATTCGAATGCACAGCAGGTTGGCGAAGCAAACAAAACTCAACATTCTCTCAGGTAAGTATCATCGATCGAAAAAAATTGAGATGGTAAATCTGCTTCTTGACTCATCCATTTATTGCCATTCACTTAGCCCTGTCCGCAACTTTTAAAAAATTGCTTTTCTACGAGACGGCAGCGACAACTTCGTGTATTTTTAAATTTAACTTAATTTGTTTTAAAAATAAGTCACGCTGTATTTTTTAGGGCATTTTCATTGAATGGCTCTCTTTTTTTCCCATCATAATTTCAAGTCTCAATTTTCCATTAGCTTTCACTTTAGTTTTAAAAAACTTTTTTTGGGCATAAAAATGACTTGTTATTCATATTTTGGACGCCAATGTTTATTTTAGTAATATGCGTTATTTGTTGTAGTCTATATGAGTTGTTTCTTGCGATGATGTGACCTCCGACAAACGTCAGTAGCGGCTATTGGCGTCGTCATATCAACTGCTGCACTTACCAATAAAGGAGAACTTAGTGTATGGATCATAAATTTTTCTGCCTTTTTGTATTTCTGAACCATTGCTTATTGAAAAGCGCTCAATTTCCTGATAATTTTTTGCTTTATTGGCGAGTTTTGAAGAGGAATTTCGTTCGAACCATTTACTTTGGATATCGTTTGATGTGGGCGTATATTTTGAAAAATTGTCCTATTGACTGTGTAGGCACTTTATGTACGTTTCATTAATCTTCTAATATCCCGCCTTTAATGTCTACGGGTGACTCGAGGAAGTGTCTTTTACCATAAATTCGCGAATTGTTAAACAATTTAGGTTCTCTGAGTACTATCTTACTTGACTCTCCTTTCATGAAACTTAATTCTCATTTAATATCTGCTATAAATGCTACTCATAATTTGGACTTTGAAGACCATAACCACGAGAATGTCATAAGCGGCCTTGCATGCTCAGAGTTTATTCATTGCACTGCCGTCTGCAAATCGCTAGAGAATCATAAGTTCCTCTGGAGAATCTTCCCTTTTCCAAACGCGGTATCGGACAATGGCTTAAATTGTAGGATGCATACTCACATTAATCACGTCACCATAAAGGCTTTTTTGCCTGCCTTCATTCTGTTTCCGTCATTTATTTACATTCTTATCGTTCTTTAAATTAGCCAGCATTAAGACATTAGACAATGGACACTAATTTAATTTCTTTTCCCAATTTGATTTTCTCAACCGAGCAAACAACTCTGTGACCTTCAGAGCATGGGATGTTTTCGCAAGCGGTAAGCGGCTTGCTGGAGAATAGGTAATGACATACAGGTGCCTGAACTTAGATATCAAAATGAAAAAGGAGAATGAGTATACCAGAAGCCGTTTGTTTATTGGTCACTTATTTGGGCTACTTTTTTGTGTCCGTAGAACACTAGACGCCGATTGTCGGCTCTTCGTGCCGCGAATAGGTCCTTCTAAAATTATAGAATGTAACTGGGCGGTTAATAATATCGCAATTCTGATTGGTGAGGCCGTAAGTATTGACTGTTATGGTCCATCATGGTAGCTCCATATTTGTCACTTACAATGAATTTCTTTACCCTAATTCCGAACGTTTAAACTGCGCTCATTTTTTTCAAAGTGTCTTATAATGCTTAGTGTTTGCCCATGACTGAGTTTAATTTGTTCCAGAATTGAAAGTCGATTCAGTTTATTGTCATCAAGAGTTGAAGGCGCCGATCTGAAAAAAGGGGTTTACCTGTTCTGCTTCTTCAGTATTTCAAGGAGTCGACGAGATTTTCGGGGCGATAAATTATCGCTTAGCTAAAGAAAATAAAGGCGTTTTATGCTTGCGCATACGATGTTTAGTAATTATTTCATTTCCTCGCTTTCTGGTATTATTTAAAAAATTGGATGTTATATGTTTTTACCTAATAAACACACTTCTTCGCCAAAATAGTGCATTATTGCAGTCGTAACTCTAAACTGCAATAACTTAATAGCTCCATTTACCCCGATATTAAATTCATTGTCAAGTCTATTCCACTCGCCTGTTGTGGTCTGGCCGATTATGTATATAGCAGACACGTGGTGACTGAGCTTGCCTTTGAACCCCACGCCTCTCGCACGATTAACTTCCCCTTGTTCTGCTCCAGCAGAGCGCAAGGTATAGGAAACAGCTTACTTATTCTCATTCGCCTTTTTATCTCACGAGACTGTCTTCATTGAACAGCTGATTATTGGTCAAGGTAACTCAAAGCCTACTTTCAATGCTTTGAAGACAACTTTGTTTCCCCATAATTTTGTCCAGGAGAGATGGAATGTTTGTCAGCTATTGCCATAAATCTATAAATAAAACATGGGTGAATGGGGATTATGGTTATGGTTAGATTCTTTTCAATTGAGGTATATGTTCAGCTTTAAAAAGGGATTGTTGTTTATGGCCGATCTTGGTGTTTAAGCTCATCTAGCTTTGAATTTGATAATCTGTCTGTCTTGAACATGCTAGGTTTTACAATCCATTTTTATGCTCTTCCTATTTAAATTTTTACTCCTACACTTCCCTTGAATCTGATTTGCAAACAGAAAATAGTTCCGTATTTGATGATCGTAAAATTATCGCGTTGGTTGATTGGAAATCAACTAATTCTCCATTGTGCTAACATTTTGGATGCTTTCCTTATCTATTCCATGCAAATGGAGTTGAGAGGAGTCCGGTTTAAGGCTAGTATTTAAATTTTCTGTTTATTGTCTATGATTCTTGACCAAATGATCATGTCTTTAGATCTACCGGTCAGTGTTCTGTGCCGATCAAAGGAGGTCTCCTGAAGTGTTTAATGAAAAAGGAGCTTTTTTCTAATTAGCTTACTATCGACCAAATAAATAATTTAACTGTAATTTCTTCTTAAATACCCAGAAGTGCCCTACTTATCTTTTTTCTCGAATTAAAGTTTACTTGTCATATCTCCATATTTGCGACGCGCTCAAATTGTCATTCCAAATTCGGATGTGATGGCAAT
Organism: Hymenolepis microstoma; assembly: GCA_000469805.3. Classification (NCBI taxonomy): domain Eukaryota; kingdom Metazoa; phylum Platyhelminthes; class Cestoda; order Cyclophyllidea; family Hymenolepididae; genus Hymenolepis; species Hymenolepis microstoma. Next base: position 26,439,680 of record LR215989.1, read on the forward strand.
GAGAAATAAGTAAGACATCCCCTCCTTTTTACTATTGTCTCCACTTTTTCACCCTTCTATCACCTAGGCAACACACGCACACACTGCTTCTATCTTCATTTAAACAAGTTAAATAGTTTTATAGACTTCTCTGTATCTCAACCACCTCGGCGTGTGCTTTCTTACTATTATTATTATTATTATTTTCCTAATGCTAGTAACTTTCTCTCGCTAGGCAAATACCCTTTTCCCACACTAGTGCAAAATATTGGCAACCTTTTTCATGACCTTTTGCTGGGTATTCCCATATAAACTCGAGAGAGAGAAAAATAAATAACCATCTGCATTTTTCCACTCTCCTTATTCGCGCGCCTTCCCTACCTCTCATGTCGTAATTAATGTCCACTATCGTTTATAGCTAAGTGTGTGTGTGTGTCATTTTGGGTCAGAAGAGCAGATTCTGATAGCTCTCTCATTGGTAAAGGCTTTAATTATTAGTTCTTGCTTATTTCTACTTTCCGTTAGTCACTCTTGCCAAATCGCACTATTTCAGGAAATTCAGTTCAAGGTAAATTCACAATTTATACCGTCTCTTTAATGTACAAAGGCTTGAATTGCTTTGTACTAATTAATTTAAATTTCACAGATCAAGCCCAATTAGTCTGATAGCAGAAGTTTAACATCCTAGGGCGGTAGTGCCAATGTCATCTTTATTAGCAACATGTAAGTAAAAGACTTGTGTATCTCTACGTCTATTCTACGTTGGTTGCTGGTTGATTTGAGTTGTGTGTTAGTACCATTTGGGTTAGTAATATCGATTAACTTACCAAGTCATCAAGTTTCGATTTTCCACAAGCTCTGTCTCTCGAATTCGAAAATTAATGTTTCTGTTTGGTGCTTCCAATGCTGGTTAAAAGCGTGTTAACTCGTTGGCTATTGGCATTCATTTAATTAAGCCTTCTGCATTACCATAAGGATATTACGGCCGAACTATGTAGTTAACCAATAAGTGCATTTGACAAAAGCGACAATTTAAAATTATTTTTAACGATATAAAATTAAAAATAGATACATCTTTTTATCTCAGCAAAAGACCAATGAAATTAATCAGTTTCGTCCTCGAGAGGTTTGAACTGTTCATAAGGTGGAGATCTTGGTGGCATTCTAGATGATTTCATTTCAATCAACAGATCTCAGTCCAAGATATGTTAAGAAAATACAATTCTATCAGAGTAATTTTATTGGATTCCATTTTTCTGAGAGTGCTGTACATATTCACTTATGAACTCCCCATGTATTCTTCTATTCACATATACGCAGAAGTACACCTATTTAGAAGTATGGAAGTTTGTGAATGGGGCAAACTTAAATAAACTAATAAAATTTTCGTCTATAACTCCAGTTTGGCAAAAATTTCGCCGTTCCTTTGTTTTTCATATCCTCGAAGTATTTCTTGTTTTTAATTTCTGCACATCATACCTTAGTGTCGTTTTTAACTAATTAGATTTGGTGTTAATTAAAGCACACAATTTGCTGTCCGCTCTCTCCCCTCCTGCCTCCCCCTCCACATTCTTTCACCATTTATTAAAGTCACTATCCCCGCTTTTTCCCCGACAGTTAATAAGTTCCGCTAGTTGGCATTATTTTTCTCCTGCAGTTATTACATTACAATTTGCTTCTGGTATGTTCTTCAAGCAAATTTCTGTTCCTTTGATACTACTAAAATAGACCTTTCACTTTACAATTTGATTTGATTGAAGTGTCCCCTTTTCATGTAAATTTTAATAGCAATTTCATTTCCTTCACGCGCAAAGAGTGTTCCATCGTTAAGTGTATTTGCTTCTCCTATGTGCACTTAACGTGACCTTAATGGTAGTATTAGTACTCACGAGTTCAAATCTTATTATCGTGTTTTAGTTCTATATACTCTCATCCTTCAAACGTGGTCGGTAAAAGGCTTATTATTTACGAACATCTTCTCCTTGCTAACTATTTCTTTTAAATATATTCTTTTTTTTTCAATAACTGTTTCACTACTTATCTCATTTACTCAAGAACGGCTTATGTGTTTATGAGTAGTATCGCCACCCCTCCTCTCCCCCAAAAGTACTTGTAGTCATTGCATATGTGCGTGTCTTGGCATGATAAAGTTTGAAGACTTTGAAGACTTGAGCCCCTTTCCACGATAAATTCAGTTTTATCGGAGGCTGAAACGAAATTTTGGTTTTATCCCCTTTGGTTATTTCCGTTTCAACTCAGCTTGTGTGCTCTTGGCAAAAAGTTGCTTTGATATTGCCACCTCATCATCATCATACTGTACTCCTATTTTGAAAAGACAGTGTCTCTAAAATTGTGTCCTTTTTTTCTCTACAACTCAAGAAAATACCCTCTGCGTTCCCCGTGTGTTGAGTTTTACCAGAATGACAATTTCTGATTAATTTTTTTTTTCTGCAATTAAGCACTCTGAGTGGGGGAGAGAGCACTCGTAAAATTGCCCAATTTTGGGATAATTAAAATTCGATGCGAGCACATAATTTGTTGTGAAGGACTTCGTTTTACTGCAACACAATTGCTGATAGCTCCTTCCCTCTACGTTTGAAGTGAGCCACTTTGTCGCAATTGCTTTCCCCTCTCCCCTGCCTCGCTTCTCATTTCCTCTGCAATGCAATACACTATTTCTGGACTACTTTCTGCCTTTTCATTGGGCTTAATTTTTGATCTTAGAATGTCAATTCCAACTTAGTTTATTGTTCTATCAAAATTACCTTGATGTTTGAAAACCGACCCTAAGTTCCTCTTTAAACTCCTTGAACAAGAGATTATCTACCAATGAATGATTTGATGACTTAGTGTTATGGCGTCACGACTTACCTTACAGCTGAAAAATGAAGGCTCGTGATGAATTTTAATAAGAGATGCGAAATAAAGTGGGAGAATGCGTAACAGTGTTATCTTTCTAGGTAAATCTTACAAAGCTAAAATTTTTCTTTGGTCTGCAAGTAGATTAATCAGAGGATCGTAGATTGAATGGAGATCGGTCATGTGTTATGCGTACTAGTGTAGGGATCAAGGTGTTGCAAACGAGAGAGAAAGGCAGAAACACGGAATATTAAGCCATGTGATAGGGTTTATAGGTCAATTCTGACAGTTTTAATTAATCGATAGGTAAATTAATGCCCCTTAATAGATGTACCACAAGATCACCGCGGTCTCGTCATTTGTGTTTATTCCCATAATTTGATTGATCGGTGCTGTTATTGTCATTCACCACATTTCGAAATACATTCCAAATTCAATTTATCATTATTCGTGCGTGGAAGCGTTAATTTAACTCTCTTTGATTTAGTAGATTATGGGGAAGATTTCCTAATGACTGGTTTGGTCAATCACCGTTCTTATTGCTTTGTAAAATTTGTTGCGTTTTGTCATTCTGGGACAAATTTTCCAAAATACGCATACTCTGCTTAGGGCATTAAAATATTATTTACCTTAACATCAAATGATGACTGGCCTAATGTCAAAACTAACTTAGGAGGAGGAGGAGGGGAGGGGATGAGGGTACTTCACCTCTATTTTTAAACCATCTTCTACTTGAAATACTCGTTTCGTGTTTTTACTAAGGCTCTTCCGCTTAATCCTTGTTTGCCATGGTCATCATGTTGTTTTTACCTCTCTCAAATGCCTCTTTTCAGCAATTATCCTAATTGTTCTGTTGCGAGGCCATTTGTGATACAATCTTTCGGCCCCAAATTTCTGCTGGAAAAATCCTCATTGCTTTGTGCAGATGTGTGTGTGGCTCATCTGTTGGTTATCCTCGGATATCACCCTTTTCCATTTTGCTTCCCATGCGAATTTCCTCGATCTTTATTGACCAGTTTGCTTTAAATCATCTCTCCCAACTGGCATTAACAGTTTGACTTTTCGAATGAAATGCGCGTTTCCTTTTCTTTCGCCTTTTTGTGTCTTCTAGTTTTTTTTGACAAAATTTTAATGGCTACTTCGATTGTTTAACTGTCTTTCCTAAGCTGATTCTATTAAATTGACCAATCAGCCCGTTCACACACACACACACACTAAATGGCAAATTTTTTCCCTCAAAGAAAACAACCGATTTTTTAAAATCTAGGCTTTCTCTTTATGAACAAATATCAAGTAGTAAGTGCGTCGGCAGCGCCTTTAGTCACTGCGCTCCTCTGCCATGTCAGAGATCACGATTTCGATCACCATCGACACACACACACCCAAGTGAGTGGAATGGCCAATAACACTGGTTATGTCTGGGTAAAATAAAAGGTGAGAGAATTAGGGTGCCTCATCTCCATAACAAAGATGCGTGTTAGAAAACACTTTCCTAAATGGTCTCTGTAGTTCTCAATCTACAGAGTGCTAGAAGTTCCAACATATGCATATGTCAAGTTATCGACACACGATGTGGTTTTCATAGCTCAACTGTTTGAATTCGAAAATGACGTGTCATTGCAAATTAAGTTTAGCATCTGCTTATTACGTATGCTCTTCGTATTTGTCTCTTGAGTGAAAAGATTAACCAAATATTAATCCATTTTCCTTTCTCTCAATTTCAAGGAACAATGTTCGATTGCTAATTAAAATTGACTTAAGATACAATGTATCTATGCGCCTTCTCAAAGTTTTGTCCATAAATGGAGAATTGGTAGTGGTCATTTTTTTTTCTCCATCAAATTGATGGGAAAAACTCTAGCTTTATGAATTTTTGCACTACCTCATTTAGTTCGCTTCCACCTCGCTCACTTTGATGTGGGTCTATAAATCAAACAGCAGTCTTATTTTTTCCTGCTCTGCTTTCTCCATCTTTCCTTCTGTGTGCCGTCTCTTTGAAGATTTCCTGTTCTCTGTCAAAACTTCCATAGGGTCTATCGCAAATGATTCTGGTTTGACGTTTGTGTTTGCTGAGGGGCGTTTAAAAACTGTCACGCTTATAAGTACTTCGGGTTATCAGGGTCTTAGGAATTGCATGCTCATTGAAAACTTTTCATTCTATATGAAGGATTTAAACAGCTCCGCACATCCTACCTCCCCTATGTAGGCTTGTAAACACCTTAAAATGACTTGAAGTGACAAAACCGAAAATCATGATTAATAAATAGTCCAATGTGCGGGCATTGGACGTCATGAATAACCATTTTCTGCATTCTCCGACAGGAGTCATTGAAATTTGCATTGTGGTGCGTTAACTACTCATTCAGTGAGCATCGAGTGACCCGAATCTAATAAATTGGGACTCTCAATGTCTTCATTTTACTCCTAATGTCCTTCAATTCCATTCCCTTCCTCAATTAATTAAAGTGGTTCAATTTGTTGTTTCAATGTGAGCAGTAATGAAGTATCGCTAATGTTGCTATAATTTCTCCCAATTCTGCCATTGTTAAATAATACCATTATGGTCATTTATTATTCTTTTAACAACATATAAAGAGTTCGTTTGCCTTAAGACGATGTTTGGTGTTTGTAGAAGCTCACGGTTATTTTCCATAATTTATCCTTCCCTTAGACTACTCAAGACTTTCCTTATTGTCTCATTTTCTCTTGTTTATCTCGTGTTGGTCATTTTTTGGCGGGCAGTCTTCGAAGTACTACCATCAGTTTGAGAGATTTAGTGGCGTCGGTTATTGTCCAACAAAGTAAAAGTCAATTATTCTCGGTCCTGAACATGTCAAGATTCTGATCTTAATAAAGCCTTGCAATGAAATGCCACAATATCTTGCTTTTAACTGACTATAAACATTTATTAATCACTGTCTCAGCGGAGTTTAAAATGAACGCCTCTCGTAGATAACTGAAGGCCTTAAGGGTATTGAATTGGCGCAGATTATAAAAACACATTCCCATCATGCAAAATGTCATCACTTATGATCGTTCTAATGCTATCCCCTGATCTTGAAATTCAATTGTGCATCAGTTTCTAATCTTTCCATTCTGATATTTAACCTTTTACCCCAAATGGATATAAATTAGATGGAAAAATCCCTTCAGTTAAGTGATTTGTCTTTGCTTGAGAAGCAATTGCTGTTAATACATGTTCACTCTTAACACTGCAATCTTAATCTCGCACTTCCGCATATTTCATTCTGCCCACTCCTATATACTTAAGGACAACACCCAACTGGCTGGGAGATTTGACACGTTTGCTTCTCGAAGTTCGCCACCTGTATGGAGATCAAGAAGTTGCTGTAACGACTACCCCTCGATTGTTACCACATTTCTCCTTCTTACCCGAGTTAACTGATGGTGAAAGAAAAAACATTAGGCTCTCATGCCAATGTGCGTAAGCGGTCGAGAAAAGGGGGCAGCACCTTCTGATCGTGCATTTTTTTAACTGTTTTCTTTTATATGGAAATGTGTTTAACTTGCCTACATGGGAAATCAGAGCTTTTATATTTTGCGTCCATCCGAATTAATTCTGTTTATTAAACTGGGATAAGAGAATTCAATTTTCTATTCAAACGCCTACCTCAATGGACTTTTGTGTTAATGGGGACATTGTGGGTGCTTCCTTCCATGTTTTCGTTGTTCACTAGTGACGCGATTTTTATTAGCATTCTCATGCGTCTGCATCGCTTGTCTACCGATATTATCGCAGCACTGTTTTTGTCCAGATCTTTTGAGAAGTAACTTCCTAAAGAGAGCAACTTTCACTCATCTTCCAGTTATGAGCCCATAGGTCAAACCCTCTCCCCTTTACTCCTCCCTTCTGCTTTAGCCAAATGAAAATTGTAATTCTATGTTTGGTTTAGCCGAGGTGGTTACTTAATTTGATATTATGATATTTAAAAGCCTTTGTCGAATTTGGAGAGCTTATATTATCTGTCAACTGATCTTGCACGCAGTTGGGTATGCGGAGAGGCGTTAAAAAAGGAAAAATGTGGTCACTCCGCCTTGATAAGATTGTAATAAGGTGGAGGACGCATCTAACCACAAACACACACACTTAACCATGCCAACACATTTCTGAGCCGTATACATAGGCACACAGGTACTTGTTTTAAATTAGATCTCTTGTGGTATTTCTGTTCCTTTTCACCATTTTTTTTCTTCATTCATTTGGTTGAAGAGATGTTGTATTATCTCCTCTCTTCAATGGGGTATTTGGCGGCTGGTCCTGTTACCAATAGCGATATACTACTCCTTGCTTTATTTACTCAATTTTGTTGAAACCGTTTTTTTTTTTGCATTGCAAAGTTATAAATTCTATTTTAATTATCAGCTTGGGCAATGGCTATCCATTTGTGTATACTTGAATTTTTTTTCCGACTATTTGTACTCTCATTTTATCCTAATTTATCTCCCCTGCAGAAGACATGACAGTTATCGAGGCAGTCATTGGTAGTTGACATCTGAACTGTCCATTAAACTATATCTGATATTTGGTTGCCTTTACTCACTTACTTCCTCCTGAATTTTGAATGTACAATATTTTTACAAAGCATTAAAATTTGAATAGTGATGATTCTAATTCAAATATTTGCTCTTACAGCAATTCAATTCCTCCGGTTAAGACTATTCCACTAGCGGTTCAACAGGCGCTTCTCTGTCAACCAATATTGAAAGAAGACAATCCGGTGCTCAAGAGGCCAGCTGTGAGTATATCGAAGGATTTGATAAGGTTCACCCCACGCTCTGTGATTCAAGCCCAACGACTCCCACCTCGAAAGAAGGGAAAACTAAAATAATATGAGCTATAACTATTTTGGTGTATATAGTCTAATGCTTATGTGTAAATAAATAGCATGAATGTCCTACCTACATTATTGCTTTCAGCTACCTTTTTTGAAATCTTACCTTTACCTCATTACTGATACTCCCTACTTCGCATTTTTCAGAGTCTTAATTGTAAAATGAGAACACTTGGAAATTTTGCTATCGATCGTTATTATATACTGTCGATTCTCTCCAAAGGACCAAGATGGAGAAAAGAGCGGGGCAGTGATGCAATAGCTTCATTTAGAGAGGATAAAATACCTTGAGAGGAAGAAATAGGTTGTCGATGCCAACTCGTCGAAGTTAGGCTGCGAGCTTTCGTAGTTTAAAAGAGGGTAAATACTTAAGTCTGTAGAGAAAAGTGCTCAAGATGTTCAGAACTCAAATGGTCATGAACATTTTTCGAACCGGTTTAAATTTGCTAGCACATACTTCCTTTTATTGAGGCACTAAGTTGTTGAATATTATGATGGATCGCTTTGCACCCCCAGTCGTTGGAGGAAAAGGGTTAATTGAACTTCACTTATGCAGTCATTGTTTACACAGAATCAGAATAATAGTCACATATTATCATCTATGTAGCGTATTCCGGAAGTTTTTTTCATTTAGAAATGCATGTTGGTACATTCAACACAATCGTTTGAATCGATGCATTCTTATTTGCTCGATTGCAAACACTTTGTATATTCATTCGTCGTAGCATTGAAATAACGCATCACGATGCTCACAATTGAAATGTCTGTGGTCATCTCTGGTAAATGTTTTCCATCACGTGATAACGTAAGAAACATAACTACACTTTAACTTATGGCAAAGCGTTGACACAAAGTATCCACAAATTATATTCAACTTTTTGACTAATTAAATTATTAAACTAATTTTCTTACCAAACAGTCGAGGTTTGAACGCTAAAAGCGCTCTATTTTCCTTTGAAATACCTGCCTAACTAATATTGTCTCTTATAATCCAATGCTGACATAACTGTGGCAGAGCCATAAAGGTGTCTATCCGCTAAGCCTGAGAAAATGTGTACATTCGCCAACACTCCAACATTATGTGGCCAATTAACCGTTCCTATTATTTTCTTTTCCCATTTCTATTTTTAGATACTTTGAATAAAATCTAAATAACTGAATGTCCAGGCTAGTACCACTTTTGTAACTTCTCTCCCAACCTTCAGGAACGTATTTCTTGTCTCTCTAATAGATAGACAGCCTTTTGCTTTTCTTCCCGCATTTTCGTTTTCCAGAGAGATTTCAGGACTAAAATGGTATTGATTTTATTTAACTGTCTAGCTTGAACCCAATATATCCTATTCAATGAAATCAATGGGTTCGAAACATGATTTGTATCTTTCAGAATACAGAATAGCCGAAACCTTTAACTATTTAGAGGAAATGTCGGTTACCGAGTGGCATCTTATTATATGTTAATTCAAGAGAAGTCAAAGATACCTACGAATCTGAATTGCATGGAGCATTGGACAGTTGATAACGGAAATTAAGTAAAAGAGCTCGAAAACAAGTTGAGATTGAAGTCAGATTGTCAAGAGAAGCTTGCTTTATTCCATTTTTAGATTCTCTTTGTATAAGAGGTATCCAATGGCCGTGTTAGGTTTAATCGAATATTACCGTGCACCTGATCGAATACTCTCAACCTTCATGTAATGAACAATTGAGCAAATGGAGTTTTACACTAACACTTGGGTATGTAAAATCACTAGCGAGGAACCTATTGCTGTCAATATTGATCAACCAGTCATCCAATCATTTATTCCATATATTTTCTTAGTATTCAATCGTCGTTTGACCTACGGGTCGTCTTCCCTCTACTTACTATTTGAGCAGTTGCAGCATTAAAAGGTGACAGGCGAGTGTTATAAGATTTAATCCATCATGTACTAAAATTAAAATTTTACGATTTACGAAATGCGAGTGTCTCATTACACTTCAGATCCAAGGTTTTTACGCCTCTATCCAACTTGTATTATAGACACTCCTTCAACGGGCTTGAGAATTACCTAATCTTACATCTCAGTAACCCTAAATTCGTGCCTGTTCGTGGCGTCATCTTCCAAACCTTGCTGTGCACGATGACTCATTTGACGGCAGTAATACTCTAGCTTGAAATTCTCAAAGGAAAGTGTGGCTCCCATGCTCTTCCCTATCGAAGAGGCATTTGCATATGACCGTCCCTATCGATGCTTATATCCATAGAAGTAATTTTCATCACTGCTCTCTGTGATGACAGATGGTAATCCTACTTAGAGACTGCCTGTCTGTCTAATAATACTATGTTGCATTTCATTCGATAAATTGGGGGTATACTATTTTAATTCTAGTAGAGCAATTATCTGGGCTGATTGAAGAAACTGGTGTTTACATCTTGAGAACATATGTCTATTTCACGATATCGAAATTTATTATGTGAACTGAAGTACGTCAATTTCACAACTGGCTAATATGTGAAGCTTCAAAATAGTGAAAATGGCGGTTTAGATATTCATTTAGCAAAAGTTTAAAGAGCTAAAAGAATAGAAAATAGATTATTTTCTCGGTTTTTTGTTTAAATTATACAACCGATTTAATCAGATGCCTCAAAGCATGTTGCAGAGACGTCGTATAGTTAAGAGGTCTTAAATCAACTAATCCTGGTCGCTTTGTACACCTGAATTTACATTTATTACCTGGTCACATTGCTGAACGCTCATTTTTTAATAAAAGCCTCGTTAAATACAGCCAAGTCGGTATTGTTGCTATTACCCCTAGTAATGCAAAAATGTGTAAAATTTTTAAAAATAGCATTGCACATGAGCACGCAAAACATCCTAGCGGAGGAGTGTTAAGGTTCTAATTCTGGAAGCATTGAAGTATCCACCTTCATACCTGGATAATAATTCACATTGAAAGTTAAAAATGTGCCATAGTTCAATTTCCATGATTTTATCCCGGGGTTTCTTGGCGAGGTCATATTCCCGATATTTAGAACTTGTCGGCTGGTGCAATCTATTTAAATGCCATTCCAATTCACTCGTGCCTCCTTACAATTACGAATAGGCAGCCATCCGAAGCTATTTAAAATTCACTAGGTAATATTTGTCAAATTCAGATTACCCTCAACTGTGTACTTCAATTGTATGGAGAAGTCCCATAGTCTGGCGCAGAATTACATCTGAAATTCTTCAGTTTTCAACTTTTTAGTTTCGTACTGAAAGTGGTATATTCTGTATTTAATACTGTCAAATAAGAATACAATATTACCTTACCTTTCTACCTTTATCCACCCCATCTCTTTCGCCATAACTACCTTGTATAAGTCACCTTGCATTTATCCCAATGACAGGTTAATTAGAGTTCAATATCTGATATCGGATGAAGGAAAAGCACAAAAGATAGTCATGAAATTTCAAATTTTAGAAAACCGGAAGCTATTTAAGCGGTTTAGGTGTTAAATTATTTGATCCAAGTAGGATACATTGGGATGATTACTTCCGGTATGATGCTAATTTGGCCGTAACTCGAAGTTTGCTGATTGCTTCAAGAGGGGGCGATGGATGTGATTCGACGCGCGAAATGATTAATAATGACCTGTTATGGTCAGGACACCCATAGGGAGGGATGGGATGGAGCGGAAATTGAAGTAACACTTCAAAAGGAATATAGGGTGGGGCGCGTGTTGGAAATATGTAATCATTAGCTTATCATGAGTGGAGGCAATATGAAGTAGGCAATATGAAGTAGTTAGGAGCGGCCTACATGATTTCATCTTGGGGCAAATATTTTATCTAATTCTTACCTTTTTTTATTTTGAAACCCAACGAACATTTATCACATTGTGGACACGGGGAGGGAGGGGAATACATTATATCCAAATCATGCTGTGCTATGTAGCATCAATTAGAGATGTTTAGATAGACAAATTGGAGAACAAGCGAGGTCGATTCTACTCAAGCCATTGGGTGTGAAGTTGTCAGCGATGAAATCGAAATTTTTGAATGTTTAAAATTTAAAGGCTTTGCAATTTAGGACGGTGTTATTTTTATAAAAATGTTATAATTTAAATAGTAATGGTAAATATTGATAATTGTGAAAATTTGATAATTTGATCAAATTCGTATGGTTTAATTTGCTGTGGTTCTCAATTACTAACCATTAATGCTTCATTATGTTTTCCTTCAACTGAAACGAACTTTTTGCTGTGCATGGTGTGTAGATAGGCCTTATCAGTTACCAATACTTAACTCAGTGTTTACCTGGGTTCTAGCAAGTAATTCGGGTTTGAAGTTATGGGATTGATGATAAAGTGCGGCTTCAAGATCTAATTCTGCTCCTAAAAATATATTCGTCCACTCAACATCGCTAGGCTACGTTTCTTTCATACCCAAGGGTACATCGACTCTATGGCTTTATGCTGACAGCTTTTATCAAAAGTATAATAGAAATAAGGAATTATGATGAAAGTCAATGAACGCAACCAATATAGAATGGGTCTCAGGCAATTCATGAGTCATTAGGCTCCCATTTGGAATTTTCTCTAGTATCGACGGCTCCATATACGCCGGACCGCATTACTTCCGGGCAGGAGGGATTTGCTTGTTTGAGTGTAGAACACGACTGCGTGATTAAACACTCCAGCTATTCTAATTGGAGGATACCAATCTGTCTTGTTATTCTGACCTTATATATTCGACAATAACAATATCTCAATAAAATGTATCTCTTTTTGACTTCTTTGCTGTATAAGATAGTGTGGTGTCTGAATATTTGAGACATTACAAGGCCCTCTATATATCCTCATGTTTCTCCATATTACATATTCTAAGATCATTTTCTTGATTAACAAATAACTCATCTGCAACTTGTGAACGGTTTTCGTTAATGTTGGTCATTCATCATTGCATGTGTCTCTTGTTTATTTGGCCATTCACAATTTATTATACCAGGACACGCCATAACACCATATACAATCTACGTAAATCTAGTTCACGTACAATTATTTCCACTATTTTCGAGGTATTTAATGGTAACCTTACTAAACCTTGCCCGAATCCCAAAGTGCAGGTGGTAACTGCCACCTTTTCAGCCCAACAGAACTTGGGGTTGATAGCATTCTGATAGTAAGATAGATTCAATTAAACCGTTTTAAACAGAAAAAATTTAAAGTTAACGTGGCGTACAAATACCTTCCAGGAAAACTGCGTAGATGTATATCACAGGAGATAGAGATTTAGAAAGGAAATAGTAAAATCCTTCACGTGGTTATGACCACGAATTAAAGATGTTCTAATTCACAACATCAGTTAAGCTAAACAGTAAATACGATCCCACTAAAACCTTCACTCAATTATTAATTAATCAAGAAAGCAAGGCCTACTGCGAATATCTCGGCGACAGTCACATATCGCAACCTTCCACGATGGTTGTATTAATGTTTGAATTCACCGTACTTCGGCTCTCCTTTGTTCTACTAGTTTAAGGATTTGTATTTTAAATAATATTGCAAACTGTATAGTTCTAGTGGTCTAATATAATTCCTAAAGTTTTTAATAAGGTTGGTATTAAGAATACGTCCTAGCAGAGTCAATTTGCGCGAGGAGCTGGCTCAGAGGAATCCTCTGAGGTATCTCACAGCCAATTTTGAACGAATAAGACTTTGTCTTCAGATCACCATGGTAAATTATTCTGAGTAGGTAGATTTTAAAAGAATATCACAGTCTATACTAGGGCTAAATCAGTCAAGATAACAAGGAAGAATTTTAGTCCTGACTGAGTTGTCATGAGTAAAGAAGACGACAATTTCGATAGCCGTTTTGTAAAGCAAGTACTTTTTAATCTTTGGGCTAATCAGCTAAGAAAGTTTTCTTTTGGACTCTCAGCTTATTAAAGACCAATTCTCCACTCTGAAATGCATTTAGTTGGGTTGGAAAACAAATTGAGGAGTGGGGTGGGAGGGGGATACATTGCTTCTTGTGAATTTAAGGAAATCTAAAATAAAAATGTCTAACTGGCGAAATCAGGTCTAATTACTTAATGACTCTGTTCTGGCTCGCTAGATAATCAACCATGCTTAGCGGCGCCACATCACTCAATTTCGTGAGGAACTACACTCGAACCTTATCCCAGTCATTCTAACACGCTTGAATTCATGTTTATTACTCTGCAGCACCGAATTGCAGGACACGCCCATATGAAATGGGAAAGTTTCTAAGTGCATCAATTAATTTATTAATTTATTAAGTATTGAGAAATAATTTAAAACCTAATCTGATTTAATTTATCTACACACGCACTGTAAACAACATCACGGGCGCTGATCGGATCAAAAGCGAGAAACAAGACCATGGCTCATTCATATGAATATTAAAATTATCTAGCAGCAATGTAAAGGTAAGTAATTCAGTAAAATAGAAACATTGAGAATTAGATTTACAGAAACTAATTATTTTGAATTTCTTGATCTATTTTTCTTAAGCTTTTGAGCCTTTTGCATGGTCAACTACCTTTCAGTAAAAGAAAGAGCGGTAACTCGGGAGATTGAAGTGATTTTCGTTTAATACCCTCCAGTAAGAAACACATCTCAATCCAGGTTATCCATTGAATAAAGCTGCTTATCACTACTCATGGAGAAGGAGATTCTGTGCACTTTTTATCAAGGAAAAGTACAAAGGATATGACGGAATAAAAGGGGCGTCAAAAGAGACCTACCTCAATTAATTTATTATCGTGTTGTCCTCCGGTTGATTAAAGGGCCGAGATCATTTAGAATTAGATTTTCGTAAGACTTAAGTCCTTACTTTTTATAAATTGAATTTTGTAACAAGTTCATTTCCTGATGTTAGGAGCTTTACTGACCAACTTAATTTTGTCATTAATAATCACATTTTGATCCAATAATCCTTTCCCCAACGTAGCGATACGATTTCATACTTACTGAATTGAATTATCAAGTCAATTGGTTGACACACTAACTTTGACGACGGGAACCCAGACACCTTCCATTCACTGTGGACAGCGCGAATAATCTGTATCAACCCAGTTGTCAAAATAATTGAGAAGATATAAATAAGTGTTAGAGGTCTGTTTGAAGAAGTCTTTAAGTTTTTTTTTGCTGTAAACCCCAAGTCTAGACTTGACATTGATTCAAATTTATTTCGAAAATGTCTGTATAGTCGTCTCGAATAAATAGACATCGTAGATATCTGAAAATACGAAATACGAAATTCCTAATACTATAATAATACCCAAATATTTGATATTACTTCGCGGATTACTCGCGTTTATATAAGCCTCTTAACCTGATTTGGAGAATCGAAAAATAATCCTTAACCCGCAATGCAACAAATTGAGTACGACTCAATTCTTGTACCTTCCACTCGTTCCATTCTCCTCGTTTTCTCCATTTCTGCCAACTTGATTTCTATTGTGCTGATTGACGGGCTGAATCATTGCACCATCACCCAGGTGCCTCCGTATGCCAAGTATACATTATCCATGTATGCGTCAGCCTCATGTATGGCATTTTTTATCACCTCTTGCGTTGGCTGCCCAAATGGGTACAGCTTATCTCCTAAGGAAGAAAATACACGCAGTAGGAGAAGCTGGGGAGCGTTAATTAAATATGAAGTCCAAATCATTTCCCACATCCAGCTCTTTTCTATTTTTATATTTGCGTTTTAGGCAAGTTATAAATAGACACCGCCTTTGAGCATAAACTTAATTACTAACGCAGCTAGTAAGATTCGTAACTTTAAAAGTAACGAAGCTGCTTTTCCATAGTTGTAGGAATAAAAAGTGATCATAAACTTTATTTCCAAAAAAAAAGTTATAAAATGTTAAGGAATCCTTAATTTAAGTGAGGTAAGTCAAGATTAAATACTCGCTCTATCACTGGTAATTCGATACCATTCAAATTTTTCGTATTTTAACTCTTCATTATGACCTTGCAAAATCTGATATATTCATGGTAAAACTATTTTTGTAATGCATACAAATACTTATATCAGTACGTCAAATAGAATTTTCTTGTTACAAAAAGTCGGGTTGAGTCAACGTCACTCCGTACATCGATTCGACATAAGTTGAGCGATCAGATTCGAACATTAGAAAAACAACACAATTTTGTTCAGCAAATAGTTATGTGGGTTCCAGAGGTGAATTACTGATAGGATGCATAGTAGCATAGCCTGGCTAATCTCTAGTACACTGGTCTTCGTATTCGTAGCTGATTCATCATGGTTAAGGTGAGTAAGACGGGCATTCGCAGTGCTCAAGACAAACTGTTCAAGTGCTGACCGATGTTATCAATTGGAACGAGGAAAGGGCCACGGAAATAATTGATTAATTTGTTCTCAAGAGTTAGTGAGCAGTATCTCTTCATTTCACTTTAGGCATAAACTAAGTTCTTCGTGAATGGAAAGCAGGTTGAGAGGATTTCTCGTTGTCAGTCATCTCGTCTTCCTTATCATTTTACCTCAGGATTGAAGGAGTTGGCAGTCATTGTTGATAAGGCCCAACTCTTACAAAATATGACAAGTGTCAATGTGATTATCTACCTCATCAGCCGAGATTTCTCACTCCCGCTTAAACTGATAGGGAGATAGACACTATCAGAGATTGTAGTTAAACTCATTCTCAACCTCGATTGTCCTGGAACTTGGATTAAAGATTTATTTTATTGGCCACTTTCTTTTTCCATTTTCAAATTGCAGCGGCCGTAAGGAAATCACCGACAATCTGCACAATGGATTCAATTTATATGTTTATTCAGGGTGACGAAATTTGACTGTGAAATAACATTTCCCGCCTATTTATTCCTCTATCGGGCTAACATTCCCACTTTGTTTATCTCATTTATGTCTCCTGCTGTAATGGCGCCAATATAATGTAGGGGCGGGTGGTGGTGGAGGGGGGAGGGGGATTGGAAGAGAGTTTAAATGTCACGAAATGCAAGCATGTTCATAAGGGGTCAAAAGATATAACACCAAAAACCAATTGCAGAATATATATGGAACATTACCTCATGCGACGTTTGTCAGCGCTTTTGCATAAATTGCTATCTTAACAAATATAACAGAATAGTGATTGGAACCAATGGGGAAGTCGCCTTCACTTGAGAAATTAATGCTTCAACATTTATTTTCCAAGTGTTTTGAGTTACGAAGGAGGAGTCGCTTTTACGCATAACTGATTTCATATTTCTGATACACCATTTGGAAACATTATGCAATATCAGTCAAAGCAGGATGTATTTTGCGCATTTATGGGGGAGGGAGGGAGGAGGGAAGGGGAGTTTGTAGGATGATTGTTGCAGACCATGCTTCGTGAAAAAAATCAAAGCCACCCAAGATGATGTTACTTTGCTATCATATGGAAGGATACAATTGCAAGGCAAAAGACCTTCCTAATGGCTTCGCGAAGCCAACCGTTATTCCTAAATAAAGTGCGCAATCTTTGTGTTAGATTAAAATTTGATTGAAAAGCTGCAAATTAAGAAATAACAGTAATTAAAAATATAGGATGTGCAAATTAGCATCATGAGTCCCAGGTGATGTAGAAGTTGACTCACAACCTCTCAGGGCCGAATTAAAGCACGGACTGCAAGCCGAGTGGATCAATCTGGGAGTCAAACTGTAAACTTATTATGGCCATTGACTAAATCGAGCTACCTAGTTGTCTGCTGCTATTGCTCCTAGTGGAACATTTTATCTCTCTGCTTCTTAGTCCCCATTTCTATCTTGTATACTTTGCGCCACTTCCACATTTACTTACCTTTTATACATGAATGGCCTTAATGGGGATCTATTTAAGCCAAATTAATTACGGTTGGTACTGATGTGTAGAGGTGGACATCAGGCCCTCATTATCAGTCATACGAGTACACAGTGAAATGTTGTCATTTGATGATCAGGAAATTGCAAATTTCTGAGCCAGCAACTTCTTGCTTAGGCTTCATGTGTGTCGTTAAGCCATTTAATTTCTAAAACTTCATCAAAATTAGACTCACTTTAGCTGTTATAAAAATACTCAACTAAAACAATATAGAGCTTGGTATATACGGTTTAAAATTCCCCACTATTCAACTTGTCCAAGATGCTAGAGTTCGGTGGGAGTGCTTTCTGCTATTAATCCGTGCATATTTTTCTTAACATTCCAATAACCGATTTTACAACTTAATGGGCATGACAACAGGGGTCTGAGGCCATGTGGAGTTCCAACGTGTGATCATAGCATACTTTTGTTAGATCAACTTTTAATTCGACTAAATATATTGAAGAGGAATGCCAAATTCGTGGATATACAAAAAGCGAACTCAGACAACCACAAAATTCAAGTTTCCGAAGTGGATGGGTATTACTACTTGCTTTACTATGCGTTCTAGCTTCCATTTTTAAACACTATGCAAATCTATAGCTACGCGAATTTTCTTCACAGGCATGAAAAAATTATCAAAGGTCATGAATGATTTGTTTGTTCTGAACTTTCAACCAACAGATTTGACATTTAAGGTGCAACGCGTTTTGACTTTTCATCTACGAAATTTCCTTCCGAACAGTCAATTTCAAGTGCGTGAAGAAACAAAAACGCTTGCTTACGCAGCATTTGTAAATACCTTGCCAGTTCTTCTGAATCAATTTCAATTCCAAATTTGACAGGTTGACGTCTTAGTTTCCAACACCCCTCCCTCCTTATAAAGGTAACAATTTGATCAATCCAGCACCAAACACCTAAAACAGGTGCCTAAATAACTGGTATCGAATCTATCGTTATGCAACTCAGTTTATTTTAAATTTTATAATTTTGTTTGTGCTATTCGGGTATATAATGCGTGCAGTACAGGACAACCGGGGCAGGAGGGTGTGGAAATAGTTTATCATTAATTTGCGATTTTATCAAAGAACAGTGTGGTAGAGATATCATCCAATTTTGCCTCCACTATGGGGTGAATTCCCACCCCTCTGAAATTCTTCCCAACTGTCTTTGTTTCATTATTCCTGGAATTAAATTATTTCCGCCTTCTCAAAAAATTCATATGATCGGAGTTAACCATTGCTGAAACTGCAGCTGCCAAGCGTAAGATAGTTGATTCCTTTATTAACCTAATAAACAGGGGATTTCGAAACCCGTTCTTGTAGAGATTAAGGGATAAGCCACAAACGTGACTGGATCCACAGTGACTATGCTAGACGGATGGGAGAAGAACTCAAGGAACACTTTGCTTTATACAAATGGCCCACTATTCAGTTGCATTCCATTCTTTCCTAAAAATGGTTTCGTAGATGGCATGAGGTTGCTGTTGGTCTGTGTTGGTATGTGTTAACACGTCAGCATATTAGTTGGTCGATCTATCTGCGTTATAGCTTGACATTGGCAGTCTTCCTAGAAATGAATACTATCTCCTTTTTACATACTCAGTAGGTGCGTCGGGTATGGCGCATCAATGCATGTCCCAATTGATCCACGTCAGTCTGGACTTTGCATATTCTATTTGAAGGTGTTCTCCCCTTTCCTCATCCCAGTTTGTCTTGAGACTTGCCTTCGCACGCTTTGCCTCCCCTTTCAATTACTCGAATGACTGTTCCCTCCATGTTTCCCAAACTAACACTACTTGCCCCTTGGTCATGCTCCTTCCGTTACCTCGGGTCTCAATAAACAGGACAGGAAGGTTATGATTTCCTTCCTAATTAAAGTTTCCTCACTCTAATAATGACCCGTGTCCAAGCCCCTTCGTGGTTAACTACACATTGGGGTGACTCAGGACACAACATCACGTTGTTGTTCTTCAACTCGGAGTTACACTATTACAAATGAGGATAACTAAGAGTTATTTTATTGCAAATAAGAACAGTTTGTGAAGGCTGCAAGAAAATGAAACCCACCTAACTTTGCCAGAAACAGAATAGGGAAAAAACGAACTAAAATTCAGCAGAAAAGTCAAAGTTCGTGAAATAGACTATAAAACAGTTGTTTAGAAATTCCCTGTGAACTTTTGTAACAAAAATAGGTGCTACAGTACTTTTCTAACTGGGAGATTCCCAGTTGAATTTAAATTATTACAATTTTATGAGATGGCCATTCAATGCGCCTAATAAATGAGGTGTCATCGGATAATTCAACCCCGAATAGACTGTAAAGGAAATATAAATCAGATCTAAAATTAAATTGAGAATGTTTTGAATCTCCTCTTCTGCAATCGACACATCCGTGATTTGCCACACGTCCCTGTACTATACATAAATTTTCACATTTATTTCCTCATGTGAAGACTGTTACGCTACAGGTGTTGTAGCCATCATAAAATGGGGCTGTCTGCTAGTTGATTTATCCTGCCTCATTGCCGTCGACGAATAGACTCCCTTCACCCCATCCACAACTACATGCTTTTACTAATGCTGCAACAGCAATACTAGGCACCGTATTTTGAAAGTGAAAGAGTTCAATTTGTAGGTGATACAATTTCGATTTGCCCCAACGGATCAAATTACTTATCTCGATTTTGAGTAAGTCTTTTGCATAATAGTTGGAAAATGAATATGTATTTTGTCAAAAGCATGCCACATTTCGATACAATTCCTTACGAAGGAGCCTTCGCAGGTAGCTATCGACATTTACATATCGGTAACTATAGCTTTCTCCGCTTCTCAAGAACCTAGATTGACTATTCTATAAGGAGAAAAGTACGATCAAAGCGGTTGCGAAATCGTCTAGTTGTCAATTACTCTGATTTTAAAACTTGTAATGAATGAAAACTTATCAGGACTTTTATTTGCACCATAAAACGATATGAAAGCTCTTCAGCAGCATAATTTCAAATAAAACCACATGAATTAGAATGCGATCCAAAAATGAGTTTTGGGAATGATGAGTACTTTTGCACGGAGCGGCTTACACCAGGATTTAGTAATTCCAAAGCCCAATTTTGAGATCGTTTTTCAAAGCTCATCTAGTGAGGAGAGTGAGATCGTTGGGCCACCATCATCATTAGCCAGACTTGACCTGTGCGGTTGGTTATACCGAACTGAACTCTGAGCTCTCCGATTGCAGGCATGAAGGTGACCAGTGTGTCACTGACACACACACAACACATGCATTGGGACGTAAAATATTTCGCTTTATGCTAGTAGAGCCTATTTAGACATTTAATTCTGTTCAAGGTGGTGAGATTTGCATTCCAAAAATGAACGAATCCTGCCTTTGGTCAGTGACTTGGAAATAAATTATACGTCCAAAATCGAAAGTGCACCGATTGTAAAATGTTAAATTAGATTTTAATGGATATTTGTGAAATGAAACTTAGTATCATATGCTTTCTTTCAATTTAGTGCATGCGCATGTAATGAAAATAAAACATTTGTTTCGCCACTAGATCCATCCAATCACTTCTGTTCAATTCTATTTAATTGAAAGGAAAATAGAAAAAAAGTATTTACTTAAATTTATGCAACCGATTAGTATATTTTTAGAATGAACTTTGAACTACAAACTCACAGTGTCTAACCCGAAAAGTTGCTCCATTTGAGGTAAGTGACTTGCTTGTGATTGATTTTTGTTCTTTTATCAGGTGTGGCTCATCTGCCCATCTAATAGGATGTGATGAAATCAAGAACGTTTCAAGGAGTGGTGTCTTCTGGGCCTTTGTTTCCATTGCGGTACAAATTTAAGGGCTCAAATTCGACTTACCTCACAGTTTAGTTATTGGCGGTTAAATAGTTTTACACATTTTTTGCACAGATGAAGTTGATAAAACCTTCACGTTTTTTAATAGAAGGCAAGTATAGCATAAATCGACCCTGGTTTATTGATTTCCACAGGTTATCTCTAAGTTGGAGCAATTACATTCTCTATTGCCCTCTCTCTCCGGATCCTTGTCAGTTGGGGCCCAGTGATATTTTGGTGGATGGATATGTCGAAATTCCTTTCTAACATTATAATAGACGTATGCGTAACAAAATTTTCGGATCAATATATAGCCTTATAAAGAGCATTACTTTCATATTCAAGTCTAATATTCGAAAAATTTCAAAGCATTTAGTAATTGGTGACAAAGTATTTTTCCTTGAACTTGCGTAGTTTTACTAGAATAACGATAGGAACATGCATTCTATCGTGGTAATTGTAAAAGAAGACAAATTAACGCTCAAAATGGGAAGATACACGAGGGTAACAAGATGTGATGTTGAATAAGGTATTTGACATAAAGGATAGTGAAATTATATATCAATTAAAGTGAAGAAGACTGCGGTAAATTGGGAAAGGAGGCAGCGCAAGAAAGCTTGACTAATTTATTTCTAATAAGATCACACAATTTCGAAAAAAAAATAAAATTTAAGGAAATTGGACTGGAAATATTAAAAACACCAAGATTAAATAGAATTTCTTTCGGTTCTCCAGTTCTTTCTTGAATACATCGCTTTCATTCTCTTTTCTGTAACTCTAAGTCGATCACGTGCATAAAAAAACATCGACTACGCATGAAGAAGAGAGGAAAGGGCTTGTACCTCAAGCAGCGTATTTTTCTGATTTAAAAAAATGGAGTTCCTTTTACAGAACCGGATGTTCGGTTAGCTGCTTACGGTGATAACTACTTCAGTATGATCTTATTTACCTAGATGACATCTTAGGAATCCAAAAAAATTGATGAATCTTATACGTTCGAAAAAGAACACTGAAAACACTCCTCACAATTCCCTGATAAACGTAAATGAATTCACATAGTTCGTCAATATTGCAGTGTGAATGGACTGTATATAGCAGTCCAACGGAATCACAAAAAACTATAACCGATTAGTTAGAAAACGCAAAATTGAAGGCAGAAGTGCGAGGTAATATTTGAGGTGTTTTCATGCTTGTCTAACGGATCAATAAAAAGTGGATTTTGGTGGTTATTTGATGTTGTCAGGCCGAGATTAGGCGTGTGATTCCCCTAAATGACAGTTGTTACTTTAACCCTGACAACCGCATGAAAAAGTTGATAATTACTGTTAATTTACTTCAGACTAACTCAGTGTGAGTGCTGTTGGTAAACCAATTTTGAACGATTTTTAATCTTCTAATTTGTCATCGAATGTGTGTTTGAATTTAGCAGTAGCTAATAATTAGCACAGTATTTACTCAAACTGAATAATCAGGTTTGAATTTCTTGATTTAATTTGCGATAGTTAAAGTTAGTATAACTATAATTGGAATTGGATCTGTCTTATCTATCAACCGCATCTCTATGTAGTACAGAGAAAAAAGTTCTCTCGATCATTAGGCGTGGAATTTAAATTTCGTATTGATTATTGCATGATTTGTAATTAATTGAAGGTCAAATAATTTAGCTTCAAAACTGTTAACTCCTATTTTGTCTAGAATTATAAAGTAAAGTTCTCTGTAATTTTAGCAATTTATTGGCTCGTAAAAATGATACATTTTAAGGTTTATAGCACAATTAAAATTTCTCTTTTTGATATTTTGTTTTGTATTTCTATTGGTTGGAGAAAACTGTATCTTTTTATCAAACTTGCCATGTAATGGTGTATTATAGTTTAATAATAATAAAACATAGGAGTAAAGTAGACAATTTGTTTAGGAGGGGGTGGGGTGTTATTTAATCTACTTTTTGGTGATTTTGCTCTCAATTAGTCCGATTTGGAGGTATTAAAGTCCTCTTAGAAAATCGTTATGAATGAATAAAGTAAGTAATGAATTCAGACAGGAAATTTGCCATTTATGTTACTACATGTTTTGGCGACGCCTCGCTAACATAGTACTAACATCTCCGCAGTCATTTTCAGGTCGTCAGGGAATTTTATAGAAAAGCTCTCAAGTAACTGATACGATTCAACAAATTCAAATTTACTCCTTCACATTAGTGGACGATTGAAATAATGGGGCTGACTACCCTAATTGATGAACTGGCCAATGAGCACTCGACATCGTGTTCAAGAATTAATCTACTTCCTCAAGGGCCACATTGGTAAATTCTAGTTAATGGATAAACCATTAAGTAAATAGTGTGCAATCTGAATCCAGAAGTCGATGAGGTAAAACTATTTTAAAAACCTTTTGCTCTCTGCATGCTTTACATCTATCTAAGTATCTTCCTTATTGGATTTTGGCGTTAGCCAATTTCATTTTCTTTCAATGCTGAAAAGCCATACTTTCTGCTTTAATGTGAGTTATAAACATTGCACTTTGCAGTTAGTCCACAATCCTTATTATTTGATAGAAGAAGACAAAGGCTGGCTTTCTCCAGCTTGATCGCCTCTACATGCTTATCTCGGACAGCCGATAGATTAATAATCGCGTCCACTCCAAGAGCCATGGCAAGTTTGGAATTTAAGTGGATTTTAAATCGATTGTTTGATGCTTGGTATCCGCTTTGCATTGAAATGTCATTTTTGTATAATCTTAGTGGTCACTTCTCGTTATATAAATGCATTAAAATGCAATTTCATTTGCGTCGGAACTTAATTCGAAACATCACGCGTCAGTGTTGTTTATATCGACCACGAATTTCTGTTCCATTCAACTTTAACTAGCAGATCTAAGTTATGCAACCATTTTTTGTAACTCGTATTTTAAATTTTGTCATAACACATTATTTCTTACTCTGTTAAGGGTTCGTTTTTAATATATAGCACAGTGGTTAAATTCTAAATCGGATATTTGATACAAAGAACTGCCATCAACCCCTGGGAAATAGAAGAGGATGGTGCTTGGAAAAAAAACACCAAAATAATTCTAATCTCCTGCACCCAAACCTCATGTGGAGTTAATCAAATGGACATGAGTGAAATCATTTGTAGTGCGCGTATACAGATTTCCACCGCTGTGGATCCTAATTGTCAGTTGATGACTTTTACCGTTACTTCAGGAGTCAGTTACTCTCTTCATTTTACCCACTTCATCCCAGGTTCCATTCCTCTCAGTGTTGGTGTTTGTCTCTTTCCATTTCCTCCCTTCTGGTCTATTCTAATTTCTTCCTTTTTCCATCCTCTTATCCATTATGTACGAGCTCCAGCATAAGCGCATGGTTTTCCCATTCGGGAAAGGCTGGTTAATTCGGATGACTTATAGGAATATTACCAGTTTTGCAAGGTGATAACTGGACCATGCCTTACTCTAGGAATTAGGGCAAATTAACATTGCGGTTCACTTAATTCATTCTATTAATGCGAACTGAGTCACGTAAGTCGGTTCCATTTGCACCATATCCGAATTTTTAAAAAAATTTAATCAACTGAATGTCTTAGTACATTTTTTATCATAAATTCCCTGACGCACTTTACTAGCTTTATTTCATAATCGTTATGGTATTCGCATTCTTTCCATAACTCTTTTCCTGCATAAGCAATAAGGCAGTGTTTAGGTAAAAAAATACGAAAATAGAATGCACAAAAAAGTGTCCTATTTTGACGCCAACAGTACTAAGTCTGTTAACCGACTAACTAGAAACTTCGTCTCTGGAGTTCGGCCCACAAGAATAACGAAAATGAAGCGTACAAATCACAACTAGCGACCAGTAACTCTCCTTCTTTCCACTCTTCCTGTCTTCTTTCACATCCTCCCACTTCCCCACCCCGTGTTCCCTCCCCCCTCCCCTCCCCCTGCAGACGGGACACAAATAGTTGATGTTGTTGCCTGTTGTTGGGAGGCGCTGGAGATGAACAAAAAGGGTCTGGCACAACAGTTGGTTTCAGTCCTCTTATTCGAATTTATGGTCTCTTTGCGTGCACAGCCAGGAGGATAGGGTTTCTGCTGAGGTGTATGCGACTTGGGTGCGGCTGTATGTGTGTGTGGTTTTGTATGTTGTAGAAATAGGACCCTGATCTTTTCTCACATTATTTCGCCGATTTTTGGAATTACCTCCTTTGAGGCAAAAAATGGAGGTAAATATCAAATTCTTTTTTCCGGTTTAGTCGTCAGAAAACAGCCCGAAGTTATTTCAATGATAGACTACTGTTATAAAATGTTTTAATGCGATGATAATTATTCCATTTTTAAATCATTACTTCAACCAGTTAATATTTGTGATTCTTTAAATTTCCTGTTAATTTTGGCAATTGACATTGACTTCGCTAATTGACAACTTTCTCCCGTGTCGACTAAGCCTGCATTTCACTCTGCCAAAATAGCTTGGCTATCTATGAAAATGTAAGGCAAATTAAAATAACGAGACGCAGTTAGGCGTTGTCCCTCTACTAACTATTTATATACAGGAGCTGCCTCTAAGATGAGGGTTTACCAACTCAGGTTTTATGGTTAGCACCTTAACACTGTGGACATCCCAGCCAACCATAGGTTGTCCTAATCATAGGTCGAGACAAGACCCTTTCCATTCCATTTGTTTAAAGCATTGTTTAGGAGTTTATTTAAACTTCATTTTGTAGCATATCCATTGAAATTGGTGACATTTCGCATAACACCAATTCCCTAACAAACTTTTTGCTCCACTTTGTATTATTCACTTTTGATTATCTTCTTAGAATCCTATTATTAGTAGTCAGCGACTGCAATATAAACATATGTCCTTTATTGCGAATTAGTCACAGTTTGGTGAGAATATGAGACAAGAAATTTAATAAATATCCATATTGATCACGAATACTCCTTGCTGTTTTACCACTCTTTTGACCCATCTGATCATACAAATGTCAAAATTCTTACCTTTTTACTGATGAATAGTGCATGAAATAGAGGTAAATGAGATTAAATACCTATCTGAACTGATGTGAAAGATTGAGTATTCAGCTTCAACAAAATCCCTTATATGGTGAAGCAAAATAGACGCGTTTAAGAGACGAATCTTGCATATTTCAAACTTTTCCTAAAAAAATGGCGACAATAAAATTGATTTTCAAAACTTTCTTTGAGAATTCCTTCGACGTTAATGCAGTGACAAGGGAATAGAAGTAATGAAGCATACAATAAAGGGATAGCTTAGCCATTAAGGAAGCTACTGGAATCTGACCTAACCCTCTCAACCTCTTTTGGTCCTCACTACAGAACACAATGAAGAAGGGAGTCGTGATTTGTTGAAGAGCTTAAGTGGACACAGACGAATACTCGAGTCCAGCGAAAGCTTGGCGCAGGACTGAAATGCACGCGGACTGGATGTGGTGCGTGGTGGTGTTGTGTAGGAGAATGTCCTTTTAGGGTAAGAATAGATAGTATAGGTGCTCAAAGACGGACTCAGATACATCAACGTGGATAACATTTGGTTGGTGGAAGTCATCACTCCTAAAGCGTACGTCAGCACACCTGCTCGAACAGACAGATTAAGTTACCAAAGTCCCAAGATGCCCCAACTGCACTTTTAAGATGAATGAGAAAATTAGCGAAATAAGAAATGTTGTAAAAAGAAATGGGAAATAATTTGAGGTCTTTCTGAAATAGGGACTGTAAATCAAAGCAACAAAAGGAATTAGTATTTCCCAAATGAGAATACAAAAATGTGTGAATGATAATCCAATGTCTGCAGGCTTATGAGATGTCTTTGTGAAATAATACATGTTTTCTAATTATCTTAACCCATTTTGAACTAATTTATATTTAATTAAATTATGCTCTATGCAATTTATTTGAACACCACTTTTGGCGAAATGTGCATGAGTGTTGATAAATGTACATTTCCAATGTCAGCTTAGGCCAGAGCGCGGAAAAGCATTTCAGGAATCGGCCTTAATAATTAGATAATTAAGGTAACGGAAGTAGAAATGCTTTTAGCCATGCGCCTGACATAGGTATAATTTTGAATAAACAAATTATTCGGCTGGAAGGATGGTCTTTTTAGAATAAAAATACTGCTGAGGTGAATCATACCTCTATGAAACAGTCATTTCTGATCTGGCTCTATATTTGAACTTTGGACCGACCATTTGGGCATATAAATTACCTGGATGTAAAAGTGATCAAAGAGTCGGACACTCGGCAAAGGCCGATCCTGACATCAAAAAATGGTAAATATTACGACTGTATCAGACCGCCCCGGGAATGTTAAACACTTCTGTATGGGGATTTGGCAGCGTCCCTTTTATTTAAATAGCAGTATTTCAGCCACCCATATCTTAACAAGGCTTAGATCACACAGAAATTTGACACGCCAGATCGTTGTACCTGCTAAGCAAAGCGTTCTTTTCTTTTATGCGAAGCTTCCAGTTGTCAACTTGGCACTTCATTCTCATGGAAAATGATTTTGGTTAACCTAAACATGACATCGCTCAACCCTACTTTCCAATCCAAATTGGCACCCGATTTCGTAAAAGTTGTAAAAAATTCGATAAACTCTCCAAATCCACTTGGAGAAGTTATTAGAGCACTTGAATAGAGCAGAGAATGTACCCTGGATTTACTCTAATAGAAAATTAATATTCCATTGGCTCATTTTTAGCCAGAATTAACAAGTGTGGTTGGCCACCACATCATTAGATGTGCACTGATTGGCATTGATCTCCCAATCTCTGCCTTTACCAGGCATATTCTTTGACCATTTCTCGGTAAAGTCATTTCCTTCACTTTACCAATTAGGGTTCCTTAAGGAGTACTTTTGCATTTTCTTTTCAACATTATATTTTATTTGCCGGCGCATGAAGTACGTTAGAAGGTTCCCAAACTTTTCTCATTAAAGGGTTGATTTACCAGCGGCCTATTTTTGAATATCCCCCCTCCCTCAGCCTAATTGCATTCGCGCTTACTAATTTCCAATCAATGTTCTTGCACCACTTAGTTCTTCAATCTATCACATTTCTTCAGGCTGGTGATGGGAGGTTAGCAGCTAATTATTTTGTGAATTGAGGGAGAATGAGTGAAATGCGCTTAAAATGAATTTGCCTCCCTCCAAGGTCTTGGCCGCAGAAGCCGGGACATGTGCGGACGTGTACCAACGCATCGGTGGCACGACACTGGGACGAAAACGTGCAGTGCTATGAGTATTCACTGATGTTTCGTGTTCATCTGAGGTCGCGTTTGTGACATACACAGCCGTCTGCAATTTTCGCCTCTATCTAAAGTGGGGAACTTTAAACCATTTAAAAGTTTAACTTGTTTGTCAATTTAAATGTAAATTCGGGAAAATGATCATTTTAAAAGCAAAATCTGCTTTAGACTCTCTCAAGTAGGCAGAATTGGCACTGCGCCTCACCTTTCCCTCAGTAAGCATGTATCAACTAGCATTAACAATATGTACAGTTGCAGAAGTTTATGACCGCTGCCACTAGATCACTTTCATGTTGCAAATAATTTTCTCAAATTTGTATTCCTAAAAAATGCCTTCCAAAGGCACTTTTGAACATTCCTAAGATTGTGTAAACATACACTAGTCTTTGGTCTGTATTCAACGCACTTGTTATTGAAGTCAGAAGTCACGAGTTCGACCCCCATAGGCGAGTATGAGTGAGTGGAATGACCAATCACGATGACCAAGTCAGACTAATTAAGAGGAGTGGTAGACTTCGAGCCCTTCATTTGGGAGACTCTCTAAAGCTCCCTCCCAAACCCAAATGAGTGTTAGTAAAAGCTTTCCTAATGGGCTTGAAAATTATTATTGATTCTTAATAGATAGTTTCTATTTTTATTACTTACTAATTACACCTCTTCGATGAATTGACGAAGTTAAAATTCTATATTGGCTTGAAGAATGTCTCTAGGCAATTTCGAAAATTACCCTTTAGTCACACTTTAATGGAAAGATAACTAATTTTGGACTTTATATCCCTATGACTCAAACTCCTACCTGTCCTGTTTAGACGAGGCTATAAATGCTACTTTTTTCTACAATTGTTCCATTTTATTTAAAAGTCCATTACACTTGTACCAATATGCGCGTCCTTCCTCGAATGATTCAGTGTACATAATCCCCCACACCTGCTCACGTCTAGTACATACTCGTACACTTCACACTCCTCTCTCAGTCCTACCCCCCTCCCCCCCCCTCTCTCTCTCTCTCTCTCTCGAATCATCATCGTGATTTATTTAATAAGCTTCTAGTCTACCTAACTCTTTACCTTCACCCTGGCTTGGGACTGTGATTATCTACTGTTAACTCCCTAATTAGTGACCTCGGTTCTTGTAAATCAAACAGATTGGACATTAATCAGCTTTTGTTAAACTATGGTCTTTCGGGTTTAGAACCAGCATGCCTCTTCTGCAACGTTTAGTTGTCCCTTTTAAAAAGGCGGGAATATTCAGGCCCCTGGACGAAGAAGGATCACGGTTAAAAAATAGATAGACACAAAGAGAATTGGTTATATGACAAATATTTGGCCGAATGGTTGACCAGTAACAGCGGCGATGGATTCTTTTCTAATCATCTTTCATCTACCTAAGTGTGAGAGTAGAAATACAATAATCGATGGCTCTTGCTGAAGGCGAGGGGAGCTTTCGAGGGAACTCAAAGAACCCACTCGTGTGCTCTAAAAATACCTCCTTCAAAATCACAACAACTTAATGACGAATTGTGCATAACTTTTCACAGTGTAGGCATATGGGGCTCAAGTATCAAATTTTTGACAGACCAAGACCAAGAAAATTCTAGTTCTTTAACCTAAATAAAAGACAATAAAGAAAAACATTTTAGTAAGTCAAATTCCTTCTAAATCTTTCGATTTGCCTTATTTCCTGCTTTTACTCGCCCTATTCCAATAATTTTACCATGCATTCAATTCTTCCGAGATAATTTAATGAAAACTTATTCAAATAGAGGTGGAATTACATAGATCATTTCAGATGTTTCCTCCACTTATGGAATCCTTTCAGTTTACTGCTGTTTAGCTAAGTAAACGAAGACCTATTTATCACAGTTCTTAAAATAACAATTTTTTTTAATATGAACATTTTACTTAGAGTTATTTATTTATTAATATCAAATGGCAGGCTTTATGATAATTATCATTAGCTCTTTAGTTGACTTCGGGCTTTACAGAGGGGAGGGGGGGGAAGAAACATCCAAGTCACAAAAAGTCGAGAGGGGGAACAGAAGAGTGATTCACAAATGTAGAAGAGACAGACAGACACGTAGAGAAAAAGGTAAGGTGCTGTGAGTACTGTGGAAGTGGTCAAAGATGACATACAGTAGTCGGATCATGGTAGTTTGAAGTCAACTACAGGTTTATAGACCTTTTTTGCCATATGAGTACACGTTGCCCAGGGTGCACCACATGGAGATCAGTCTACCGCACACCCCACCTGGGGTTGTAAGAATGCCCATATTTTCGAGGACAGAATTGGTATTTACATGAAATTGCTAAAATAAACTATCTCTTGTCATTGCTCCAAACAATTATAATACAAAGCGAGTGCATTCCAATAATTAACGATTACTATCATTAATTAAGAGGGAAGTTTCAGGGAATCTTTTGTAAGATTAATAATGGAATTTGTGAGGTTATTCTGTTAATGCTCAATTGATCCTTTTGAGTGGCAGTTGTAACCATGTCTCAAAGAGGACACAATTCGACTACTTCCTAAAAGTAGGCTTGTGTTGTGTGTTAATATCGTCGTCATTTATTTTTCAAATAAATGGTGCATATTTCTGAAGACCTTTCTAGAGTTCATTATTCCAGTTTGTGTGCGGCTACTTGCATTCCTCAATATGGAATATGAATAAAATGGTTACAGGCGTCCTTGACATTGGTTATCGTGACAACATGATTAATCAGCCTGCATTTATATAATAGTTCTAAATTTCTTATTTATGCCTTTCCATCAGCATCCTACAAGTTGTCGAATGAGTATTATCGAGGTGTTTATAGGCTTGGAGGAAGTTATTTTTTATGCATTTGCCAAGATATTATCTAAATCTACTGTCTGAGGAAAGAATGCACCTACATTCGCTCGATTTAGCAACCTTGAGGAACATACCAAGATGAAACTGTCGTTTCTCAATCAGCCAAGAATTCGATATATAGCTTAGGAAAATAAAATGTAATTAGAAATTGCTCCAAATTTACCCATCAAGTTCTGTGATATCAATTCACGATTTTAGTTTTAATATCATAGTGACAATTTGTTTACCGTACAGAATCGGGAGAGTGTAGAGACAGTCCAGGACAAACAAAGGAACATGTCGAGTTCGAGTGAAACATGAAGAAAAAAAGCAACATTCATGGCGATATTTCCCTCTTAAAAAAATTACGGCATATCGAAAGGAGAGTAGAGGTGAAACATTGGAAAACTGGACAATTCTCAAAACTACAAGAAGACCTAATTGACCGCAGTGCTTAATCTAAACAGAACCTCGTATTCAAGGAATATGGTTAAAAAGTCGTATCAATTAAGGGATGAGGAACATAAGCCAAGCTGTTGCTTTAATTCCATTAATGATATTTAACCATATCCAAGGCTTTGGCCGAATCCAATATTTCGCTTAAAAAGATTTAGGAAATTGGTGAAATCACTTCACTAGTTGAGGGCGAAGTTTACGTCATGGAGACTCATCAAATCAATAGGAAACACCAGACAGTCAACTCAACTCTGTCGGTAAATAAATCTCAACCCTGTTTCTAACACACAGTCAGTAAGTGAGCGTACTCTACTGCTGACATTTTAAAAGTTATTTTTGAAAAAAAACTGCCATTGGTCCAGCGGTTGGGTGGCATTCAATTATATGACGACGATTCTGATCTTTGTAGGTAATATTTGCCAATACAGTCGCGTATGTTGGGGTATCTCAACGGCTCTTTTTCTCTGAGAAAAGTGTGGCCAAGCGATATTTATGGAACGCCAAGATCATTAAAGCGGCTGTACAAACCCTTGTTCCTCTATCTCACTCAATCCTTTTGCTGATATAAGATACCTGTATGTTTGGCTTTCGTTTTGGAGGGATGACTGCGTGCTAGGAGAGGTGAGTTAATTCAGTATCCCTTAGACAAGACCTTGTTTTGTAAGGTTTATAGTAGGGTGACAGAGTGGAGACCATGATTTCGTATTTTAACATGTAAATTCACTGAAGCATCCATATTCTCTAATATGGTTAAATAATTACATTAATTATTAAATTATGACCTCGAATCTGCAACTGATCCACTTCGAATGTGGTCATCTTTTCCAGTGATATAAATGGATATCACAAGCACACCGTGATTAAAAAACTACATTCACGGCTGAAATCGAATTTCAAAAGAAGATGGGCTATTTTTACTGTGTCTCATTTATCACATTTTTTAGCGTCCATTTTGTAGCAATTCAAAGAGGTGTAGACAATCTAGTAGTCGAATTTGTCTGTATCTCAACACACTGGGAAATAAGTTGAGATAATCTTTTATGTGTTATTTAAATTTGCAATCCGAAAAAATAGACTTCTGTCTACGCACAAATTCTAGTTCCAATCACGGTTAGGCTAAACAATGGTTGTAGTTGCTATTTAACTTTTGACAGACATTTTGAGCAAAGCAAGTATACTTCACTCAAATTCCGACTCGCTCAAGCATTCAGTCTTACGCCCTTGTAGTGTACCTGATAAAGATGCCTAATTAGCCCCTTTCTCTCTCTCGGACATGCTTTGGCTAATCTGATAGTTGCCCACACATCTTCTCCGTTGCTGTGGTAACAACGATATGTTTTAACAATTAATTGTGCTGTGCATAAATGATTTAATCTATCTATTCTACACTGTAGCTAGATAGTTACTAGCTTTAAATCGCCATTCGTCACGCCTTTACCACCCATGCGTACAGACCCCACGTGTTGATAAAATTGGCATTTCCTTTTTTCACCTTTTCTGGGAAGGTTATGAAAGCACATAAAACATGCTCTATGGGTAGGCGTAAATGTGGTCTTGCACGTGGTCATATTGACAGATAGGATCAACCACTTACCAATTTAATTTATATTGATTGGAAATTTGATATTTAAGTGTTTTATTTCCAGCCCTTTTATGGGATAAACATGCATCTGTTTTGGCTCTCCCTGCGCTTCTCCATCCCCCCCCCCTCACTCCCAATTAAAATTTTTAATACCTCTGACTGAAAATCTATAATATCGAGTAAGCACGCCCAAACAGTGATATTGTACGTACTGCAATATTATTAAGTAATGATGATTTAATACTATCCCAAGGTATGTGATTTGTGCATATTCTCATAAAATATATAGTTTACTTCGCAATGTCCAAAATTTGTTCCCAGATTAATGTCATCTTGATTTTATTAGTGTTCTGTAACAGGCAAGACCATGCCGAATAAATTATCAATAATTACAACCTATACTATTTTCATCAATTTGTATTCACAAATAATTTCCTGACCAAAACCCATTTTTATCATTTTCACATCACTCTCATCTCGGTTTGTCAATAGTCATTATTCCTACCTTTATTCGTTTGCTTAGACCGCAACGATTTCCCTTCTTCGATAGATCAATATTCTTGTTCTTTTCAACCACGTACAATGCCCCAAATAAAGGATAAAAGTCTATGGTCTGAACTGGTTTTATTTAAAAAAAAAGAATGTCAGAGAGGAATGAAGTGGATAGAGAACCGCACAATGCGCTCTTCTATGCATGCAGAGTTGCGCACTGGAGCAGAAATTTTCCCGAACTGGCAGTGAGTGATTGAGGCATGTTCCGAGGATTGGAAATCGATAATCGCCCCAAACGCAAAACGTAACACAATTCAATACCACTACCAAATCCTGATTTATTTTAAGCACAAATGCTTGCTGCCATTAAAGAAGGTCAAACTGAACAAAATAACACAACTCTGTAAACCACTTGTTCCTTCTCTAATGGATAAACTTGGAGAGTCGTTAAAAATTTAATTCCCTGATGCAATTAAAAGTAATTATCAAACAGGTAAATTAAAAAGTGGTCTAATTTGAAAAATATTGATACGGATGGGGACAAGGAATTAATGATAGTAGAGTAACTTCCAAGATGTCATTTCCAGATGATTCAAATATGATATATTGGTTGATTCCTTCAACCGAAGGACTTTCGGGCATTAATACAAATAATTGAAAGAGTTGAAATTTTCAAGAAATCATGGTAAGTGATCGGCAAGCAATCAAGGGATCGAAAATTAGCAATTATATGCTCACTGGGTAAGAATGAAATCTATTAATCCACTTACCCTCTAAAAAATCTTAGAAAACAACGATTTTTCTTCACATATTCGTTGTCTTCCTGTTAGTTGAAAGTTACCAAATAAGCATATCTAGAACCAGGTCTAGAAAGCTAGTATCGACGTGAATAACGACGAAAACGAAATCGTGGGGTTAAGATATCACCCTCAAACTCAGATAAATGCTTTTGACTGCTAAAACAGTTAGCATAGAGCAGCCAGGTAACTACTAGTAAGTGTCTTTGGTTACTGATTGGCATGTGCTTCTCTTTTCGTAAGGGAAAGGCCTGACTTTTGGACTAATGATAAAATGAAATTGCCTAAAATGTTTTTTTTTTATTATTTCCTCTCACTGCATAGTTGCCCCTTCACACTAAACATAAAAGAGTTCACATACAATTATATCGAAATGTATAGACAAGAATAAATGTTGAAAAAAAATGCCCTTCTCCCCCCCCCCCCCCCCCCCCCCCCCAGCCAAGCAGACAGGTAAGCTTGCGGTCATAACCTTTTCGTGCAACTAGATTTAGCCACTACGCATTGACCTACTGAAATTATATGAGGTAGAACACGGATAGAGAGAGATAAGTAAGACAATTTTAACCAGCTTCAAGACAGTCCATCTTTTTCCTTGAGCAGAGAAACGGCTGCTGTATCAATCGTGTTATCAAACTCATTTTCTACTCACATTAAGCAAGCAATACCGAAATACTTCGCCCGTTCTCATTAAAAGCTGACGTATCTGCGTTTTACTGCGAGATAGTCAAAACGTTACTAAAATGCCATTTTTAGATTGCTTCATGACAAAAAATTAATTATCCAAATGGAAGAATATATAAACTTGAATTCTGGTGAAGAGTTAAATTTGCTTGTTTGATGCTGATTGAATCAGGAGACGGCCAAATTATTAAAATGAAGAGGTGAAAAATGAAACAATAAATAAAAAGGCTAAATATGCTATTTTGAAAGACTCCCCCATCTCTACCTAAATGATGTCTGCTTTGATTGATCCATAATTATCGTTTTTAAAAGCCACTACCTTAAATGCCATTTAAGTGGAAATGCATAGAAGGAAGAAATTTCTAGCGAAAAGAGTGACGACTGATTTAGGAAGGAAATGATTTAAATCACCAATTGATTCATCACACTCTCTAAGCCTGGAATTCATATGCATCCTTCCCCTGGACCAATCAGAATGTACTTTGCACACTAGCCAATGAGAGAGGCCGTGGGATCGACAAATGGGTGTTCAGGAACTCGTGCACACTGGCACATGGCCGAACGCTTTATCAGAAAGTGCCCAAATTAACTTCTCTTAGGCTTTCAGTACAACAGCATATCCACCTCTATTCACAGTTCACTTCCCCTTATTTTAAATGTTGAAATACATCTCCATTCGAATGTAAGAGATACCGCCGCAACTCCACAATGCTAATCTTAGTCCTTCGGATAATTATTCTACTATTTCCACTTCTGTATGCTCAGAGGATTTATCAAGATGGTCAAGGAATTTACTCCCATGACAAGTTTGAACTGCAGGTGTTTGAAAACGCAACAATTGGCAGTGTTATTCTTCCCGATCTCCGTGATTTTTTACAAATTTCGCCTGATCGTCAAGTCCGCCTTGGACCAGGTGCTTTTAGTTCTTTTTTTTCTCTTACCAAAAATTACTCCTTGATAGTGCAGAATAGTCTGGATCTTGAATCTGGCAAATTGTGTCGAGCTGAGGAGTCGTGCTGTCGGTCTGAGGATACAGCCAGTCAGGACAACTTTTTGCCTTATAGCCACTTTGCGCCATCATGCAAGATAAAGGCCGTCGTTTTAGCAAATAGTGGCGACTCAACTCCACTAAAACCAGTTGGACGGATTGTAGCTGTTATTCAAGATCTTAATGACCATGCCCCAGAATTTATTCTCCCTAAAACAGAATCAAACTCTGTCATCCAACGGATCCATGTGCCATTTTCTGAAGGATTTAAAGGGGTTGGGGAAAAATTTCAACTACCCACTGCCAAAGATAAGGACTTTCTTCCAGAAAATTCTATGATTGCTTACTCGGTTGCCTTAAAGAAATCAGATGGAATGAGTTTCTCAGATTCGACTAGGAGTGAAATTCCAGTTGCAGGCGGATCCCCATCTTCGGTAGCTGTGGGTCCATTTCGGTTGTCTTATAAATCCAAAGAGGACAGTTTAACCCTAGAAGTGGCTAGAGAGTTGGATCGCGAAACCCAACCTGAATATGAACTAACCCTTATAGCTGAGGATGGCGAAGGTCAAAAGGCAATCCTGATCATCCAAGTGCATGTGCTTGACGTCAATGAATTCCCCCCTAGATTTGTTGGTGTTAGACCTCATGGGAACACAGAGATTCAAAAAACTCTTGAATCAAGCAAACGAGTGGTCCATATCTATGAAAACGCAACACTACGAGTGCCAATTGTCCAAGTGATTGCTGAAGATAAAGACGCCCCTCCAGCTAATCAAATTGCATATAAATTTTCCCCAAGCTTTTTGCTCAGCGAGGCAGCTTCCATCTTCGCTATTGATAAAAATTCGGGTAAAATACACTTGGAACAACCGCTGGACTATGAAGAGACAAAGCGCTATGTGTTACCCGTGCTGGCAATAGACGCAAATTACGAGCCTGATCTGGGCGAAATGAAATCATTGTCTCAATCGATGCAAAAGGTAATGGAAGCAATTGTGGATAGCATAAAGAAGGAGCCCAAAACTGCCACAATGACGCTGGAAATAGTAGTCAATGACTGTAACGACCACGTACCGGAGATTAAGCTTCAGGGTGCTGTGAATAATGCTGCTGAGGTTCTCAAAACTGGAATGGATGAGCTAACAGTTTTGGAGAACGATCCTCCAGGAACTTCTTTAGTTTTCTTTAGCGCCACTGACCGAGATCAAGGTGATGCTGGTACCTCACAATGCTATCTATTAAACTGGACGGAGAAGTTCAGAATTCATAACTTCTCTGACTTCTTTAGTTTAGAAACAACTAAAGAACTCGATCGCGAAGCACAAGCACAATATCTTTTGACGATTGAATGCTTTGATAATGGCAGCCCTCGACAATATAGTCAAAAGCGCATCAGAGTCACCCTGTTAGATGTGAACGATGAAGCGCCTTCTTTTCAACACCCTTTCTACTCCTTCCAAGTTTTGGAGAACAGTCCACCGAGGACCAAGTTGATACCTGTTAGTGATAGTTATTCAAATCCAGTTGTAGCCTTTGACAATGACATAAACTCAACTCTCACCTATCACCTTGAGCCTGCCTCCTCCATTGAAGCTGACCAAAGAAATATATTTGATTATCAGTTATTTGAAGTTGACAGCGAAACTGGTACTCTTTACACCAAAAACGAGTTAGATCGGGAACAGAAGGCGATCCATAAGTTTAATCTTTGTGCTGATGACGGAATCCACAAAGCCTGTACAAACATAATCGTGCACTTAGATGACGTAAACGACAACCATCCCCAATTTGATAAGGAAACTTACATAATACGAGTACTTGAAAATACGCAACTCTACGAACCGCTGATAACATTTCGGGTAACTGATATGGACAGTGGAAATCAAGGCTTCTCCATTGCCATTGAACCTTCTCAAATACTGGGAAATGCTTCTGAATTGCAGAATGTAACCGAAAATCTCCACAATTACTTCGTCATTCGGGATAATAAACTCTTTTTACGACAGCCTCTCGATAGAGAAGCAAAGTCACACTACCACTTCTTTGTGCGAGCAACTGATTCCCAGAATTTTGGCTCAGGTGTGACACAAAAAAGTCTTTCAAGCACTGCAGAGGTCTTTATTGAAGTCGGCGACACTAATGACAATGCTCCGGTATTCATTTTTCCAAATGCCAGTGCCGCAAATGAGGGAGGGAACCAGTTAAATGTCTCCTGCCGTGAAACTATGGGTAGTTCCATTGGTCGGGTTGTGGCTATCGACTTAGATCTCGAACAGAATGGAACGGTGGTGTACTCTGTCATTCAAGGCCCAGTGTCAAATGAACTTTTCTATCTTGACAAACAGTCAGGAGAGTTGTTTGTGAACTCTGGTCGGCTAATTGAGAACTGTGACTCTGTTTTCCTTCTTGTTATATCCGCTGATGATATGGGGCCACCTAGTAGTAAGAAAGGACGTCCAGTGCCAGTTGAAAGGCTACTAATAAAGCTTCAAGATCAACCCACTCTTGCAGAATACATGTCCTTAAATTCTCAACTTCCTAACGTGAAAGGACGTAATGACTCCAGAGGGGAAAAGAGGTATTTCGGACTACCAGCAAAAACAATGATGAGTGTTGTCCTAGGTGGATGTATTATATTTTTAATTGGATTATTCCTGGCTTGGATCGTCCTAATGCTTATCAGTCGATCAAAGCGAAGGAGAAGGGAGAGAAGTGGAAATGAGGCACCCTATCAAGCAGTGACAGCACAGTGCTGTGAAGCTGGCACCTTCTTATCAGATGGTAAACATGAGATCTTCGTTCATCCAACTGGAACATTTCCTCACGGACTTCGATTATCTGGAAATAGACAGTATTCACGTTGCCTAATCAGTGAAAAGGATGATAGTCTAGGACTTAGGGGTAAGTATCTACTTTATAACAAAATTTGAGTGCAAAATCTTCCTTAATTGATCATTTACCATTTGTATGAACTTTTGTCTTAACGATAAGAACAAGTCACGACCTGGTAATTGTGGGATAAAAGTGGAAGATTAGTTGTGCGCATTATATTGCTCCATCGTCTAAGGACTTTATTATATATATTTTACATTTAACTATAACTTATGTCTAGTTGAATTTAATTTTCCCTAATTTACTGAAGTCCATGGCGATTGTGTAGTCATTGGAACGGGGAAACAGCAACCGAGTTCTATAGGGGTGTTAATAGCACGTATATAGTTAATTTAGAACTCCAGACCTTTGTTCAAATTTTATTACGTAATTTTGCAATTCTTAAAATTTCATTTAACTGCAAGGAAATGGGTGGGACTATATCAACGATATTCAGTGCTATTCGGCCAGTAGGCTTAATTGAATGATCACTCAAATGAAATACAAGCTACTGGTTCTAATTTTTGTTATTGCTGTAAGTTATTTGGTGTAATATAAAAACGTTTTCTCAAAAGATTTCAATTATGTGCTTATCGTGCAAAGCGAAAAGACGTCTGAAATTTATCAGACATAAACACGTCAACCCCGATCAACTTTAAATTCTCCTGAATTCCAAGGATATAACGTTCGTTGAGTGAATGCACTTATTACTGGATTATAAGCTGCTTTCTCAGCAGAAAGTGCATCCCAATCCTTTTCCTTCTAAACAACTTTCACAGTTTGTAAATGAGTTCTCATTTAAACAATGTAGCATTATTGTAGCCAGAGGGGGGAAGCGGGGGTGAGGTGGGGGGAGTGAATTCGGCTGTGGTTAACTTCAAACTCGCATAATATCCACCTTTTCCTCATGCCTAGAAATGTTTGCCAATTTGTTCATTTAAGTAATAATAGGAACTAACTTAATATACCAATAAATAATAAAGATCTGTGGATTTTTTTTGGGAGTACAGATGGTTATGAGGTAATTTAATTTACATCACGACGATGGGTCGACAGATAAAATTTTTACCACTCTCAATTTTGAGTTCAGTTTACTACTCAGGATTTAAGGCAACGTGATGAAAGTGATATGAGTGGATTCTTAGTTAAAATAACTCCACGGTGAAAAGCAAACTGGATTCACCAGTTTTAAATTTATCACAAAAAGAGTGATTGAGAGCATTGGCAGATAGAGAGCGCAGTTTTTTCATTAAATTTGGTTTGATATTGGCATTTGCCTTGTCTTAGAAAGTGTCATCGACAATTGCTATTTGATTAAAATGCAATTCAAAAGATTTTATACTAACCTTTTAATGGCTATTTCCATAAAATTCCTTTTTTTTGGCAAATGAATTTGAACAGAGGGGCGAAGACGAAACATTTTCTTTTCACTTAAAATTATTGCATGCCTGATTTGCCCCCCTAAAGATTGACGGGCAGATTACTCTCCAAAATTTTGCAATTTTCTTATGCAAGTTCTATCGCTCTTAATAGAAAGTAAAGCGCATTTAAAGTCAGTTGAGAAGGCTTGCTATGAGGTGCTGAGGTGTGACGTTCTTATAGTCTCAGCGATACGTCAATCCTCTTTCCAAGGAGCAGCCATAAATGCCCTAATAGAGTGACTCACATTTTTGTAAAATTTTTGCAACCATAACATACACCAAATTATCAACAGAAATTTCGGAATCACGGTGAAAATTGCGATATGGTGGAGGGATTTTGGTTCTAGGTCTTGGTATTTTTGGTAGTTTCTACTTAAGATTCATCAAATACTCTATAAAGACAGAAGTGAGGTAAAAAAATGGGGAATATAAATCTAAAATTCACAAAAGTTTCATTTTTTCAATATCTTGGCATACTCACGAAAGTTAGTGCCAGTCAAACTATAAATTTTTATAAATTTGCGAACACAGATATGCA
The DNA here is from genome assembly GCA_000469805.3 of Hymenolepis microstoma. NCBI lineage: Eukaryota > Metazoa > Platyhelminthes > Cestoda > Cyclophyllidea > Hymenolepididae > Hymenolepis > Hymenolepis microstoma. Next base: position 26,480,967 of record LR215989.1, read on the forward strand.
AATATACATTCACTTAATGTTACATTAAAACCAATAGACAAGGCTGTATTAATGAAAAAAAAACACGTCTCAATTGCAGTGGGAATGACAATAACTGACCCTCCATTTCCCTCCCCCTCGCCCCCCCTCCCCCCTCCCCCCCCCCCTCCCAATTTCTAGGTAAGATTGAATTCCTACCTGTCAATGACGATTTTCACCATATCCTTTCACACCACTATCTGTCATTTTACTTGACATCCGCGTCAATAACATTCGAGGAAAGAAAATAAATACTTGGTACAGCCTTTGCAAATCCACCTCACTCCATCCGACTTAGCACTCTTTCAATGCTATTGAAATGAAATTGGCGATTATTAGTAAAAAAAATATTTTATTGCCTTGAATTCATAACAAAAAATACTTTTATTCCTGAAAGTGACCCTTTCCAACATAAGTGATGGCAGTTTGCTTGAATTAGAACTTCATCGTACAGGCCAATTATAAAGCGCATGGAGTGACTATCATCAAATTTCAAGGGAATTTCCATCGACTTGATGAAAGGTCAATGTTCAGAATATGAATCTTCTTATGCATCTGCTCGAGTGTTTTGTTGTATTACGAAGCCAAACTATTATTTTATGCAACAAAAAGAACTTCAACGGAAGAGTTATTGTTTTTGCACAAATCGATCAATTGCATTTTTGGGATCAGCTGCTTCCGTCGATAGCAAAAAATATTAGCAAAATATCCTATTTGATTATCCTAATTGTTTGATATGCGCGTAATTGTAATTAAAAATAATCTGACATCTTATTAATAAGTACAGATATTTTATTATAAGTCTTTTTGGATAATTCTGCTTTCCCTGTTTATAAAATGTACAAAAATGTAAATGTTGTCATTATTTGCTCTGTGTGAAGGGAAAAGAAAACACAGAAGATGGAAAATGTATTCCTTTTATGGGCAGAAGCAGATTACTTTCACTTGCATATATTTCCCGTTGGTCCACTGGATATGATCAGTTTCTCCTGCGCTTATTGAAATAAATATCAGGTGTAGAAATTCTAAGCCGTAGATAGGTCATAATAGCCAAAACAGTTGTCAAGGCAGTCTTTCTAAGCCAAATAACAATTGTGTTTGGCATTAAAATGGCAATATTTGATTTAAATCAATGAATGAAAGTCATACAGGCTAGATATATCACACTAACCGCTGCATAAAATTTCCCATCAGCATGAAATTGCATCTGAAATATGCGAATAATTTATTTGAGGAACCGGCTCTAGCATGGGCTTAAATTGAAGGAGGCGCTTTTATTTGAAAAATATCCAGTCCACCATAAATATTCATTAAGGAAGATTCTTGCAACTATATCGAAGCATAAAATATATTGGTCAATCAAAAGCACTCACGTTTATATTTACAAATCGAAACGGTAGAATGGTATTTGTCTTTCTTCTTTCTTAATCGACGCACTTTAAGCTATGCACGTTAGTAAAGTGCAAATAGTTTAGATGGTTTCGATAAAAAAGCTGAACGCAAGTTGAGTGGTCTTCTCCTCCAAAAAAGAATTTATATCAATTGACTTTGCACGGCTCTAGAGGCTTGTTTAAATCATTAATGGCCTTGGTTATTTTGCCCATATTTGGTTTCGTGGGATTTTAAATTTGTAAAATAAATTAAATTTTATGAAAGTAGGCACATTTTTTTCGATAAAAATATTCTCCCGGTCTGATGCTACGATAGGCCGTCTGTCTAGAGTGGTTACGGACTGCCTCTCTTCCAAGAGAGGTTGTAAATAAATTACTTTCATTAAATTTGGAATCATAATACATGGGTGTAATTGCAACGCCTTGGTTGTATTTTTAATAAATTATCTAAACTATTATATTTTATCAGTTCCGTTTTACCGAGTGAGTGCCTCTGACGATATAATGGAAAAAAGTTGGGAGAATTTCATTCTTATTTATGGAATAGTTATTTTCGAATAGTTACTCTTTTTCAAGTGTTAAAATATTCACAGCTACCTACCACTATTGCTAATACCAATATAAAAAATAAATATTTATCGGTGGAAAGAAAACGATATCGCATGAAATCAAGATGAAAGAGTGATATAAGGATATGGATCAGAAAGATATGGTGAATGTGGTCGTAGTGTCAAAGAGCCCCATTTCTCTCGATTTTTAAATTCGATTTGCACAATTTTGGTCAAAGTTAAAACTTCCCTATTTGCTCTCCGGATTGCGCCAGGTGCATGCCTTCGATTTTTAAAACTTACTGACGATATTGCTTAATCAAGAAGGATCGATTTATTTTCTCCTGCAATAGTTGAGTGAGCAAGTGGACTAATATACCATTTCGTCGTTTACACTTTTCAGCAAGGACAGATATATAAAAATCTTAAGATATTTTTTTTAAATAGTAGTGATATTCATTCCGTTACATCGTCCTAAGATAATATTTTGATAACTTACCTGAATAAATTTCTTATAAGGATCTTTAGCAAGAGAAGGCTTGGTTCGTTGATCAAGACAAGTTGGTACCATTTGCTTCTGGGGAAATTAAGTTTTCCGGTTTAAGCCAATTGGGTCATCAAGAGGCCACAGGATGATGCCAAAATATCCTAGGAAAGGAATTAGGCAACCAAATTAGAAATGGCAGGCAAAATTCGATTATTTAATAGGATATTTTGCTTAGATCATTTACCAGTTATTTCAAAGGCTGATAGGATATTAGGTGTTGTGGGACCTTAAATGGGATTGGAAATCTTCCATTAATCACTTTCATCATATTTATTTACACTGTAATTGGCTTATTCTTATAGATTTGAATGCAGATGGATCTATATCTTCGAGAGCTAGTCCGTATAGGCAAACAACTACCTTGGATGGGACGCAAACTTTGAACACCGGTGGCTATATTGCTTATCCCAATTCCGGAGGCCGCATAAGCCGACAATCGCCCTTGAACTTTAAGTCCGCAGTCCCTTTGACTAATGCCGAGGTAGGATTTTATTTTAAATATCTAATTTTTACAGTATTTTATTGTCAAAGCGAATTTAATTGCCATTTAAAAACCAAAAAATATTATTGGTTTAATCTTATAATTGGAGGATTTAAAAGCAAAACCATCATAGCGATTAAATTTAAGCACTAGTGGTCTGAAAGTGAACTCTGCTCTAATATACACTATCTTCTGGCAGTAGTCACATTGGAATAGGTCATGGAAGTTAAAGATGTGTGATGTCACCAGAAACTTACAGTTCGAACCCTGAAATCAGACAACGGGCACGTCAGAATGCGCTATAAAAGAGATACATGTTGGGCAAAAGTGGATAGCCTGGTAAGTTCAGAACTCAAGTGAATAAAAATATTTTTACTCCCCTGTTTTTACGTTCTCATATTTAAAATGGTCTCATCTCTCTTTTCTTTATTTGGGATAGTCGATTCTTCTTCTGCTCACATGCTTACCTTGAATGCATCTTGCTCATGTACAATATCTAGATTCGGCGACTACAATGAGTGCTGTTTAAATTGTAACAAAGTTTTTGTTGATCTAAATAACATCCCATTATTCCGTTGACATTGTAGTTTATAATTCACTTAGAGTTAACGAATGTGCCAATGTCAAAGCCTCAAATTAAGTCTCTGCATTTCTTTTAGCAATCAGTGTGGAACAAACCAAACGTGAATACAAATGGAAGAAGTTCAAAACTAGGCGAAGATGGTGGAAATTTTGTGATGATACCCAGCGATTCCGTTCCAGGTAAATCTTTAATTTTTAAACCCTCCCGAATTTATATAAATCCATATATAAAAATTATATTAAATGTACAAAATAGGTTATTTAGTAATGAAAATAAGCAAATCAATAACTCTGGAACGCTAAAATGACTATAATGAAAAACCTTAATTTAAATTGAACATAATTAATATTTAACTATAGACTATTTTTGCCTAAAACTCGAATTTAGTATAACATTAGTTAAATTTCATTTAATTACATCAAATATTTAAAGTTTTTCTAGTTATTTAAATTAACCTGAAATAAAACCAATTATTTCGTCTTTGATAGCATTTTTTAACAAACGCCAATGATATTTTATAACAACTTTGAAAAATTCCCCAGCTCTGTAACATTTTGTTTACACCAAGTGAAGACAGCAAATGCTTCTAATTTTTATAATACAAAGTAGGTAATAATTGTACTATTGTTTTGTAATTTTGCTGATTCGGCATTATTTAAAAAAGTTTAAAGATATCATAATTCTGAATCGTATCTTACACGCGTAGTGGTTTTTGATTCCCAAACAATGATGTTGATTGTCGGAACAGTTGGTTTTATTTTCACCCTTTAAAATAAGGGCCTTTACACACTTGTAGCAGCTTTACGCCAGCAGATACAAAGAAGAAAATTGCCCTTTTATCACCGCTCATTTGTTAGAGGAGTGAAAAGTCGTCCCACCTTCTCCTCCCCCTTCTCACCCCCCCCCCTTTCCCTCGTCAACCCGAAAAGCTGTTTTGCGAAATTATCTTCTCTGTGAGCATTTTAAGTGTGTCAACTGAAATTGCAGTGATGCCAGGAATTGAATTAATAAGAGATTAAAATTGGCCTATAAAATTTCGACACACAACACATCAGCGGAGTTCTGATGGGAAATTCGCACTTAATCACATACTGCTCACATCACACAGAGGGAGGGAAACACACTCTTTAGATGAGATGGAGGAGTGGGGAAGACGGAGATTGGGCTGAGATGAAGTGCGGTGGGGGGACAAACAGGAGAAGCAACTTTGTGGTGGTTAAATTTTCATTTGATTGAATGAAATTGCCTCTTCAAGCTCACTGGGTATGCGTTTCTCACACTCCCACACACAAACACACACACACACCACCACACTTTCCATCTCAAATAATTTACTCAAACAATTCGCTCTCACCATTCGTTGCTTGAGGTTTAAATTCATCCTAGAGATCGGTAATAGAAATTTCTTTCAAATGCATCCTTTCTGCTTATGAAGTCTGGATTAAATATTGAGAGCTTTCGATTTGCTTTTTTACATATAGAAGTAGTTGAGCTTATTTTACATTTATATTAAATTTAAAAAATAAGAATAACATATGAATTTGCAATATAATGAGGATTATAATGTAATTAAAAGGGGTATCATAATATCTTCTTATCTACATGCATTTTGTGATCGTTTTTTTATATTTTTAAATCATTTTGCCTACGTTTTGGAGAAATGGATGTCAAGATTAACAAAAATGATGATATGCAGAAATTGTCAAAATATTATTTGGGCAATTTGTTTGGGGCGTGTTCATTTTAGTCCACTAAAGCAAGAAACTTGAAATCCGATATCGGACGTCTTAACTTTCCATCACTTATTGGTAGAAACCATGAACTATTAAGTGCAATTGGTTCATTCTTAATCGTTGCCACTTCAAATAAGGAAATTGACCCATGGAAATAAGGTTCCTTGTCAAATAGCTATGATTTATTAGGCTATACATTATTACCATTAGTTTCTTACAATGGGTGAAATCGAGTGGACTGTTGTCAATTTTTATTAAGTCACAGAACATCTCTTGACCATAGAAAAAAAATGAATTTTATCCATATAGGTTGACCGGCCTCTCATTCCCAGAATATCAGTCAACCGACTTTGAAATTTACGTAGACGAATAACCGATCGGGAATTAATAGGTGAGTTACTAGGAGCTGAACGCCGGCACTAAATGTCGCGGAACCCCAGGTTATTGCTATAATATATAAGGTGAAAATCCACTGAATTCAAAATACGCATTCTGCCAATCGTCTGATTTACTATCTAATTCAATTCCACTACGCCCAAATCTAAGTTAGACTATTATGTCATTCTTCGTATTCAAATGCTTTGGACTGTGGAATAATCGAGCACAATAGTAACCAGAAGCAATTCATAATATTTTCTCTAGATAAAAGATGATTAGAAAAAATCGGATCATCTGGCCCTGTGAAGGGTCTGTAAACTACAACTGCTCCAATGAACACTTGAGCATGGGCCTAATACCATTCTTTTACAAGTGCAAAATCTGTTAACTGAATCAACATTCAACAGGCAGCTGTTCTATCATTAACATTAAAGTTAACTCATAAATCAAGTATTAATAGCTGAAACGTGTAATTTATTTTTAGTTTGCACTGGCGAATCGACACGATATCTCTTGCTCCCGGCCCTTTCGACATCTTCAGCCGCAATTATAAGCATGCCAAGTACATCTGACGATGATGCCAACAACCAAAATTTCATGAAGCCTACGAAAACGGATCAACGAAGACAATCTCAATGTGCCTGTGAAAGTAACGAAGATGACCATTATCGAAATAATGCTATTCATCCCTCTCATCGACCCTTTCTGACACCACCACCTAAACGAAAATTCATCAAACCGCAGGAAGAAAGCAATGAAGTGTTGGAGAATGTTCATTTCATGCTAACTGATAGCCAATACACTCCTCTTGTTGACAACTCTAACCCCTCCCAGAATTCCAATGAAAATCAGTACTTGATCATCACAAGTCGAGGTCCAGAAATGACTCCAGTCTACAACACAATTAGTAGAACCGTGGCCACTCGGGGATCATCACTTCCAAGAAGCATTCGCGGATGTTCTCGATCTCTTGAAACTGTGGAAGAGAAGGACTCACAGGGGATGAACCACCTAAAAAGCAATGTTGAAGGCGTCATTTTGGTATCCACAGGAGCATCACAGTCCCAATCCCCACCAACCTTGAATAACAGCATCTATCCGAAACCTCCAAATCTTCTCCGATTTGAAGAGAGTAATCAAGCCGCAGCGGCGCGACTTCGAGCTGATTATATTTCACTGGAAGATCTATTCAGCTCCTGTGTTTAACGTATATTTTACTGTGAGTGTGCGTGTGTATATTAATAGACGATGGATTTGTCTTCCAATGTATAATGAAATCTCTTTGAACTTGCTATATTACATCACTTGTGTCTTTGTGAACTTATCTTTTGCATGTGCTAAAACCTCTGGAGATCACAGGTAAATCTTTAGAGAGGAGACGATCTGGAAAGATATAAAAACCTAATTTATATCCCCTTAAATGCCAGAAGTTAAGGACTTTTGATAATCCCTCAGACTGTGTTTGATAATTGGAGAGAAAAAGTCTCTCAAAATGCACCGAGACAATATTAGTTTCAAATAATAATTTAATTAAAAAAAATATTAGAAACAAATTCAATTTCAAAATATTCTATTTCCAATCATTAATTGATTCCTTCGAGAAACATCCTAATCATATGCTGGTGGGTGTCAGGTTAATTTAACTGACGGTAAGGCTAAGGATTTTACAATTTATTGATTTTGGAAAGCAAATCAATTGATGATGGGTCAAATAAGCAACAAGGAGGCGCAATTAAGACGTTGTCGAGAATGGAGAGCTTTTCCTCATTTAGTTCTTTTCCTAAATTCAAATAATGTGCACCGCCACCTGAAATACTGAAATACAGTGTGTTTCGTTCGATTGACTAGCTCGTATGTTCAGTCTTACGAATTCAATGAGTGCATTCTTCTGTAGACTGCGAATACTGAGAGGAGTCGAGCAGAACCTACTCATGCTGTGTACCTTCCTTCGCCATCGATAATTATAAATTTAATTATGTGATAATACTAACACAAAATCGGAGGAATATAAAATTCCCGTAAAATACAAATGAATAAACAGCTCTATAAAAAGGATATCTGACCCCGAAGAAGGGTTCCATTAAATACATGGAACTTCTTACGTTTGCACAGTTATTGACCTAAATATGTAAAAGGTTGAGTTACAATACCCCCAAAATGTTAAAATTTACGGCAATTTAGCATCCCTTATGAAAAAAATTGACGAAAGTAAATTTACATAAAACCCCGACAAGATCGCTAATGCATCTAATCCCCTTTTAAAGTATCCAAAAAGCTGTTTAAAAAGGGACTCTCTGGAATCTGCAGTTTAACACAGCTACTTGCGATGAGAGATTTCGAAGAACTTTTAAATAGATGATAAAAACTGCTAGACTTTAAACATATTGCCGAAGGAATCTCTCCCTGGTAGAGGAAAAGACAACTCGTTAAACTCCCATTAATCTCTCGGTAGAGGAACACAAATGTCATCTTTCCGGAGGTGGGTTTAATAACAAACCAACCGCTCGACTCCAAATCCAGCTGCTCTTTATAGATTAAAACAAAATATTGGTGTAAAAATTGCTCACCGAAAACGTCTGAAATACCAGTTTGCACTCCTCTATTCGAGTGATTTATATGTAAAAATATTTTTTAATATAAAGTTTTGACAAAATTAGCACTGGAATTTTATTTCTAATAATTTTTAAATTGATTAAAACTGAGGTGAAATTGAGACGGAACGGGAAATGCTCGACCAAAGATCATTAAAAATAACTAAATCACTTCACTTATAAAATTAGAAGTAATTTTTCCGTAAAATTTAAATATTAATTTATTGTTATAATAAGTGTGTATTGCCAAACGAAAAGAAACATTTATCGACTTGCCAATTAACAGAACCTATTCGTGCATTGAAGGAAAATAATACCCAGAAGGCCAAAATATCATCTAACTCTTTATCAGATCTATTCAAAAATAGCTTTTATTCTTTTAAAAAAGATTAATAAATGATGAGATTCATGAATTTGGACGTTCACTTTCAATTGGATGCCATCCTTCATGACCGAACTGGATAATGAGTATTAGTTTCACTATAACGGTTCCAATAATGCTACTGTAAAATGGTAAGTGTCTAACCTCATGATAAAATTGAAATAAATAGCGTATTACCTAGCATTTTAAATTTATCTGTTATTATTACAAAAGTTCTATTGACACTTACTCTTCACCTGGTAATTTAATTATATCATTTTGAGGTTATTATTTACAGAAGTTCGATAGTAATGCCTGTAGATGAAAATGATTATTAAAGAATTTGAATAATTTCTTTATAGCTCATCGTATTAATCACAAAATAATTCGGCCACATTAGTCCAGAAGGTGCATTAATCTTTTGTGCTTAAGTTCGTTAATTAATTCCATACGCGAGCGAAAATCTAATTCATTCATTCATTAGCACTAAACCACTCGTTTTACTATAACTAATTCGCGGTACATTGAAACATTGTATGTCAACCTTTAATTGGTATCTTTAATATGGTATATTAAGTTAATGAACAGATTAAATTATATGCGTTTTAGCCCCGGTAGTGCATATTTTTAATCAAATAAACAGATTAATTTTAATATTTTGTCACTAAATGCATTTTGTAATGTATGCCGAAAGTTTTCATTTAAAAATATCGCAGTAGAGGATTTGAACTCATTTGAATGTTGCCTTACCAATACCTTCGGATTTCATTTTTGGCGAAGAGATGAGGCAACAAAGTTTTCAAAAACCACCTAAAAAAGACCTTCTCGTCTTTGTCCTTTCAGTAGCAGCACAGTGATCAACGTGTGGGTTTCCTACTTTGTGGGTAACTATGTTGATTTCCATCAGTGTACATTCAAGGCGTATTTAAATCTTATTCACTTGGAGGAGAGTAGAGCGTAAACCTCTATTCATGCTGTCTCCGAAACACCTTTACCTATTTACTTCACGTGTTGTTGGTTTTTGGTTCACTTACGCACTAGATGTTAGTAACTATTGGAAAGCTGCAAGTCCGTTACTATACAAAAAGTAAGTAATAAACAGACAACGATTGGACATTCTGAAACAAGAAGAGCGGAAGGTAGCACACACAAACAGACAACATGAGAACTTGAGACTGCCGTAGACAGGTAAGAATGCAAGTAAATACGCCACTGTAACACTTCAGTAAACTGCTAACTTACATATCCACAGTATTAAACTACAGATCGTAAAGACTGAAACAGTCTAATTTCCCGCAATCCAAGCCACTAAGGTGCAGTCCCAAACAGTCTCAAAGTTAGAAGGAAGACGCGAGTGTGCTTGAATACGTCTTGTCGAGTCAATGAGGAAGGAGACAGTAGTTGGGTTTAATTTGAAATATTTGTAAGAGAAGTAAACAGAGAAGTATGCGCATCCAGGTGAATGAAAGGTAAAGCGTCGTCTTGACATCGCTTAAAGAGACAGACCATTAGCGAAAAATCACGTTCTTACACACATGGGTAAGATAAAGCGGGCTTATGGGCTTACACATAGGTCATTACAGCGTAGAGAAATGCAAAGGAAGATATTTTTACTGCAGTCGACATTAGGTTATAGCTGTTAGTAGAGAAATGGTTGGAACCACCATACCAAGTTTAGAGGTGACGTAATGGTAGTAAAATCAAGGTAAAGTATTGAAAATATCAACCGAACCAGTTATTTTTATGAAAAGTCTGATGAATATAGATTTTCCAATCAAGGACGTTCCAGAGTGACTCCTCCAGGTGAGAACAAGGGTTAGTTATCCCATTTTCTTCAGTAATCATAATGGTATTGCTGCTAACTGTTATTGCATAGTGAATTAAACTACTGTCAAGTTAATTATGTATGTCAAATTTCATTAGGTTGTGCATAAATCGACCTTGTAATAATAAATTTATGTTTCTTATCATGTCCTCACTTATATAAGCGAATATGAAGTCTTAATTAGTAAATAGTAAAAGTAAATAAAAATAAAATAGTAAGTTCAAAAGACTATTTTACTTTAACGAAACCGGATTTTTACGATTTTATTTATTTATAATTATGGAAAAATTCTTACATTTTAATGCTTTCGCTTCACAACTAGATTTAAACAAAGATTGTTTACTTACCATTTTTTTATTTCGAAGTAAATTAAATTGGATGATAACCCTAAGATCATTCGAATAATGAATAGAAAGCACTTAATTTAAATATGACTGTGGTAACGGCAAAATATAAGAAATATGCGTACAATCTTGTTAATTTATTAATACAGGGAATAATGGAGACACTTTTATCAGTCTTTTGAATTGATACTTAAAAAAAATCGGTTTGTTGAAAACAATTGGGATTATGCAAAAGTGTTGAAAAATAATCCATCTTCACAATTGGTTCTCAATAAGTTATTGCGCCCATACAGGCGATAACTTTCTTTAGATATCACTAATAATAACGATATATTCATTGAATTAATTGAAAAAATCATGAATAATAATAGTGTTTGTAGTATAATAATAGGACAAAATAATAGTAAACTGTTTTTACAAGAAAGTCATTCGGTTATTGCTTGAAATCGATTTTTTAATTTTGTTTAAGCACATATTTAATTAGTAAAGTATATTATCTGTTAAGTGGGATTATCGACATTGAATAAGCCATTGATTCACCAATTTTGAGTTGCATACTTAAAATGGGCTATTAATCAACAATAATTGACGCCTAAGTGATACATTCGAATCATTTTTAGTAAAAATTCTGATCTGGTCGCTCAACAAAATTTTTTATTCTCAAAAAATAACCGATCTTGCATATATAGGAAAGTCGTGTTTTTCACGAGGGAAAATTGCCAAAATGATTGTCAAAAAGCATGTGGGTTCTATTTTATTAGCTAAAGAGTCTATGCCCTTTTTACCTCAAGAATGACCTAAATTAGCAAGTAGAATTCTTTTAAATTAAGTATGAAAGGTTTACCGTTTGAAAAAAATGTACAATTACCGCAAGTAAAATGCAATGCTGAATTTTTTATTCTCCCATTTAAAAAAATATTTTAAGGATAAATTTTTCATCTCAACCCAGCTACTCACGAATACTGAAAAAGATTATTTCTGATCTATGGGCAACTAAAATTGACAGTGAAATTTTAGAAAAATATGGGAAACTGGAAAGAAAGACATTGGAATAAAATGCCATGTGAAAAGAAGTAGTGGCGTGTTGATCCTTAAACTACCGCATTTATAATTTAAAGTACAAATACAAATTTTTATTTGAAGCCAAATTTGGTGTGGTGCTTAAACCTAGAGCTAGTCTTACCTGGGCTAAGAATCTGCATATTGATAAGCTTAACAAATATCTCCGTAATTATTGACTTGCTTGCGCATACGATCAATAAACAGTAGAATATTGATTTTAAAGTAGGTTATTTTTAGTTAACTTTAAAGATATCTTACTCTTTTTACAAGGTCCATTGTCTCTCACAATCCCGGTGTTCAAATATGACCGAAACAAGTTTTTGATACTAATTTAATTATTGAATGTAATGTGACTCACAGACATTTCTTCGCCTTCTGACCAGGAATTTCGCTTCTGCCAATTCCTTGGAAAAAGAACATTCAAAAAGTCTCTTTCGGCTTCACTTGAACTACACCTTTTCCTCTCTTTCAAATTTCAACTCTTTTTACACTCACGAGCGCTTTAAGGTACGCATTTTAACAACAAACCATTTAGTTAATTAGGCAATCAGGAGACTTTGGGCCGAAGTCAGTCTGACATTAACTTACCATTATTTCCCCATCTCCTTCTCCACCTACTTCCGCCGTCACTGTCGCAACTGAATCTTCATGTTAATTTTGCCCTCGCCAGATGGCACCGTATGCACACATGCAACAGAAGGTTGATTCCTTTCCAGCGGCATATGGCCGTCAAATCTGGTCATTCATTAATATCTTCCCTAAATAACAGCCCAATTCTCCCCCTCCCCACCCTCCCTTATCAAATGCCTAAATAAACTATTTATCTAATTATTAAATTACAAAAAAAGGATTTAAGAAAAATTAATCACTCTTGATAATCAATTTGCGATTATTTTCATTACACTTTTGCTTATGATAAATCAATCAAATAGTAATTACGCAAGTATGCGTTTAAAACAATTAAAATAATAAATATTGCTAAAATCGCCACTACTTTGTTAAGTTAACTATTTTGTAATTTAATTAAATTTACTTTAATAGTTTATAGAATAAATTCTAATATTTATTTGGTGCGCAAAGGACTTTTGATGCCGTATGGCTAATAGCAACATTTGTTATAAGCCTAATTTCGTTTTCTCTGGCGGGTAAAATGGAAACATACCTTTGTAACGAATTGTCAAACTTTGTGGCTAAGTCATGCTATCTGATTTTCACAACACTTTAACAGCCGCAAAAAAAGACAATTACATTACATTTTATGCGTATAATAAAATCATTGGCCTTAGATCACGTGATAAATGTCCGACAGGGAGCGTTCTTTTGAATCCACTAAACAAAGAAGCATGAACTCTGTAGAAATACTGAAAATGTGCTCCAATTTCTCAAATAATGAGATAAATATGGCATTTGCCTTAATGATAAACTAGGTCGGCGGTTATAGAAAATAGCCAAGGTACCACAAATTTTGCAAGAGAAACTCCTTCCTTTTCTGACTCATTATTGGCAACGAATTACAGGGCTTTTGTATGGGAAATTTGCATGGTTGCTACTTCAAACCTTAGAATCTGTCTATTTCTTTTTAAGGCATTCAGACGATCTTGAGCCTAATGAAAAGTGAGTTATATTGAATACACTGTTAAGTCTCTGTTTTTATCTTTGTCAAATTTTCAACTTTGAAATCCCATTTTGTACAGCATCTTGTCTGTGTCTTAACTTAGAATCTCCTATTAGATAAACTCTTCTCATCTTTGATATCATCAGGACTAATTTATCCTCATGGAGTGGTATTAACTCTCGGATTCATTTACTTATTAATTTGTATGTTTGCAAGCCTAGAATTTTACTACTTTAACGGAATCTATAGTTTTTGAGAAAGTATGCCAAAAATAGTCTGGAAGAAAAACACATTTTGCCCTTCTATTTTCCATGTTACATAAAACGAGGTTTTAGAAGTCTGACTTACCATTACGTCGAAAATTCATCTCTCTCTTTCAAATAATGCGAATATGCAGTTCGAACTATGACTTTCAAATGGATTATATAAGCAACGGACTTTAATTTTCCCTATCCTGCAGATGAAACAGCAAGCTAAAATATTTGTCCCAAATCTGACACGAAACCTACCAATTTAAGCTCGAGTGTCAGTTATATGGCTATTTTAGGTTTGTGAAGTGTCCAGTGATACCAACTCGGATCAAAGGAATCCCATGCGCAGAAAATGTGACTATGCTACTGATCGCTTATCGAGCAAGTACAGTCAAGACTTGCTTAAGTAGTATCCACTTCAGGTTCTAAACCACGCTTCAAACTCTTCCAAATTAAATAACTGAATATCACATTTTTTCACTTTAAATAATATGGCGCATGGAAGTTCATTTGCTCATATATAGCTTTTCCAATGTACTAATAGGCAATGATATACATGTGTAAAAAAGCTATTCAACTTCAGAAAGGCGAATTTGTTTATGTAGGAAAGTGATATTAGAATCTCATTGTCTTCACAACTAAAAATTTCCATTAACTAGTCTAAAAGACGAAAATATTTGACAACAAATCTATATGGCAAGAGTTTGCCTAGTTTTCTGCACATCTTATCTTCTCCAATAACACTCACCCATATCCCCTAGACTTACGCAGAGCGGTGTTTGCCATGCTATACCTAACTTTGATGAAAATAATTTCTTTCAACTATTTTGACATTTGTTAACAGCTTATTTTATAATAAGAAAATGGCCTGAACCCAGTCGATATGAGTTATGTTTGGAGCATAAGAGCATTAGCACGGCTAAAGAAAAACAGCCAATTCATATTTAATGAGCTATTTTATAAATGGAATTTCTGCCTCAGACCCATTATCATTTCATATGTCCTCCGTGGGAAGAAAATTTCCTTCGTCGTTTATCAACATCAGATCAATGTTTCCTGCCGGGTTACATTAATAACAAAGAAAGAGTAAAGAAGTCGTTCTTTTGCTCATTCCATATGCATATTTTCTCTATATGCATCTTCCCTTTAGATTATAAAGGTTATTGAGTCCTCAAATAACTGTACACTAGTTAGGAATAAGTGAGCTACAAGAATAGTTTTGTCATTGAATTTAAAATATTCATTTTGGGAGAGTGAATAGCAAGTTCAGCCCCTCCGATCGATAAGGCACTTTTGATACTCCTTCGGTTTAACGGCAGTGCAAAAAGCTGTTACAATTAAAAGTGTGTGAGAAGCAATTGTCATCGAATAACCATGCTTTCAACAAATGATAAAGTTAAGGAACTCAAAAGGGAATGAGGACAACGGCAAGCCATTAAAAGAACTTTTTTTGGACTCATGTTGAATTATAACACGATTCGATTCGAATTGGAACAAACGTTTGTCTCCTATTTTCAGTGCGTATTGATAGGTATTACTTAATTAAGACGGAACCAATCAAGCCGCCTCAGGTCACTGTTCTTTCAATGGTTGAGAAGACAGCATTTTGGCATGCAGTTCGTCAGCTTCCAGTCTTAACAAAGCAATAAAGGTTAATTAGCAACTCCAATCACATCTTTCCCATATAAAACTATATAGTAATGGGTAAATCTGGAACTTCACTGCTTCCATACTTTCAGATTGAACCTGTGAGAATACTTACCAAGGGAAATATCATCAAATGCATTTATTTGGGTTAAAATAAAAAAAATTGCAGTATAAAATGGAATCGTTACTCCTCTTATTAGTAAAAGTAATTAGTACGATTGGTCACTCCGCCCATTGGGTATGCACAGAAAGGCATCGAAACTATGACCTCTGACTTGGTGTTAGTTAATGCATATGGATAAAATTCTAATAAACACTCCGAATCGGTAAAAATAGTTTCATTCGTTACTTAATTTGAACTAATTAATGCACGGAATAAAATTTCCCATACCTTAGGGCAAATCACTGCATTACACGCACTTGTCTAGCGAATATAAAGTGTACTGGCTTTATAAATATACACTCTCAATTATGTTAATGAAAAATATACAATATTTTAGGATAAAGAAAGTATTTAGCCGAATCAAGTCAGCATGTCAAAAGTGTGAATTACTTTTAGAAGGACAGGAGAAGGTTGCAGAGTAGTGTGTGCCAGTTTCTGAATGCCAGCGTTGAGTCACTCGCCAATACTAAATCTGATTTTAGAAATTTATTTTCAATATTCTTAAATCCATTCTGGGGAATCATTCATGTGCATTTATGCACTGCCAACTGACATAAGAGAAAACTTGCATTTCATGTAGTAACAAGTTCGCGAATTCATCTCGAGAATTTTCTATTACACTTTAAATTATACGAATTATCAAAGAAGCGAAGATTTGCATCTACCGATGAACTTGATGCTTAGGACGCAGCGGGTGTAAGCGTCCGGTAGTGTAGGGACAGTGATGATATACGCCTAACTTGACCCCGTGCTTTGATTAATGAGGTCAACATTGGTGGCGAAATGGAGCCAACCACAAATGCACTTTCCTGTTCAAAAGCTCTGGGAGAAATTACTTTTCACATTAGCGTAGGTATTTAATATCATAACTTGCAAAGATAGGGAATAACGTTTTTTAGAAAAGAATTTGGATGGAAAAAAGGGCATGGAAATGTGATATAAAGTTAATTTCCCACTTTTTTGTGAACAGAGAATTTGCTGAGTTGATTTCCTACGTGACTATAATATCAACTAAAAAGTTAGCATTTCACGAATTTCAATTAATTTCTCTATTTTAGATTTCAGTAGAGGCATGTGAGAATCTCTTATTGAAATGGTGTCATAACTCACTTTAATAATATTTATTATAACTGACTAACTTGGATAAATTTATATCATTATCGATTGCCCCCTCCCCCCCCCCTCACAACCCACCCACCCACCCATATCTTAATTAATAAATATGGCAATTTGGAACTCTCAAAAGAAATTTTGGTAAAGGTTTTGCATAATGCTTAAGCGAAATATCTGATAATATACTAAACGACTACTCTGGTACCCTATGCAGATTCTTAAACTTAGAAAATCTATATTTTACTTTTTTAAATTATCTATTTTCCTTACATGTGTGGCGTTTTTGCTGACTTAAAAGCGACTGAATGCAGCTTGACACTGATGAATCATTTAGTCAAGCAGGAAAATAGCCGGGGCGATCATTTATTTGAAATTTTAAACTGACTTGAAGGAATAGTGCTTCAATGATATAAAGCAGTCGAGGAAAGCTCGAATCAGACGAATCTCCCTGCACCAATAAACGTTACCCATCCTCTTCTCATAATTCCGTGAATAAAGGCAGCCGTCTAAATTCTCTTGTGGATTCAACTGTCTATCATATGCCCTATGGCTCTCAATTCGATTTTGGAGGAATTGTTGTGTTAACCGAGTGCTCTATATAGCAGGTAGTGAAAGAATTTGGGCCTCATAGAAGCACAGTCACACCCAAGCAAATATCGATTCATACGTTAATGAGGAGAACAACAGAACGAAAGTTAAGATAATGCAATATTTTACACCAATTTTCAAGTTCAATAAGCCCATCATCTGGTTGATCACTCCTCTTAATTAATCACCTTATGCGCGTGTTTTTTAGTTAGTTAATCATTATCTCCCTTATAGCGCCTTATTAAAAAAATACAGCCTAAATTCCCTTTTTTTAAAATTCTAACGCTAGTCAAAGAGATAGGCATGATCCAACTGAACTAACCTGGTATTGAGAGATGAATTATTCAAAAAATATCCAATTTTCCATATTTATTGAATCATTCTTAATTGCCAATTACAACTAGATGCACGCACTCGTAAACCACTAAAAATGGCCATAAAAAATCTCCACAATTTTCCCACGTTTAATTTCGCGCAACATCAACCTGTTTCTTTCGTGAAAGTATGCTGGAGCCCTTCACCCTCCCCCCTCCCCCCCTTTTCTTCCCACTCACGACAATTTGGGGGTGAAAACGCTAAAAAGACTGGAGCTGTTATCTCTTCTTCTTCTTCTTCTGACACTAACTGGAACATTGATGGCCGTCAGGAGCCATTAATCATGTCCAAAATTTCCAGGTCTGCGCAGACGATATTCGTTCACGGTTTTTCCGGGGAAATTTTTTAATTGATTTTTCGTCAGTTGTTCTATCGGCGAAATTAGAGGGTGAAGTCAATTTGGGGAGGGTTTTTACCTCTGGAATTAATTCCAATTTTCGTATTTTTAATTCTGCAATACGAAAGCTTGACATTGGTATGTATTGAATCATCATTCTCAATGCGTCTCTCTATTGTTATCCCAAGTCTTTCTGAAGCGACACACAAGCTCACTTGAAGGAATTTTTGAGGTTTTTTCAATTTAGAAATGAATTCTGGAAATTTCAAAAGGAAACCGCTAACTGCAAATCTGCAAAATTTAATGATTTTTAACTTCTTGAGATACATATCCAACAATAAAATGGTTCAGTGGTTTTCACCTCAGTTTATTGACGAAGGAAAGGACGGAGGAAGTAGATGCGCATTTATCGTGCTCTAAAACTTTTGTTCAATCGAAGACCAACTACTAGGGCACAGTGATTTCCTTTGTATCGTAAACCAGAAGGCTACTGAGACTCAAATTCTTGCATTATTGAAATGAAATCCTTTCAACTGCTGTTTTATTCCTCAATTTCTATTTACAGCTCTATCAAATTTACGGAAAATCAGTATTTTAAATTCAATTTATACCTGGAGTACTAAGCATTGCGAACTACAGTGACCGTAATGCTATGATATTTGCTTCTATACACTAGATGTCGCTAGGCTACAGCTAACCCAGATCCATGGCGATGGATAATGGAGTGATGCTACACTAAATGTATGTATATATATATATATATATTTGAAATAGAAGTAGTCTTTTTATGACTGATGTTTCAAGATTAAAGCGCAACGAACCGATGATAGGTCCTATCTCGACTAGCTGTCAAGCTGTTGGGAAGGAATTGCGTCCACATATCGATAGGGAGGTAATGCGTGGAATAGATCAGTTTGGATAACACGAGTTATTGTTAATAATGTGTTCTATTGTCTCGGTTTTATTAGAAAAGACCGAGGTTTATTTACTTTTTGAAAAGGGAAAATTGGATTGGAGAACGATGATAAATTGAGAAAGTGAGGATTTATGTAATATAAATCACATTGAAATTCGATCTAGCTGGTGACCATTCGTGATTCCATAACTAAGCGTAAGAAATTATAGCCAATCTATGAGCGCACTGCATATCCTTCAGAGAAGCACAACTGACAATGTGGTTTTAGTTCCGCCATTGGTTATAACCCCTTAGCCTAACTCTTGTAGTTCGTCGATTCCTTATTGAAAACAAGCGCTGTTCTCGAGTTGAAACACCCGTTCATGCCATGTTCGACTTCAGTCGTCTTTCGAAATCGTTTTTTTTTCTCTCTTAGAGCCTGCTCCATGAATCTGAAAAGACGGTAATCGTATAGTACGAAACTGGCGAGCATTTGGCAGCTCTCTCTATTTAAGTCCTGCATTTTTGGGAGGTCATTCTTGTTTTGTCATGTCGAAAAATTATACCTTTTCTGAGAAGCAAACTTGGAGATCAAATTTCTACTTTACTCTTCCCAATCGTTGGCAAATAATGTTAGCTATAACTGCTTCGCTCAGTTTTAACAATTTGCACTGGATTATTCATGATAAATTTCACAAAATGCATAAAAGTTCCCCAAGCCTTGCATAGCTATGGGGATGAAATGGGTGTTTGATTTGGGGACATGCATTGTTTTTCCCACTAACGTTGTCATAAACGGTTCACTTCTTGACCTCAGTAACAATTGGGTGCAAAAAGGACACAGAGATACACTTGTTCTCCCTCCTATCTTAGTTATACTGGCATCAAAATTCCCATCCCATTCAATTTGCCCAAGAGCTTTAAGTGTACTCGCAAAGTTGACCATGAAGAACATGCGAGTTTCCGCTATGATTCATAGACAGTTAACCGAGGATCTGGCCAGAACAGAGATTTTAATGCGTCATTATCAAAATTTATGGTTTTCTTTGACAAACTCCCCTTCTACCCTTCCCCATCTCGCTTCACTCACTTGCAGGACTCTTACTATCGCACTTGTGTAGATGTTTCGTAACGTAATGCCAATTTATTTAATCGCCTTAAAAATTAATTCTTAATGCTATTAGAGAACAACTCGCTTGAACTGCAGAAGAACGTTTTTAAGATGAAACAGAAAGAATGATTTGCTATTATGGGCTCGATGTCAGGGAGAAAATGAAAGCAAGCAGGGTAATAATTTTTTTGAATTTCTTCTTTTCTTTTACACTGAACTAAAGTTTAATTATGATATTTTTCTAAGGTAACTGGGTGTCGTTTATTACTTTATAACACCTATAAGTTCGTCTTCTCTGTTCACCTGCACTGCAATTTTTGGTGAATATTTTGAGGTTTTTGGTTGTAAATACTCTGTATCCATAAAAATTGTTTGGTGTGCACACCCCCATATAGCTCATCAATAATGGTGAAAATGCAGTAATGATGTCAATATGCCATTCATGAGACGATCAAATCACATGCATTACGCAAAGGTAGTCAATTATTACAGTGTGTCCTATTAATGCAAATCCGTGGGCAATTTCGGTGATGTCTTTTCTCCCCTGCAATAATGTTATACTTTGCTAAAAGAAAAACTACCTCATTATCTCAGACATCTACCATGATAAATCGTCTGTTACATAACACTAAATGCATCCTGAGGAAAGCAATTTGGAAGACTATGAGGGAGGAAAATAAATCGAGAGTTTGTCAATTGGGACTGCCAGTAGGCCTTAGTAGCAATATAGCGGTCTGATTTGTCAATAATTACGCTCCAAATGCCAACAAATGCCAAATGAAAGTTTATAATTGAATGTTATGCAACAATGATAGAGAAGAACAAGGAATGATGGAGATAGCGCGAAAACCCGGTGTTTGCGCGAGTTGAGGAGGAGGCAATTGAAATTCTAAGTGACAATAGCCAACCACCGTGTTTGGGGCACACCTGGTGTGAAACGCACTCAATGCATCCAATTTGCGCAAACTTTCGAACACAATAAATAATTTCGTATAAAAAACGACTTAAATTGGCACGTGATTACAACAATTACATGTAGAATCGCCTAGGGAATAAGCCCTCAGAATTATTTCAGGCATGAATATAAATGAAGAATCATACGCACAAACAGGTCAGGCTTTATTGTACTAATATTTGTGCCTAAATTTCTCGCTTTCTTGCTCTAATATACGATAAAACACTTTTGTTTTCATTGCGAAAAAAATGTGTAATGGGTAAATGATCACTTAATTTAAAAGCATCTAATTGGCTTCATTCTGAAAGCAAAACTGAATCCAGGTGGCGAGAGAAAAAAGCTTTATTCACTACAGTAATTTGAAATTAAAGTCTTCAACCCATTACTCCATCTCCCAGCAATATATTTGCTTATAGAATTTGAGAAGGCCATGCAATACACTTGGACGTACTTTCTCATAAAACAAATTTTAATGCGTCTAATTTAAATATTATTAACATAGTCTTCATTTTATTTTATGGAAAGTCTACAAAAACAGTTTTAGTAGGAACTAATCAGCCTTTAAATTTGAAAAAAGGTGGGTGGCAAATACCCTCGGAATCCGAGACACGTCTAGAGGCGTGGAGAGAGTGAGAGGCACAGCACGTGAATTAAACTAGATGAACGTTCCCATGTGGCACACATGAACAGGCATACAGGTCGGTGTTATAGGGCATTATTAATACACTCACCACACTCATTAATATTTGAAAACTACTTTAATGTACAGAGAACAACTGCAACTACCGCTTGTGCGACGCGCAAGTAATTGAAAATGGAAAAAATACTTATGCTTTCTGCTGCCGAGAGCCAAAGAAGACTGTCAGGTCTATCAAACTCGCTACCTATGAACTGCACTTTTATTAGAGATTTTCATTATATCATTCTCTCTTAAAGTAGACTGCTTATTATTTAATGGCTTAATCTCATAAGATCTTAACGGGAAAATTTCATTGGTCTTTAATCCTCTTTGACAGATGCACCCAAAACGCACTCACGCGTGTCTCACAGCTGACTGATACCGCCGATGTGATGAGTTTTGGTGGTATCAGGCGAAGGCTATAGACGTATTGAACAAGTTTCAAACACCAATAGCGCCTTCTGTAACGAATCTAGTAGCAATTGAGCTTTTATTTAAAGAAGACCGCACGGTCCTAAGAGCGCTAAAGGGTTAAGAGGTGACTATAATACGCAAATACGTGTGAAGTCTTAACAATATTTACTTCAGCATAAATTAAAACACAGTGGGGAGTGCCTCTTAGTTTTGAGGAGATTGAGATATTTGAAAATGATCCATTTGATTAGATTTTCAGTAATTTTTCACTGTTGTGGAAATGCTCCTTTATGACAAGTGTTGACCATTTCAAACAGATATCTCCTACTGACTCACCAAACCAAATCTTAGCTTACTACCACTTAGTACTCTAGCTACATTTGAACTTTAAATTGTTCTTGTCACTTTTGCTTGGAGAAATTTTCATCACCTTAGACCTTCTCATTCTTCCCAAGTGCTGCGATTGGTGGTAACTAACAGTATTCACAAATACTTATTGACCACCAAAGGGCTGAATCCCATTATGGACAAAAAAAGTAAGAATAATTCCAAGTATTCATTTATCCATATAAAAAATCGACGGAATGTTTGTTCATCCAACTTCGACAGGCAGAAAAGGTTCATACCGGAGGATGTAGCCTCTAGCTTGCATTTCGGTCAAAGTAGCCAAACGGTTTAGTGCTTCGACACCTCAGACCGTCAAATAGCACAAGCACCGTCAACATCTATCCACACACATCATCCTTACTTATTTACAGGAAGCTTGAAAAGAGTTTTCAGAAGAGAACAGGAAAAAGTAGGGTGTAGATTGAAGGGGACTTTAGATGCAGCGTTTGAGGTGATTCCTGTGGATACTTGCGGTTAAAGCTGATGATTTGAGTTTGGGTGGAACAAGAACTATGGTAAAATGTGAAATACCCAAATAGATCAATTCAGAATGACCTTTGTTAGCACTTAACTTCATATACTTTCACGCAAATAAGATTAGTGCAGTGGATTGGAAACTAAATACAAGGCTTCATAAAGACCACAGATTGGATACATATTATCGAGACCACATCTCACCATATTGAGCCTATTACAAATCTTTTGATGGTCAAACGAAACGCATTTGAATACAAAAAGTCGACCATACTCAAATCGCCTTGTCACGAGGGAAGTTTATGAAGTGATTAGGTACGGACTCTGAATGCAATGGGCAGGATTGTATATTATCCGTTAGAGCTAACATGCTCTGAAATAGGCATGAACTATGGTGAAAATGCGATTTAATCAATGCAAAATAACATTACAGCCACGCTAAGACCTAGTAATAGCGGCAGGTATCATAATAAAAATCCATATTTATTTATGATAAATACCACGGTTTCAAACCTAAGCGGCACTTTATACATTTCATCAGCTCAGGGAATACCCATTAGCGTCTTCGGAAGGCGTTTAATGCGTCCGAGAGGTAGGCGACGATAAACCTTCAAATGCATACGGATATAAGTCATCTACCTATCATCAATCATCATCCATCAGTGAGCATTTCGGTAAGGAGTGATTGGCAGCAAAAACAGATAAATAGGATAATATCTTTTTCGGCACTTTGCGAAAAGTAATTTCAGTGACAATTGGAAGCAATTATTTTTAAAACAAGTGTCTGCTGCTGCTGCTGTTGCTGCTGCATAATTGGACAATTAAATTCATCGTCTTCCTCAAAATTGCAAACTTCCGGTTTTCCAACAAAACCAAAGGACTCCACGTCTTCACCCAGCAATGGTTAATGTAGTGGAAAAACGAAGGTTATATTTTGTGTACATTTTATTTGAATCAACAGTTGTATTGAGCAAAACACTGCTATTTACATAAGCTAGAAAAAACCTAAGCAGAGCATTGTTCTTTATTAACCATGCGAATGATCAGTAAACTTCCATCGACGAGAGAATTTGTGAAGGGCCTCGAAGACAACACCTAAAATAGGGACAATAAACCGATTAATGTAATTCGAACCTGGTTGATCGAGTTGTTTTTAGACAACGTTGCCGAAGTAACCGCTTATTAAGCTAATATAAAACATATTGATTCTATCAATAATGACATTTACCATCCATAAATGCCGTTACCTGTAAAGTGAACTTTAAATTAGCAAAGTAAGCTTGAAGCCATTTTAGTATGACTACAAAATTTTACTCTCGCCGAAGAGGTGAGTATCACTAGACACACAAATTATCGGCCTTTATACTAATTATGATTAATGAAATGGGAGACTGAGCAAACAGACAGTTTCAAAGTAATCAGTGATTAGGTTGGAAAATCAATAAACTCTACAACGACGTCGATTTATGTGTGAAACAAAATAAAATCTAGGGTTTGAGCCTGAGAATTATTTCGTTCATAACAGGCTTATACTTTTGAAAATAAAGTAAATGAATTTTGATGACTCATAATGGAGACTTTAACAGGATTAAATTGTCATTTATAAAAAGAAATAGATAAGAAAGATAAATCAGCTGCTTTAATGTATAGCGTTCAGTCACTTAGTGATCTAGCTTTGAGCCGATAGCACAGCGGTCAATGTGCTCATCTGACAAAGCAGAAATTGTGTTCGAAACTAATCTTGTTCGCAATCTTCCAGTCGATAAGGGCGATGAAAGAGAAAGTGGGTCTCTCTTAAGATTGACTTCAGGAAACTTTATTTCCTATCTAAGTCAATCGTGAAAACCTATTTTGCAATCTGTTGGGGACCATAGCATTAATGGAAAAGAGTAATATAAACGAAATACTGAGTCAAAAATTTGACACATCAGGCACCTTTTCCCCCCTCCCCTCGCCTCGATAGTCCTCACTGGGAACCAAATTTTGTTGCCTATCACCAATTTTTCTACTCCTTTCTATTTCCCCCTTGTCAGGAGCCAAATGTTATTTTAATGTGAGAAAAATGTTTTTTAAACATTTCTTCTTGATATAATGATACTTATACTAATTGTGCTCACCACATTCCTCTTATATTTTTAATATTGGCTCATTCGCATATTTCAAGGCCATAATTGACTTGAGATTACGGTAAAATAACACTCGTAAGAATACCTGAGTCATGAGCGATTTTTACAAACTCCGCGGGAATCCTGAGTTCCTCTGCTGGTGAGGCCTTGGTGTTTATAACCACTGAGATTGTAGGCTTTTCAATTTCTGGCAGAGTTGATTGAAATTCCAATACATTAACTAGCTCCACCGACTTGCCCACTTCGATCTCGGCGCCTTTGAAAAAGGACACTTTCTTCTTCCGCTGCAAAGTGAACAAACATGGTTTTGAAAAAAAGGAACTCATTGCACGTTAGACTTCGATCAAAGTGAAGATGGATAGGTAGGTGGGGGTAAGAATCGCTCTCATGCTCGTATGACTTAACCTTTGTGAGATTTTCCCCCATATTTCATATGAAGGGGATGACCACCCTATATTGAATGGTTTCAGTCTAAACGAAGATAGTTGAAAAGATTTTCTGCGTCAACTTGCTTCTGTCAGATATAAGGATTAAAAGTGAAATGAGATATGAAAGTGATATTTTAAGACGACTCATAGTTTAAAGAAAAGCTCCCCCATCCGAAAACAAAATATTTTGCATGCATACATTAGTGACGTAAAATATTATTGAGACGTGATACATATGTCAACATTAGAATGCCTGCCTTATTCGAGCGAGGATAGTACTCCCCCCTTGCACTCAAAGTGCACGCACCTTCTGATTATTGATCTCCACCTAACATCTCACGACTGAATAAAGTACGCATCGGCATGGCCCCACCAATAACCAATTAGGCATCCGATCATTTCTCCATAATCCTTGGCTTATATAAGCACTAAGCGTTTGGTCCTATTTTCTGTTCCATTCTAATAAATTGAATTAAATGAAAAACTTGCTTTTAACAGTCGTAAACTACAAATTACTCGCAGTAAGCGAAGCAGAAATATAAACCGCCTTAGACCTAGACGCAATAATTAGTGGAAAATGGACTGGTCAACCACAGTTGCACAAATAGTTCAATCAAAAGCGAAAAGTAAATTTCTCAAAAAAGAAAACATCCGCAAATTCTATCGATTAGCTTTGCTCAAATAGTGCACTTTGGAATCTGATGTGTTTTAAGCTATCAAAATTACCCAATAGAGACTCTTCTATTCAAGAGTTCGCTTTTTTGCCTTCAAACTCAATGAATGAAATTCCAGCTCGTGCATATAAAGCACTTCACTAAACAGCACTTATAGCGATTGGGATAAAAGAGGAGAGCGGGGGGGGGCGGGAGGGATTGAGAGAAATTAGTGCAATTAGCAGGTTACGGGTGAGAACCGAATGAGTGACTAAATTTGTCGCGCACAGACGAGAGAAAATTTATTCACCAGACCATGTGATGATAATCATGATTCACAAGAGCAGTAACGCTTTAATGCAGGTCGTGGTATGTCGGCTTGCAAAACAAGGGGAGGGGGGGGGGGGATACATAAAGATAAATTCCAGTCTAGTATTAAACTTGTCGACCCGACAACACATTTAGGTATCCGAAAAAATGAGAGAAAACAAAACGGAAAATTTCACTTGATCTCTCAACAAAATGCAGTCGACTTCAATTTTGTAAAACCACAAGTACGACATAAAATGTCATTTTAGAGGAGGGCCATCATCTGGAGCTTTGCAGATGAGAAAGTCAAATTCTACCACTTGCCTTTATTAAATCGAATTAACCCATGTGATTGGTCATTCCACTCATTGGATATGTGCTAATTGATATTGAGCCTATGCCGTCTATACTAATCGAATTATCTGCCACGCCACCGATACACAAAGTTAGAGGTATATTTTTACATCAACTAACTTGAAAATGCATATGATGACTCATAGGCAGCCCTCATTACTAACCGCCACACGATGACTCTATTTTTGGATAGTCGTATGACTAACAATGGGAAGCCAGGTATTCGACTTCGCTCGTCATAATTCACCGACATTCTATACACCCCCAAATTGCGTACATGCTTTACATGCCTCTTCCCCACTTCTCGAATTCCAATTCCTCTTTAATTCTATTGCTGCGTAAACATACACAGGGAGGGCCCTGGACTTCAAATTGGGGAAGAGACTATTGATTTAATGAGGGCCCTAATCAATCTATGTCATTCGGGTCTATACATTAGTCTACTCTATTTTCATAATTCTAATGATATTCATCCTTCCTTCACTCCACTAAAACTATTTGCCTAGCGACCACGCTTTGCTCATTACCTCCGGGTACCCGGTAAACAGGGTCTTGCATCGAAAGTCAACACTTGTCTCTGCCTCATATTAGTTAATTAATTAGAGGCTAAGGATATAGTGGTTGCTTCCTGGTGGCTCTTATTTCTTCGGTTTTGTAAAAGAAGTCTATCTTAGGTCAGTTGCCTCATCTAACTGCTCATAGATGTAGGAAGATTTAAATAAATTTTAAAATCATGAGCATAATTAAAACTTGTAAAAAAGAACTAACTACACTGACATGAGAAATGATAGCATATGAAGCTTACCGACGCAAAGTAAATTGAACATTCAATGATGTTAACCCATCTGTACAAGACGCCAAAATTTACAGGATCGCTGTCAGTAGACGTCACGCGGCCGTCGACGCTTTCATCGGCATTCAGATTCGTACCACCGAGACGAAGTTGTATGCTGCCCTCAGGAGTCTCTGCAGCCTCTTGGATGTGAATACAGCTGAAAGGCAATTAACAAGGCAATGTTGCAGTTTAAGTTAGCATAAATAAACTCATAAATTAGGTTTTTACTGATACTAAACGTTTTAATAAGCTTAACCGTAATCCTCCCTGTAAATTTATATACATTGCTACTTTACGATTGGTCCTTCAAATGTCCCAAGTCAGTTATTTAGGACAGATTAACCAAACAAAGTCATGGCTACGACGTTCCTAGTGTTTGGAAGAGAAGTGTGGTTTATTGTTGTGATTTCCAATTAATCTACTCTTGTTCGGCATCCATATGCTTCCCTCCTTTTCAGTTCTCCCACTCCTATAACTACTTAGTTTATATAAAGACTTAATTCGGGTTGGTGTGTACGTACACTTTGACTCTCCCCGTTCCTGACACTAATGGGTGATGCCTTACCCCCTTTTCCGCACTAACACCGTTTGCCTACCGAGCACGCCTAACTCCTATCCTCGCGTCATGATAGCGGGACTCACCCCTCTTTGCATATTTAACGTTAATATTAATTTAAATCTCGTCTATCGAGCTAATATCTTTGTCTGCCTTCTAGGCATAGACTAATTAAATGAGGGCTCAAGATATAGTAGATGAAACCTTTTTAACGGATTCAAATAGTCCCGAGTTAATTAAATAAAGTAATCGTGAAATTTAATTAAAAATATACGTGGTTTGTCCTTCTTCCAACATTCGAGTTGCTGATCTTGCGGCCGCAGAGGTTTTCTTCAGTTGGTCGAGATGTTTGACAACTATAAAGAGGGAGAATAAAAGTGAATAGTTCGTAACCGAGGAAGGAAGCGATAATCTGTGTCTGATTAATTACAAACGAAACTTCTATTATTTGCCCTGGTGCCATAATAGCCGATCACTTACAGATACGTCTCACTTAATCTACCATTCAGCTACTCACTCCCCAAGACAGCAGTGGTGCCACCTAATGCTGACGTGTCTTAGATCATCTGAAGAGGGAAGAGGAAGTAGGAAGCTTTCTTAACCCGATGCCAAAACGCAATAAGGCATAGTGATATCCAAGCTTCTGATGACGCGGTATTATATTCAGTTGGTCTATAGATGTGTGGCTGAATTGACGTAAGTGTTCAAATCAGATAAATCAAAAGAATGGCTTCAGTAATCACGTGTATGCACTGTTACTAGCGGTAAATCTTAGTTTATGCCAACTAGCAGTTCTGCAAATCTCAAACTAATAGAATTCAGGCAAATGGCTTCTTCTGCCGGTTTTGACTAATATGTGAAGTGTCAACAAATGCAGTAAAAGTTCGCTTTAGAAAGCTGACATCAAGCACATTCTTCAAAAAAAAACGACTTCAAAAATAAATTGCAGGCCAACAAAAGGGTCTCTCAACTACCCTCCAAGAAATGAAGGCATTTAGGACAAAATGCTTCGATGAATCGAAAAAATTTTAAACCAAGACTATAAGAGTAAAAGCGCACTAAAGTTTTAGTTATAAAAAAAGTTCCTGATTCAGTGCATAGACAAGCGTACCTAAGTGTGAGCACATAACAGGTGATTATCCTAGACACACTTTTCTTGGCAATAAAAGGGTTATTGATTCAATGGACACAGGAACTATCGCGACAAACCGAAATGTCGAGGTAATTATTGGATCACAAGCATAGTGATTAGTTCTTTTCCTGGCTGTCTCGATTTCTAAATAATAAATGACATTTTGATTGCGCTCTCAAGACTCCGGTATAATCAGCACAATAGGCAAACAAACAAAATTAAGAGACAACTGATAAGAGAATAAGAGTAGGATAAAGGATAACTTAAACGACACACCTTTAATTAATTCAAACTAACCATATTAATGGTACTTGAAATATCAGCAACTATCAGCTTCTACTAACTTATAACCCTATAAACTTGAAAACAAGAGTGGTCACACCACTTTCACGCTCGAACTTAATAAATTCAGGTGGAAGCTTTCTTGGGCCAACCAATGACTTAAAAAGGATTTGAAAAAAAAATGCAAGAACTTTTACTCATTCCTATATCTATGGGAATTCCATTTGAAACAATTAAGTAAAAATTAACCAGTAGTTGTCAGGTGTTACAGTGATTAACGTGCACGTCCAGCAAAGTAAAGGTCAAGTCGACAAACATCAGTCCACATCTAGTGACGTTTTTACGATATAATACTGAAAGATTATGACCCTTATGACATGAAAATTGTAACTATTAGAGATAGCATGATTAAGATATAGGTTTCACTTTGGAGACATCGTGTAAACTAGGAATGTTTATGATATCTAGGGTGTTAGTAGTAAATCTAATCTATAAACCAATCAAGTTTAAAGTTCAAATTTTCTTACCTTTACTTGGAACAACGATGACGGTTGATTTCGATTTCAGCAAGCGACTCATGAAAATGGAGTTCGAAATCAGACAGTACGAATCAATCACAATATGTGGCAGCCTATCTGATGTGGAATCTACCTTATTCGTTTCACTTTCAGACTCACTTCTGGAAGGCTTCAGGTTTGACAGACTGGCCACTTCATTTTCTAATCGCCGCTTAGCAAGATTTCTCATAGTTTCCTCATCCATCGATGCCTTTGGTCTAGTGGCCTAAGAATAAAACTCGTAATAATACATCTACTTATTTGTGATAAGTAGAGGTTATTTCTTAACAGGTCTCACCAAATCTACTTTGATTTGAGCAGATCTCTTGCGATTCTTCCTGTAACTATGTTTACCACTCCCATGACTTGAAATACCCTCCGAACTATCTTTACCTGAAGGCAATGGGGCTAGGAAATAATCCACATCGTTGTGATACTCCAGGTTGAGACCAAGTTCTTCTGCGAGCTTGCAGAATTCATGCCCAAACTTGGTCAATTTCACACATCGCACTAGGGTTTCCTCAATCCTATTTTTTAACGGCTTGACATCGAAATTAACCGCGTTAAATGCAATGGACATTGTTGGTGTACTACGAATGAGCCATTCTTCTGACAATGGGGGTTGACTTTGAGGCGTCTTGTCACTTTCAAATTCTCTCTTTAGCATCTCTCGACATTGAGAAGACACATGAGGAAGCAGTTCAGGTGTGGTGGAATGAATATAGTGAATTGGAAGACCGCGGCATCTGCCCTTCATTATCTCCTCTGATTCCGACTCCTTTTTAGCAAGTGCTACTATTGGATTCAAGAAATTAATCAAACTAGCAAAATGCGAAACGACTTGTTGCATAAGAAGAGGGTGGGCTGTAGAAGCTACTTTGAGGAAGGGTTGAGCGGTCAGAAGCCATTCGAGGATGAGTTTAATTCCAGCAATAAATATGTCAACGAAGAAAGAGGCGACAAATAGACGTAGCCAGACACGAGGTTGACCAATTGGTCCGTAGTTGGCGCCTGCATCTTCTTCATCGTAGTCACTGGATGTTTCATATTCACGATCAGATTCATCACTCTCTTCATATTCCTCTTCATTACCATCGTTATCTGATCCTGAATTTGATCCTACTTCTCCATTCTGCGCAGCACCCACTAAGAAATAGAAAACGCTTATTTATAACATTAGAGCATGCATGTGATTAGGACGAAATAATGCAAGTCTTTCGATATTCTAATGTTTCTCCCAGCAATCTTTTAGCAAAAGATAACTACCATAAGCAAAAAAGCACATTGCTTAGAACTAGCCTAGATGGACGCTAAGGAAGACAAATGGGAAGCTAAAATGACAAGACTATGCATTTGAAGAGTGTAGCCTTTATGACAACATAATCTCTTCGACTCATCTCCCATATTGCGCATACATCGGTACATATTTTAATCTTTCAGGCGCGCCTTACCGACTTCATGCCCTTACATACTGCTTGGCTCGAATGATTTTCCTCAATAAAATGTACTTAGACCTACACTATTGTTAAACTGGTCAAACCTAGCCTTTCAAAAGAATTGACTTTCAAAATTGAACCTGTGAAGGTAGTAGGAGTTTTCGGTATAGAAATTCCATCTAAACAGCAGTAGGAGCAACATTCTCATAGCCCAGAGCATAGATCCAATTGAGTAAAAGGAGATAACTATAGCCTTAGAAGACATTAGCCCTTGTTAACGCTTTCCTTAACCCGACCTTAAAATAACGGCAAAGGAACAAATGCTCAAATCGAAAAAAGAGCGGATGAGTTAAATGTTAGCTGAGAAATAGAGACCAACATTTTGCTTTTAATCGATTAGATACAAGATATAAATGTGATTAAAGTTAATAAATTTTATTTAATTCCTGATGCACTGAGTTGGCACTAACAGACAACTTAAAAAATGGAGATAGTGATTTTCTATTTGGACAAAAACAGCCGTATATCAACCCGATGAATTTTTACGCAGTTGTTGTAAAAGTTCTGTTGATAAACTCTGTGAAACAACATGGTTGCTACACCTTACTTCTAGATTCGCGACAACGATACATTTGTAAACCGTTTCACCCATATAGGCTGTTTCTTATACCCACCGGAGCCCCCACTTTTACTCAATGACGCTCTTCAATCAAGAGTCTCCCTTCCCCAACCTGTTTTCAGGTGATGATTGGTAGCAAGATGAGAGCAGAGGGTCAATATACCACTACGTTTACAGAAACCGAATTAATTGAACATCTCTCACGATATTTTAACTTCTAAGTCAGAAAGGTGAACAAGCTAATTAACTTATATATTAACTTCCAAATAACCCCAAATTTACAAATGAGTTCAGCTGATACAAAAATGGAAATAGCCATTGCACAATAATTGATCATCTTAATATCAAATAAATGATAGGATTTGAAAGTTAATGTTTTTTTACGGGAGGGTCCATTCTCAAAGGTGGTGACTAAATTGCAGGTGCCTGCTTCTCTCGACAATGTGGTGGTACTTATTCAGACCAAAAAAAACGTATTATTAGTACGATTTCAACTGTAGTATTTATTGAAGTAATTAAGTGTCTGGAATAACTACGCTTCCGCCAATTTTCCCTCCAGGTTCAAGTCATGCAGTCTGGAGATTTCTAGTTGGCTCATAGCCGTACTTTATAAAAACAGTTAGTAGAACACTTACCATTGCGAGATCTCTCAGGAGTGGAGTGTGGAATTCGAACTTTTGCGAGTTCATCTGCTAACTTCTTGTTGGTATCTTCTGATGTCCTCAATTTATTTTCATCTTCTGCATCCTCCTCATTATCGATAACATCATCAATTTCAACATCAAAATCCTATTTGGTGAAATAACGGAAGTTAGCCCCAGGTAAACGAAAGAGGAGCAGATTCAGACAATCGACATACGTGGAGTAACGATAGTCATTAATCGATACTAGTTGTGAATTTTGCCTATTACCGCTGGTATAGCAACGAACTCAATCCCAACACCCAGTTGATCGAATTTCCAAAATGTGTCGGGAATGTCACAGTTCACAAAACTTCATGTCCTTCACGTTCTTGAGATGTCTCTAATTTATCCAAGTGGATTTGTCTCCTTATAAATGCAGCCATGTATACAAACACAACATTCACCAGCACACCACTTAAGCTCACAAAGTTGCCCATAGTCTTATACACCCTCAGAAAACAACCACTCTATTTCGATTCAAAGTGACCCATTAATAAACCAACCGTTTACAGTTCTTCACTTTTCTATCTCATTGTCGTAATAAAAATTGGCAGTAATTAGGTGTTGCATGTGGGGCCAAGTCCGACGACTAGATACATCTAAATATGCACATATACTTCAAATGATGGTCTTAAGAACAACATGAGAATAAAAAATAAGGACGAAAAGAATTCGTCACCATTTTAGAACACATCTTCACCACTAAGTACAGTGCCAGAAGTTTTATACCTTAGATTTGGTAATCTCATCGCACAGAGTGAAAACATGCATACTAAAGCACCTGATCTATCATAACTGTCAATTAATAAAAATAATAAAAAAGCATCAAATTAACTCGCAGTTCAAACTTTGTATTACTTTCAGCAGAGATGTTTGTTTGATCTGGGAAAGTGTTGTCTACTGATAGCTGTTCTGTTATCGTAGAGAAAAACAGAACGGTATCCTCTTTAAATTAGAACACGTGGCTAACACAAAATAAGAACAAAGTACAGATATTTCAAGTAACTCACATCATAAGCGGGGTACTGATCACCACCACCATCTTCATTTCCTGCATCCTCCTCCTCTGGCAGGTTGAACTCAGAATGTTCATCATCATCATCTTCGGAGTCACCATAGGGGTCATCGTCTTCTTCTTCTACATAGGAATACTCACTGGAAGAAGAATTGATAACATCGTCCTCATCAATCATGCGGCATCGAGCACGTAGTCGACGCAAACGATGTCCCCTCAATCGACCGAAATCGGATCCTTCTGATTCACCATCATCACTTGATTCCTCCTCTTGCTCTATTTCTTCGCTTTCTATTCCTACGGACTCAGTGTTGTCAGTAGACTTCTTTATGGTCTTAGAAAAAAAACGTGCCTCTGCCTCTCCCTCTTTTTGGGAAATTTCTTCGTCTAAAGTAAACAAAGAGGATAAGTTGTTTGGGCTGGTTTGTTTTCAGAACCAATTAATCAGTTCAATGTTTGGAGAAATGGAGCTATGAGAGCTTTCAAATTGATTTTTTAACTATTCAATTCCTTTTACCAAAATAACCCCTTGTTATTACTTCATTATAGAAAGAAATACTAAAAGGTAAAAGAGTAAGAGGAAGCAACCAGCAGCGCAGAAATGGAGTTAGGCCTAGGTTCCGATTAGCCCACTGTACGTTTATATTGGCCTGTGTGCTAGTAAATATAGATTGGCGAAATTGGTAGTTCAGTCTAGTTCCTACACCTTGAGAACAAAGTACTTCATGGCTTTCGGGTGCATTCCAGATCCACCATCGTCCTTGTGCTCTTGACCACGTTCAGTATAGAAGCTTACCCCCCTCCCCCCCCCTCCCTAAGCTCAAATGCTCACTATGTGCTCCCTTGGCTTAACATCCGCCTAACCTAACCCAGAAGTATTTTTCGTAGTTTTCATAAATTGTTACTTATTTAATTGGCTTAGAACAAAGTATGTACATTGCTAATATGCCACTGGTCTGTCATTAAACTACAAATTTGACCTTTTGGTCTAATATTCTCAATAGGTTCAATTCTTACCTTCTTTATTTTCATCCAAATTTCCTTCTGTTTCTAGTGCTTCTTCGAGTACCCCTTCATAAAAATCGAACAAATAACTAACTCAAATCTATTTTGCCACCATCTAAAACATTTAAAAGTTAAGGAACTTACCTCCACAGCATGTTCCATCATCATCCTCACCATATAGCTCACGCATCATATCAACAACAGATGTGGTGAAAATATTTGTAGATTTTGCCAGGGAACGGAATGAGTAGATTAGAAGGAGGTCTAGGGTATTGAGTAGGAGTGAAGGAAGCTGTCTGGACTTTTCAAATATCGCCTTGACCTGTTCCTACCGTAAAAAAAAAGATATTAAGAGCTCCGATAGAGGGCTTAGAGTGGGCAAACGGCATACCCACCGATTACCCTAACTGTCTTTTCGTGTCATATCAACTTTTATAATCATAATTATTGATTCCAAAAGCTAATTATGAAGTACTAAAAGTAATATGTGCAACGTTAACGTTCACTCACAGCAAACTAGCATTCAGTGCAATTTACCCTTAAAAACCGAATACGAAAGTAGAATTTTCAAGAAAGAAAGAAAATAAAGTCAATTTCATTTCAGACTAAACGCTGCTGGTCTTATATAAATAAATTTGCTGAAGATTATAGATACTCACCTCCCGGATTTTATCATCTTGATCACTCCCAAGAAGTAACTCATTTGAGAGGATAGTTATCGCTATAATTCTCATAATTATTGCCGGTAGAAGGCTTGTACTAGTTCCAGCCAACCCCAATGTCCTAGTCGGATCAGGGCAGAAGTCAGGGACGCCATTGTACGGTCGTGTGAGAGTCGGCAACATTTCCTTAATATACTGTGATCCGAAACGCTTGCTCTCCGACCTGAGAATAAAGGCCATATCACTTACAACTGCAGTGAACAGAGGATCATTGAGATTCGCTTGCGAGGGGTTCTTCTTTAAACTAAAAGTTTCGAAATTTGAGATAGCACAAATAACCTACCCAAGGTGGTATCGGGTGTTCAGAAATATTACCTGCAAAAACCGCAGAGCAGCAAGCCGCAAGTCCTTCAATCTAGAAGAGATATGAAAATGAAAATCATCAACATACTTCAGAGGCGACCTTTTGTGCGCAAATAAAAGTTCCAGCGTTTGCATTGTCGCGTTGCTTTTCTCAAGGAAAAAAAACCTGTTTTCGTTTTGACTTAATTCGTTCAACAATTTGTCCTTGCTAAGTGCGTAAGGTTGTGATAGTAAGAGTGAGCGAAGAAAGTGGAAGACAATATTTATGCGGAAAGCTCGTCCAATGTCCATAACACCCAGCTTATAATGACCCAAACCTAGAGCATGGAAGAGTAAGGCAAGATAAACGCCAAGAAAAAATAGATCAATTACCATCATTCGGGTTTATGCGAGTCAACATTTTGTAATAACCGCACGCAATTGCACGCGAGTAAAAATCTCCAACTTTCGTTCGATAGAAATCTATATGTTGGAGTAAAGGGTAAATTTTCACAAATAGAAAAAATTACAGAGATCACCCAGGTAGGATAGGCATCTTTCGGCTAATTCTTCAGCGACTCGTGACTCATCAGCATCTACTAGAGATGGATCTTTGCCTAAAATATGAGAATATATTCAATAATCGACTTGCTTGAAATTCTTTGTATGCCCATGTCAGCCCACGATTTTGGCCATATATCAGGACGAAAATAGGAATTTTGTAGAAGCGCTAACATGCTTTTATAAATACCAACTGAATCGTCAATATGCTGGAGAAAACTTTGATAGAAACGTTTAGCTTCACGTAGTTTGGGTTTCTGAGAAAATTACCACAAATGTCGGTTACCTTAAGCTGAATTTGCCCAATTTGTATTGGATCATAGACCACCTTTTCCCATAAAATCCTATCTTTTTCAGTGCCATTTTCGACGATATTTTTAAATATCAACTTTTTTAAATGGAATGCAAGGCTTATAAAAGCGATTATAATATATCACCCCTTACTGATCCCTGACCTTAACTGTAGTGGAGTTGAATATATACCTACTGGGATCTACGCCTTTTGATAAGTCCTCTAGGCGCTTCAATAATTCGCTTATATTTCTAAAAAAATAATTAATTAATTAAAAAACTAACTTTGAAGAGTCATTATCATCAGGAAAATCAAGCGAAGTATCAATGTCAACGAACGACATATTTCAAATGAAGGCCAGCTTAAATAATGATTTAAAAGCGAATTCAGGCTATCTGTTGCATAGTATTGTGCAATTCAATTTTAAGAAAAAACTAAGTAATCTTTGATATTTTATGACTTTCTTAGGCCTACGACTTTTATTCAGTAATCGATTATAATTAGTTTTCCAATTTGTCATATTTAGTTAAAAAAATTTTATACAAACTTTGCCAATTAGTACTTGTACGTAATACTTATAGAGATCAAATAATAATCAACGACTTAATTAATATTGGGTAACATGGTAGTTAATGATCGCCTAAAATCATTTTAGCACAATATTCATCTCATATTTTTATACTTAGTTTTGCAGCATTTAACTTAGACTTCAAAAAATAAACTTTTTTTGAAGGTCTTAGCATCGTAAGCAAAAGTATTACAAGAACACGCAGTACCTTGATACCGTTTAGTTTATTAAGAGTCAGCCGGTTCGCATTACCTCTAAGCATTAAGTTTATCCCTCTCGCAATTGACACTTATAATAAATCCTCCCCTCTGCTATTACATCAGTTGATCAAATGTGGTCCACAGTTATATATATGCTACTTCGATTACAAGGAGGAGTCCAATATTACGCTTTAACTAACTCGCCTCTGGGTGGAACGACAAAACACAGGCAATCACTGGAGATAGTGAAAATAGGTAATTGATAAACTTTTACGAAGGTATAATCAATATCATACG
This sequence comes from Hymenolepis microstoma, assembly GCA_000469805.3. Classification (NCBI taxonomy): domain Eukaryota; kingdom Metazoa; phylum Platyhelminthes; class Cestoda; order Cyclophyllidea; family Hymenolepididae; genus Hymenolepis; species Hymenolepis microstoma. The sequence goes on from LR215989.1 coordinate 26,518,745, forward strand.
CATTTATACATGTGAGCACAGGCCATTATTCTAATCTTGATTCATCTTTTAAAATTGTGCCTAGACAAAGCTATAAGTGCGGGCCTAAAAATATGATTGATTCAAACAACCTCGGAAACAGTTATATCAGCTGAATTTGATTAAATATTTCAAACTTCTCTCACCCGTCAAAATCGTTCTTTTCTCATGACTTCTAACTATTTAGGGATACTATCTTGTAGTTTTCCAATGAAAATTTTGAACTACACCACCATGTGCATACAACAACAACATATGCCATACGTTGGGCAATCTGCCTGACTAATTTTTCAATTCTATTAACCACTCTGCGTCAATTAGAACCAATTCAGGCTGATTAATCACAAAGGATCTTGTTTGTAGTGACAGATCTCCATTACGGATATAACATTGGAATTCACTTCCACCGGAAGCATTGCTTACAATCACCTTTGAGGGAATTATTGCCGATGTATCCAAGTATTTCTTTATTTTCTAAAAATCATGATTATATTGAAAAAGACTGTGTCTAACAGCGGATTTTAATCATAACCACCTTTTTCTACCATCGCATATTTGGTTTCTTCACTCAACAGACCATTTTCATAGAGTAAACACTGGTGGATTTCAGCGCATCTGCTGATTTGGCTTTCAAGGTAATTTCTTCTTTCTGGGTTCAGCTTTCGTTCGACATCTTATTTTCTTATGTCCCAAGTTGCAACATAATCCGTAAAATGATGACTTGTAAGTGTATTCATTGCACATCGGCCATTCAGTTGGAGGTTTAGGCTAGAACCAGAACTTCGATTCACATAACTGTATTCATCAGATTTCTGATGAGTCATGCCAATGTCAGACTTAATGTCTAATTCCATGCATTAATTTACATGACCATCTACTGTGATTTTATCACCTGATGACATTCACAGGATCCAACAACATAAACCAGTTTAGCAGCTTTTTCGAAGACAATTCGGAGATAATATTCCTTGAAAATGATTATTTGCAATTGGAACAAATCCACCTAGTTCAATGTGTATGTTCATACGACAAGCATAAGACATTCAGTCTTCAGTGTACTTGTTGGAGAAAGTATTTCAGTTAAAGTACTTCAGAAGTCTGGAAGACTTTTTGCGAAGTAAGATTTGAATTGTTTATAGACGGAGCACATCTTTCGGCGTGTCGATTTCAATAGTTTCTAATCACCTTAACAATAGACAGAATTTTCCCTTATCTGATATATGGGTGAGGTCATTCATGCACTTGTGGAAGCATTTAAAATGTTCAATCTGCCTGAACATCTTTTTGGGGAGAAGAAAGGTCCTAATTTTCATGATCATGCTGCTAAAGAGCAATGATGAAGCATTGTAACATAGTTCTCTCTTTGTCAGCTCTAGTGCATAATGGAGTGAACTCATTCTTTTCCTACTGCTTCATTAGAACAAATTCAGTTTCTTTAATGTTTGTGGTCATTATCAAAGTAAATACACAGTAAATACCTACTGCCGTTTCAGGATTGCCACCAAGTCCGCAGCAGTATCTCAATTGCTTAATCATGAGGTGGCCTCAAGTTTTTCTAGGAGAACCACGGTGTGTTCTCATATGGTTTATTTTAATTAAGCTTGATTAAGCCACTTAAGTAGTCCTTGGGCGATCTTTGCTGTGATACAATTTCCTCGGCTCAGCGTGGCCAGGACCACTTTATCTGTTTGCTCCTAATTTTCAATGCCCATTACAAACAAACAAACAACCGCTGCTTCTGTTCTCATATATGCTGTCTTCTGGTCTCGTTCTCAGCTGATCTCTGGTAAATCTCCTCGCCACAATTTCGCCTTTTCATCATCTTGTTATGTGGTGAAGGTCGTAAGAAAGTCGAACATGTAGCCTGAAGAGGAGATGAGAAAAGCGTAATAGCCTTTCAAGTTTTGGGGAGGCCTGAACTGAAATGTCAGCCTAGGCACGGCCTTCCGTTCTATTCATATTCGGCTAATTTCAGCTACAAGAAGAGGAATGAGCCAAAAAGTAGCACCAGCCTCAGTAAAACTATTTTTATTATTTGACTGGCACTTTTTAATTCCTCCAGTCTCAAAAGCTTACAGATGCGTCAACCTTTAATAGATCAGAGGGTCGAGAACTGAGATTAACAGTGGTTGGAAGAGGGGAAGAAGGGAAATGGATTAACTCTCAAAACTGGGCATTTGAGAAAGGTATCAAGTAAGGGCTAAATGAAGTATATCTTGAGATTTTTCTGGACTAGCCTTCCTTGTTCAGTAGGTATGTGATACCAAAAAAGACCCGTCAGACCTCTGTGAATCAAGTTACATAGGTACTACAAACTTCTATTTTACCATCGTAGTGGACATGGTTCGCCGTGACATCATTCTTGTGTTTATTTTACCACAATTCAAATAATTTCCCTGACTTTGTACATGAATGAACTCAGAAACACATTCAGTTACATCTTCATCAAATTTTAAAATAGTAGGCAAGTCAGAGAGAGCAAGATGAAATACCAGCCAGCAGAGATCACGTAAAAGTATTCAGACGTCAAAAACCTTCAATTTATTTCTGCTGATAGGCTGACAAACATCTCAATTAAGTTGAAAAAAATCTAATGGTTGTTAAAATCTGTGAGCTTCCATATTTCAACGTTTTATAAATATGTCAGAGATTTTAATTAATCTTGTTCGCCAATTCTGCTCAAAATAAGCTAGAAGAGCTAGAAGTCGGATTATCAAAGCACCAGCACAACTGAGGATATTTTGACGATTAATTAGAGTCTGAAAATGATCGGAAATCGCTTTCTTATTTTTTAGCATAAAAATATCACTTAAATTATTTCAAAGCAAAAATATGGGCAGAAATAATTTCATTGGTCTAAGTAAAATCATTTGCGGACCAATCACATTTAAATTGGAAGCAGACAAATGTTATTGGTGATTCTTCCAATAAAAGGCCGTCCAATTCATATATTGGAGTCCATGCGCTAAGTTTGAAACGTAGGTCAAAATTGCATAAAGTTGCCAACTTTTTATATGTTCTATTATCAAAATTTGGGTTTTTAGATCTTTTTTTGAACATAGTGTCGTGATTCATAAATTTAAATTTATTATGTACATCATACAGGCATACCGTTTCGTTTTTGTTTGACTATAGTACAAGTTGTAATGCCAACAAGGTATCCTTTAGAACTGTTGGCATGTTAACATTAAGGGTCAAAGAAAAATATGTTTTCTAAATCCGGAACACCAAGAGTCCTACTTCATCCGAATTTTGCATTCATCAACACTTATGACTCAAAAGATTCGGGCATCTAAATCCCCTGTATTTAGAGATTATGAGTTGCATGTTGATGTGAGGGGTTCGTTACGAGATAATGGAATATCCGTCTCTTCTTAAAGGTCTATTTTTTGCTAGTTGTTCTATAAATATTAAGCTGATACATTTTTTGGGACATAAGTACTTGATTTTCGATTGCCTCGACACAGCTTAACTCAGAATATAAATGTTCTAGGTTTTGCTGTCTCATTTTACTCTACTTAAATCCTCATTAAAAGGTGGGTTAATAAAACCACTACTTAGCCAGATTTTTGGTAATGTCGCCCACTAAAGTAAGGCCCAAACAGATAGTTCGCCAGCAGTGACTATTTAGTTACCTTCAGAAAGTGCATCTTATGGCATTTTCATTTGTGATTTCAAGGATGCCGACAACATGTGGATTTCCAAACTGCAAGTTTCGGTCACGCTATAAAGGATTTGAGGATAATCGACACTTCTATCGAGTTCCAAAGAAACCCACAGCTCTTCGTGCAAAGTGGCTGGAAGCCATAGGTCGGACAGAAGCCAACATTGTCAGTCAGGTAACATAGGCAGTTCGTTTATCAAAAATGTTATCCATATAGTTGCGCATATGCTCGGGTCACTTTCATGGTGGTGAGAAAAAAGAGGGTGATATACCAGTTGCTGATCCCGCTATCGATCCACCTAAAAGAATCGAACTACCCTCAAAAAATCAACGCCTCCCTGTTGGACCTTCTTCGTCATTTGTTCGTAACTATCACCGAGGAGGCTCATCAAATGCTTCGCGTTTTCGGGGTAGAGGAAGAGGAAGTTTGTCTCTCAAACTGATTCCTCCACGCTTCCTATCACCCCTTCCACCACCAAATTTGCTTACATCGGCACAAAATTTAACACCGATGGAGGTTTCAATGTTGGATATGAATCAAGATGCGTTGATGAATGTATGGAACATGCTCTTGAATGGACCTCCATACTTACCACCACTCTCAACGATTCTGCAGACCATTCCGCAAAATGCCATGCTTCCTTCTACCGCAACTGCTACTGCTCAACCCATAGACTTGTCATGTAAGTGGTACTATATTTTGAAGATTATTTTATTTCCTAAAAGACACTTCTTTACTTTCGCATTTATTCTGGCTTCCACAAGGGCTGAAATTTTGGTCTTTAGCTATTTGACTTCCTGTTGAAGTTTTTCCATTAATCCTTTAGATATACGAAAATTTATTCGCTATTTTCCTACCATTAGTTCGGTCATAAACATCCGTCGAAATTCACCTAGTGTGCACCCCTTATCTCCATGGAAAAACTATGACGATGAAGTGGAGTGATTTGGCTGTTGAGGTTTTGTTTATTTCTTGCTCGAAAGACATTTTGCTGTCACCTTTCGCTAATTTCAGGAACTTAACCAATTTATTTATCTGAATTATACATTCAACACACGCTATACTCATTCGAAAGTTGAATGGTAGACTGTCAGGATAAGGGACTGCTTGTCTGATGCAAGCCTCTTTAATCGCCCTTGCCTCTCGTAACACTTGGAGAAATTGGTAATTGAGCACTTGAAATCATTGCTTCTCGTTACATTTGGTGGAATAGAAATTTCTACATTAGTGTAAAAGCCCTGCTTCCTCTTCTGTGAATCCTAGCATACAGTCGGTGAACCTGCATTTTACGGTTCCTTCAAAGTTTACTTATGACAACTTCCCTACTTTACGTGCTAATTGGTATTTAACAAAGATAATTGGGGTCAATAGATCAATGCCCACCGATGCACATTAAGTGGTGTAGGTGATCAACCTACCCTCTTACTTCCCCTCGACAATGGAGACGAAGAGATTTAAGCCTCTCTGGGATAGCATATCTCCAGTCAAGTCAAACTGTAAGGAATGTTTTCTGATAACTTAAGTGTCCATGTAATCACGACATGGCGTAATGAAAGCCGTTTTAATATCACACTAATCCGATAGTTTCTTTTCATTTTTAGGCGTCAGATCAAGTGCCCTAGTGATATTTGATCGCTGTCCTGCTCATTTAACTGATATTCCAGAGATTAAATGCTGCAAATCGGTTGTGAAGAATGTTGTAGTAATTTCAAAACTCGATGAACTTTGGCTATATCCTGAGGTACGTTGGAGGATCCTGTATTAACAATCGCAAAAAAATAACCACATTTGTCAGCTTGCACAGACTTTTATACTTTTGAGAAACAAAGCTTTGGTGAACTTTTGAGATTGACAATAAAAAAAGCCGGTTCATAACTCGAATTAGAAACTCCCTCTCCTCTTCTGGCAAGTAAGAGACAAAAAAAGCTCATTTATCAATGTCATATGCGGTACGGTGACTAATTATTACTGTTTTTTAATAAGTCTCGCTCTGTGTCAAACACTGCAAAGTTCTCTTGAACCATGTCAATTTTAGTGATGAATGAAGGAGAAGATTCGATGAGAGATAAAGAATAACATGGTGACTTGTGTGGAGGATTAAATCGAAATCTGGACTTTTGTGTGAATTAGTAATGTTATTGAGTATTATGTGTGGAATCTCTCTGCTAACTTTATCACACTCCATGTGACCTACCAACTTCTTTTAGGGCTCCTGAAAATACAATGTCGATTAACGGGGTAAGACCGACAATCTCAATTCATTAAATTTTAGAACTAAGTAACTATAGCCCACTTCGAATTGGATGATCAAGGGATTATTTTAAAATGCTGACTTTATATCAAATTTTTTCAGTTTAATTATGCGAAACTGTTTGGCTTTTTGCCGAAGATAGCAATTATAATAATTTGGTTACTTGGAGTTCAGTGTGGGTGTATTATAACCTTATTTGGCTATATTTCTCCTTTGAGCCTAACTCCACAAGAAGTGGTTGAAAGGAGAGAAAAAGATGAGGCGGAGAATAAGGAATTGAGGAATGAGTACGAGAGACAGAAACAGAGGCCAGAGTAGCGGCTATCTGGCTACAAAAGCCAGTGGGGATGTTAGATCATTTCCTATTAGCCTTTACATTCTGTGAAGGCATAGCTTTAGGGACTCTTTGGGGTCGCTGATACCTTAAGTACATTAATTGGAGATCTTTTTCATCAAATTGATCGAATTTACTAACTTATTGGAAAATATTTAATAAATAAGGCATTTAAATTCATAATCAAAATGAGAGTTCATTCGTGGATAAATTTTATCATGATTTATGACCAAATGGACGTTATCTCTGTTTCATTAAAATTTTATTTGAAAGCTTTCGCGGGCCTGGAGCAGTCACTAAAAGATTAGACCTTATCAGAAGAAGATCGATTTTCGATAAGTACTCGGCTTTGTCTTGTGTTTAGCCAATTCATCCATTTTATGCACTTTCCTCCTTTATGCACTCGGGGCAGACTCCCGGTCCAAATAAAATCCTACTCATTCTCAATTTTTCGTTCTGCAGATTCCACAGACAACAATCGTAATTGTGTTCTACGACATGAGTCTTTTCAATAAAGATACTCTTCGACATTTTAAAAATCTCCAATTTGTTGTGCTCGCTGATACCCTGGGCAACTCAATAGAAGACGCTGTTGATTACCTGGGAAGAAACGGTAAGAAATGAACTTAATTTCCATAGTTTATTCATTTATGAAATAGTAGATTGTTCAATTAGGTTGGGGTTCCATTTTTGGCGTGGCACAAAAGCTTGGATGTCTTGAAGGAAGATAGTTCAATTAAAAGAGTTCTTGAAACATACAAGATTAGATGGTGATTCCTAAGGTTACAGTTTAGGTGATTGTTAAAGGTTTTACACACTGGATTTATGAAACACCTTGATATATGCAGTGCTATTGTTTTGGTAAAGTTTTTATTTTAAGCCAATAATTTTATACTGCAGATATATCTGAGTAAAACTCAGTGTTTTTCTATTTTTATTTACAATTTGCAATTTGCTACCATAGCAACAGTAAAATGCAACAGGAATGTCAGGTAGAGAAAAAAAAGGATAAATCTGAAGTCAGAATTATAATTCACCTGGACTTAATACAACTTACGAAACTCTTCTATCTTAAAACATTTAGATTCTCATATATGATAGCTTAAGGGTGTAATCAGCTCAAAGTTATGGAAGATCAATTTGTCTTCCTATCCTTAGAAGGTAGAATTGAATTGAGGTGACATACCGTCAATCTAGATTAAAACTAGCCAAATTAACACGGCACGACTTATGAAATTTGAATTTTAACGAAAATTGCTCATTTGGTAAATATTCTACGGCCTGAAGGGGAGAGAATCGGATAAATGGACTCGTTGGCAGATTGATTTCGCTCCTGCCTCTTCTTGATCCCTACAACATGGACTAAACCTTCCTTAAACCGATTTCAGTTACTTTCTCCAATTAAAATTGTTTAATTTTTTTTGTAACGCTGAGAGTAAAAATGACATTTACAAGTATATACTTATATTATTGCAGTATATGCTATATTACCATTTTAGGCATTCTCCACAAAATCATACTTCCCCAGCCTGATATAGACATAGCCGCTGATTTAATTTTCTCAATGATTCTTCAAGTCAACTACAAAGTTACTTCCATTCAAGCCTATCATAATGATCATACCTCTCGGGCAGAAAGTGTGCACTTTACAAGGAATCTCCGAGAAAAAATCATCGGAATTATTGGCTTAGGTAAGTTTTGTGTTACAGAGATATGAAGCTACTATTTCGTTTTAACAGTTTCAGGTTATTGCTTTGGGTACCTTATTTAGTTTAATAGTTTATTTTCATGCCTACCATTGATTATTTCTTATTGATTTTTCTTAAGTTGGTAACCAATTTATCTCCGTGATCTAGCTTCCACGCGAAGAGCTTCGTACTCTTCTATATGTGTTCCCATTTCATCGAGGCATGAGTCATTTTTATCCCCTTTTACTCCAGACATCTTAACAGCTGTTTCTCATTTTTCGGCTTATATAGAGGCCAGGAAGGACGATAGCATATATTCCTCTTCTTTTCTAACCTTATTGTCAAGACCGACAGAACATTTGAAAAGTGTTCGAACGCTTTTTAAAACGTATTGGAAATCAGCGGTTTGGACTAGCCTAAGAGGAATAGCGGAGGATGTCAAATAGATCAAGAAGAAGTAGCAAGGACATCAAGAAAATCAGCTCTTCATATTCTCGTAAGAAGAATATTTCGTCTCGTGATGTTCAAATGTTCCTAAGTCAATGCTTGATTCACGTTATTTGGGGGTAGGATTATGTCCACGAAATTAATAATGAAATGGTTAGTCATGATATCTCTATTTATTTCAGATGAGCAACGATTATTTTGTAAATCTTTGTGTATCATTCTTGCCCAAATCAAAGGCGAAAACATATCTAATTGAATAGCCGTCATAACGCTTGAGTACAAAGTCGTTCAATTTGAATTTCATTAATCTAAAATGAAGTTTTTTTCTTTTTCTTTATGGTAGAGATTGCCCTTAATTTAACCATAACTAAGTTTCCTGTTTGAGTTTTCTTGAGTTAAGAGTGATACTGCACGATTAAAACAATTTCCCGTTTCTCTATTGGGGCGGTTGGCTAACTGCTTTATTATTGGGCAACAGAGATGTTAATGTTCGGCTGACCCGAAAGCGCACTTCCTTCCGGCTATTTCTTCTCCAGTGAGTGAAGTCTTGACAGCCATATTTGTGTCCTTATGTGGTAGACTCTGCTCTTAGACCAAGGGGGGTTTAATTAGGGTCTCATTGTGCCTATGGCGTGAATATTAAATAACGCACGGGTCGGAAGTCCACTCAAACCCCATCCTACCCCTCTTCCTACACACTGGATTGGTGAAAATTTGTTTAATTCTAAAAAAATTAATGAAATTATTATTTCAGATAGTATATCAATTATATTGGATCGTTAGTTATATTTTAGGGAACAATTGAGATGCCATTTAATTTTAAATTTGAATCGTATGTTGGGTGAACTCTAATTAGCTCTGCTATGGTAAAATCATGTTGGCTAGTATAATTAACGTTCAACTTCTGCACTCCTAGCTCTGTTCTGAGTCTTAAAAATAACCTTTCACATCATATGGTAGCCTGCTGGATTGTGAATTGTCCTCGAAATTGCAATGCCTTTTCACGTCAAATAAATTGTATCGGCTACAAGTATTCGAAACCAGGTTCTTGTATGAGAAAGTTTGACCTTATTTTTTTCAAAGTTAAGTGTTCAATATTGTGTGAAAATTTGCTTTACCTTCCTTATAAAGACTTGAATACAGATTAAGCCTACAGTTCATAGTTGTGTGCTGAAGATTTCAAGGGGACTTTTGTTCCAGCGCTTACTATCTATTCGTCCTTAGCTATGCATGTCGAATTTAATTCACAGGAGAGTAAATATAAGCAAAAGAGTCTTTTCAAATTATCCCACATTCATCTACTTGGAGAGTTGATTGATCCAACACGAATCTTGAATATCTCCTAAATGAATTTTTAATTTCAGACACAATTGGCTTGGCTGTCGCTAGACGATGCGCTGTATTTGGACTCAAGGTCGTGATCTATGATCCAACTGTTCCTGAAGGAATGTGTAGTGGATTTGGCTTTGAAAAAGTGGACTATCTCGAGAAATTACTGCCTCTTTGTGATTTTCTTACTTTCCATTCCGGTTGGTTGGAGATGGATTTTATCAGCCAAATTGATATTTCTGGGCACAGAGTCGGATTAATTAGGAAAGGTGCGTTTGATAACCCATTTCATTGTTCAATTTTGCGAAGCAACTGAAATCTACAACACCATATATTCAGCGATTTGATTGGTCATCCCCACTGGACATGGGGGGGGTGGTAGAAAGTGACTTCCTCATAGAAGTGGTTCAGGGATCCCTGACCTCTACCCAAGTTAAGCTTTCAATAATACTTCTCCAACTCAGCTTTGGAAATTAGTTTCAACTTAAGTTGCTTAGTTATGTCCCAAAATTTAAATGTCGAAATTCGTCACCTAGATTACAGAGTAAGCTCTTGTCAACTATACCAACTGCTTACTGACCGGCCATTTAATTAATGTGGTCAGTCTTGCCTCTTTGGTTCATCTTTCTCCGCCAAAATTTGAGAAAGTAGAAAGACCTTAACTGATATTAAGTAGCTTACTTGATGGTAACTCTTGAAAGCGTAAATGATCTTAAGCTAAATTTCTGATAGCTTTCAAACTGCCCAGCTCTAACACCCATGCAATTGCTTTATAATAAGATAAGTAGATCAGTCCTCAAACTTTCGAAGGAAAGTGTTTTCAAACACTCCTATCGAGAAGCAAAATGGGAATTGTTAGATTTTGTGCCTCTTTTGTCGGTAGTTAATTACTGAGAGGCGAAAACTAGCTATATTGATAAGACCACAATTTTAATGAAGCGCTCAACTTACAATACCCACCGAGGGTAAGGAGGCCTATACATCTGAACGCGAAGGTACTCATCAAAGCGCAGTCGATAGGCCAGCTGTATTACTGCGGGCAGGCTTATGACGCACAAAGGCGAAAGAATCGGATGCGGTAAGCCGCGTTCCGCCCAGAGTGGTTATAGTCACCGGGAGGAGAGTGAGTGAAGGAGCAGCGACCAGACAGTCGTAAATAGACTGACAGGTATAACTACAAGTATACGACACATCAAATTAGCAGTAATTATTATCTATGCTATTTGTAATTTAAAGCATGTTTTGATTTAGTAGAAAATGTAAATGAATAAATTTCTGATTTAATACTTATCATATTCAATTATCAAAGAGAAGGTTAGTAAATAAGTTAATTATGTTTGAAGCAATGTGATTAATTAACTGAAGTATTTCAATATTTTGAAGCCCTAACAATTGCCTTCATGTCTTGATATGTACGTTGTTTTTACTTGATGCTATTTAAATAATTTTTAATAACAATTGGTTTATAGCAATATTAGAGGAGACTTAGGTTGAAACTTGAGTGAATTAAGCTCAAACACCAGATTGATACAAGTAAGGGCTTTTATCACATAATCACACTTTTGAACAAAGGAAAAATAATCAGATGACAAGGCCATTCGCTTGTCAAGTAAATGTCTTAAAGTTATTCTCCACTTATGAGGAAGTCGTTCTAAGCTTTAAGCCCCTATTTGGACTACCTTACAGTTCTAATTTTCTACAACCAATCACTTTGAAATCATCTTTGCTTGCATTGTGTAAATATTGTAATTTATATGTTTTGAAAAAAATTAAAAGAAAGTTCACAACATATTGTGTTCTGCTAACCTCAAACTTGTAATTGTCTCATCTCTGCCAAGAAGGATGTTGAATATTATATGAAATTGTCTAATCTGCTAGACTATGTTGAGGAAAAAAGTGAGTTAAAGTGATAGGACTAAAATATTAGTCAGTAATCGTTAAAAAGCAAGCGTAGACAGGGTAAATTTATTAGACTTGAACCCCAGAACATCAACTACCTACTACGTAAATAATGCTTAACACCACTTGAAACGAATCAAGTGAAGTGAAGCTCAGGTAATCTCAGGTACTTTAATTACCCTCCATTGAGTTAGACTAGAGATATCCCTTGGGAGTCAACAACCTTCCCTAGATTAGAATACCAAGACTTACGATGGGCTCGGAAGGAAGCGTGGAGAAAAATAATCATAGTAGCAGCTGTTGTCTCTTTTATCAGTAATTTTAGTAAAGTTTGAGTAAACGTTAACCATAGCTTAAGGCGATTGAAGGAAACCAAAATTCTTGGTGGAATTGTGAATGGCAATCTCAAGTAACTTTTCGAATACTCGATAAGTTTAGAAATTGAATTAGTACTGAATTAGGGTACTTCAATCGTACTGTCTGTTAACCGGTGTCTGTCATTTCTTACAATAAAATCGCAAAACTGATGACGCAATGTCGCAGATAATACTCCTAAATCCTGTTTATTTTATAATCGAAAAAAATACAAACAAACAAAAACTACATTCTCAAAAACAGCTATTATAATCCTTAACTTGAAGTAAATTTGCTCTTTTCACCAACTTTGAAATAATAAAACCTTTATAATAATAATTTCATGCAATCATTTTATTTTAGGCATAATTTAGTTTGAAAAAAAAACATACAGTCAATTAAAATTAATTCCGCTTAATTACTAGTTTATTTATTTATGAGGAAGTGAGTTGTGTGTTTTTTTTTGCAATGCTGCTTTGTGCAAGCTAGAGCCGATAATGATAACCCATGGTCACCTTTGATTCGCGTCTCTAATCAGCTTGAAATCATTTTCCTCCTCAAAATTTCACTTTGAAGCGGAAATGGGATTTCAATTACGCCTTCTGGACATCTAAGCATCACCCATTGCTTATTCGATATACGTGGGGAAGAATACGAGAAAGGGTTGGGGGTGGGGGTTGGGGGGTGGGGAGGGGATGGGATACAAGATGAGAGGCACAACCTTGAATTACCTCCTTGCCTAATCTCTTATTACTTCTTTCTATCAACTCATAGACGCGAGTCTAATTTGCTTAACCAACCGTGTAAACTTCGATTATTTGGCCCTTACCAGAAGTCTTAACCAGGGCAACATCAAAAGTGTCGTTCTCACAAAGAAGCATATCACTAATCTTCTCTCCCTGCATACCTCAATCTCAGGCATGTTACTTATAATGTTATAAAGTATAATAAGGAACTTTATGTTCTTCTTTGCTAGTCTAATATATATATATATATATATATATATTTATATTTGTATTACTTAGAAATCTATTATCAAGGAATATACGTGTGTTTTTAACGAGGCTGACGGACTAATTGGGAAAGGAAATAAAAGATTTATAGTGAATTCGTAGGCTTCATCTACATATATCTTGTCGATAATTATTGTGTCTGTGGTGGAGCCGTTAATGTACTAAGTCAGAGGTGGCAGATTCGATAGCCCTTACAGTGATGTGGACGGTTAACCGCAACAACGGCTTTATTCAATAGCAGCCAGACCTGAAATGCCGGACCCAGTTTTCAAGAGCTAGTTCGTTGGTTCCTCACATGGAAAGTTGTGCTTCATTTCCCGATAAGCATTGGGTAATTTGAAATCCAGTTGGTTGGGTATATGCATGCACTTACTGCTGATTAACCTCTACGGTTTCTGCAAAGAAGCTGGAAAGACAACCAATTATTGGAGTGGATAGAGAATTAAGGAAAAAGGTCAAACATAAAATTTTGCCCACTTCTGAAATCCACCGATTCGTTCCCTGCAATCTGTTTCAACATAACTTGAAAAGAACAGAGGAGATAAGAGGCCTTCAGAAAGGAAGCCGTGTACTAATTTGCAAATATGTATTGGCTTTCGTCACAAATTACGTCTTTCTGCCTCTTTAACAGAAGAACGCGCACATATCAAAATACACCATTTATAATAAAGAGAGACGCGATCTACATTAAATATTTGCTTTAATTTAATCCTAGAGGATACCAGGTCATTGCCAAGCATTCATGAGATTAACCCTTCCAAGCTGATTACAAAAGAATCGCTTATTACACATCGTCAAAATGTCTCCGAGTTTGTGTTGAGCTTTCTCAATGAACTGGTGAGACAACCAACTAGGATGCAGAAACTTACCTCGGGTGAAAATCAGTGCCCAAATAATTCCATTAAGTCAGAAGTGATAGGCAAAAAGCAAATACAAATTTATCAAGAAGGATCAGAATCCAAAGGTAAGTGAACTTCAAATAATCAAAATTGCCAACATTATTATTTATGAATGATGCAGTAATTTATGTTTTTGCAGGGAAAGAACCAAAGGACCTTAATTACAATCGAATGCTATTCTCGATTGACACCCTTGTTAAATCTGGCAAAGACCCCGAAAGAATATCTTGACTTTTGGAAAAGATCAAAAAAACATATTACTTTCCTTTTTTATTACTTCATAAAAGTGTTAAGAACTTCCTTTCATATTATTTGATTTAAATCTTCCTATTTTAACGTATTTGGTTTGAGAATAATACAACTTGCTTTTAAATTAACGAAATTTATGATGGTGATTGGAGTTGTGGTAAATTCGAGTGGCGCATATGTGCAACCTTTGTGCATCACAATTGACCAATCCAATAGCACCGATTACTGTATTCTGTAATCCTATTGACTCCCCTTTTCGAAGTTCAAATTCAAATCAATTCACCCAAATAAAATGGGCCTTTTTTTATTATAAAGCCGCAATTCTACTTATCGTCTTACAGTGGAGTTTTAAGGCAAAGAAAATGACCCGAAAGTTTTAATCACCCCAAGTTGACTCAAAATAGTCGAAACACTTATTTTAAGAACCGTGCTTTTTTAAAGGAGCTTAAGGTGGAAGAGTAACTCATATCAGTCAACAGAGTAGGCGAGACTGAAATGAAGAATGGTACATCTGTATGACCCCATGTTCACCATATGACTCGTGAAAGAGACGGTTGATGAAATAGGGAAGTAATTGGAAGTAGGACATTAGAAACTACTTATTTTTGTTATTTTTTTTCAATGTCAGGATGAAAGATGCAAATTTTGACCATGGGTAAACATTCAAACAATTAGGAACAGAAAGACAGGTCACTTTTAATGGAAGTATCTATGTAGTAGAAGTGGGAGTCAGGAAAGCAGGAGAACTCTAATTCATCGAAGCTCCAAACCACTAGGTCAACCGTTTATTTATAATTTAATGTTTGAACGGACTTCTCCCTTTTACTGCCTCATCTTCTTCATGCTAAAAATAAGGATGCCACGATTTCATTCGATTCCTTAACCAATTGTTTCCACATAATTCGTGTAGCGTTTAAATACTCATCTAATTTCCATTACAAACGTGACAGCGATGGTCGTGGTTTGTGTTCAGTGGTTCGAGGAATGCTGTCCTTCATCAAACTTTTGTAGAACACCTAGTAAGGATCCGATTAAATTTCCATTGGCGAAATTAGCATTATATGTTGTTTTTCGTCCTTTCTAGAGTGAAAAAAATTTTTATATTTTAATTATTTATACTTTGTGCAACACGCAATTTAGTACTCATTTTCGTCGAAGGTCCCAAATTTTTCTTTATTTTTCCATTTCCAGTACTGTTACTTTGAGGATTATTTTCTGATTGTATGCTTGGAGAGAGTTACAGTACTGCTCCGGGCAATTATTTGTATTCGCGTGGGTGTTTATGGGCTGCTGTGTGTTCACCATTGGAATTATGGCATTTCAATGGCTTAGACAGTGTCCCATTTTTTGTAGATCTATTCTTCGGCTTTTTAAAAAATACAGGGTCTCAAACAGCGGGGTTTTGTCCATTGGCGTATTATTCATCTCTTGCCTGCTATGTACTCACTCATGAAACAGTGTGCTGTGCGTCATTTTTACCAACAACTCACCCGAAGTCTGGTTCTTCTAGATGGAGAATGTCAAACGAACAAATAATATAATATAAGGCTAATGGGGAACATTATAAAAATATAAACATATAAAGTAGTAATAATTGGTGAAATAAATGGGAAGGGTTTAATGGTAGTCTTTTCTCACATTAAAATTATCTTTTGGCCTTGAAATCCATCCTCTTAGGCCATTTTTTCCTCGTAGAATCTCCACTTTGAGTTCGTTTGAAGTCCTGAGTCTAGTTCAAGTTTCTTTCCTGGTGAGCTGATTTTTCACCTTAGGTACATCTAGGTGTACCATTCTGCTTCAGTCCGGAATCTTTGTCCCATTAATAATTCTACTGATAATCTTCCATTTGATTTACCGTTGTTCAGAAATTCAGGAGAGCCTCTCTCAGTATTTTTGTTGTTGCTCCAATCGTCTTTGCTTTTGGACCTCATCTTTCATATTTCATGGTCCTGGCTTTCATTATACTCGCACTGAATGTATAATATACTTCACTTCCAGTTCTGACTACGTGTCGGTGCCAACGCTGCTTCCTTTCCTTCGGACACATTTGTTGATTTTCACGCCAATACATATACTTTCAGGAGTTAGATTTTTGGTTCTTCCACTCGACAACTCGAAATAAGCGAAGATTGGTATTTCCTGTGTAAATAAAATATACCTCTCTTAATGATAAATATTAGCGTACTTTAGCGGACTTTTTGTCGCAAAAGTGAAATCAAGGAGTTTTGAGGAGTGTACCAAGATATTTTTAATTCGTCCCTACTTCAAATGAACGGATGGATACATTGAGAAGCAGTTTAAAATTGGTCACTTAACTTGCTTGTGAGAACATCACATATGGAGAGTGTGAATACCATCCCTACTATTACGCTACTTAGGTACACTAGGCGGGTTTATGGGGTAGCACAATAAAGCCCCACTGGCCCAACAACCACTGGCCACTTCTCCCCCGCTCGTTCATTTCCCCACACAAGCCCTCTCTAAATGTATCCAATAATTGCGATATTTTTTGCGTTTCGAGGGTGGGGATGAGAATCAATTAAGCTGTAGGTTATAATTCCCTCAAATGTCGAACAAATTACTTTTATTTGAGAAAATCCTGTAGACAAATATTGTCTTCAGGGGTTTAAATTGCATACGCTTGATCAGTCGCTGTGTGTATATGCTTGGCATAAAAATACCACTGAATTCAATAAGCTATGTGTCTGTGTTTGATCCAAAAACATATTTCAAACCAAATAAAAGCGAAAATTCAGAAAATTTAACAAAATCATGAATCGAATCTGAAAATTAAAATTGTAACATTCTTTTAGTTAATTAGCTTGTATCAGTTATTTTTTTAGTCTAATTATATAAATAAATTTAATTTATATCGCTATGCATATCTCACTTTAATTTACGTAATTTGCTATGCCGTGACATTTATTACTAATTATAGATGGTAGTGAAAAGCAAATGAAAGCTTTGGGCTTTGGTCGAAAATTCTTCAATACTGATGAATCGAACGCAGTCACTTCTTCGTTATCTAATTGGCTTATACAATGGCCAACTCGGGTTTGTAGGACACGTCATCGCATGAGCACATAGCGTGACTTGAAGGTGCGACCGTTCAACTTCGCGTACGGATTGAGCGTGGGGACACAGCCAATGGCCAATCAAAAGCCTCCGCTCATTTTACTTAATCCGCCACGTTGAATGACTAAGCTTCCTCCCTTGTTACACTTCGCACGTCTAGAATAAACGCCTTCCCTGGATACCTCTGTCTCTTCTTAGCTTTGCAACTAGCTTAGCTAATTCTGGGAGTCTTACGGACTAGGAGAATCTGTCAGTGAGGTTTCTGGGTACAGTCAGGCTTAGTTAGGTAGCTAATCCGCTACAGGTTCAGTGGAAGGGAAAAGTGGGTGGTTAACTTACTAAAGATCTTTCTTCCCCAAGTTCTTTATAAAATGTACCTAAATTTATAGAGCAGCGAAGAAAGTGCTTTCTCACATACCAGCGTAGGGTAAAAAAGATAATTACATTAAACCTCACTAAAATCGCCATATCCGCACATACTCATCTACTTAAATTATATAAGTACAATTTAGTTAACACCATTTTTATTAAAGCTTATGTAGTTTTATTTCAAAAACATTTTTCGAAGAACTATGACTTCTCAACCGTTGATATTAACTGGTAGCCTCCTACCTTATTCCAAAATCTTGATTCTGTGTTTATTGAATATCAAAACGATGGTTCCTTGAAATTAGGTTAAATTATCCAGTTTAATTTATAATTTGTTGGTTATCAACCATGATCCGTCAAATGTCTTTTTTTGCAATCCTGCTTTCACGCTTTGTTGTCTATTTTGATCAATATCAGCAAAAATAGTACCAGTTAACTTTCCATTCAATGTACGGTTCTAGCTGAATGAGGCAAAGCTTTAGGTATAGTATTTGTTGAAGGAAATACGAGGAAAAATCTATATGCTTCATTTTAGAAAAGAAAAGATTTCATGAGACCAGTGTCCCCTTTTCATTTTAGTTAATTGAAGGCCAAATAAGAATAGGTTTTCATTAATTAATGATGGTTTGAAATTTCATTATCCCATATTTCGCCAACCAGACCCGCTTTGTCAAATGCCTAGAGAAAAGCTTATATCACCCGAATGCTCAAGATGAAGGCATGGGCGGCTGTATCGTTCCCATCTTCACTACAGCCGAGGCAATGTATGCTGAAATTTACACCTTTTTGAGTGAGCTATGCTATCTTAAAATGTGCATTTATCTCTACTTTTATAAGACTTTAAACTCTGAAATTACTGCAAAATTTTAATCAAAAACCGATCAATAAACACTACATTCCGAAGATAGGCATATTCTGAAATTTGGGCACGAGTCATTAAATTCGAAGTGTGAACTACCCACTTAGTAAGTATTTTCCAACTCAAATAAAAAATCTATGAAGTTAGACTCTTGGTGGCCTTGACGTTGTTCTCGGCCCCTTTTTTAAAAGAGTTTCCTTCGTCACTTAGTGAACTTTCTGTTAACCGATTTCACTTGTTTCCCAATTAAAAATTGGACTTTTTAATACTAATAGTAAAATTCGAAATAATCTTCGAAGCATGCTGAAATAAACTGACTGGTTCTCTAAAGGAAACTTTGCGTACTTAATGCTAATATCTTTACTCCAACAGTCTCACCGGGATATCAAACGTTATTTATCAATATCAGTAGCCTTCCAACTCAACGTATATAAGCCGAGGGGTCCTCTTTCTCCAGACCGGACACTGGCATTTCTCCATCGACGTCTCAAGCATGCATGTACTTGACACCCTCCAACTCCTGTAGTTCCTTTTACTTTCTACTGGGTAGCCACCTCTTATTCTGAAGAATTTCATTACCCACTACATACCTTGCCTTTCCTTCTTACCTTTTGCAGCTTGTTGATTTTTTCCCCTTTTTTATCCCCCACAATGAACTTGTTAAAGTAGTAGCATTAATAAGGCCTTAAAACTCTCCTTAATGCTGCTAAAAGATCTGGGTTCTCGAAGAGTCCCAACATGTGAAGAGCTAACTTAACGGATTCCTTTGGGAAATCACATGGTAAAGGTTCAAACTTTGAACTTTCTGTACCATTTAGAGTTTTCCTAATTCTCTTCCCCTAAAACTTCGTTCAGGTTATTAGATGCCGAGATCACTAACTCTTCAACTGGATTAGTCTATCAAGTCTAAAACAGCCAAAAACACCAATTCCTCTTGGTTGTGTAAATCCCCACTTTAACTCAAATCAGTGGGTTGCGAAGCTGCCAAGTGTGTATAGATGTCAGCTGGAAAGGAAGCAATGCTCTTGCAATATCGAATGGATCACTGTTTCTCAGTCGCAACGACCAACAGGGACCTTCAGTGCCCAATTTCGGGCTGTTTTAATCTTTGTTTAGGATACAGACAGTTGAAAACTTATATATCAGAATGTCATCATTAATGCTGAAATAGAATTCAATAGATGCTATGCAAAAAGTCGTTTGGAAAAGCAGCAGCATATTGGGACTGAGTTTAAAAGTAAAAATCGCTTCATCTTCACAAGACGGCTTCCCTTCAGCTGTAACGCTGCATCATCACCATTCTCCACCCCCTCCCCCGTTTTGAATTATTAAATGATACTCCTTTTCATGCTATCAAAACAGCTTCTGCCTTCTCTAGGTAACTACTGGTAGTTAGACATCAACCAAAGGCTAAACATGCGCTCATGGTTTTTTTCTTTCTGTATTCTGTGTACTTGCAAAAAATATCGCGCTTCGTCTCTCAATGAAACCTCAACTCTGGACTCTAACAAACAATGAAAATCAACTCATGCTTATACGGAATAACGATTGAGCATCAATGCTAGCTCCCAAACTTTTCTATGAAAGAAGGATAACTTCACGTAGGTTCCCCTCCCCCCTCTCCCCAGTGAGAAACTTGGTTTCTGATCCTCTCTCCTTTATTAACACAGACCCATGAGAACATAGTTACTATTCCTATTCAATGTAAATATGTGTGCTCTATCAATACTTTTTTAAGACGAGTAGGTGCCATACATGTACTGACTAATAAAATCAATATTTTAAAAGGCCTGACTCACAGGCCTACCCAGTCTGTGAATCGGGCCTACTGTCAATGAACAAAAAGACGCGAAATCCATGAGCCACCTAATCATGCCTCATTTCCCCTGTTCCTTATATTCATATTGTCCTCGTTCAGTGCTGACACCTCCCCTTCCTTACCACTTTCTTCTTCCATTCCCCTCCTCACTCATTCCCCATTGTCCAATAAACCCATGGTCCTACTTTACTGGAATGGCTGTTCCTATCACATTAGCTCTAAGAAGGGGACATCGTGGCCTATCTGAAGTATTGCTACCTTTAAACATCATATCATAAATTTACCTGAAAGTAGTTTCAGCATTTTTTCCCCTAAACAACACGTCTGAAAAGGGTTAAATAAATTGAATACCCAATATCCTCAAAAAATAAACCAGTAAGTCATAGAGCTTATATTCTCACATTAAAATAAAGAAAATGATTCCAATCTGTAATACATACACATATTAAATACATATATACAGCAATTCGCAGATTTATTCTATTCATCTCCAAACTTCCGCAGTAAACTCGATGCTAAAAAGATATAAAAATAGCTAAAAAAGATAAAGGAAATCTCCGGCAATAGTTACATTTGGTTGTCTCATTTAATTTTAAACAACACCAGCACAACTACACTCTAAACAGATAGCTACGAATCGGAGATAGGAGATATATATATGTATATATTCTCCTGAGTCCATTGTGAAGTGTTTACTATAGTTGACTTAAGTGAAGGACAGTTATGCGGGAAGTACGAGAAATTCACATTCTATCACAATTAACGAGTACGACTTTCCAGCTACGGCAATGAATGTACATCTATACGAATTGCTCTCGTAGCCTTTGACTTGGCAGAAATACATAATGGCAACTGCTCCACAGATTCAATCTCGAATTAATAAATTCTCTATACCCTGTGGTACAACCCCCCTCCCCACACACCTGCCTTCATCTATGAAATATCCGTTAAGACAATGTGAAGCAGAACTCCAAGACAGCTATTTCTGAAGCAACGCAAAAAGAAACATTCAATTAATATCCCATTTGCTAAATTGGGATAAGATAGAAGTGGCAAGTTAGTGGCTTGGGATATAGGTTTTCAACTAATCCCGATCATTACGATTAGCAACTTAATGCACTGGTGAAAATCCCAGCTAACAGCAAGAAGCGCTAATCGTATGGCGCCACAAATACAACTCTCTATTTTTAACCGACGAACATTAGTGTGGAAAATCTACAATAATACAACTATGCCGTGATAATTGGCTCATGAACACGAAATGGGATACATTTATAAATAATTTATGCCATCTAAGATTTAAGGCAACAAGAACAATACCAGTAGTAGTAGAATTTTGAAGTCCACCAGGCATTTGAGATTGTGCTGGTTGAACAAAGTTGGAGGAATGTACTCGAATGAGCGACGATGAAGCACTTTGTGTGGCTCCGATAACATGGATACCAGAACTGGACAGATCCCCCAAAGTTCCGGCAGAATTAGTCGAGACTGAAGTTGCTCCAGGAATTAGAGTTGGTCGTGGAACAACACCAGGATTGGTAACGCGGTAAAGAGAGATATTACCCTGAGGGGAGGCGGTATTAGTGTTGGGAACAACTATTCTTGATGACATATTCACTGGCAGAGGACGATTCAGCATCTACAATTGCAGAAAGATGTTAACAAGGTTAGGCGACATTAAAAGTACATTACCCCGGTGCCGGAATCTGTAGCAATTGCATAATTCGGAGCAGTAGTTGTGAACTTGTCAGGAGCTAATCTTAAATTAGAACCTGACTTAACTGGTGGAAGTGGTTGGGAATTGATTTTCTCAGCATACTCAAGAAGTAAATCCGAATGGAGAGGAGCAAAGACTAGTTGGTCCATCTTATCTTCGATTGACAATGCGATATCATCTTCAGTTATCTGAGAATGATTGGATGCCAGTGCAATCGACTTTGCGTCACTAAGTACTTCACCGGTGTAGGCTAAATTTGAATTATATTTTGTTTCAATTTACTTGATATGATATCCATTACGTGAATGTATATGCTATCATCCAAATCCGTAAGTCCGAAATCATCAAAAATTGATTTAATAACGGATAAAGCAGGCAACATTTCATCCGTAGACGCTTCACTGCTTTCCGTGGTCATTGCACGAAACTACCCACAGAAAATTTGCAATGAGCGGGAAAAAACAGTCACTTAAAACAGACTTAAATCAGCTTTGAATTTATTCATACATGATGAATATATCATAAATAATATTTATTTAGTCAAGCAATTTATTCATTTTAAATTTATTGAATCTTGTGATGTGTATTTTGCTAATTTTATATTCTTTTTACAAATGTTTGACTATTCTGAGAATAACACTTGTTATAAATTTATTATTTATGTTTATAATTTGATCAAATTAATAGAATCTCTTTATCTCTACTTTTAATGCGCAGCTCAAATTAGCCTCGGGAAACTACACACTCACTTTGGGTGCCGTGTATTTTATAACTGAATTCTGTTGTTAACATAAACAGATTACATACTTAACACTTATTAATAGAACCGTTTGAAAAGAGATTGAATTTATTCACAGTATCCGGCATGCCTGGTTAAATACAAATGGAGGATAGATATACATACAGTTAATTGTATGGCCAAATTGCATATTAATATCATAAAACGGCAA
The DNA here is from genome assembly GCA_000469805.3 of Hymenolepis microstoma. Taxonomy (NCBI): domain Eukaryota; kingdom Metazoa; phylum Platyhelminthes; class Cestoda; order Cyclophyllidea; family Hymenolepididae; genus Hymenolepis; species Hymenolepis microstoma. The sequence continues at coordinate 26,541,680 of LR215989.1, forward strand.
AGTAAATATGAACTTTATCACTTATTAGACATTATCAATATCAATATGAAAATTGACTTATAGCTGAATTTTCGAATTAAATTCTTAACCGTATGTTCTAACTTTCTGCAAGCGATTTTGATTGTACTTTCTAAATTTTTATTACAATAGTATTTAGTACCATTTTCATAAGAATACCGCATTCTGGCATTGGTCAGTATTTAATCATTTGGTAAATTACAGATATTCATTTTCTGATTCCACTGCTATTTAAAATTTGACTTTTTGAGGAGCATTAGAGGACAAATAGGCACAAACATAATTGAGTAAATATAATAATGTTTAGGAAATAAGGAATTTGTAAAATTTAACAAGCATATATATTATTTTTCCATTGCATATACCTTTCAGGGGTCAGTAATAGTTCGACAGAAATAAACGAAAACTTTTAATATCTTAAACTATACGTAAGTAGACGTTAAAATGCAAACTTTAAATTTTAAAGAACTAGGATGCAGAATTTCGTTAATATAAATTTGATTCTTTAATTATCAAAAGTAAAGATCAATTCATTTTTTAATACCGGCCATACTTTTGAAAAACGAATCAATAAGAATGAGCAATCCAAGTCAAAAATTACTGTAACCAAAGGGGATGAAGATGAATCCGCCTTACCCATTTAGTTCACAGTTAAAAACATGAACAAAAATATCGAATAGAGTAAGACTCTTCAACTCTCCATCACTAACCTCCCTCTATAATTTCATTTAATGAAGTTTCAGTTCACTAATATAACTTGCGTCCCCAAATTAATCATGGTATATTTGATTTTCCGTTGTTAATAATGACTAAAATATTATAAAATAAGGAAAATTTGAGCTTCCAGAAAATCATCTTATATGATAGTAAAACCCATTGTTTTTCATGAGACTATTAAGTGGCCGTAAATGTAAAGCTAAATAACATTTTACAGCGAATATTAGTTGTATTTCAGTTCTCACTATTTCTTTGAAAGCTAAGTTAAAATTCTGAACTAAAAATATTGATTAAATCATAAAATCAAATCAATTTCGCTATTATTTTAAATATTGCTCTTTGCTTTATAATTGAAGTACTTATGGACTTCCATGTAGGTTTAACTCAACCGAATAGCTGCGCGTAACTTCGTACTAACACATTGTACTGGTTTAGTCGTCTGGTACTTGGTGCCTAGGGACTTTTGGTTTATTTTTCCATCTTCGTCTCAAAATGTCTGCTTCGGATGTCAAAACTCCCTTGGTATGTTCAATTTTCAATTTTAATCGTTCTCAAATATAGGAGGAACAGGAATCCGAATTAAAAGCTAAATATCCTGGTCTCTCTCAAAAGTGTGCAGCTTCGATGGTTCTTCAGAAACGATTAAATCGGGGTGTAAGCGTTATTTACCATATTACTGTGATTAAAATTTAGTTTTAAATCTATAAGGCAAATATGTTTAATTGTTTCTCTAATTGGTATTGTTATTGTAATTCCTTCCACCAATGGCTATGGCTTTGTTCCCTGTTTCCCACTTCTTCTCATTATTCTATTTTTTGTTGGCTTTATCTGTTTTTATGTTTGGTTAATTAAGATCATTGTCTTCAATTTAATTTTTGTATTCGCAGTATTTCCATATTTTATACTGAAGTTAAAAGTTGTTAATTCTTTGTCTAAGATTTATTTTTTAATTTTTTTTTGTTTTTCATTATTTACAACATTTTGGGCATTTCATTTTTTGCGATGGTATTTAACACGGAGATAGTTAATTTCACTCTGTTTCTAATCTGCATTTGTGTCGCTGTTTTTCTATTCCTCTCTTCTCTTGCATAATAGGAATTGAGAGATTATACGGAGCTACAAAGGTTAAGATGATTTTAGAGCATTTTATTGTAATCAATAGAGATTTAGAGACATCTCTAACTGTAGTAGAATGCTGGGCGCTTGATATAGTAGGATGGCTGTTGGATCTGAGTTTGTTTGATTGCTTGGTTGGTAAGGATCATATCGTCAGAATTGAGTGCCCTTGATAGTTGAAGCAGTTCTCTGTGGTAATCTTGTGTACATAAAAATTACTTAGAGGTTAAAATATTTAATCGAATCGCAATCTAGATTTAATAGACTTCACCTGTACGCATATTGAACATTTCAATAAGTGCTCTACTTTTTAGTCACAGCTCTTTCTTTTGAGATGGTTTCAGCTATTGACAAACTACCTCAATACACATGTTCAATTCATGAAAGTTCAAATTGAAAGTGCACCTCAGAAACCATTGCCGTTTTAATTTCAGCAATCACTCTCCATGCTCTACTTTACTATCAAGACATTTTTAAAACGAATTCTAATGGAGCCGAATACAATGAATTTTCTTTTTAATTTTATAACATTAATATATCCTGTTTTTTGCTCAATGAGTAGTCAATATCATATTGAGACTATGCAAAATGTTACAATAAATACAATGGTCATGAAGTGCTTATTTCTTGATCTGCTTTTAGTCATTATCAAGGCGACTCAATAATGCGTTTGTAGATTCACCTTAATGAGAATTTTCTTTAAATGTTCGCCTCTCTGGATCGTCAAATGTTGTGTCTATTAACCTACAAACTAACTACAATCCCCAGAACTCAATACTAACTATTTAAATTTCCTCAAAATTATGCAATCCAGCTACCCATAATTTTTGAACGCTTTAACAAAGATGTGAATTTTATGAGCGATTGACGATAAATTTTTTATTTCCATGCCTAAAATTGATTTATTTTTTTCAAAATTAAAATGCATTGATTCACTTTCCGTGGTTAATTTAAGCAGAAATATTACTAGGCGCTTACTAAGATAATTTATTGGTTACAATTGACTCAAACTCTATAGATTATGTTGTAGCATTTTCTCTAACTCAAAAGTGATACACTTTTTATATAGATTGGAATAAATGGAGCGATGATTGACATTGTTTCTTGAATATTTCAGTAGTGGTGTGATTGCATTCCTAGGCGTGAGCGTATTAGTATATGGTAGTCCCTATGAATCCAGTTCAGATGTTCTAACAAAGTTTGATCATATCATATATCATATGATGTCCATTGACTTGTCATGTTACACTAGTTGAGCTATTTGTGTGTTATTCGATATGGAGATGGGGAAACTCGAACCAGGTGTTCATGTTGAGACGTTGGGGTGTCACATGCCACAAGCAACTGAAGAAATATACTCCCATCTTAGTATTTTGTGGGGAAAAAATTAACCCATAACTGATTTCAAAAGCATACGCTGCATACAACTATCATGTTCTGAGGCCCTGTTTAAGGACTATCAGCCCTGTTTATCGGGACGAGAAGCTTGAGTGATGGATGAAGCCTGATCGGTCGCCAAATTGTTTCAATTCAAGAAGGGCAGTGTGGATCTATTCAGAAAATCTCGGAAGGAGAGTAAAGCATACGAGGTAGGCAAAGCTGAAAGAATTGGATGCAGTAAGGCCTTATGACCACATATAGTGATTTGACATTGGGAAGGAAGGAGGGTGGGGAAGAACATCTTTGATTAGAATATGCACGTATCAGACTTACTTAGATCGACATCGATACTACCACTCATGCATCTAGAGCTTGATTTCATACGCTTGAAAGTTTCACCTTCATTAAGAAACGAATCACATTCAGTAAACCCAGACGGCCAGGTGAACTCAAAAATCGAATTAATTTATTCGCTTATAGTTGAACAATCCTGCGGTTTAAAGGATAACTACGCGTTTATGAAAGTTACTTCGGCATTTATTTCATTAAAGTATTTTTATTAATCGCCTTTATGTCCACATATCACATACCATATCCGATGATCTTATCAATTCTCCTTTTCTTCCATAACTGTTCCATTTCATGAAAAAGTACATCTGCACTCATATCCTCACGCGCGTCCTTGCCCAAGTGACCCATGTAAATTGTTTTTATATTTCCATACACCCGATGTTCACTTTTCTACTCGCACACATCCTTCTCATCACTCTTCTTCACTCTCGGGTTCACATCGAAGTTTTTTCAGTACACTGGTCCACAGCGCTCTGTGTTACGCTTTATGTAATTGCTATTAGGTGCTAGTTATAGTCTTGCTTTTGTGAGCTGGTTCTGGTTCATTAGCGCCTGCAAGATCATCGTGTTTAATTTCTTAGGACGGTTAAGGTCTGTGGAGTTATTACTTCCTGGGACATTATTTCGAGGAATAATCTTATTTTATTTCAATTGTAAGGATCTTGTTAACATTACGCGAGACATTGAGGTTTTCATTTTGAATTGTTAAACCCTTTTGCACGGGGATTTATTTGTTCTTTGTCCGCAATTGTGACCGAATCTTGGAATCTTAGTTTTTAGTCTCTCAAATGGATGAAACCGCTTATTGCAAAGAAGAGAAAAAAATTGTACTGTAAAGTCTTTGTTTAATGCATTATATCCTAACACTTTTTCACTATCAGGCAGATTTAAATGCTTAGTTATACCTGTTAATGAAGCATCAATTTTTTTTCGTATTTCGATAGTGCTGCAATTTTAAACTATGAATCTAATAATATTATTGCGAAAACGTGGGGCTGACTGCCATAAAACGCGCTAATTATGAATAAAAGATTATTTAATTAAAAGCTAATGCAGATAAAATTCGCATATCTCAACATTATTCAAAATACCGTTTCAATAGAAATCGATCCAGCCTCAGCTACCTGCCAGATTAGTACTAATTATAAATCGATAAACATAAAAAGGCAGTGCTAATGAATGGTGAATTAATAGTCAATTAATTTACTTCATCATAATGGCTGTTTTTTAGCCAATCATGGAATCTTTTCACCTGCAAAGTTATTATGGCCCAGTTCCTTTCGTCATTTTTGTACAAAGGAGTAATGATCAAGAATTGACATACGTTAGGGATGGGCATAGCATGGAGTACTTGCATTAGGATTCAAAATTATTGTAATTACCAGTGGGACTTTAAGCACTTTGCAAGTTTTAATCATTTGTTAGAATCTAAACACGCGAAGTAGCAAAGCGGTTCATTAAGAAATGAAGTACATGTATGAGCTAGCACATGTGTGCTCATGGGTGACTAAATGGTACCACTTTAATGGAGGTTAAATTAAATAAGAAAAAACATTAATAATGTTTTGTATTTATTTAAGCAATACTCATAAATGCAATCTTCCCTACACTGGAGTATCAATTGTTGGGTTGCTACGTCTGCACCTGGATATTCAAGCCCACTACTGAAGCACTTATCCCTATAGACATTTTTTAATAGCATGATCATTGCTTGAGTTTCAGGTCCTCTCCATTTTTCCTTGACTATGAGTTTTTGGGTGGAGTTGTAGCTTTGTGAAGCGGACAACTCATATTTCCATAAAGGCATGTATCTTCAACTCGAAACTCATTGGCTAGAATATCCAAATGCAGCTACACTGATGGAAGCGTCGTTTTAACTGGCCTCAAACGCCAGAACTCAATAATAACATACAAATTCCTTAGTAGTTAGCTTTGAACCAAAATTTTTCAAGGCAATGACTCCTGAATTGGGCACATTTTGGCGTCTTTTTAGATCTTAAGAATAAAAATACACGTTTTTTTGGATAAAATCTTGTCAACTTCTCATGGATGTTTTCTAGCTTTCATTGAAGGTAAACCCGCGAGTATCTGACGCCTAAAATGATAAAGAAATGGTGGAATTTATTTGTGTTTGAGTTTTATTCTTTTAGGAATGTTTCCTAATTTCGTTATATCAATTTTATGACACTTTTTGGTGATCTACTGTGCAAGTTATTAGTTGGGATCAGTGTTGTTTATTTTCATTTCTGATAGAAATTTATAATATTTAAAGAATTGGCAACTGATCTTCATTAATAAGTCTTGCAAATATTTTTTGTCGTTTTGGTATGCATAACAATCTCTATTTCTTGTTATCCATTAGAAATTTCTGCTCGCTAGTCCCGTGTCAAAAGGCATAGTTAATCTCTACACTTGAAAAAAAACTCAATGTAGGTATACTAACAACGAATTTAACAATGCACCAAGTCAATAAGAGTAACTCTGAACCGGTTTTCGTGTGGCCTGAAATGGAATCGATCTACAATTGGAGAATCTTGGATCACTAATATCGCTTATTCATTCCATTGGCACAGATGTCGGGAGTTTTTAAGAATTTATTCATGATTTCTTTTTGGTTCAAGTTTCTTGAAATCAATTTCACAGTTCTAGTCTCAAAATCTTCTCCGAACCAAAGCATTTATCCACTCCCTTAACCCTAACGCAAATATTGCACTTAGAAATATGCCGAGTCTGATTCAGAGAAGGCTACTCTTGAAGCTTTCGGGCTTAAGTTAAATTCATGCTTCACTGTTGGGAGCACAATTTTTGTTGCAAAGATCATTTGGTCTAAACTATAAACCAGCACATAAAGGTCCTAGGCTAAACCTCTGTACTAGCCCAAAATGTCTCTATTTGTGTTACGTCTTTTCTCCTCTGTCATTTTCATTATTCCATTGCAATGAAAAATATGGAAATTTTAACTATGGGAAATAGCTGAAATCGGTAAACATGAAGTTTAAGAAATTTAAGGGGTTGGGAAGAGGTAAATCAATATGCTTGGAACAACGTTATGGCTTTAAAGAGTCTTACTTTATTCGATTCTTGTCCTCTGGATTGGGGCGAATACTTGTTTACCATTTTTGCCTCCCCTTTTGTTGTTTTTTGATTCATTTTCTGCAAGAATAAGGCTCGTGTCTAGTACCGTCTTTTTAAACATCTATTTAATTGTTTAGAACCAGCGGCAGGTAATGCGATAACAAGCTCTCAGTTTTCTTGACTAGAGTTGCACTTATTCCAAGGCGACTTATGTTGAAGAGTTTTTAATCTCATCGGGGAAGTTCATTCGGCCATTTTTACTCGTATCTACATTGTTATGGTGATGATCATCTGACCCATAGATATCGGTTCAGGCACATGTGATTACATATCGGTAAGGTATGGGTTCAAAATCCAATAAGGTCGCAAGTTACTGAAAACCGGAAGTAATAGTGTTTTGTACGGTGTTTTGATTCTATATGCGTCTCTTGCTTTGATTGGTATACTCATATGGTGCAGCGAATAATCAATTCGTTCCCAATGGCAGGATGGAATCTCATTGAACTCTATCTCTATTGGTCGTCATAACCCTGTTATTTGTATTTTTGGAGTAAAACACAAAATATTTACAACTTTCAAAATTAAGGATTCTTCTAAACATGCAGAAGAGAAGGCTATTTCAGTTTTCAAAGCAAGAATTGGTAGCAAAAGAGGATTTAGGGTATCATAGCAACTACACTTCATCTAGGTTTCAACATCACAATGTCAACTGTTCTTTTTTTGAATTTGAGGTTCAGTCATCCTTTTTTATCGTCTTCATATTGAGAATCTGAATGACTACATTTCATTTAATTTCCTAATTGATTTTTCCTCATAACTCTTGTAACACCTCTCTACTGGATTTGTAGTGATCAATCCGTCAAGGCTTTCTGATCTCATTTGAATGAAAGTTGATGACACCATAACCCTACTTTGTGCCTGAGTTTCGAGAAAACGATACTTTTCTACTCTCATCACTGGATTAATGGTATCAGTGGTATTTATCTCTTGTCACTTCTCATCAGATCATTCTCTCTGTCAGTTTTGGTCTAAGGGCGCTAACGTTTCAAGATGGACAACTTTTCGTATAACTGAAACTGTTAATCTTTGATTCTTTTTTTACTGGATTTAGTGAGTGGAAACAAGAGAGCTATGCCATAAACCGAAGGGAGGTATTGTTGGACTATTTGTACTGAATAAACGATGATATAAATTCGAGAGAGTAATAGGGGGGTGAGGTAGAGACGTGCGAGTAGATATGCGACCATCGGATATGGCAGATAGGGATTTGAATCTTGGGGACGTAAAGGCGGTTAATCAACGTATTTTCATAAAGAAGGTGGCTGAAGTGTGGACAAAACAGGCCCCTGATCTGGGTGCGTATGTCTATCACGTTGGCTGGATACCCTTATGGAGGTAGTGAAAATAGTACGTCTTCATCGTTGTTGCTAAACTCTGAAATACATGGCCAAAACTTAATATGTGGTGGGTAAGAAGCAGCTTATTAGACGTATTTTGATTTACCCATTTTATACATTATATAAGTGTATATATATTTATATATATCTGCCATGTGTTCCTAAATTAGTTTATTCGTTATTTACGATCCTGCCTTGCTGATTAGCTTTGACCTGATTCCAACTTTATGGTCTAGCACTCGTGATTGGTGCTGTTTCTTACTATCGTGATCTGATTCACTGGGGCCTCCATATATATTCTATACAATTGGGTTCCCTCTCTCCCCTACCTCGCACTAGCCCTACTTGGTAATCAATCACTCATTAGAACCTGTGCTCCCCGATAACCAGAACTCACCCCTTTTGTGAATTTAACGTTTTGTGCATGGTTTTAATCAGTCTCCTTCAATTAAGTCATTTCCCTCCTGCTCAGTTTTAAGCCTCATAATAAAGGATCCATTGTATAATAATATGCGATTTTCTTCTCTCAAGTTTGCTAACATTGGATTTAAGGAGTAAGATTAGTTTTTTTTCCCTCAATTTTTTTGGTGGTTTAGGCTCAGATTTGTTTGGCTTTTATTTAAAAACCTTTCTACAACTTCGACGATAGCAATGCCGCAATTATTTAATTTTGGAATATAAACTTTTTCCTCCGTCAACCGAATTACAACTATATTGTAAAATATTTATTGCTCTCTTTAGAATGTATCTATTTTTCAATCGTCTTCAAGGTCAGCCTTCAATGGAATTCCAGCTATTTCAAGCTGTGAAGGGCCACCACAACCAGGGAACTAATTGCTCTTCATGTTCTTTTGCTTTCATATGCCACTACTTTGCACTCCTCACAGCAATTGTTATAGAAGCTTCACGTTGATGTGGAAAGCTATAAATTTTCCTTTGAAAATCAAGTTTTTGTTACGAACCAATTATAGCCTTTGATTACATGAACTAGCTGAATAATTGCAAGTCTGTTTGATAACACGTGCTTTCGGCAAATTCGATGCTTGAATTTATAACCCGTGCAATTTGTAGTGAAATGTGATCAAATTAACACCGAGTTGTTATTATTTATCGCCCTTTTATGCTTCTCCTCCTTGTGTTTTCCTTTAAAAATCATACAGTTAAGGACTGTTAACTTTCAAGGCTAAATCGGTTATTCAATGTCACTAAATTGTGGTCTTAAACGAAAAAAAGTACAAATAATCTTCGCTATTTTCGTATATTGAATTTCCATTTTAATGGTGTGCACCTTTACAAGAGAAATTGATTTTTTTTTCAAATCTAAGTGGTTGATCTGTGAGTGGAATCAATAAATTAACGAAATATTTTCTGGCTCCTTGAAGTTTTTGCTTCGTATGGATATCTAAAACAATTTTCTTTAGTTTAAGAGAGGGATATAGTTAAGTCTGTCAACCGGCAAGATGTGATGACATACTTTCCCTTGAAATCGGTCTCATACGTAAGGAAAAATGCATGTGATTTAATTCGAAGATTCCTCTAAATTGAGTTGGTAAATCGATGATTAACATAAAATAGGTCTAGTTAACGCTTTTTTCCATAGATTTTTTTTGCGAACAGCGAGATTATGTCACGTTCCTCGAGTATTTTTCATTCTTTGTCATCAAGCACGTATTTCATCCACTTTAGTCTATTTATTTTGCTTTGTGAATGCAATTTACTTTTATTTAATTTGGCTATCATTTGCTAATTTCATCACTTACCGCATCCTTCACCTAATGATAATAATAATAATAATAGGAACATATAGAACTTGAGATGCTTTAAAATGGCTAAAAATTTATAAATTTCCTGTTTTTACTCCATTGCAATATACCCTCGCTACTATTCAAATTTTAGTAGAGCATATTTTTTAACTTGAACATGGGGGGTTAAAATCAGGTTACCTTAGCACCTGGCCTGTTTATTCACAAATGACCTCGTTATATTACTATTATTTCAGCACAAATTTTTCGACTCGGGTGATTACAATATGGCAAGGGCTAAAACTGCCCTTCAGAAATCGACAACAGAAGAGGAGGCAATTTTAAAAGAGGGGTTGCTCCAAGAATCCACAGGAGTTACCATAGCAACACCAGAAAGTGTCCCTGCTGTTCGCCGAAAATCAATGGTCGAGGGTCCTGGTTCCCATAGGAACAGTCTCACCACTGCCGCAATTACTCCAGGCGCAGAGCCCCAGCATCTCCCCGAAAATCAATGATTGGGTTAATTAATTATCAGGTCTTTTATTTTGAGAATGCTGACTAATTTGCTTCTCTTGTCCCTTTTTCGTGATATACATATTTCCTCTTATCCCTTGCACGCGCTTACTATTGTTTGTCTTCTCTTCCTCCTTACTACTATTTTTCGGCATTTATTTACTACGACATACTCAGAGATTGTCTTTCCCTCTCCCCAAAGTCATTTTGTTGATATCTCACTTTCATGCGCACAATCTTGTTGACTCCGATTGCATCATTTCAGGGCAAAATACATACCTGCTCCTTCTCCTTCCTCCCCCATTTTTTCTCGCCATGTTCATATCTGTTATTTAAATCTTCAGCCTAGTTTGCAGAAGGGGTCAAGAGGGATTTTGACACATTACATTTCACTCGGAAAGGGGAAAGGGTATTTTGTGTGCTTATTCAACAGCTTCTATTAGAAGTGGGGAAGCGTCAAGTTAGTTTGTGCTAATGAAAATGTCAGCAGCAAGGATGATGGTTCTTGCCTCTCAGTTGGTCAGTTTGGTGCCTATCTAACTTATTTTGAGACAAAAAGCGAAATTGGCTTAACACATAGCTAATTCTTTCCTGAATTATCCAACTGTGATAAAAAATTGCATTGTAGCATTAAAGTTTACGAGCCAAATTTGCGTTTAATCACTAGTTTAGCTCGTGCTGTCAAATTCTAATCCTATAATTGCGCTATAATGCAGATAAATGTGAGTTTTGCCTCGCGAAACAATTATTGTACGTATGTCCGTTTGCCTTAATGAAATTCGTATTGCATTAAAATCAATTGATAAATATACACGGGTTTGTTTATTGTGTTAATGCATGTTAGCTGGAGTAGAACCTAGTATCGTTATCATGAATAGCAAAGTGAGGAGTTAGAAATTTTCAAACTAAAAAACAGACAAAATAGGTGTGTGAGTGAGTGGGTATGCAGGCGATGAGCAGGTGTTTCCGGAACTGATTAATTAGAAATATCCGTGTTGAAATCTGCTTCTAGCGTGCTTGTATTCTACGGACATTTGCTCATTTAATTTAATCAACAATGCTAGCACTAGAAGCTCGAATTACACATGACTTAAGGTAACAGTAACTGAAAGTATGTTAATCATCATTGAGATTTAGCATAGATTTAATACAAAATAATAGTGTCAAATTATTTGTCCATTTAACCAGCTATATTTGAGGTTGATTATTGATGTCACCAAGGCATTACTGGTCTCAGAAGTTGGAAAAAAACCATTAATTCAATCCAAAACTAAATAGAGCTCCAATAAACTGTGGTTATCTGATAAGCCCAAGATCATGGTTGCTCTAACTATGCCCCAAATAGGGAAATACCAAGTGAATTTCAATTAAAATACGCTGTTTTTATTGATTGATATTATCTCAAAAAATAAAAGTCTTCTTGAAATAAAGTCATCGAAAAAGACTCTTGGGGGCTTTCCTAAATGATGTTCCAAGTCCCAGGTAAAAACGAACATACCCCATCAATCTCCGTCTTTCTCTCAAAAACCTAAAGTTGAAAAATGCAAGTTTCCTTCGTGTATTGATGCTATGAAACTAACAATTTCGCTAAATGGAAAACGTATCCGTAAAATGATGACTGAGAGTTAAAGCAACTGAGAGTGCCATTTCGTCAAGACTCACCTGAGTTGTTGGACAAGTTTGAAAACTGTGACGTGAAGGGAAAGGCTACATTAAACCAAGGGAGTAAGTAGGTAGAGCCATTTCCAACAAGTGAGTTTTAAATTATCTTCACGACCCCCTGACCACATTTTCGTGCGTAAACATAGGTGGTAACTTGATAATTTGCGCGAAAAAGTGGTTTCAACTTTAGAGTTATTAGTCATGACAAGACGCCCACTTCGCACCCAAATCCAATCTGGGTGTTTTCACATCCCTGCGTATGGGGATGGGGTGATATACCAAAGGTGGACCATTGGTTCTGCTATCTTAGCATTCACTTTCCGCCCCACCCTTCTAACTTATGTTGTTTTTTGCTCTTCCCTGTCAAAATGCAACTGGCTGAAATAGGCCATCCAACCACCATCTATAGTGCATGCGCATTTATTCGCACGTACGCACTTAAATTATACGGGGACGGGAGGGGGGTGGGGGGAGTGAGAGAGGGGCTGAACAACGAAGACATAAATCACGTGTGCTTGATTGACATTCAATCCGCCTCGTTATCACCATTACGCGCGCTTGTGCGTCCGTGCTTGTACACGCGTACGATGTATACGCCAACACACACACAGTTTGCATTTACACTTTCCTCGCTTTTACTAATTTTTCTTGCTTATTAGTGCGGTCGTGTGCCTATGTCGACTAGCACAACGCACTTTAACACTACTCGACCTATACTGCTATTGGTTAACGTTGGGCATGCGCCCAACCACTCACTGTATATAAAGTCATCTCGTTGCAGAAGTACTCTCTCTTAAAAAGACAAAAACAACACCTACTACTGTGCGTGCTTGGGGCGGAGAAAGAAAAACTGCAACGCATATTATCGCGCCTTCTTTCTCACTTCTGGTGGACTTCCTCTATTTACGGAAGTTATATTTTTAGCATCACTGTGCAATAGCATGCAACAAGGCAACTAAATTCTCTAAGCCAACCTCCCTGTAGCAAACAGTTTCTCCTCAAACTCGTTATCTCATTGGTAAGTACTTTTATCTTCCAATGTCATTACAAGCATGCAAATACAAGAGCTTTCCCACGTTCATTCTAAAATAAAGGATGAGCTACCATTGAAAACATAAAGAATAATTGGTAAAAAAGGTGGCATAACAGCTAGCATTTTTTAGATATGACTGGCATTGTTAACATTACGCTTTGCGATCTACATCTTATTTAATAGAATAGATATAATAACTCATTGGTCAGAACATCGTAATGATCAAGTTTGGAAAAGAAGTTGAAGTGTGACACTTACTAGTGCCTTAGTAATGGGATCATTTTTCAACTCTCGCCCACGTTTCTCCTCCTAGCTCACCAGTTTACTTATTTTAACCCCTTCTTCAGCAATACACTCTTTAATAGTCATGAATTTGTGTGTGTAGAGTTCGCGGTTATTAAGAGCATATATAAATGCAGATGTTTCTTTTTAAAAGAATGAAATAATTATAATCGAAAGAGACATTGTTACTTGAAATGATTTTTTTGTCTTCCTTAACTAAAAGCCATCATTTAATAAATAGATAAGCACATATTTTTTACTAATTCAATGTCAATTCAAAGTCATTTATTTAAGCACTTACTAGGCTATTGCCATGTGCCGAAGCATTGATTTTTCGCGATGTTCACTCACTCGGAACGAATCCAATTAAATGCCAAGTGAATGTCATTCTGGGTCAAATCATTCCGTAACGCAAAGTTCACCTCTTGATAATGAGGTAAAGTGACTTCAGAATGTATGTGGGCGACAGAAATATCCTTCTAGGTCTTCAATGTTTGAATGACTTTCATTGTATTGATTATTCTCCATTCACAAAGATGTACAGGTGGGTTACGAACTCATGCTTTCTAGTTAAGAAGATAACAGGCCCCAAATCCATTCTCTAATCCACCCACCTGTTTTTAATTACGCTAATTTGATAAATACCCAATCAAATGATTTCATTCTTATCGCAAATCCCCCTTCCCCAAACACAAAACATCTGACTAAAACAAATCCAGAATTTGATTCCAATTGGAGTTTTTATTGGTTATTGACACTTCCACCCCCCCCCTCTCCTCTCCTCCTTCTATTATCGCTGTGAAAGATTATCGCCATGTTAGTTCGAGTATTTTACAAAACAGAACACACATTCTATTGTTTTTGCTTTCTCTCTCGCCTGTTCATGTCCATCACAATGAGCTGTCGATCATGCTCCTAACAGACAGAGAAACGAGCCTCATCCCTTACAAGTAAATACGAATGACTGCATTAGCAACAACAGTGATGATGCTATAGCTCTGCTAGGGCGTCAATATCTCACTCGCACGCACAGAAATAGTTAAATTTCGCATAATATGGAGAAAAAATACAGTAGAAGGAGAGAGAGAGAGAGAGTCTAGGCTGGAAGGAGATGGGTAGACACGCGTGACGCCTTATAGTTGTTCGTTTGTTGGGAAGGCGACCGAGTTGGAACAAATTAGACAGTGGAGAGAAATAGAGAAAATACTGTAGCCTAAACTAAAATAAGCATGCACTGTCATTACGGTCTCTGGACTTCCTGTTACTCCTCCCCCCCATCCATTCCACAATTGTTTATCTACACCACTGGGAGTAGATGAGTCTTTATCTCCCAGTTTTACCTCATTAATTAGCCTGACTGCTGTCTGGTTGCAGTTTTCTTCAGAAAAGTGATATCACTGTGTCCGGTGTTGGGTACTGAGCGCTTAAAATGATTATTCTACCCCCATATTTTGCTAATATTGACTCACTATGAGTGAATGAGTCATTAGTATAAAGGGTGCTTGTATTTTCCTAATGGCCTCATCACGAGAGCGTGAGTTAAATTGAGGCCAATCTTCGCTGCTTAAGTCCGTCATGGTTAATTAGGTCTGGTAGAACATGACGAGGGGAAGGGAGGAGAAGTAGAATGATACTGACAATGAAAATAAACTCCTTCCAGCCCAAAGAAATAATTTATTAACGGTTAGGAAGTTTGGGAAAGTTATCCTCTCCCTCCGTTCGAAGGAAATGACTCCGTAGTGGGCTTATGCTTAAGCCTGTTATTCTTTAGTCAGATCTGCAGACGCTGATTTGTTTATCAAACACAAATGTCCCCTGCCTTAATAGTTGATGTTCACATCTATAAATTAGATGTCCATCATTTGTACTTTCTCTCGTTCAATTTTTTTGACAAGAGAAGTGATTGGTTGGTGGCTCTCTCTTAAATGAAGAGAGTAATTTACATATACAAATTTGCTGTGCCCTCACATACAAATATATGCAGCAAAGGACATTGTGACGATCTTGGTCATAGCTATTTTGCACACTAATGGTTAATTTAAATTTTACCCTTTATAGAAGCTACGGCATCATCTGCAAAGGCTCTACATAACCATTCTTTGGAAATGCCCTCTTCAAGGAATCTTCCGGCAGCTGTGCAAACTTTCGTCGCAATATGCTTGATCACTTTCAGCATCTCCACCGGTATGTTGGCGTTCTATTTTATTATATGTGAATCTCCTGTTCGGCGATCCGCTCATCCAATAAATAATTTGGTTGGTATTGGTTGGTCAAAGTGAGATCGGTTCCCTTTAAGAAGATCCGCTTCTCAAAATCTAAATCGAAACACAAATTTTGTCATCTAAGTTCTTATTTTTATTCTCCTTTCAAATGTCCGGACTGGTTTTAATGATCTTATAAGACTTATCTACCATCTTTAAAGAAAAATAACTTAGCCAGACTGGTTCCACTTGTTGGCTCAGTGTTGCGAGAAGGAACAAATGAATTGAGGTTTCAAAACCTTCCCCTTATTGCATTTCGATTGAAAACAAATTTGGTTATCTTTTAACAGGATGGGTGCCGATATCATTAAAAATAATCATCAAAATCAAGACGAAAATATTATTGTTTTTTAACTGAACGGTCGGGACACCTTCCAAATGGGCGACTGGACACAAACTGAGTAGATGTTCTGATACCTAATTTTTGATTCAGTGTAACTCCCTGGATCGGCGGGAAAGTCTTGGTGGGTTACCAAAAGTGGTTAGTTATCATACTATATGAAGAAAAAGTTCGAATTCGAATTCCTAAATACTGCAAGGACAACACTGAGAGAGAGAGAGAGAGAGAGAGAGAAGTAATAGCACCATAAGTGGGAGTGACTTTTCACCCCCTTCTACTTCTGGCGAGAAAAATCAAGCTGCTAGGCAGTATCTGTCCCAGTTCACCACCCCACAGAAACCCCATTGCAATAACGAGAATGAGAGAAGGCGAAAGCGAGAAAGACAGCGTTAAATCTCTTCCAGAAGTAGCAGCAGTAAAGGACTAGTGCTGGAGAAAGTGGGAGTAAGCGAGAGCAAGAGGAACCCTAACCCGCGGTGTGTCACACCCGTCAGAGCTGTCAGACGCGGTCGACTTACCCCCCTTTTTGCGCTGATGGGAGAGAGGAGGGAGGGATGGAGATTTAAAGGGGAAAGTGGAAAGCTGGCAGCCTACCAGTTGAAGGTGAAATTTGTTGTGGTAGTGGCTTCGAAATTCGAGCTTGTCAGACCTGTCAGTTACTGCTGGGTAAATCACTAGAAGCTCTCTGAGGGAGAGGATGCCAAATGGCAGAACCACATCAACTCCCCCACCTGTAGCTTCAGTCCCCAGTCGACCCAGTCTGGAACTCGTACTCTCTTGTCTCCTGCCTCCGATAGAATGACACTGACAATTTCTCACCTTTCTTCCTACTCTCTCTCCAAAATCTTAAATTTAAGAAATGCCTTCAAAATCACCTCTCCTATTTAGAGTAACAACTTTTCAACAATTTCTTTTTTCTGCCTGAACGAAATTATTATTCCTTCAATTGAACACACACACTTAGGCTTGCAATTAGACTAGGTTAATTATATCTTGAAATTAATCTGTACTCTTAATGCCACATTCACTTCCAATCTTTAATATCATCTGATAACGATGTTCTCCTAGTTGGCTGGTATTGAGGACTACCTGAACTTTATATGAGGCAATTTACTGGCTTCTAATAATGTATTAATTGAAGTTCCTTAGGGTTCCCCCTAAAACCATTTTGAAGGAGATTAGTGTAAAATCTGATTGAAAGTCATTGACTTGTTTTCTAAGACACATATTTCACATGATTATTGATGATAGAAAGCAAAATCGAGCACGTTTAATATCCTAAAAATTCAACAAAATAAGTGGAACGGAAGCCAGGATTGAACAACCGTCTTTCTACCTTCCTTCTATTGGAGCTGAACAACTGTATCAATAGTAAATCCCAGCTAACAGTTTGACCTAAGTTCAAACATTCGTTTGCTGTTATGATTCATTAAAACAGTTTCAAAATGAATTTCATAATTATTCGATTACATTGGTTTACATTCCTTTGCCATTCCAGGTTTTAGATATGAAATACGCATGACACCTCTAATCCACCCCTTCAAATTTAATTTTGTTGTGATACTTCTCGTTCATAATCACTCCTATTCGTTTCCACAATTATATATCCCAACAGGAATACCTAGAAGCGGAGATTGCAAATATTTATTCAGCTGTAAATTTTTTGAACTAGGCGCACAAATAAATGCTTAAACAATAACAAAGTCCAAGTGCCACAGTCCCATTTGTGGTTTTCAAAAATACTACAAATCCTTATCCATTTATGCCATTATCTTTATATTCGAGAGGTATTTTGGTATTATATAAATTTCAAAACCAAATTTCCAAAGGCGAAGGATTTCACATTAAGGAGGTTCAAAAAATGGCAATCGAATGACTATCTAGCGGGAGTTTGGACTAAAATGAAGTTATTTAACGTCAATAGGCACGTTAAGCCAAACGCTCCCAGTTTTAGAAAGGGGCTGTGATGATTCATACTTTTCTCTTTGGATGTAAGAGAAAACAATTTTGATTCTCTTCTGACGATTTTCGGGAAGTTTTTTAGTAAATTATCTTGTCAGAGCAACGATCTTCATCTTGGCACCTTGCACATTAAACACCAGGTGTTACTTAATCGCCAAATTGTGTGGGAAGGGGGGGGGGGTGAGAGGAGGAGACAGGAGGAAGATACTGACTCTGAAAGTGGAAGCTTTTCTTATGTTGTCTATAAATATCTCACTAAATAATTAGTAAACAGAGTTACTCTTATTTAACTTCGTGGTTTTCTTGTAAGTCATGTTTTGTCTTTCACTATGCCAACTTTATTAAGAAATGCAGTTTGCAATTTGCACTAAATTTAATTTTGTTCAAAATCAAACTCGGCTATTAATCTAGGTTTTGTTTCCAATTCTAGTAATGAATCAGGCCTTTATTTAAGAGGTGGATCGTATTGAATTCTAATTATCGAAGATATTATTCCATACTTAGAAGCATTATAATTGACAATGATGGAGAACTAGTTGCATTACTGGTAACCTAGATTTTAGCACGCATATCACATATCATATTACTTTTGCTTTTTCATCACATATAAAATGCAAATGCTCATGACTTATATTCTAAATCTTATCTGCTAAACAGCAAGTTGAACGTGTTTAGGGAGAGACATGTTAAGCATATATTATGATATTAATAAGTTTATCTTAAGGATCAGATGCGATTCCATGACCTTAAATTTAACCCCAAACTGTCAGGTCAAGAAGTAATGAATCTTCAAATTAAATGGCATTTATTACCCCATGTATTCAAGTACTTTTACCCGCACTCTAATAACTCGAATAAAGGGAAAATCTCTATTAAGATGAACTACCATTTTTCACACGTCAAACGAACATCCGGTTGCTTCCCAGATTAATTTAAACTGACACTCAGCTACAGGAAAATTGGGAAGTTAATCCCGTTATCTCTCTGAGCAGACCAAAGACGCCAAAATGAAGGAACAGGCGTCCTTGTCAGTAATCTAGCCTGGTATAGCCTGTTTGGCTTGCAGTTGTGACAGTGACCACAACCCCAACTTGACTTTTCTCTTGGAGTTAATTTTTGACAACAGGGGGGGGGGTGAGGGGTGAGGGGAGGGAGTGGAGGAAGGTCTAGGAAGATTTGGAGAGTGGATGGAAAGGGTCAGCAGAAGCGAAGATTTATTCTCTCATACCATTTCTAGTCTCCGAGTCGTTTCAGGCTGGACTGGAAGTGAGAAGCTGTTCCACTTGATTGTGTTTAATTTTCGCGAATAAATCATAGTCCCTTCATTGTTTGTTCAATCTAAGTCCGATACTTTATTTCTTAAAACTTCAAATTTCAATATTCAACCTGATAGTAATTCTGGGGCGTAATATAATTACTTTATCCAGCTTGGTAATTTATTTCTCATTTGCGTGTCGAGTAAAGTTGTTGAAATGCTGAGATTGTAAAAAGTGGAAGGGGGCTTTCTCACTCTTGTAAAGCAAGCTCTGACATCTGTCACCCTATCATCACTCGGTTACAATTCAACTGAGGCAAAAAAAATAAAATCAGATTGTGGAAATAAGATAAAAGTTCAGTAAATTCTTTATAATTCAATAATACAATGAATACATTAACGAAATTTGTTGTCTATTATTAATAGGCAATAATTGACTTCTAATTACCGTTTTTTTCGTTAATAAGCAGACTCCATTTGCTAAATCGTAACGAGAGGGTCAATTCAACTCCCCTCTCCCCCTCCACCCCCCAAAGTTGTACACTTGGACAAATAAGTTATAATCAACTAGTCAATGCCTATCAAGTGTTCAGTATTACATACTGCTTCATATTTCTACTTTTTCTCCCTCATTGTCTAATTTCCTTTTTAGACTGACTTTACTCGAAATTAATCCGAAATTATGGTTGGCAATCGAACATTAGGTGGAAAAAATAAACTTAGTTGGACATTTTTTCGCCCTCTATTGGCTGTTTTGAGTAGGGAGTAAGAGTAGGGTGGAAAAGGAGGGAAGAGACGTCTATTAAGAGTGCACGACTTTTGCTCATTCTTCCTGTCTTTCCTACCTTTTCTTGCCTTCTATGCCTTTCTCTCTCTCTCTCTCACTCACACACTCATTTCTCCCGGCGAAATGCAACGGAAAATTACCGTTAATCTTGATTATGATAGGCGAGAGTGAGAGAAGTTGGGGAGATTAGTTGAATTTAGAAAATTAAAAAAAATGAAATTATTCCTGAATCTTTTTATTTTTTGTAAGTGGGAAAAAGTGAAGGTGTGTGCACACTAAAATCAATAACTTAACTGAATAGCCTCGAGCCGATTACCTATAAATGAAATAGCTCTTGAGAAATTTCCATAGTTCAGTCGATAATGCGTCTTGTAAACCAGAGATACCTGTTAGAAAGAATATGTCAAATTGTAAGGATTAGTCGTACCGACCTTTTGTAACTATGAGCGTCCTTTCCAGTAAGTAATCTAATAAACTTGTTTGGATCAATTTAATACCTCACAGGTGTGTTTTAAAGTAACCTACTTTCTATCTTCAAGCCAGCTTTTGTGCATTAACTAGGTCCACGTGTTTTGTGACAGACTATGGAGTGAAAAAATCAGATTTCTTATACTTGTCAATCAGGTGCATTAACTACAGCACATCCTTGTTTCAATACACACATTCATATTTATAAACATTCATTAAGAGCCAACGAAACTATTCTGCACAATGTGAAAACAGCATCCATAGGTAAAGTATGTTGATTGGCAGTTCCTGTCCATCAACTCGAGTAGATAAACGAAGATAGAGATTGCACATAGATTGACTTAGAGCCCGACCTAATGTTCAAATTCATGGATCTTACAGCTATTCTAATCATTAAAGCCTCACTTTTACTCTTATTCTTCTCTACAATAATGTCATTATTTACGCATGATAGAGGGGAGGTCATTTAACACGGCACATTTATCATCGATTTATCGATTAGTTGAAATGAAGTTAAACAGATTTAGGTAAATATAAAGCTAAGCAAAGAAAATTATATTCATCTGGTTGTTTTAATTTAAATTATACAATAAAAATTGGTTGGAATGGCACAACTAAGCTGCATAAAATATGAACTGCTACTTTGAACATTTGTTGATGAGTATTTATGGAGGTCAAGAAAACAAATAAATAAGCACAAGGCTTAACGCAAATGCTATCTCATAGCATTCGAGTGCTATCTTCGTCATCTAACTATTCAGCATGCGATATAATTAGAGGAGTGATTGAAAGTAAGCTGCCTTCCATCCACCCATTTCTACACCACCCTAACCCTTCCATTTTGCCTCCCTCACTTTTCAAGCACGTGAATCGCCTGTCCAAAAAACGGTTTAGCCCGCTTCAACAGAATTGTGAGTCACTTTCTTGAATGAGAGTGTTGCAAATCTGACTAGCACACCTCAATTTGCACCCAAGAACAATGCGCGTACACTCCCTAATTGCTAAGATAACACATCATAGTTATCAATACTGGAATCCGCAAAATTTTAATAAGAGTTTTAAATATTTTTAACAGATATATTTGCATTCTTCGGGATTAACCACGATAAAAATGAAGTTGCTAGGCGACAAAAGCTGATTATTTTCAGAATTTTAGTTTAGAGCTACTTGTTAAAAGTATTCCTCATTTGCATCGAAGGTGTTTAAACTACCTGATATTTTGACGTTGGTATAAACTGTAGCAATCCTATTTAAATGAAACAGACAAGCATTTCTGAGTATTTTCTTCCCACTTTTTACAGATTTTCAGGTTTGCATCAACCAGTGTTAAAATGTGCAATTTTAAATGCAAACTAAGACATTTCGAAAGGCGAGAAGAAGGCATAAACGCACTTCCGCGGCCAGGCGACAGCTGAGTAGGCCAGAAAGTTTTCTGCAAAATGCACAATAGGTGTTTCTCACTTTCCTTGAAACAATAGTTTTTCCTGGTTACCCTTCTCACCCCACCCAACACCTAGAGTTAGTTATCTCTCTCTAGCCTCATCAACAACCACCTAGTCACGACAATAAATAAAGAAACAAACAAATAATGTTGCACCTCTTAATAATAATGCTCCATAAATCGGGGTGGGAGATGGGAGGGAAGGGGGAGGGGAGAATCTTATGAATAAGAAATCAGGATTAGATTGAGAGGGTGGGGATGGGGGAAGGAAAGGTATTCTTAAGGGTACGAATATTTATGAGGCGTGCCGTTGGCTCCTATCATTCTTATTGATAGGAGATGAGATGAGGGCGAAGACAACAATGGAGCCACTCTGTCCTTCTTTTGGGTTAAATCTACTCCTGCCATAAAGCCCCACCTATACTTACTGCAGTTTCTTCCATCAGTTTTCTCTCTCTGCTCTCGCACACAAGCAGACACGCAAACCTTAGGGTCTTCATTATTTATACCAAATCTATCTGCGACTATCTCACTGCCAATGACAGCAGCATTAGCATTATGGTTATTGCCTTTTCATCGGAAAGCAAAACTTTGAAAAAAAGTTATCCTGCCCTCTCCCTCTCTTCCCTTCCATGTCTCAACTCTCGAATTGAGAGAAAATATTAATAATTTATGCAAAAAAGAGGAGAAAAAAGCTAACTATATTGTTTTTTTTTTTAATATAGTATAGAATTAAGTATATGGAGAAATTCGAAAGTTACTATCATGAATAGTGATAGGCACTGATTTATCTCTATTTTTCAAGCTCTGTACCAGTGATAGACGAAGTTGATTGTTTCTCAAGAAAGTGCCCTTTAATGGGACCCAGTGTGTTGCATATAGCATTTTTTTCAAGTATAAATTCGTTTATATGCTTTGGAATCAATCTCTAACCTTGAAGACTCTTTTTAAAATTAGAGTTCTCATGTGAAAAACTTTAGGTAGTTGCTTAATGCTGAAAGCAAATTTCGACCAGATCGACTCACGTGATTCCAGAAATTTCCATGCTATTAATTAACCTTAATGGTTGGCCACTTATGAACGATTGAACAGTCGATAGTTCCGAATAGTTTCAGTGAGTACTTCTTGAAGTGAACGTTTTGAAATGTTTTTCTGCGAAAGGACTTTGGTCATTCAAATGTTCAATCGATTTATCAACTTTCTATTAGAATATTGCAATCAATTTATTGAAATCAATCAATCAATTGAAATAATACGGCCTATACGTTTATCCAAGCGCCAATTTCTTATGTTCAATGTCATGTGCATCAAACGATTGAATTTTACAAGGTCAAGGGATGGGAAATTTGTAGAGGAATGACATAAATGGCATTTTGAAGTTTGGGAATCAGGCGGTGGTCCAATTACCTTTCTTGCGCGCTGATGTCTCTTTTAAAGCTTCTGTATGTGAATTGTGATCCACAATGGTATCATCTAAATTGGCTAATGGAAACACGATAAAACTCCTTCTTTCAAATATCATAAATAACCAATTTCAGGATGGTCAAGATATTACAAACCCAGATATCATCCACAGTTCTACTTAGACAAGAAACAAAAATGGTCAGCTTCTTATGAGTTTACAGAGTCGAAACGCATTCAGTTTGCAATAGAGAAAGGTCTGGCTTACTTGCTGCAGTTGAGGAATTATTGACTCCAAGTTTTACTGACCGTACTCTGTCCAAAATTCTATGCAATTTGTTACAAACTTTTAGACACATAAACTCCTCATGTTTTTGCATCCTATTTTAGCTACTCAAACTGCATTACAATATCGAGTGGATTATAAACGAGGCTACTTGGTGAATCTCGGGGACGTCATAAACCTCACCTGTCCTTACACAGCACCTTTCTACAAATGGACTCCTGCAACTCAGACCTCTTGGATACTCTCTGAAGATCAGATGTATTCTCTGAAGGCGGAGAGTCTAGCCATTACTGGGAAGTACATCTGCAGTGCGGTCAATGGATTCGGTCACAATGCTGCAGAGTTTAATATCAAAGTTATTGGTAAGATTTATTAAGTTTCATTCCAGAACAATAAACTTAATCCCATATATGACTATATGGCAGATTAATATATAAAGTTGGATAAAATTAACCATTGTTATTTTGAATGAAAGATAATGATTTTGTCAAAATGAAAATTTAAACAATCATAATGAATTTCAGGGGATCTTTATTAGGTGTAGTTGGGCAAACTTTCATAAGTCTTGCTAACTTAGACTTTTGAAGTAGTCCGAACCCAGTTTAGAACCCCAAATTTAGAAAATCGAATGAGATTTGCTTTAGTGGATGCATTTCAGTAAATTGTTACACATTATCAGTTGTTCGGAGAATTCCTTTCTTCCTTAAATATATACCATATAAGTCTCCATTAATTTCTATATTTGGAATGGTAAAAAACGGCCCCATAATTTTTTGCCCTGAAAATATTTTCAAATCAACAGATACGACATACCTCCTCTCAATTTAGCTATAACACCCTCCATGCTAGAAAGTTCACCACATAAAGTCTAAGGCATCAAATCTGCCAATGACCACAAAAATTGTTTTCCTGAAGTGGCAATATTTAAAATTGCAGTGATACAGCACCCCCACCCCCACCACCCCTCATTTTAAAGCCACTTAACCCTCATCTGAAATTACTGTCTAAATGCTAAATTTCGAGGTGCTAAATACGTGATTCCAGTGGGTGGGCTACAGGTAAGGGGAGGGGGAGGGAGGAAGGAAGAGGGACAGTCTAGGCTAGCAATAACACCAAACAATAAGGCTTGCTTCAACGCTTTTTTCTTCATTTTAGACAAATTCTCCTCCTCATTGAAGCAAAGCTGTGCCCTTCTGTCTAACGGTCATGTTAGCGACTCGGGTAAGCGTGCTTGCGAATGTGTGCTTGTCTGCTGCTTTTGTTGTTGTGACATTGACTCTCGCTTAGGCCCCCACCACGTCCCCCAGCAACTGGAAGGATTGTGTCTACTGCTTACTTGTAGCAGTACAATTTAGTCCAAGTTTGTGTGTTTACGAAATTGAATACTGGGCAGAGAGGGAGAGGCATAATGTTTGCGGATAACTCCATGCCGATCGCGCGAACAGCTCAGTGGGGGAGGGGGGGGGGAAATGCCACCACAACTAGATTTCTGCCCTTATTTAGGGGGGGGGGAGGGGAGAATTACCATCGAATATGCAGAAAATTTCCTCTCTTTTTGGCCCTTTTTCTCTTCGCCACCTCCATTTCATTTGACTGCCAAAATACAGCGCTACTGGTGAAATAAAAAAGCAAGAGTATAGTATACTGGAGATATAAAATTGGCTTAACAAATAGTAAAGTACTTTGGTATGCTATTTTGATGAGTATTTAAGCTAGACAATTTGAATTCAATTGCCTTTGTGTAAAATTATTTTTTTTTTCACGATACTTTTGATATTTCGTTTAAATTGGCTAAGTAGTAATAACAAATAAGGCTGTATTTAACGCATCAGTTAATATAAGTATATCTTTTAATCGCTTTAGAAGTCACCTTAGTCCAATTTATTAAAAAAAAACTAATCCATATATTCAATAATCAATGGGCAGATTGATGCAGAAATCATGAATGCGGATAATCCATAAAAAAATCAATCCTGTACAACAATCATCTCAAAAAACACCTTGTGAATTAAAGACTATTATGAAAAGCCCTTAGTTATAGCACTTTATTTGTCAAGATTTTATTTAACAATAGTAAAAACTTATCAGCGGTATTTAGATATTTATGAAACATCATATTATTCTGATTGCAGGTCCATGCTTTCTCAATACCTACTCAGAGCCTGAGTTGTCTCAGCTCGAAGCCTGGGGTGAGGATGTCAATTTGGACTGTGAGAGTGCAGCAACAGAAGATTTGGCTGAGCATGTGACTTACACTTGGGATTTCCATCCTCTAAATTCCATGGAACCTCCCAATGCTGTTCCAGGGGGCCTATCGCGCTTGAAAAGTACTGTTTTATCATCAGCATCCTCTGCTGTACAATCCGATTCCTCCTTTTCTCCTTTCTATCCCGGTGAAAGAGAAGGTCGTGCACCGCGCATGACTTCAACTAAAAAGGATGGGGTTATAGACTTGAGTCCAGCTGAAACCGTCGCCAGATTTACTGGGTCTACACTTCGAATTCGAAAGATTACTTTGGCACATGCTGGTGAGTATCGATGCACAGTTCACGTGGATACTAAAATTGGTGACCTACCTGGATCTCTAACTATCGGCAAGCTTTCTAGAACATTCAGAATCCGTGTTCAACGTAAGTATTCCCTTAAAATTTTTATTTAAGCTTTCATCAAATTAATCAATAATCTTGGAGCCGTATATCCTATCACTCGCCCTTGAAAGGAAAAAGAAGTGTTGGGTAACCCAAAGAATTGTGTTTATCTTAGCTAATGTCAACTGTAAAACAATTCGCATTTATCCTTCCCCACACAGACGCACATTTGCAAACGTATATGGGGGCAAAATTTTTCCCAGTTTTTATGAACAAAACAGATAAAGATAGGAGAAGAAGGAAGCAATAGTGCATTTTTCTCCTCATCTCCACCACTGGTAGTTTTTCCAAGATGTGATTTTTTCCGCATTCTATCTGTATTTGGAAAACCCTAGACACCACTTCGCCTTTTTCGCCACTGGAAGACGACCGTTCGCCACTGGGGGCAAAAAAGTAGACAGCAAGGAGATGCAGTCTAGCAAAATTTAGTTAGAATTTCCACACACACACACACACACACATACACACCAAGGCTATTGTTTTTGCCCTCTCACCTGCCACTTCATACTTCCTGGAATGATAAAAATCTGATTTGCCACTCTTTTAATCAATTGATTTTTTGCTCTGCAATAGAGGCTAAGATTGCTTTATTAACAGAAATTAATTCAGTGCAAACTAATTATTGATAAAATTCAAATTCCTTTGTTTCTCATTTGCCCTCAAACATCTGAATAGTAGACAGTTTTTCACCTCGACTAGGGTAACTCGTTAAGGTTAATACCAGTGCAAGAGTAGAAGCAAAATCGATTGTTAAATTATTAACTGTACTAATGCAATTTCAAACGCATTAACAGCGAAAACGAAGGTGTAGGTACCTGGTATCAATAACTCATTTTTTACTAAATTTTAAAAATGTATACTTAACCTGCTGACTAAGTATTCTAAATGGCCATTAAATGGAGCGCATTTCAGATTACTCGACTTGATTCCCATGGTCTAAGTGTCCTCTTTTCAACCGCAAATTCCTTCTCATGCATTAATGTCCTCGTTTAGAGAAAAAAGTGAAAAGAATGAATGAATAAATCGTATTTTTTGAAAAAAATTAAACAATTTATTCCATTAATAGCTAATAAATACCTTAATGGCTTAAAAATAGCAAAGGATGGACTAAGACCTCACTTGATCTATTTCAGATTTAAAAAAAACACTCCTAATGATTGGAACCGCTGGTGGTATACCAATCATTTTTCCAGATAATATTAGCTCGATTCCGCCTCAGGCGCATATGCTGTCCTTAGTAAGCATCATTTCTAAATTATAATGTGTTGATAAAGTATTAATTTTACTTTCCAAGCATTGGTGGGTTAGAAAGTTTAAGGGCATAGTTTGCAATATTTTAGTTACATTATTTCGTGCCAAACAATTAAGATAAAAATTACTAATTGTTAACGATCGTTCATAGAAAGAAAAATAATACAATTACATTATCGATAGAATGACATTTAAAATTTAACGATATCTAGCTCAAAATGCCATATTTTTCAGTGCTCGAAATCATATAAAAGACAAACGCGATGAAACCGTGAAGTATCAGATTTTCATTGTCATTCATGACAGTCTTACAGATGCGAATCTATCTTTATGTCACTGAAGGAAATTTAGAATACCGATAATGACAAGAAGTAATCCTCACACCTCCTCTAATTTGAGATGAACAGCTAAAAATAAAAGACCCAACATTTTATTAACTTGAAGACCTTTAACAATGATATCCTCTGAATCAACTAGTGTAAAACAAATGCACTTATCCGTCTATTATTAAATAAATTTGAAATGTGTGTCTGGGAATATATAATCAGTTTGCACTTAAGATGAAATCCCACGATAATCCTTGTAAAAACATGGAAAGAGGAAGAAAAACAACGCGTTGACACACACATACACAACTGTCATGGTGATGCTTACAGGCCCGAATTTTCCGATGATTGTGATCCATTTGGCTTGCAGCACATGCATTTGTGACGTGTGAAATGTTTCCGTGTTTACAAGTTTACCCTATCAGACACCTCTGTTTTTCTTCTTGCTCTCAAACATAAACCTAATGACGCCGGAATAAGAGGCTATTTAGAATTTTAAATAACTTCTTAATTCTTCACTCCCGTAAATACCAAACGTGTAGGTTGTAAGTTATTTGCACACCTAATTGGCAATAGTAAATTAATGCACATTTTTTTTCCAATTCTGTCCTTGAAATTTCTTAGCTGAAGTGATTAAATCTCCAAGCACTTAACCAGATGGTTAACAATTTGTTTTAATTTGATATAGCCAATCGTTCTAAATTAGAAACTAGTCAAAAATATACCATGGCAAAATGTTGTAATTG
The DNA here is from genome assembly GCA_000469805.3 of Hymenolepis microstoma. Classification (NCBI taxonomy): domain Eukaryota; kingdom Metazoa; phylum Platyhelminthes; class Cestoda; order Cyclophyllidea; family Hymenolepididae; genus Hymenolepis; species Hymenolepis microstoma. The sequence continues at coordinate 26,570,138 of LR215989.1, forward strand.
TAGATAAAAAGACGCTTTCTTAGTTCGTAATTGTGTGCAAAAAGTATTGCGGTCATTGGACAGTGAGGAGTAAAGTGGTTATTAATTTGCCACTAAGCCATTGTTAGAAATAGATGGGTATTGATATAAACTAGGTACCAATCGCGAAAATAAGAAATTTTTAAGAGATCTAATTGGCATCCAGATCTATTGGAAGGATAAACCTGAATTTAAATGTTACTCAATAGCGAGGACATCATTTTGAATAAATCAAATAAATTTTCTTATAGCAAGATCAGAAGGAGATATAATCCAAGGTCCTCACAATGTAACAGCCACAGTTGAATTAGGACGGGATGCAACATTCTCCTGTGAAATAAACGCAGAAGAACACAGATCTGCAACAATACGTGTAAGAAGCCTGCATGCAAGTATAGATGACGCGCCTAGTCTGGAATATTCTTTAGTAAGAATCTTTGTATCTTCTCTTTTAGTGGGGAAAGTACATCTCTCTAGATGAGCCTGGAACAAGTGACATACGAACTAATGAAGTTCTCCACTGGTCAGGAGGGACTTATGTAGTGCTACCGACAATCTTACCACAGGACCTCCAGCAATTTTTTGACATCTCCAAACCTTTGGCTGTTAGTAATCCTGGTTCTAGGAAAAGTAGACTTGTTCTTCGATCGGCATCCCCACGTGACGCTGGTCTCTATATCTGCTCTGTCATCACTGAGTCTGGACGTGACGATCACAAATTCGTGCACATATCCCTTAAAGGTTTGTCTCTTTACAAAGGAAATGATACTTAATTGATTGATGGAGAGCGTGGGCGTAGAAATCTAAACTTTCAAACCTTACACTAAAAAATGGTCACTGAAGTGTAGGCTTATTGGAACAATTATACAAATACCAGTTTTTCACTACTTATTCGTATTTTAATGTTTGTGTTGCTTTTAGCTACTTACTTACTAAAGCTTTTAAAATCAAGATAAATATCGAAAGGCATGAATGTTGACACTTTGACATCCAAGTTGACAGGAATTGATGTAGGGATATCGTTTTAGTTTATTCGTTTAACTCCTACTAAATGAGGTTTGCTAAAATAAAATGAACACACTAGAAATACTCAGTAAAGTATCACCCAAATTAGTGGAAACGAAATTAAAAAAGTTGTTGATGGGAGTATCTTTTACACGGGCTTCGTTCATTTACCTAATATAATAAAAAAGATATATTGTTTTAAAATTTATTGAAAGAACATGGTATATTTGCTTTCTTTTAGATGGCGATAAAATAATCGAAGGAATGGGTGACGTCCAAGAAACAACACCACGCCACTTGACCATCTACATCGCCGTTCCCATATGTGTATTCCTCATATGTATAGGGGCAGTAGCCTCTTTGATAGTTCGCAACAAAAGTCGTCAAAGTCGACAACGCAGCCAACGAAACGGCCAAAAGCCTTTCTTCATTGCCCAAAGTTTAAGTGGAGGTGGGGGGGAAAAACCGTCCCTAAATTCATCCCACCGTTTCCTTGATCAAAGTTCCATTGCGGGTAGCGCGTCAATGACCTTCACAAGGAGTGGGAGCCCCCAGCGACAAGGCAGATCTACAGTATCCTCAAAAGTGCCTCCTGTTGGTCCTTGTCATATGCAGATGCGTCCTTCTCCGATGAATAGTACTACCAATACCAGCACTAGTCAAATACCCCCAACCCAATTCTCTCTAGGTCATGTCCAACCCTCTTCCTACATCTACCCAAGTCCCAACACTGAGTGTGCCTACCTATCTGCTGATGGCGTCCCAATGAGACCTCCTTATACCTCCCCGCCCATCTCCACATATGGTCCTCCAGCGTATATGAATGGTCATGTTCCAAGTGTGGACTTCCAACGTTATCCTCAAAGTGTTAAAGGCGTTTCTTACCCTGGGTATCCCCAATCTGGAGATTCTAGTGCCTGTACCACTGATATGGGGATTGACCCATCAGGAAACCCTTTCATGACAGGGGAGCCTATGGGGAATCAAGACCACCAAAATCGACGTTTCCTTTGTGTGAGCCCTTCCAGTGGGCAGGATAGTGGTAGTCACTTACAGACATAGAGGGAAGAGCAAAAACTATGACTAACTTTTTGCTGGATTACGGTATATTTTACTTCTTTTTGTTTCAAACAATTCGGTAATACAGTGTATATGCATGTGGCATCTTTGCAATCTTATGAAAGAAAAAACATCACTAACCCTTATTGGCCCCCTGACTACGTCCCATCACTGTGTGATCTTCCGAACGCATTTCCCAAATGATGCCTTAATGCCCAACTTCCCACTTCAGAAGAAGTGTTCTGTGATTTCTTTAACCAACGCAAGGGCTGCAAATATTCTAACAAAACAGGGTAAAACACTTCGAATGTATATAGACATTGGGCTAGCAAAACAAAGGAAAAACGACCTAAACCTACCACAGACCATGTTTCCTTCCTTTCTCTGCTCCTAATCAACAATATTTATAAGGACAATTATATATTGTAGAACTCTTTTTCTTTCCGATTTACACATCTACGCTTATCCAACCTCCCCACCCCACCCCACACCCTCCCTCCCCCCCTCACAACTTCACTTATACTTCAACTCCTTCTTCAGGTAAAACTATATGCAGATAAACGTAAGGACTTTTTGTTCGAGAGCTTAGTATCTTTGCATGCTTTGGGTTTCTATGAGTCCTGGAAGCAAAGTAATCCTATGTGGGAGAGAGCTGCTTAAGAATAACTGAACGAAATTTTTGAGGGGATTAGTGGGTGATGAAAAATTAATGTTGGTGGGGAAAGAATAACACACAATAATTAAGGCAGAAGAGTTTTGAAAAGTCTAGGATAAGCGGACAAAGGTATGACTTATTTCACTTAAAATGTCGACTTTGTTTCAATCCATGCACCTCACTACAACAAAAAAAAATGAAATAGACAGATAGATTAAGGTGAAAACCTGATTAAGGAGAATCAAAAGACACTTTCACTTGAATAAAATGAAAGAAAGTCAGTTAGGTTTGACCCAAGTGACTAAAAACAAATCAATGGGGATCTAGTGAAAGGAAAAAGGGTTTTAGGTAGGCCACATTAGGTCTCAATATACCGTTAAGCCCATTAAAAAACAAGGTTTCGTTGAGAGTTTGCATGGCACATAGCCGTAACTTTTTGAAATTTGTAAGCATCACTATATTTCTTACAAGATTTGGTTGAGCTGAGCCACTACCTCGCTATAGGTACTTTTAGAAGTTTACACTGGCATCATGTTCAATGAAAATCCATTTGACTTTTCGGAAAGGTCAACGAAATTGAATAGACGGAAAAGAATGACTGAAAGGCAAAGTTTCTCAAAATTATGAGCTTCTCTGAATGCTTGATCTTATCATCTAATGCCTAAGATAAGAATACCGTAAGAGCTTTTGAAATCACAGAAGAATTAGAACTTGGAGATGATTAAAATAACTCATCATTCTCTAGCGGCCCAGCTTCAGTATATCAGTCGTACAATTAAATGAGTTCGAAATCTCCCCCCCCCATTATTGACGCTTATTTAATTATAAATCACCGCAAGGCAGAACAATTTACACATTTTCACTTCGGTAACGCAAATGAGATCAACTAACAATAAGAGTAGAAGAGGGCGAAAGGTGAAGAAATGAACAAGTTATCGCCAAAAAAGGCAGATCATCAAAAGCTTTTTCTTACTTCAGTTTTTGGTTTCGGGTTGAACAGCATTCGCTGATTCACTTTTCCAATTTCAACTTTTGTGACTAGTCTCTGATTTAATTAATAAAGTTCATTTTCATCGATGTCGATTTAGTCCAACGTTTAGTTCATTTTTCCTTGTTTTCCATGGTCGAGAAAGCAATAGGACACCAGCTCTCCGAACCCCGATAAAAAGGAATCCTACAAAAAAGATGTTTTTGCCTTATAATTGTATAATTCCAGTATCGAATTCATAAAGGTCCCCTAGCTAGCTATGTGGTGAGCCAAAATTCAACCTATTCCCAATGTATATTTTATCTCGAACAGCAGATAATCATTTTATCTTAATTAAGGCGACTAAACAAACCCGCATTCTTAATGCTGTGTAGGCGTGAGAGGAGATGAATTTGATCGCCGGTGCATGAGAACATCGGCTCCATTCCAAACCTTATGCGGGAGACACTTGGTGTGAATTGGTACAATTTCGAAACCTCGCCAGCTGATGAGTCAGAAACCCACCCGATCACTATAACACTGGATTCACGATTAAAAAAAAGTGTAACAAGATAAGTCAAGGAAAGCATACTTTAAAACACTTGCCAATAGTGGTATGAAAAACTGCTCCGAAATAACACCAATTCATACACCTTATACTGCGTTATAATTTGAAGATTTTTGTGACAGTAAGGGACAAATCAAGGCACTTTTAAATGAATGAAATTGTAAACTATTATCGAGACAAAACTGTACAATTATTGCAAAAAATAATTTCTAATTTACAGAGAGAATCTAGTTTTGGTTGTGAATACACTTGATTAAACTATTTGTCCAAGGCGAAGTAAATTAAAACACCGGTAATATGCTAATTTTTTACAGTTTTAGAGGCTATGGCGACGACACATTATAGCTATATTATAATTCACGGTAAGCCAAATATTTCACACATATTTAAAGCAGGGTTCAATGAGGAGAATAGGGAAGGAAACAGCAATGTTTGAGAATAAAGAGTGATGCTTTAAAAGATTCACGTCTCATTTAATTGTTGGTTTGGGGTTGTACAAAATTTCACAGTTTCAGGTTCAACCTTTTACCCAAATTTCTCATTACGCTCTCGTCTTCGATTGGCTAATTAAGATGATCTGCCACACCACTTCAGTTGAATTTTTGCTCTAAAAGTGGGAGAAAGCAAGATGATCAAACAGGGAATGACTATAGGCAAGCTCACTGGCGATGCTACATAATGGGATGCACGCAGTTCATTATGGATTTATAAAAAAGAGTGAAAAATTAACAGAAGATCTGTTAAGTTTAAACCGGGCGAGGCCAAAATAATTTCTAACTTTGAATTAATTCCAAGACCAGGGAACTCATAAACTTCAAGTTTCACATCTTGTTGATTCTTTGATGAATTTTTACCATGGTTTGTGTAACTGATGCTTATTCATCGCTCCCCTAGTTTCTTGAATAAATGTTTATGCTTTTATCCTAACAATTATTCACCTGCCCAGAAATAAAAAAAACTGCGCGCAAAAAGTACTCTCGAGACATGAATGTGCATTGTTGTAATTGAAGCGTTTTTAAATTTGAGTGAAAGCAAATCAATCAACTTTTTTGTTACGCATTGAAGAAAAATCTCCGGGCCCTCCAAGATAATGCAACAAGAGTTTGACTTTTACTACTAAGCTAATTAGACCACTTATTGTGGCTCTTAATAACTTCGAATCATAACATTTGTACTGGCGGGGACATTAGCAAAATGAATTTTACAGTAGAAAAAATTTAAACCAAATTAAAACACTATAAGTAAATAAATAGAAATAACAGAATGGAATATTTATTACCCCGCCACGGAAATAAATAACGTATTTTCTTGTCAATTCGGAGAAAATTTAAAATGATAATTAATAGCAATTAATTAATTTAAAGAAAAATATTAATTTTAAACTACAAATCCAAAACCATTCTTTCCTGAAATAATAAAAAAGTAAATAAATATATTCTCAGAATTATTACTACATGTTTGACTTTGAATAAACTGGAGATACACATTCGAGGTAATGTCTAAATTGCCGACTTCCCATGTTACCAGTTATTGTTCTGCTTTCGACCACTGTCAACAGTGGCATAACTGCATAATTTGCATAGCTATTTGAGAGGGTGAGAAAGAACAAGAGCGAAATTACGATGGATAAAATAAACAGACAGTGAGTCAGGCGTTGATTAAAATTACTCTCTGATTGGTACCAAAACTGTTTCTGTCCACATCAATGAGTCATGTCCGATTCTTGCAGCAGCAGCAGAAAATTGTCACCAAGACATGACGAGGGTGGGATGGCCTTGTTTTGTGACAACAATGAAACGTTCTCCTTTCTTATCCAACGCCCTATCCATTTTAACGCCATTGCGTAATGACACATCCATTTTGAGGTAAATTGGTGTTCAATTATAGAATATAAGTGAATGACTTGTTTGTGATGAGAATCGATTGGGCGTTCCTCTGTCTCAATAAACGCCAGGAGCCTTCAATGTAAGTCCAGCAATTAGAAAGACCACAAGGGGAGTAATAATCACCAATCTATCGAGGTTTCGGCAATTATTTTTATTGGCCATATATGTGCCAAACAAAGAACTCAGAAGTAGTTAACTAGGCCCAACTATCATATTTCTGTTCCCGCTCGCTCAGAGCTATCGCTTGTTCCTCCCTCTTTCAACTCCCAATTCTTCTCAATACTAACTTTTCTCTTTCTTCTCCATCTTGGACATGATACAATTCACGTTTTGATCTTCTGCTTTTGGCGAAAGGCCTTTGCATCTTGTTTCTTAATTTGCCAATTACAATTACAGCTAAATCTCGTTATTTTAGACTGGTTAAATGGCTGAAAAGATAAAGCCATATTCACTGTTCTCAGTTTTCACCTTCTCTAATCTTTACTGCCATTGAGAATAATCTCAACTTAAAATGTTTCTCCTCCCCAAACTCATTCATTCACTGAACTGCTGAATTGCTATTAAATGGTTTGAAATCCTGTTTTGACATTTATAATCCAGAGTAAACTCTGAGATAGAGAGAGGCTTTTAACTTGTTATTAATGCTTTCCTCTGAAGAGACCTGTCAAATGGACATATCAGACGATGATGGTTTTAAATGTCAGGGCTATATCGTCTTTCTTGCCTGTTACGCTCAAGGCGAAGTTGGGCAAAACATTAGAATAGCCCACTATCGATTAGAAGCAGGGTATTTCTGAAGTTATGTAACCAGACACAAACAAGAAAAACTCGCGAGTTTTTCTTCCTGTGCCAACGCAGTACATCCCTCCGGCAATTATCACCGTTAAATAATCATGCAAAACGAACCAGAAAGTGCACTTTTCCTGCAGTTATATTATCTGGCAAGACTTTTATCGGTTTTTACCCAAACTAATTTATTCGCTGATAATGAATTACGGACTTCCTCGATAAAACTAATTACTTTACGGAGTTTTGAATTTTGAAATGCGAGTGACCTTAAAAGAGGACTTCAGAAAATGTTATATTTCTTATGTCTACAACCAGAGCAAAACAGGCCCATGGATCAGTTCTTACCTGGTTTAGTAAAACAGTCATCATTTATAAAAATCACCCCTCTTGGATAATAAATACTTAGCAATTTGCCACCACAACGCTTTAGATGAGTTACTTTGTCCTTTTAATTGGTAGAGAATTATAAACAATACAAATAAGCACCTTTCACCTAGTTGAGGAAATATTAAAATATTAGTCTGAAATGCATGTGGTTTTAGCGTATTATTGCATAAATGTATATAGGCTGTGGGATGTCACTTGATTGAACCAACGAACGACTTTTATTTGCCAGCAATCATTTCTCGATATAGTTTACCACATACATATGCCCTAATTGTGAATTATTTGAAATTCTAAATGTACTAATTTGCCATTTTAATGAACTTAAATATGGGTATCTAATTCTGTGCCTACAGGGCAAAATAGATAGGTGGGTGTGTATCTTTTGAAAATGCAAAAGGAGGTCTTTGAAACTGTTTCCCCTCCCATAGATACCAATTTACACGACTCTAAAATGACCGCCTTATTATTGCAATTGGATTCAATCACAAGCTTTGGTGAAGTATTAACTTCAGCTGCTAGAATCATCTCTACCCATTTTGTCCTTATCTAATACTACTAGAGCTTTGGATATCCCAAAGGTAAATGGATAGATCAATTATTTTTGTTTATTATATTTCACATTCTTTTGCGAGTGTTCTGTTGGGCGTTAATTTTCTGAACCGGAATTCCTATCTTGTACATTACCACCTCATAAGAGACCGCTTTAAATTGATAGTGATCGATCTAATCGGTATATAAGTAAAATATTTTCCACGGAAGATCTCTTGGAGCTCTTTCAGGCGATCGCAATAAAGTGCACTCTTACACCCAAACTTGATTTTCTCTCGTAATACTTGCCCACGAAGTCTTACCTTGATAAAAGTATACTTTTAACCTCTATTCTATCCAGCTTCTACAAAGAAACTAGGTTTAGATGCTTATTCCATTCCCTGAACCTCGATCCACTATTTCTTCATCTAATTTACTCTCGCGCTCCTGCAGTTATTGCCGTTGTTTGGTCGCCACTTTTTAAATGGATAAAGAGAAATAATGAGCATTCAGAATGTCAATTCTACAGATATAATAAATAGCAAAAAAGGTCTTAACTTCCCAGTAATATAATAGGAGTAAAAAACGGCATTGGATCGCGCTTTTTTAATTAAACACATTAGCAAAAAATAAAAAATGTACATAATTCTGTGCAAGCAAGTGGTCGAAAAATTGAACACATGCCTTTCCAAAATCGATGCAAAAATCAACTGATGGGGAACAGGTATTTGGCAAACACTGCTTTGGAATTATCCCCTCCCAAGCCATCCAGAGAATTCTAGAAACGAATAGAGCAATTTTACTATGTTTAATTAGCGATTTCGTATAGGATTAGAATAATTTAAAACTCCATTAATAGAAATATTTAAGAGCCATAAAACAGTTTCCTAAACTCAACGAAAGATTGTAATATGATGTAAACACATTTCTGAGAAGCGGGTGCATAATACAACTCCAAATTGACATGGTGGGAAACAGTGTCTTTTTCCAAAGAAATGATCGAATGAGAGATTCGGTTAAACGTACTAATTGTGAGAAAATTGATAGAAAGTAGAGCGGTAATTATTAGGAGTGACCATAAATGCGATTGAGACATAATAGGTTTAAGTGAAATAATGCACGTAGATATCAGTGGAAACACCTGACACAAACACTTGGACTCGAAACTCCTATTCATGAATGAAGTTGGATGAAAGCGTAGTTTCAGCTACCATTCTTCCTGTAGACAAGGTAATAAAACATTCGTACTGCACATCTTTATAATGGTATTGGATTAAGGCCCTCTTCTAAGAAATTGTAGATTCTATTGACGTCAAACCAAATTAATGACTGACATTCATGGTTTAATGAACCACAACATACAACTGGCCAAGTTCTGAAACACACATCAACTTACAAGAATATTTTTGATTCTCCGCAAGTTGAATATATCCCCAGTAACACCGAAAAAGACAGCACTTTCCTGCAGATGTTTTTTCCACGATTCCTTCACTGCAATAAAAGAAACCGAAAAAAGAAAAATTAAACAAGCTGGAGACCTGGCAGTTCCTATATAAATAAACAGATACTATTGTTGTTGCCGTTGAATAGCTTGGGAGCGTGAAATTGGAGTGTAGAGTTGTTAGAACAATAATCAGGTGATTGGCACTATCCTCCCTCAATGTGAATCATAAACAACTCGAACTAAAGGGCAGGTGGGCTCGAAAATGTATAAGCCTAGATCAAATGATTGATGGAAGTAAAGCTGAATGCGAGTTTCCCAAACGGAGACATCATGGAGCCATTTGCCCAAAAACGCACAGAAAAAAATTGAAATATTATAAGTTTTTTAGGAGTGACACTGAAGTCAACAATGTGAGAGATCATGGATTTGGGCACATTCGATGAGCGAAATAATCAACTGTGCTAGCAATACCAGTTTACAATACGAGTTTAACAATAGAGGCGGCTTTAGAACACAATATTTTACGAATTAAAGTGTTGAGAAATGCGTGCTCTTAATAGGCTTGAGAACTACAATCACACTACTTGAGCAGCAGAGAAAAAAAATCAGCGGATTATCCAAATAAATTACTTATCTTTAGCTGTAGAAGAGAAATAGTGCTTCCCAGTCTTCTACCATAATCAGTGAAGACCTACCAGCGCAAATTAATATTTCGATGTCAGCCTTAATTTCCACAGACCTATGACTCAGCTCAATTGTGCACTTGGCAGGCTTTCAATTAGGTACAGACGAAAGCAAAGCTTCTGAGGACGAGCGAAAACATGAGCAGGATTCAAAAGAAAGCGGATTAACTTATAGCGGTATATGTGGACTTTTGTTAAGCATCGAGGAATGGAAGTGAGCAGGCAAACTGTTTAACCTTGATCAAGAAGAAAGGTGGTAGAAAGTCAGTTTCTCACAAGTGCGGTTCAATTTTGCCTTCCTTCCCAAGTCACGAACCGCTAAGACTTCTCATAGGGAACTTTAAAATTTTATAAGTTAGCATTCTATAGATCTAATATTACCAACATAAAATTCCTTAAGAGGCAAAGTCCCAGACTAATTTCGAATGATTAAACTCTAGCTTAAAAGAGGAATGACAGTGAAATAGTATTACCAAGATAAAATTATCCAACCCAAGCCCAATAGTTAAAATTAGCGCAAAAAGCCGTGGGTAAATAACATCAACAGGAAACTCATATACTACCTATTTGAGCCAATATCAACCAGACCAACATGAGGAACTCCCTCTTTCACAATACAACCTCAACCGACGCATTGACAATCTAGAGAACAAGGTTACCGAATACACAAGGAACTCACCACTAGGACATCCCGCAACAAATAAAAGCCACATCTTCAAATTGATCAAATTCTTTGCCAGAGCCGGTTCAGCCTGATGACAGACCTCTGTGAAGACATCATAAATGCTCAGATCTTCAGGAAGGGGATTATCCAGAGCCACGTCCGATAAAGTGACAAGTGTAGAAATCAGGATAATGCAAATATTTTTTGGCACATGCAGATAATGCTGTTGACTGAGTCTAAGGGCGGAAACCAATTGTTCCATTGCCTCCAGGTATTGGCCATTGCAAGCGAAGAGCTCCGACTTGAAGAAAAAAGAAGTGGTAAATAATGAATCAATCAAGTCGGGGAATTCGGCCCACAGCTTTGCATTCAGAAAAGACAACAACAATAGCAGTAATCGATAAGATGACCCATTAACATGTAAGTTTGCCCATTCGTTAGTGACATGGTCGGTTGAGGGGCAAAAACAAAAGGGAAGAAGAATGTAACCAAGGTAACAGACATGGTGTTTTTTTCCTCGACCGGAATAAGGCAGGATTCGAAAAAGGAAATAAGTTACTACTGAAATAAAACAGCCGCGAATATATTTTAATATATTTTATTTGGAGAACTACAAAATGTTCGAATACCAAGTCAAATAAAAAAAAACGATTCACGTACTACTAACAAAATAACAAGTAGGATGACAAAAGAAAAGAAGCAAACGAATTTACTAGGAGAATAGTTAGCAAAAAACAACAAAAATAGCATACCTTATAAGAATAATTTTAGGCCAGACAGTTAAATTAAAGCATAACGACATTGATTAAGGAGATTCTTGGATAAAGCAAAAGTGCAACCATGGGTATAAAATTTAATCCGGAGTCTCAACGATGGCGATCTCTCTCAAATGAAATCCAACAACTGAAAAATTTACAGTGAAGTGTAATTTGTAAGCACCCGATCTCCAAAATATAAAGTAGGATAGAATTTTATTCTGCTGAAGTTTGGAGCAATGGATTAGATAACGAAATGATTTTCTGAAAGCACTAAGAGACCAGGTGGTTAATAGGTCACCTAACAGAATGTCAGACCATTACCAATTGAAAATAACTATATGTCCCAAACGTGTTAGAGCCAGGCTCTCAACTTTGCTCGACCTAGTTAAAGCACGCGTCTGCAGGCAGAGTGAACAAGCGGAAAAGACAAATTGGGAGCTCAGTGTAGCTATTGGCTAGATCAGTGGTCGCTATCACTCGAGGCGGAGGTAAGCGGATATAAGTCAAATGCCGCTTCCTCTCACCATTTACATCTTCCGTGCATAAAAAGGGTCTATACACCCTTCATTACCCACATGATGCACTTTAATAACACTCCCTAAACACCACTCTGATCACACTTTGCCAAGTACCAATTCCTAATAACTTCACACAATAATAGGAAATTTCATTTAAATAAAAACGAATGAAATCTTACACTTGCATTTCCCAATAAATGCATAATTGTGTAGAAATGGAGAGCAACGAAATTTCAAAAGGAAAATTATGTGTACATTTCAATGCATAAATGTCAGGTGGAACATCGTGAGCGAATCAGAATATCGTAATTCAGTTGCACTATCCGTGACCTACTTTCCCGGTTCCTTATTCTGATCCCCCCCCCCCCATTTTTATCGTTTTTATCATATTTTTACATAGAATCCTTATTAGGAAAGAAACTGTTATCTGCCTTATATGGCCTTAGTCGTGTAAGAGAATGCGTTCATGTCCTCTTACAGATCAAAATTCACCATAATCTCTTTCATGATTTTGCTAATAGCATTTTATTAGTCACTCACCATAGCGATTCTAGCTCGAATCTCAAAGAGCAACAGGGCACCAGCAGCACCAGTGAGTGGTGGCTCAAGAGTCTTAATGAGAACTTCCTTATTAATGTCGCCTGCTTCTCTGAACAGCTTCTCCGAACGTGTTATCTCGTCCTTATCGAAACCTGTAGTCGATCTCAGCTCCCTTGATCTCTCCGCTATGCCCTGCAGAATGTCCGTAGCTAGGGACTTGTTCCCCCGCCTTAGTTCCAGTTTGGCACGTCTAAAAGAAAACAGTAGGGTTAACCAATATTACCTTCAGTAAGATCAACCACGATTAACCAACCTCATATGAGACTCCCACGGACAGAAAAGAGCTAGATCATTGACAAGTCGATCACAGTGATCCAAGTTGCTTTCCATGCGGAATGACTGTTCCAGCTGCGTCTCAACACGAGCCCGTTCAAAATAGGCCCTCTCTGAGAACAAACCGATCGATTCAGCTGCAGTTTTGAGCATACTCACTGCCACAGCCGGAAAACCCTTCAGAAAAGAGAACAGGTAAGATTAAAAACTTCATTTAAAAGAGGGATTCGAGGAAGGATGTTGAAATACATTATGTCTTGCTGGATATGCATGCCCGCAGAAGGCAATATGATAAAAATGTATTAGGAGAGAACGATAAGTAACATGCCCATGACGAAGTTACAAGATCAATAATTATTGGCGCGTATCAAGTGGGTATGGTTAAACAGTCACCATAGTTAATTCCAGTCAATGAGAGATGGCCTGAGTGAATTTCTTGTAAAAACGACTACAAGACACCTATCTTCTACGTGAAGTGAGTATTTCTAAAGAGCTTAGACGCTTTTCTAAACTATTAGTAAAGAGCAAAGGAAATAAATCTTAGAATGTCAACTTTGAAGAATTAGATCATTGTTCAACAACCTACAAATCATCAGCTAAATGCCCGCAGTTTCGTGAACTCATGTAATATTCCTCAAATTTCCTGACTTTTATTAACCCTTTACACTCGATATCTACGCCCTCAGTCACTTCTATTTCAGCCTCTCCCCGCATTCAGAAATGTTAAAACAATAAAAATTTTAGTTTTATTCAGCCAAAAGTTATAATAATAATAAAAAACATTTCAAATATGAGAATCGAGAAAAAGCTGAAAATTCGAAAAATAAAAACTGCTCATCCACCAGCAAATAGTGCGATAGTTCGGTGAAGGCCCAAAAAGACTGACATGTCACTCAAGGTCACTAAAACAAACAACTCACCCTTAAAGCAATGACTCTGGCCATTTGAGAAATTGATAGGGCAAGAACATAGTCGGAGGTGGCACAAGGACAGAGACACTCTATATTGATGACACATTGCAACAGCGTGGTGGCCATTATGCTAAAACGCAACGTAAAATACACGATACGGAAAATAAACTCAATAGAGGAAGATAATAGGGTCTTCAAGAAAGTACATACCTATGCCCATAATAGGCGAATGCAAAGGAGAGGTCTAGGAGGAGAGTCGATTGAGCCTGTGCGTGGGCGGAGATTTCCGAATTAAAATAAGCCAGGATAACTCTATGGAAATAAAACACACGTTGGAAGGTTAATCCATTGCCATAATTGTGCCTATTCGTTAGGCAAACTCCCGCCCCCCTCTCCCTCCCAGAAGTAACTTAAAAGATGAGCTACATCTGACTGTGTCAACAATGGCGTTCTTATTCAAGTTAATTTTACAACTTTTTTTCATCTTACTTTGCATCTACTGTCGATTTTCATGATCCAATGAGTGTTACTTAGTACTAGATTCTCTGAACCGTGGCTAGCAGCCAACTCGAACTTAAGGACATGAATCTTCCGTATAAACAAGAATATCTGTTTCAATCTACTCCCCCATTTCCGCCTCCCAATCAATTCATCAACATGGGAAAACTGAGAACGACTCTATCCATGAGACCATAATTAAAGAGATGAACTACACCTAGATGAAAACTTGTTTCACCCTAAACAGTTGCAATAACGAACATTTGTTGGCACTTCAAATACACGTACTTTACCCTGCTGATGTCTTAACTACATAGACCCTCTCCGTGTACGCGCATACCTGCAAATATACAGTCTCGCGCTGTCTCCCCTCTGAATTTTCCCTTTGTGGACAAATAAGTTCTCTTCTCGACTCCGTTTAGAATATCGATAGTAATAAGAAACAAGGCAACCAAACAGTCATGCTCTTACATAACAGAAAGCCTAAATACTCTGAATAGAATAAAAGCACTGTATGCAGTTTTATTCAATTAATAAATGAGTCGACATTGTGTTTGTAGGACTTCTGTCTTCTTCCTAATTAGCCTAATAGACACGAGACTACTGCAGCCATGGGGTTACCTCAGCGAGTATGCAGATATAGTGGCAATACTACCCACGTTTAAGTCAGCAAATAAGTAGTCGTATATGCTTGATTCAACATATACTTACATGCAACCAAGTAAATAAAGAAAAAGTCTCGAATGGAACTTACTCCTTAGGACTTGCTCCATTTCCAAGGAGTCGGAACAATTTGCTACGCAATTCAGCAAGTTTGAGGTCCTAAAGGATAGGCCGAGGATTAAAAAAACGCAACAAATGAATTGAAATTCAACATGAGATAAAACTGGTCAGCAGTTAAGCTAGAGCACGAAACAAGGTTTTGGAAGGAGTAAGAGAACCTTGGGGGTGTCTAAAATTATTTGAATAATTTGAGATGAGCGAAGCCATTGGAACAAAATTGCAAAGAAAGTAGACATAATTGAATTGAGAGCACAAACCCCAGAAGGTCTGAAACAGAACTGAGGTGGATTATTTGACTCATATTTACTTGAAAATATATATAGTAGGATGGACTGTTAGGTTGTCCGTACTTCAGGCAGATTTAAAGACTTGAAAAAGGGAGCACAGATAGGAAACTGATATTGGATGAAAAATTCAGTCTATTCTTGGTAGTTGACTACTACCTATCGACGAAACTCACAGAAGAAGTGAGAATTCACTAGTTTCTAAGCAACGCAGAAGACAGCTTTAAGTTATAGAATACTGGGTCATATATAAGGAACGAATTATTCCTATAGCTGAAATTTTACCCATAGAGGATTAAAATTTGAACTGAATTATAATAAAATGACATAAACAAAGTGAAATACTGAAGATGCTGCGGCATTCGTAGGATCTGGCGTCCTGAATTTGAAAGGCTCTCCAAAAGGATTCAGTACTTCATGAGCCAACTAAAATGTACAGAGATAAATTATGTATACTAGTCTACAAGACTGAGATTGCAGAGAAAGATCCAATCAATATGGAAAAGTGGACGAAAACTAACCCGAGCAAACCGGAGACCAACAACATCGTTGGTTTCAAGGGCTTGAGCTAATGCTTGGTTAAGATAACACCGAGCTTGTGGACTGGAAATAAAAAGAAATTGGATTAAGTACTTATTCTACTACGAGGGAAGTTAAGTAATCAATCATTCTTGATAATAATTACACACAGACAGTCTAAACCTTTTATGAGTAACCATAATAACTGCAATTAATATTTGTCAACACGGGAAGAGAGTTGATGACGAGCATATGCTAAGCTCAAACAGTGCCTGAGAGACTGCCAATAGTCACCAGTCGGATTGGTGTCTTTGCTGGGATTGGTCCATGTGTTCCCAGCCCCTCATAAAAAGCAACCTTTTAAAAGAAATGCTCTTGTTCTGAGCACGGCTACATGCATCATTAATCACCGCAAGATCGGCTCAAATATTACGGCAGGTGAACATTTTTTAAGTGTTTATTGAGTCTACACGGTAGCTATCAGTCATGAGGAGAGATGGTGCAGATATGGCGTATATACGAGACTATGGATAAGGAAATAAAAGCACTTCCAAATACAATGAGACAAATAAATAAGTAGATATAGAAAAGACAGCGGTGTGTAGTTGGTAACCCCAAGAACATGCTAGTTGGGATGAGAGTACATCAATGTACACGATGACATCTATGCATGTGCACGGACGGAAAGATTGTTTAGGCGTTCCAGACATGGTGGTGCAAATTAACTTGAAAGAGCATGTTGAAAATGCGTTATTCAAGGGCATAGCCGAAGCAAGAAGACACTGAAGAATAGGGAACCAATACACATTCATTAATCATAAGAAGAGCTGAAAAGCGAATCAAAGAAACCACTAGGAAAATAAAAACTGAAAAAGCTTAATAATTTAGACATGTAAGAGCATTTTAAAGCAAAGTCACAATGCGCACCAAACGCACAGGCCTTAGTGCAATCCCTTACAGAAACCAAGTTTAACTCACATTTGATTAAACTTATAGTGCATATCCGCAGCTCCAAGGGTCATACGAGTCCAGCCGTCCATAAGTCTCCTTTCTGCTACGAGATCATTAAGCTCCGGTTTGGGGGTAGAAACAGCCAATTCGAACGCCTTGAAGAGATGTGATTCAGCCTCCGATAGGTTACCACGACGTACAGCCAGTAAGTGTAAAGCGTAGCGCTAAAATAATAAACGCAAACAAATGACCGACAATGAGTAATATTTGCAAACAAAATTTGAACTAAAATCCTTTAATGAGTACCCCGCTTACCGCTTTAAACATATCGGGATAGCGTTTTACGAAGGATTCCAAATTAAGAATCAATTTTTCCAACTTCGAAAGAGTAAGGGCGCCTAAACGTCCAGATTTTACAATGATGTCCTCGCAATATGCTTCGACTTGCTGAAAACTGAAAAAATAGTGGGAATACGAAGCAAGGTGAAATTCCGAATAAGAAACTCTCGGTGGTTTTTAAAGAGACGGATACTCTAAAATATGCCCTAACAATCTCCCATTTACAATGTCAAAGCTAAGCTACTCAGAATACAGCAGTTATCGACTATTATTCCGAAGTCCAGAGGCAAGAAATTTGGAACATTAGGAAACGATGGATGAACAGTGCTTGGGTAGTCATACTTAGAGAAAGCCGAATATACACAGCAAACTCTTGGCTCCTTGCCTTAGTAATCAAATTCATTGGAATCATTATAATATTTGGATGCTACCTGAGATTAAGCATAGTTGACTATTTCTTCGCCTCTCGTGGGTAACAACTGCAAAGATAAAAATGTGCCAATTCAGGCGAAGCAAATTTTGTACAATATTCTGTTCCCAGTAAAATGTGAGCACACTAAAAGTTTAAATGAAAATATGATGATCTGCAAATTGCACTTGGCGTATTTTGAATGGAGGTTTCGTTGAAGCTATCAGGTACTGATGTGTAGAGATGTACTAAATCGAGAAATAAGACTTGCGTAGAACCACTCTATCAAAATTAAATATTAGAAAAAATTTTGAACAGGGAAGGCCTCAACTCAGAAGGTTTAGTTGAATTAGGAGACTTTTGCACAACGATTGGATTTAAAAAAAAGAAAGATTTCAACGTTTCATAAGAAATATTAGATTTTCAAATTCATTAAATCTAGTGGAAGGGACAATAAAGTTCTCTCAATAACTGGACGAATTGACGAATAAACGTGATTAAAATTTGCATTTCGGTGAAATATGAGTTCTTAACATTAAAAAATATACATCAACCACATTGTGCACAGCTGCCTATAAATGCGTTAAGTTTATTTACCTGTTCAAATTATCTTCTCTAGATTCGGGATTAAATGGAGATCTCACAACATCGTAGTGGGCGTAAAAGGCGTTAATGAATTCACTGATCTGATCAAAATGCAGCATGTGGAAGGCAATAACAAATTTGCGCATAAACTGACCAACAAGACTGCTCAAATGGAAGGTGATCAGAGTTGGATCTTCCATTTCACCAGTATCACGAGCAAAAACCTGCTTGATTGTATTCCGATTGACATAAGCGACGAGATAATCTATATTTCTAAATGTTTGCAACCTAATTAAAAAATGATTTTAATACGATAAACAAAAGTAGGCACAAACTTTTCAGCTATAAGGTGCATAAGGGAAGAAGGCACACAGTCGGGATCAAATATACTATTTATAATTGATTCATCACTTCCCTGAATGATTTTCAAGAGAAATCTGTAAAAGTTATATTGTGTCACTTCATCGGGATGCTTGATTCGATAGTAATTCTCGAGGTATTCGCGAGCGATTACGAAACCTGCGAAATTATTGAAGGTAACAACATTTTTGAACTGAACTCCATGAGAGAATAGCTCGTGATAGTTCATTGAATTACAAAATTAGAATGCTGAAACTGAAAAAAATGAAGAAATTCGCATTCAAACGCAGTAAATAGAAGAATTAAATAGCAAAAATATATGTCATTACAAAAACTCATCAAGAAATTTAATTTCATAGGTTTAAAATAATTGAAAAAGATGCACTTAATGTCAGGCAATAACATATATCTAATAGAAAGAGTATAAACGATCAGAAAAACATTATTGGTTAGTTACATCAAAATCATATAGAAATACACAAATCACATACAACTCAAGAACTGCCCAATAATATTAACGTAGTATCTTAACCTTCAAATCAAATGAGGCTGTCTTCTCTACAGTTTATATTAATCAAAATAAACTGATTTGCATTAAATAGAAAAAAATTAAGGAACGTCATATTTTAGACTATAAAAAGTATAAGTAATTATTTTAAAATATATCTTCTAAATTTTAGCACCTATTGGTTTAAAGCTGACTACCAAAACCCTACCTTGTTTAATTCTAGTATGAAATAGAGCCCAATTTTCATATTTTAAAACGAAAAAAACCAATCGATTTCGATATTTATTGCTTAAATATTTATAATTTAACTGCACGTCAATTTGTGAAATATGCATAATAATTTTCAAATAAGGTTATTTGCACTTAAATGAATCGTGAATTAAATATATAAAACCGATTTCCCCAGTGTCGTAAACTTATAAGCTCTGTTGCTTACCACGCTTTACGCATGCAAAACTGATTTATTAAGTCTATCAGCAAAGACTTTGAAGAACTCAAAGTTTCAAGGGAATTCAACTAACGCGGGTTTGATAGGTAGATCATAGATAGGAGGCGGGGAGCTTCCAGAGCATATCCTAGGTTCCAATTTATCCAAAAGTGAAGAAATAATGATTAATTCGAGAGACTTCTACAAATGTGATGAGTATCATTTTACATCATTCGGTCTGAGTTCGAGTGGAAGAGGGATTAACGGTGATTTGGACAAAGTTCAAAGTTTTAACACACTCAAGTGATTTAATTTGTCTCTGCTATATAAGGAAATGCCTTTCTAGATTAAAAATAGGTGAAATTCAGTTCGGTTAAGTTAAACTAAATCTCAACGGTTAGGGATGAGCAATAACGGAAGTGTTTTAAGGTAACAGGATTGGAAACATGACCAGAGCCTGCAGAGTAAATCCAACCTCCTCCAATCAACGCAACAAATCACACACACACTAGTAAGGCCCCAAATAGTGATTGAAGTGACATGTAAATTGAACTGACTTCACAAGAGTAAATTTCTTGTCTCAAGTTAAAGCTAAACACTTTAAAGCCTAAACGAGGCAAATGAGATCAACCTTCAGGCTGTAAGACTGAGAGAAGAAAGACCTTATCAAGTCACGCACACAACTTCGGCGATCTTTAATTGACCGGGAAATTCTATTTGCTGGGATGTTACTTTACTCTGGAAATATCAGTGAGCTTTTTACACAGACCACGATGGTGTGTGTCACCTGAAAGTAAAATCGTGAAATAAAATATTGTTTAGTCAAACTAACCTTTAGCCTTACAAAAGTCAACGATAGGAATGCACTGCAGCACCGAGGGAGTTATTTCACTTTCTAAACCTTTAGCAACACCAATTCGTAATGCCGTATGGCGTCCTTGTTTCTAACTCTCTTTAAGTGTAACTTACTTAAGATAAATTAGGACAACCTCCATGGCAGACATTTTAGCTCTAAAAATAAAGATGATTCGCTTCGGCTATAAAAAAACGGAGATAATTTTTACTGCTCACTGATCATTCGACATTGTAAAAAGAGCCCGCCATGAATAGGAGAATTGAAATGGAAACTGGGAGGCTTCTGGGGCTTGAAGGGGTTACTAGAACAGACCATCTGACCTGAGCTAATTGCGATCACACAACAGATCTCCTCAAAACCTACTACAGCAAAGTGATCGAGCACTTAATTATTGTAGTTGGGGATTTTTTCGCCACAGTTAAGTGAATGTTGCAGTTCATACCATGAATCTTGCACCCAGTGAGAAGGCCTTCTCCACTTGCTATTTGGGCTTGGCTGAGGTCGCTTTCTCACAAAAGGCCACGAAATTGGTTTGTCAAAGGATAAGAAATTTCTGATCAGGGTGTAGCATCCTGCTGAGGCAGAAACAATCTAGTTCTTTTCCGTTGAGAACGCCTCAATTTACCTAAATTCCCATGGTTTTGGAGATTTGTCCTGCTACGAGGATGATGTTAAGGGATGTGAAGCCTCCCTCTCTTTCCCCTCATAGTTTTCAAGAGCAGCTTGGGCTGAATTCAGATGCCTATGCGAAATCGTTGGTCACTGTTGTAGTTAATACTTGAATAACGAAAGAGAGTAGAGGATAAGAGGATATATTTGTGGCAGCAACAGGATTCAACCTCTTGACACACCTTAGATTACAGATTAAAACTTGTTGAAAGGCGACTTTTTTGGCTATACCAGTCCCTCCCACAGAACCTAACTCGACAGACTACAACATATTTCTTTGACGGTGTGGAGGAGGCCATCAATCTCCCAGTCAGTTCTACAAAAGCTAACCAGCTAATGGAGAAAGAAATTAAGTCATGGGACTTAATGAATGGGGGGGAAGGGGGGGAGGAGGAAGGCTGCAATATGTACTAATTGAGATTATTTTGATTGAAACATTTTCAAAATAATGACGCCATTTCCTTGTATATTGCGAGTCCTTTTAATCTTTTCGATTTGCTCTCTCTCTCTCTCATCATACCTCTTTCTTCCAAATGACCTATCCCACTCCTTTAAGGCTGTTCCAAATAAAGTCAGTTGGATATCAATTGCAATGCCATATACTCTAGTTTTTGTACCGAAGTGTTTTAAGCATTCACATTCAAAATTGTAAATGAAAGAGCATTTACTGCTAATGAGAAAATGGGAATTTTGGATAAGAAAAAAACATTTTAGGCAGTGACACTATTTTACCAAATTAAGTATGTTAACAAGTGGTGGAAAAGATGAAAAATATCACCCAAACGAAAATATCGAGCGCTTCATAAACCTGTGGAATAGACTTCTTTCTTACTCCATTTCACGCAGAGTAATTAATCTGGTGATTGTTGCAATAGAATAAGTAGAGTAATGGAAGCTCAATTTCTTTTAATATAGGCAAGAAATATGCAAAAAACAATCCAATGGGTAACAGATAAGAATGAACTTCTTGGCCAAGATCTCTTGTGGCCAGAGTGCTAATACCCTGAATGTCAGCACAAGGAACACCATCGTAATAAATGTCTTTATAAAAAGAAAGCTTGAAACAACTAAAAATTGGACAACTGAAGCCCTTAAGGAAAAACAATCAGTACTTCAAAAGTATTGCCTGTTATTTTCCAGAAAATGTCTATTTAAATCGAGAATTAAATGGAGTAATCAGCATGTCAATTCAAATTTCCCTCTCACCAATTTAAAAGGAATGTCAGGTATGGAATGGAATCATTAATTAATGTAATTATCCATGTGGAGGAAGAATGCGATTACTGCGTGGGAAGAAAGCAATTAGAGCAATATTTTGCAATAAAATATTAGCATTCGTTAATGACTTTCAGAGCATAATCGAGATACCCAAGTTAACGTTACTCTGTCACATTTGAAGGTCCGTGTTTTAATTAATCCTGACATAATATTCAGTTTTCTTTAATTAAATACGACAGTAAATCAGCTCATCAACTTCGCTAGCAATACTTTTAGAAATATCCATATCCTATATGTATTTGAAACGAATTATTACGGCATACAGTAAGAGATTTGTAGGATGTCCCAGTTTTATTTAACTAACTTTGATTCTTTGGATGTCTATACATGCAACTACTTCAGCTTCTTTATATCCTCAAAAGAGAAGACTAAGAATAACTGAATACCTTTATTCAATTAGTCCACCATAATCAAAATATGTTCCCATTTAAGGAACACCTGAATATTTTGCCTTCGGTTGTCACCTTTGCTTAAGGGTGTGGGACGTGTCATCGCATGAGCGCACAGCGTGACTTGAAGGTGTGTCGTTCAACTTCGCGCACGGATTGAGTGCGAGGACACACAGCCAATGGCCAATCAAAAGCCTCCTCTCGTTTTACTTAATCCGCCATGTTGAATGACTAAGCTTCCTCTCCTATTACACTCTACGCCATGCATGTCTAGAATAAAAGCGTGCTCTGGATACCTCTGTCTCTAATTAGCTTTGTAATAGCTTAGCTAATTCTGGGGGGTTTTACGAACTAGGAGAATCTGCCACTGAGGTTTCTGAGTACAGTCGGGCTTAGTTAGGTAGCTAATCTGCTACAAGGGCAAGCGGAGTAAAAATAGGACTGTATTTTGTTCAGACTTAGAAGGAAGAGTGGAGAAGATGAGGAACTCAAACGACGGTGCCTTTTATTGGGAAAATATTTTTGCTTTAGTGACTGGTCGTCAGTTTAGGCAACAGATTTCTTATTGCGCCACCAATGTAGATAATCGATAAACCGATGCCCGAGGGAAGATCCACGTTACATGTGTCCATATGCATCCAATGAAACAGATTCTTCTTCCAACTATCAGTAGGCAGACTACTGAAATTGCTACGCAATTTTTATTGAAAATTACACTTGTAAAAGTGGGTTTACAAAATAGTTGGATAGTATGCTAAAACGGTGACTTAGAAATACGATATGAAAATTGTCGATCATTTAGTTGAGCTAATTATTGTTTCCAACTTACTGAATTACGTATATAGTTTTAAACAATTCATTCTCTTGTTCATAACTGACATATTAGGTTTTGCTATTTTAAAATGGAACATCAAACCTATTCTCGACACTTGCTCTGTGAATGTAGCAAAATGTTTCACTAATCTGCCGAGTGGCAAAACCCACAGTTATCTGTGGAGTATTTATTTTTATTTAAAATGATTAATAATTTAGGTTTTAAGTTCAATTGGAAGTTTAGGAAGTTAATATTTACTAACTTTAAGGTGGGAAAGATATTGCAATGAATGAAAACGTGGCAAAATGTCTTTGGAAATGCAATTGAAACACTTTGATAATAACTATTGTAAACAGCCCTGTTCTTGTGACGAAGCTCTGTTGAGAGCAATGTCTAGATGTCATGACATTCTGATAAGTGGGATTTTTAGTGTCATGTTAAAGTATACTTATTTAACCAGTAAGTCATATTGCCGGTTGAAAATGATATGGCTTGTCTTCTGGATTACAAAGTAAACTTTGCCCACAATATCCAGTGCTCATTGACTTGCTGTTCATTTATGATAGGAGATTGTGGTAAAATTCATCCTTCTTTCCCCAAAAGTTAATCAAACATGACTTTAAGTAGCTTGTGTGATGTAGGAATAAAGGTTAGCAGGTTCTGCATTTGCCCCTTTTTAATATTATTTACTTTCATACTCTTTGAATTCTCTTTCATCAGTGACCTTTATTTCGAATTAAATTATTTTCATCGCTTAAATGAAAGGTGTAGAATACAATTTATTACGATAGGCAGCTTGATGAGATCTTGATCAATCTGTTGGTTTGGCTTTATGGTATTTGAGATTACATCTCATTTTGGTAATCGAATTGTTGGAGTACCTTTGAAAAGAACTTGGTGTAACGCTTTTGACAGAAAATAAAATAATTTGGACGAGTTGATGCGACTGAATTGATTCCCATTCTGAAAATGGCCAAATTTCAAGTCTCAACAATAAAACGCGTTCTCCGGCGCTACAATGGTCATCGTAAATACTAGTTCAGTCCATGACCACCAGTGAGATTCAAGGAAGCAATAATCAATAAGAGCCACTGCATTAATAATTTAATCGATTATCCGATTTTGTATTAAGTATAATTGGTAAAATTTTTACTATATTTACCATTAACTACATAGAAACGGGAAAAATGGTAAGACTTATTTTTGCTCCATTGCAGCCAAAGTAATTCATGAACATATACTTTTGTCTGCGTAAATTATTGCATGTTTGGCATCATCCATTAATTAACGATCCACTGGCATATCGACATAAAATGTTCTCTAAAATACCTGCCAGTGTTAAATTTTAGATCTGCATTAGAATAAAACAGAATATTTTAAAAAGGAAATAGGTGCATCACAGCAATGGTGATTTGCTACTCAGACGATTTCGATAAGTAAAACAGAATATGAGGCTTAGGCAAACACTTTAGCACTTTATGGAAGGGAAACATTGAAGAAATTGGTTAGAGACTAGTGCTTAGCAGTCAGATTTGTTGTTAAAATCGTCAGATGGACTGAAGAGATTAAATGTAGAGAATATCCAACTAAATTAACAGTATTTGCAGAAAGAGCCTCTCTAAGAAAGAACACGTTTTCTGTTAAAATTAGATTTTATTGAATCCTTTTGATATTTTATGCCTCCTCCTGGGATAAGCAAATCATGGGTCCCCAGGATGTTGTTGCATATCAGTATTTACGTTTTAGCTATTGACATCTTGACCATTATCAGGACGAAACGATTATTCGTTTAACGGTCGTCTGATCGTTAATTAAGTATTGCACAACAAAGAACTCTCTCAAAGGTAATGGACAGAGTTTATTAATTCATTAATAACTTAATTCTTAATAAATTTCAATTAATTAGTCATATCAAGCTCGAATCAATCGAGGCTTTAAATATCTAATGGTAGCAACTATGCATTATATAGGTGACAAGTATACTGTATTAAACGCACTTACTTGCTATTTAATAACTATGGATTTAATTTACTTCATTTTGTAAAATACGTAGAGGCAGATCAAACTTGGGTCACGTTCTAATTAATAAAGCCAAGTTAAAATGCAGAGGGACGCACGTGCTACAAATGGAATCAAATTTGCCTTTCCCACCCACTCACAATGATGAGCAGAACTAAAATTACATTATTACCAGTGATAGCGCAAAAATTGACAAGTTTTAATTAGTGATCAGTATCTAAGTCTGCTAGACTGCCCAGTGGTTGTGACATAGACGAAAGGAAGTACATAAACATTGAGCCAGCAACATTTTAATATTCACATGCAGTGATTTCAGTCACTTTATCCACTGAGTTCTGGATGAATTTAAGTTGAAGAACTTGCTGACCTTTTAATTTAACCAAATTGAAGTATTTGAATCTTCCTGTTAGTAGATTGATGGGAACATCGAAGGAATTTCAACAATGCTGGAGCCAATAAGAATTCAGAAACATGACTATTAACGGCGGTAGGGTAAAATATGTTTTAAAGCTTTCTATTGTGGAAAGTGGCTGGAATGGGGTAAAAACAAGGTGCTACAGGTGTCAACGTGCATGGTACCACAATGATCTTAAGATCACAGTCAAAATAACATAGAATAGTATGTCGTGTACTTTTTTGGGGTATTATTATTATTGTTATTCGCTAAATGAGTACCTCACGTTACAATACTCCATTTACTTGATTCATCATCTGCCTGCCTATAATGTGACAATCCAATTATTGAGAAGGCATAATAGAGTTGAACTGCTGGCATAATTTGTTGTTAATTACAGTTACTTTATTTATAGTGAAAAATATGAACACTTAACTAAACTCATAACATTAATTTCGCAGCTTAATAAGGCTGACTCATCCACATATTACCATAAATAAAAGAGTCATCGGAATTGACTTGATTAATAAAAAAAACAGATTCATTCGTAGAAATGCCTGACTTACTACTCTACCATATTCTTCCTTTCTATTTAAACGAGCCACATTGCTTCGCACAGCATTTAAATTCAAATTTCCTCTTTAAACAAACGTTGGCAATACGATGAAGCGCGACGTATAAAGTGGCATCAGCGAGTTCTTACATTGCAGCGAGGATATGGAAAAAAATGCCGAGGCAGTAAAAGAGGCGGCAAAAGTGTGGAGGCCAGTGGTGGGGGAGAGTTCTGTTGCCCACGTTTTGTTTTGAGGAGGTTGGCTGCTAAATAAATAAATAAATAGACAGATAAGTAGGTGGTAAAACAGAAATAATAATGATTCTTAGGAAAAAATTACTTCCTTTTGTTTACCGTGGGAGGCTCCAATTCTCTTAGAAAAGTGCCTTATCTAGATAAGTTTGAGTCATCTGACTGTTTGCTCATTTTAACTTTAGCGTGTAATAAATCATCTAATGGCATTATATCATGTAAAGAGGTGAAGCGAATGCTACACAAATAAGCCTTGTGAAATATCAGCAATCTAAAATAACAAAATGGAATGGCTCCCGAAATTAGCCAATCTATCTCGAGGAGAGAGAGAGAGATTGTGAAGTTTATAGCGTTTATCCTGGTTGTGTGACACCGGCACAAAGCTTAGTCATTAAAATACAAATTTGGATAAGCTGACCATGGCGGGACTATGGATTGTTGGTTGGCTGAGGAGTCTCTCCACTCACAACTGCACTCACTCCCTAATGCGATCAGTAGCACAGCCACAAGTTTCATTCTGTTCGATGGTGCATGTGATTCCTTTGTCCAGCATTGGTAGAGTTATCCACACCCCACAAAGGCAAAGTCACATTTAGAACTAGGAGAAATCCAATTTATTATAAAGCTCGGGGAAAAAACGGGGGATTAACTTAACCCGTTTCCCATTCCAATTTTTTATTCTCACTTATTTACCTTTTATTCGTATTAATTATATGAAAAATACTAATTTGTCTTTAAATTTACCTGTTTCTATGACTAATCCATTCATACTGCACCCTAGGAAATTTAGCTTAATTATGTTTAAACTTATAAAAGCTTATTCAAATATATTCTATAAAATTAGAAAAAAAACACAAGAATAAATTCCTAATATTGAAATTGAAATCAGTTCTTCAGTAATCGTAGATCTTGGAAGAACCAGGGCCTTCTAGATGTTCATTTATCCAAAAAATCAAAATACTTATGACTTCTCAAATAGTCATGATTTAATCGCCCACAAAATGAGATTCATGGGGTTGTAATCTACACTTGATCAAAATGAGTTTTTTTTCAAAATTAATGACATTAGAGAGGAACAAAGCAAGAACGATTACTGAATGCGTTTAAAACAAATCGTTGTTTACAGGAAGGAAGTCTTTCTAGTTATCCATCTATTTCCAACGCGCGTCCTTGTCATGAAATTGTCCTGATAGTACTATTAATATTAATATATAAAAATGTATATAAAAAGTCCTTTCCGTAATATCACCTATGAAAACTGTGCCTCCTCTTGTTAAAATCACATAATTAGTGCAAGATTAGTTGAACCACGTCCAATAACAGTTAATTTAAATAATTGCACCACTAAATAGACCGAAACGTCGCAAAACACTTTTTTTGCTCAAATTTATTCCTAATATAGGCAAGTCTTTTAAAACACAAAGCATATATCAAATAATTCACCATAATAAATCAATCCAGTCAAACAGAAGGACTATAAATTATTGTCTCATGTGAGTTTACAATTAGCTGAAACATGGCGTTTAATGATTGCCCTACACACGCACATTAACCGAGAGAAGGCAAGAGGGAGAAAAAGACGGTGATTTATGGTAAATCATCGCATGAGAGCCAGCTTAAAGAGATCGTGAGTAGAGCTTTGGCAGAGAGAGAGAGAGAGAGAGAGAGAGAGAGAGAGAGAGAGAGAGAGAGAGGGAGAGAGAGGGAGAGAGAGGGAGAGAAAGAGCGTAGGGAAATCCCCTCGCCTCGAATGGGGATTTTAAAACTCCACTTAGTTTTCGTAAATTAAAATTCTGTCCCTCTAAGTAAAGAGATGAAAATTTATGATTTCAGCAAAAGATTTTGCTTGAGTTGATGGGGGAAGGGAATAAAGTAGTTAGTGCTCTTTTTTTAGTCTGTCAAAAGAGCAGTTTCCGCTTTCTAATGAAAGCCTACCCTACCATTCTGTAATGCTTCCACATTTGAATGCCGAAAAAGGAAGGGTATTTTAGGCAGTTAAATCTGTACTTAACAAAATTTGGGCGCAACTGTGCTCTCATTCTTACAAATTAGCTTCCATTTCTCCACGGGCTGGGGTTAGTTTCGCCGTCTAAAGGCGTTGCAGCTTATAAAATAGCTAACAAGAGGGTAAGGCACCTCATAAAATTTTATTTTTATGAAAAAATTTAAAATTTCAAAGCTCCAAAAATTAAATCCAATTACGAATTAATAAAAGCCAACAAAACGAGAGAAAACTCTCAAATAAATTGAATTCCATGTGAAAAAAAAGTTTACCCAGCTAACATGTCCTAAAATCAAATGTTGGGGTTGACACTAAAAGTCAAATTCTTTAATTTGGTAATTTTGGGTGTATGCTCTTTTCGGTCAAATTTGAGTAGATGATTGTTAAGATCTGTCAAATGGAGGTAAATTTTCATTCTCAAAAGCCAAAACCCACAATTGTCATTCCCTCGCTCTTAAAGCTAATGTCCAACTTAACTATTCAAACAAATCTCATGAAATAAAGTTATGCGCGAAATTCGTTTTCAAGACTGAATTCCGTCAGCTTTTCCTTCTCCTCCAGCATGCATTTTTTCCAAAACACGTAATCTTAGCTTTGAAGCTACTTATTCAGATGAAATAAATATTTGGTTCTGGTTATTTTATTATCTATGAAAACTGAAATTTTTAAAGGGAATGTTTTTTAATTCAATTTAAATGTTTCACTTGTTACGTTGATCACTTCATTTTGGGTTTTAAACAAGCTTAATTTCACTCTGTTGTCGGCATTCGCTTACTGATTTCTACTTATTCAAACATCGGGAAAACTGCTCAACAAGAGTCTGGGGAAAGAGATGAATATCAGTTTTGGATCTTCGGATTAAGTTCTACTTATTTTATTTCATTTCTTCTAAAGACCATTGTATCAATAGGCTGATGGGAGTTACTATGATTTATTAATACAAGTTCAGTTCCAGAGTTGAATCAATGAAAGCACAAAAAATGTGAGATGACCTAATTCTTTCATTTTTTTCCCGGTTCAATATACATACTTCAACGGAATTTTTATTTGACTAAAATTTCTAGCCAAAGATTGAGCATGCAATTATGAATCCGACACAGCCGGGAGAAAAAGGATAATTTATTGGTGGGAATATGAAGAAAAATCCTTTGTTTACCATTTTCAATTGGTGGACCACCTCCATGGGTAAGGAGACATTTATTAAATGCTTCGCCAAGTATGAAAACAGAATAAGAAAATAGCATATATATAGCAATTGGCGAGCTTTATGATAGTTACTATTAGCCCTTTAGTTGACTTCTGGCCTCACAGAGGGGAGGGACATCAAAGTTGCAAAAAAGTCGAGAGGGGAAACAGAAGAGTGATTCACAAATGTAGAAGAGACAGACACAAAGGTAGAGAAAAAGGTAAGGTGAGTACTGTAGAAGTGGTGGAATATGACATACAGTCTGGTAACGGTAGTTTGAAGTCAACTGTCGGTTTATAGACTTTTTTTGCCATATGAGTATACGCTGTCCAGGGGACACCACATGGAGGTATGCCTATAGAGCACCCCATATATATGTATATATGTTATCAGCGAAAGATACTCTAATGTCGAGTGTAATAAGTCAAGTCACTCCTGAAGCTAGATCCGCTCGGAAGGATGTCAGTCATGTCTAGTTATCGATACACCCGAGTGATGATTAGCATCTGTTTATGTCTCTGTGTCCAAGTACACAGATGCTCCTCGTGAATGCTGTTGTCGAGTGCTTAAAGCAGATACATTTATATACCTCTTTCAGGAAGTAAATAGCAATTGTTGTCTTCAGGGATCATTAACAGCAGTGATTTATGTAGGGTAACCAGAAGTGCGTGTGGTTATTTTTCAGGCAAAATAGAGCAATAGTTGACACGTAAAGAGTTTGATTCATTTCTATTTGAAAGAAGGGAGAGAAATGCAACCTGTGTGAGAGGGTAAATACCTCAACTGCGTATGCAAATAGGGGAGAGAACGAACTTAATGAGGACACACAAGGGCAAGCACACCAATTCGAGCCCTCAAAGTGGGGCTAATTAACAGTGCTGCACGGAAATTGTACTGGATTTCGACTGACTAGGAATCTTAGGTGACAACCACCTCCTTAGGGAGAAAGCTTTCGAAAAGAAGACGTCCCTAAAATGGCTAACTGTTGTGAAATTTTCAAAAAGAGTAGATGCCAGTCCGTATTTCTGACAGGTCGAATTACCAGCGTTTTAATATTCTCTAAGAAAAGAAGTAAGGTGTTATCACACAAGGAAGTGGAAAAACTCTGCCATATATCTCATAGACTCAAATCTAGAGCATTAGAGGTGAACATTGATTTGCCAGAGGTAAAGGAATATCAGTGCGATATGCTAATAGTATCAATGATAAACAATCGTTAATAGCTTTTAATCTCGAGAAAGCAGCTATAAAAAGCAAAGAATAAGTAAAACTCCATATAGGGTATGCGAAAGGGGAGCGGTGTGAAGTGAATAGAAAAGGTAAATTTCAAGGAGTGTCACTTCGTTTGAATTCCCACATTTATTTTCTTTTTGACGAATAATTCATCGTGTCCTAAAGTCTAAGCTCCAGAATAAGATCTCAGAATTGGGTTCGACTCTGCCAAGCTTATTGAAGAAATTTCTACAAGAAAAGTGGCTTTATTAGGCTCTGATTATCCAGAAATCGAACTTAAAGTTGTTAAGTTACGTAAACTTTCACTCTGTTCGAAATTATCGATAGGGAAATAAACGAAGTGATTGATTTCAAGGATTGTGCAGATGTTCCACATTTTTACCTGGAAGAATTGAAGCCGTTTTAAATTTTCCTTAAGAGACTTGATGGCATGGTCTGAAAAATCGACGACTGTTTTCAACATCAACTCCGTGCCAATGTGAAAGTACCCCTATTTCGACAATGAATCAATTAAAAGATTTATAAATGCCTATTTTTGATTTAATGTCATTTATTTGTACATATCAAGAGTCCGTCTACAAGTCAAAACCTTAAAATGGTTAGAATTATCAAATTTTCCACTAATACTTGTCTATACAGGTGGATTAGGGCTTTACAAAAAATCTTACATAATTACTACCATAGAATCACATGTGTGTGGAATCATTTAAGTATTCAGTCTAATTGAAAATGGGCACTTACATGTTTGGTGGCCATGGTATATTGATGTATGGATCCAATCTATCTAAACTAGTCTGCTCTTACTAACTACGATTCAGAGAACAGTAATTTTCAGATGCGATGACTAGAGAAGGGAGCAGAAAAATGATGAAAATTAAAACAAAATTGCTCTACACTTTTCAAAGCCTTCATGGTTTGAGAGATTTTGAACTTAGTTTTGTAAGCAATTAATCTAGTTACCTTTTTCAGTCTCCTCAACTCTGTTTAAAAGAACATTTAAACTGCCAACTTTTCTTTTCCGAAATACAGTCGTAGCAATAAAGTATAGCAGTATTCAGGCGTTCTCCCTCCCACCCCTCCTTTTTCCCCCTCATTCGAGAGCTAAAACCGACAGTTCTTCAACATATACTACTTTGGAAATTTATGAAAGCAGTCACTTCGATGAGAAAACACTGATTAACCCTTTAAAGCCCAAATTATTTTTTGAAAAATGCACCCAACCACACTCACGGGTGTCTTACAGAGGACTGATGTCGACGTGATGAGTTTTGGTGTTATCAGGCGAAGGCTATAGACACGTATTGAATATGCTTCAAACGGCAATAACGCCTTCTGTTACGAGTCTGGTATCAATGGAGCTTTCTTTGAAAGTGGACCTTACGGTCCTGCAGGGCGTTAAAGGATTAAAGTTCATACTCTATCTTTTGGAGTAATTCAAAGAATCTGAGCCTTGATATTTCAACATTTCGAAATTATTTATTTTATTTCCGTCTTGAGCCAAACGTTAGCCAACTTTCTTTGCTGGAAAAATGTTTCATCTGTCAATAACTTATTTGGTGAACACTACTTTCTTTTATTGATGCAGGCATACAACATCAAAATTCCCTTAATAAATATTTCATGCTGCTAGCAAAAGGGATCCATGTTTCTAGGGAGACATTGTCAAACATGCATTTTAAAATAGGTGAACTTTAAATATTGAATTGGGCTATTCGACGAAATTACGCTTAGACAACTGCCAATTAGAGTTATTTTTATGCAACTTTAGAGCAAGTTCCACTCTGCTGCGCTCAATGACCCACTTTCTTCACAGCCAGAAACGTGCCTTTGGGTGAGGTTTTTAGCAATATTATACCCTAATAATATGAACTTACACTGCATAAAAAAATTTACAGTTTTAGTTGTGTCCTTTTGGACTGCCAATGAATAATCAATAATCCGCTACTATCATCTTCTTCTAATTAATTATAATAACTAGAAAAGAATGTACTTGATTTAATAATATGTATTTCTGGATGAAGTATGATTTTGCGAAACTTGAAAGTTAAAAAGACAGCATCTAGGTGAATTAAGAGCTGATTTCAAATTTGTCACCCAGCTTCGGATTCTGACTGAACCTTTCTACAGAAATTGAAGCCACAAATTATTAGCTTCCTAAAATAAATGTAACCAATGAAGTGTTTGCAACACTCGATATGGATTGAGAGATAGTACTCTTGAGTCCATCTTATGGGAAACTCGCTTTCTAACCAACCTCTTGTTGCTGGGAGTGATTAGTGCGCGCTAACAGGCATGGACCTCATGAACTCCAGCTTGGAATACGTGCATACATAGACAAAATCGACCTCATTTTATTTATTAGAAATCAATTATAGCCGACATGTTTTGGATTTAACCGGAATGCGACATAGAGGTGTTTATTTATGGCATTTACCGCTCAATTTCATGATAAATGAAATGTTTATTTGAATAAGGAAATTTCCACATTTAAGAGAGAGAAAGGCTAATTTCTATTTTGCTACCAATTTGCAACTGGTAATGTTTAGACCACTTGAAGTTTGGATAAAATATGATTCTATAACCATTGTTAAAGTTTACAAATTTTGTGCCACTGAAGGATTGCGTTCAGTTGTGCTTTATTCATCTTACATTTCCAAACCGATTTGATTTAAAGCTTACGAAATCTTATGTCTAACAGACAGAATTTGTACCTTTTGCATAATGTGTTTTACCATCGAGTACAAATCAAGTGACCTGCCGCATTATTTCATTGGCCAACTACTGACACTTTAATCTGTTTAATTGATGCCATTCAACTTTTTACCATATCCCCTCACTTAAATAAATTTACGAGAGCTTTCAATAGATTTTTTTCTTCTAGAAATTGCATTTTAGGTGTTCAAACATTCTTTTCAAAATTTAGTAAAATTTTTAACTTTCCTATTAATCCTAATTGTAATTACATTACTGAAATACAGAAATGAAAAAAAACAACACCATAAACTCAAACAGTATTTTATAGCACACGTCTACTTTAGCATTTCAGTTGCCACCATTGAAGAATTTGAGATATCAGCCTCCGTTCCTCACACCTTCTCAAGGGGATTGAATTTACTGCACTCATTTCCCTTCTGTAAATCCCTTGCGCTATCTCTGCATTATTTAAACCCCACACATATTATTTTGTACTCGTCCTAAACTGGATTACTGTCATCTAATATTAAAGGCAGAACTTAACTCCCCTCACCTCTTCTGGTTCTCTAGAGATCACTCAGGCATACACATCAGGTGTCAGAAATAGGCAGAGCATTGAAATCCAATTGCAAAGGTAATTTTACTTGCGCATTTATTATCTCATATTTTTACACAAGTTCCAACATGAGAATGCGTAAAAATGGTGGTATAATGCAATGCAATTTAAAGTAATGGAATAAAATCTCAATATGCTTAATAGGAAAATGGTTCAGGAAGAGACGCAGAATGGGGCCGAGGGTGTGAATAAAATCCCAGACAATGCAAGACTGAATGCCAGATGCGAAAGTTGTCAACTTTCTTATATTATCTACATGTTTAAGAACTCTATTCATCATGACTTGACCCCATCGTATTATGGCATTCGCGAAATTCAAGGCCTTTTAGACTAGGTGATTTAAATGACTGATTCATATGTATTTCGCTACCACCCACAGGAAGATGAAACTCTGAAAGTCGTTTTGACAATAATAGAGTGTATTTTTAATGAATATATACTCACACATTACCTTGTTATATTACAATTGTGATCACTGAAATGATATTTAAATATGGTTAAAATTAAAACAAATTTTCTGGGCTCTGCGGATGTTATAAATGAAATGTAGGTTTTTGAAGTTGATTTTAATATTTCTAGTATTTACTTAGAAACAACAAATTCAAGTTCAATATAGTCTATTACTTATCAAATGAATGCTCCTTCCTTTCTTAAATTTTTAAAATTTTGAAGCTTAAATTGAGTTAAGAGCCGATTATTAAATTTCCACTAGAGTCAATAATTAGGCTATTATCAAACCCACTCTTCTTTTCAAGACGCGCCTTGGTCACGCATAAAGCGGCCAAACTTGAAGGATTTTCCCATCAAATTCCTCTAAAAATGTACTTTTAAGTGCAAATAGACCTACGGCCACTTCAAACTTAATAATTTTTCTTTAAAGCAGTAGAATTGAAGCTTTGAAAATACGGCCATTGTGTAAATAGTTGATTGTAGTAGGATGATGCGATGATATACTCCATTTACTGTTAATGTGGGCATCGTACCCAAACTGAATCAAGATTTTATGATAAAAAATCCTCCCCCTCCCCTCCTCCTCCTCTTCCACCTACTGCTTGTTTCCTTTATTGGACTCTTCCCCTATTTCCACGTTTATCATTGTCTAAATTTATCTTGCTTTGATCTTGCTAATAATTAAGTCTAAATATATTTAACCATACATCGATGTTATAAAATATTAAATAAATATGCAAATTCAAAAGTTGCACATGTTTCTTCTCCTTTTATTACAAATAATGTATTTATAATAAATGCCATATTCACTTAATTAGAACGCAATTATAAAATGACAATCTTAATAGGAATGAGATATTTGACCTAATTTATGTGTGCAATTCCATTAGTTTTTGGTATACATTTAAAATGCAATTGATTGTAAAGCTAATTTGTTGCAAAGGTGTTACAGAGTTAACCTTAATGCCAATCAAGGAAACGTCCACCTTTATCCCACTCAGAGGTAAACTCATTTAACCCTTCAAATTTCACGTTTTCACTCAAATAAAGCAAATAATTAACAAATTGATTCAAATTCACAATTTTATGCACACAAGTAAATTTTAATTGTTTTAAAACTGAAAAGTGTTTCTCTATAAAAATAACTTCGAATTATTACTTAAATGTGATCAATTTGAATACTGTTAAAAGTTGTATTGAATAATTATATTATGGAGTATAGAGAATCCTTAACTGCAAATCAAATCACAACCGAAACCTCAAGATTCTTTCTTTCATTTTATGATCGATCGAGCAATAACTTATTTGAAATTGTCAACCCGGTAGCCATTTCCTCAACCATACAAAATCATTGAGACTAAGGTAACCCAACTGTTTAAATTCTGTTTACAATTAATATTCAATGGAGAGGCGTGAATAGAGAGCCTACGACTGCATGTCCCTTGTCCAGATATGAATTTTAAATTTCCCTAATAGTAAGTGAATCCTTAGTCCAATCCTCTCATCTCCCTCACACCTCATTTCATTCTTCACTTTAAATAACGGTTTTGCGATTTGACCTTTACCATTTTTCCGTCACAATATAAAGTAATAAAAAAAGAATTTTATTTGCGGAATTTAAATAACCTTTTTTTATTTCAAGTAGAATACAAATAAAAGGGAAAACGAAAGTTGGACTGAGAATGAGTATTTCAGTAGCATTTAAAGAAAAGTTGACAATCCCAATTTTCACCATAATACTGATGTAATATGGTTTACAATTGTGGCATCCTCTACTCTTCCTTCTCATTGTGAAATATTGCCATGGGAATCTGTAGTGCTTGCGTTCTTGTAAAGCCCTTACTATTTTAGATAACCTACCTTAGGGGATTAATTCGCATCAGAAATAAAAGTGGAAGC
The DNA here is from genome assembly GCA_000469805.3 of Hymenolepis microstoma. NCBI lineage: Eukaryota > Metazoa > Platyhelminthes > Cestoda > Cyclophyllidea > Hymenolepididae > Hymenolepis > Hymenolepis microstoma. Next base: position 26,606,818 of record LR215989.1, read on the forward strand.
ATTGAAATCCTCTAGTTACGGTACTATGAGACAAAAATATTTATGCAACTTCTGGCGACTTGGAGCTCTTAAAGTGGTTTGTCGGGGGGCTGGTTACAGCTGTGAATGTTAACGAAATCCTCGTCAGGAAGTGATGTTTTCGAGAATAACCAACTTTTATATGAACAAATGCATATTGAGGATATTCACCACTGCGATGCTGAGTCATTCGAAGTCCATATTTATTACTATCACTTCTTCAGAGGTTATTTTTGTGTTGAAGAATTGCTAACTTAATGTGCTTCAAAATGTCTATGAACATTGTAATTCAAATCATTCTACTACTGTAAATTGATAAAGGAATTTATTACAGAGAGAGTACGACTGTTTAAAATGGGTGGACCAATGTTATTGGGAGGAAGGTAAGGAAGGTGTTACTTTGGGTAAGTTACTGTTTTGCACACTAAGCCAGGAGATGGAAACGTAATTTGGAGCGTGGAGGCTGGGGAAGCAGAGAGAATGTTGATAATTATTTAAATCCAAGCTGATCATTCAGGTCTTATTATCCTTTTAGCAGGTTGACGTCAGTGCTTTTGGGTTTTTGTTCCTCGTCGTCATTAGCCCCTCTTCTGTGTCCTAGTTTGTGATTGGGCCATAAAATAAAAGAGATTGGTATAATTAGTTCACTTAAAATTGGTTTCGGTTTCGCCTCCAGTAATAGCGGCCCCTATGACACAGATCTTACAAAATGAAACCCATTTTATGCTTTGAGGCTTGGATAAAGTTAATGAAATTGTCTATCTAACTCTTACTTGACCAAATCGAATTTTCTTATTATCGATTACTAACTTCTACTCTCCCTTCTCAAGGTTACATGTCGATTTTAAAACACGCGGTGCAAACTTTCAGTTCTGTCGCCTTAAACCTAGCTTTTCGTCTTCTATTTCATTGCATTCTTCTCTAGTTTCTCTCTTTAACTCCAACTCTCTAGAATTCAATGATTGTACAACTCTGTGGTCACATCTTTATTCAGAGTATAGCTTAGCAATTTCGAAGGGTTGGCTGCTTAACACAGCTCTGTTACTAATATATTTCTATGTGGAAAGCCGAAACACGAGCTGATTTGCCGATTTATTAGTTCTCACTAGCTATAATCGGCATTCATATAACCGAAGATCTCACGTGCTTTCTAATTAACTTATCATTTAAAGTATATTTATAGTTTTGTAGTATTTTAATTGCAATTTATCGCAGCATTATTAATCAACTAAGAGAGGGAGGTGCCTGACTCCAGTTATATATTCTCCTCCAGTTTTTGATCTTTCCACGGTATTTCTGCCCTCCCCCGCTCCCCCAATAGCAATAAAGCTTTATTTAGCCAAAAGCATTTCGAAGTACATTTCGCGCGTGTGTCGTGGAGTTGGGTCGATTAAAAGCCACTTTGCGCCCCTCCACAAGCGTTCAACATTACTTCACGCCCTAGAAGTACGCATACTAATATTGTTAAAAAAGGCGGATTACCGCTATTTATTTATACTTACATGGGGATCATTCGGATAAAAAGGTAAATAAACTCCCACCTTTTGGTATTGAAATTCTGTGAGTGGGATCACTTTGTGGCATTTTTTGGGAGAAGGATGGCATGCGAAAGAACACCAAAAAATTAACTTGGTACACAATATTTTTCACTTACAGAATTCCAGGGACTGGAAGGAGTAATGAAAATCTGTTTTTGTTTTGCTTACTTTTGCTCTTAAGTTTAAAAAAATAAGTTACACTCTTTAGTCCATGTAATCGTGGTGTCGTTCTCTGTTATAATTAGTCGTCACCTATTCCATTGGCTTTCCGAGGATAGAGATACCTATAACAGGTGTGTAAAAAGTCATTCTTGTGTTTGGCTTAGTTAACTGAAACTAGAATTTATTTCGATCTCTAAGTACCTTCTGTAATGTAAGGAAAACTGTAAACAACCCATTAATTCTCAAAATTTTGCAAGATTATAGAAGGGGTTGTAGAAGCTGGATGAATTCTTATTACCTCGCTATTTTACGAGACTGTTGGGTTAATTTTTCCCTTGTGGTGGTCTAAGCACTTGATTTGGTTCCTATGTTGAGTATGTGTATGCTACCTTTAACTTTTAATAATGCATCTGTATAGTTATTTTTACTTTAGGTAATGACATTCTACAACCATATTCACTTTATCTCCAAATCAAAAAATGAGTGGAGTCCATCTACATTAATTTTAATTTGAATTTTCTTATTCTTGATATTCTATTCACTTCGACTTTTGCTGGTTAAGTGCTTGGAAGTGAAAATGTAAAATCCTTATGTCCTCGTTGCAGTTTCAGATAAAGTATTTAACGAATGCAAAAGGGAAAGCATCTAATAGATGGTGGAAAGGTCTGACTATTGAGTGCTCCAGGGTGACTCCATGCTGAAACCCCCCTCCCTCTCCCTCATTTAAAATTTTTATTGAGCTTAACAATAATATGTGAATAGTCAGTGAGTATGTTTGCTAAGTCAGACATCACTTCCGGTGAACTGAATGACTGTCGACAATAGCTTGAGGTAAAAGAATGCATCTCCTCAAATTATGCCAAGTGTCGTTAATGTTAACTATCTGACTTTGAGTAGTTTCGTTTAATGTATGCAATGTATTATTGTCAGGTAAATTCATTATAATTATTATCAAAAGGAATAAATGAATAAGTGACTAATGAATGTCACATAAATTGCATTAAATAAAGACTAGAGAGGGCTTATCTTTAAAGTTGACATGACACAAGACTTGTGCACGTTTGCCTTCTACAAAGGGCAGGTATACGTTGTCTATCTAGTCACTTCTTATCATTAAGTAAACATAAAATTAGCCTTTTATAAATACTATTTCGTACATAATTGACGTGGTCGGAGAGACAGTCAGAGATTTTTCTGTTACTATGGGAAAGTCAACTAAATATCAGTAATTCACAAAGTAGTAGGCACTCGTTATTACATTTGACAGCTCACTAGGGAAACGATAAACCAATTAGGAAAGGCAAAATTTATAGGATTTAATGGAAATTCAATAGCCAAGGAAAATAAATCACTGTCAAGAAGTCTACGCAAAATATCCCCCTCCCGCTCAGCCCATTAGAATTTATTACAGCTTTTCTCATTGGAAAAGAACCAGCATGTATGTGTCCCGCAAGATGCGCCATTTCGCTCAGAAGTTCTTGACCCTTTTCAGACCATTTTTGGGTGGTTTTTCCTGTGAGAAGTTGACCTCCGACAAGCTAGTATGTCCAGTAGAGGTGGACCCCACTGAATGCAGTATTCATTGTTGATGGTGAAATATTCACATACCTGTTGAGACAAAACCCGAACTCCAATTCCATGGTGCTCCTGCATTTATTTCGGGATTCGATATTCGGTATTTAAATATTTATACCTTCCAGTTAGATTAACTTGCAAAATGTTCATAGTAATTTCACTAATAAGACAATTCTCAACAGTTTGATAAAGCAGTTTCAGATTGTGAGTGATTAAAATGAGTAGTGAGTGAACTATAGAAAATCTATTTTCCCGTGTCGTTAACTTACCAGCTCTATTATTTACCACGTCTAGAGAATGCAATACTAATTTGGAAAGTCTATCAGTTAAGACTCTGAAGAACTCCACTTTTCAAGGGAATTCAATTTAATAGAACGCTCACCTGATGCGCCTGAGCCGTGCTCAAGAAAAAAGAAAAACGGCAACAGTTCAATGAGAGACACGATTTACTTGATAGTGCTAGACCTCCTCACGTTGCCAAGTTGGTGGTGAAAAAATATCTCGAAACGTTGAAATGCGAAATTTTACCTCACCCGCCGTGTTCTCCAGATGTTGCTCCGTCTGATTTAGCTCACCTATTTCGCTCAACGGCACACGGCCTTGCTCACCAACACTTCAGCTCGTATGAACAAGTGAAAAAGTGGATCGACTCGTGGATCTTATCGAAAGATGAGAAATTTTGTTGCCGCGGGATTTGCCTGCTGTCCGAGAGATGGGCCAAAGTGGTAGCTAACGATGGGCAATACTTTGAAGCTTAATGTACCTAATCGTTTTGTTGTAATAAAGCCTCAAATTAATAAAAAAGCGACGGGAACAAAGTTGTAGACCTAATAAAAGAGAAGAAAAAGTTGTGATTAGTTCGAGACACTTCTGTGAAAGTGATGGGTGTCACTTTACATTATTCGGTATGAGTACGAGTGGAGGAGGGATTATCGGTGATTTGGGCAATGTTCCAAGTGATTTAATTTGTTTCTGCTATATAAGGAAATGCCTTTCTAAATTAAAAATTGGAGGATTTTTAAGGTAACAGGATTGGAAACACAACTAGAGCCTGCAGAGTAAATTGAACCTCCTCTAATCAACGCAACAAATCACACACACAAATAGCGGTTGAAATGACATGCAAATTGAACTGACTTCACAAGAGTTAATTTCTTGCCTCAGGTTAAAGCTAAACACTTTAAAGCCTAAACGAGGCAAAGGAGATCAACCTTCAGACTACAAGACTGAGAGATGAAAGAGCTTATCAAGTCACGCACACAACTTCGGCGATCTTCAATTGATTGGGAAATTCTATTTGCTGAAATGTTACTTTACTCTGGAAATATCAGTGAGCTTTTTACACAGATCACGATCCGAAATACGAAATGAAATAAGAGGCGAATAATTATACTAAATAAATGAAGTCTTCTTAATTTTAAATGAATATTAAAATCTTGAAATATAAACATTGTCTTGTCTTCATATTTTAAATTGCCCTTTTGACTTTAAAGTTGATTCTCATTATATTTTACAAGGAATATAGCGCAAAGGAGATTCTTGATTGGATTGGAGGGATCAGAAAGTGGTCCATGAAATAATCAGCATTAGGGAAGTTTGGCTACATTTGATCTTGCGATATTTCTTTTATAACTTTTTTTCATAACAGACAAACGTTGTTTTATGATAATTTTTATTTCACAGTTCAAAGTTTACGATTTAATCCGTAGTTCAATAGTGCCGGTCTGTAGACCAGAGAGGAACCGGCTTGGATACTATTTCTGTCGAGTACGATAATGACCGGTTTGATTGCTGAGTCTTCCTTCTCACCCTTTTCTCGGTGTCTCTGCCAACGTTCCTCGAGTTAACTCCTAATATTACATGATGTTAGCCCAACAAGACCGTTTTTCGTGTAAAACGCAAAGTTATATCTAGGGTAGATTTAATCAATTGAAGTTAATTTTGTGGAAATTATCCCATATGATCAACTGTTTAAGTGTTTTGTTTAAAAGGCAGTAGGGCAAAAGCCGCACTTTCAACCATTTGTACTCGTTTGTTAATGAGATTTCAGAAGAATAAATCAATGTTGACCTTAGTATACGAACCGTGATATCTAGTTATTTTTTTACCAAATCGAATGGTAAGTTGAACTCTAATCAGACGGCACGCTTTCAATCATTTCAAGCCATGGAAATGAAAGAGACACTAAATGAAATTCGAAAAAATGAAGTCTGGATTCTAATTTCCTCACGCTCTATTCAACAATTAAGATTGCTGTTAGTTCGTCAAATGTCATCAAACACGTCAAATGTGCACAAATAAACCAAAAGTAAAATGTAGACTAACTCCAATTACACAGAGGTAAGACACTGGAATAATTGATACGCAACAATGGCTAAACTACAATGTCATTTGATATTTATTTTTCAAGGTTATCTGGTAGATGAATAGACATTTCTCACTGTTGTGTTGCTATAGTAGCGCACGCTTTTATTAGGTAGGAGAATGCAACTATTTCAAGACTTTAAATTAACTTTATCATTACGGTTTATTAAATTTTTGAAGTTTTATTGAAAACACCAATGCCCTTTGTGGTATTCAAAAAAATTCATATATTTGGAATGAAAATGGTGTTCGCTACAATAATAATAATTAAGTCGTTTTGATAACTGATGTACACTTTTAAAAAGTCAAACTGATGAAATCACTAATATTTGAGCCTCCGCTAAGAGAAAATGAGATGCTGAATGTGACAAAATCCATGTCCATAACTAGTGAATGAATTCTGCTCCAAAAATATCTATTCCACCTGTATATTGCTTAATTCAATTTTAAGTAATTAGACGAAGAAGAGTGTAAACCATCACCAAATCTGGTAAATCAAATTTACTAGTACACAACAGAGAGGAAATATTTCCCTTCTTTCCTTGGTAGGCCTAATAAATTACCGCTAAGGAAACGCCAATCTGATGTTAATTTAAGATTCCAAAGAACATTGCTCATCGGTTGATGGAAATGGAATTAAACAGGGATTATTGATCGTAAATTTTGAATAATTACTTTTTAACTATGCGTATATATATATTTATTATTTTTATTATTTAATTATTCATCGTTGTTACAGGGAGTGGCGTGCACGTATGCCAAGTCAGTGAGAGACGCCTCTCGACGCACATTCAGTGATATGGGTGGACACCTGCACTGGTTAAATTTTCTGAAATGCAAAATTGGTAGAATGTAATTCTTTCATAGGACTTACTCCACTGCGCATTCTCTTCGCCGAATTCATATGAATTCGGTGAAATTGTTGTCACATTACTTCTGTGGCAGCATATGACTATTACTTTCCATCATGGTAATTTTGTCGTTGATTTCACTGAAAAAAATATTAGAAACCCTTTAACGACCTAAGGTCCACTCCATGATCACTTAAATATTATCCTAAATGTATTCATCTCCAGAAGCTGAAATATCATGGGTATAATTTTCTGAATGCGCTTTTGGAGGTCTGTTTTTGTTAATTGCAAAACAAAATCTATTATGACTATCAAGATTTGAGTTCCAAATAGTACTTCAAAGACAAGATCTATTAATATATATGAATATAAATTTATTACACCGCTAAGAATAATAAAATGAATGGTGTTCCATTAATAAACAATGAGCACTTTTAATAAGTTGAAAAGACAATATCTTATATGCAAAGCTACTCGAAGATGCTGTTTTTCAAAGTGCATACATAATTTACCCCAAGCATAATATTCTCACAGAGCAAATAATTGCTCCTATTGGAAAAATAAACAAAATACTATTTCCCTTTCCCAAAAACACTACTATCTCACACATTTTTGGATGAGGCTATTGGAAAACATGATTTGTATGAAGGCGTTTATTAGAGAATGCTATTGATAATATTCGGAAAGAAGTAGCGTGGGAGGTCCGTGGTTGGAATCAACCAAGGTATCGACGGTTCCATTATTTATACGTAGATAAGTTGATCGTTTTTCAGCCTTTGTTTGTTAGTTGACAGTCAATAAAAAGTGATTGTATAAGGCTAGGACAGAGGAGTTTCTAGTACGTTGTTTTTTATAAAATGAATTTTTTCTACAGAGGTGCAATAAAATGTCGAACTTTTCTTCCAATCCTTTCCTTATTCTCTACACCTTTATTTAGGTCTCATGTCAACTCAAAAATTTAAAAAATACAATATAATTCTTTTAAAATTACCTTATTTTGATTGGAATGTTGTTACTAACTTCTCTTAAGTCTTTGAGGAAGAGAGGATCCTTACGCCCTGTCAAATAATTGAAGCGGTTAGTAGTGGTTTTAGGCATTTTGAATACAACGAAAATTTGAAGATGATTTACGAGAACTATTCAATTATGCGATGTTTAACGATCTATGTTCGTTGTCCTCCATTAAATATATTCAATGAATCACTTAATAAAAATGAAAAAAAAACTGAAAGGCATACGACTAAATTACGGGTGTTCACTTTTCTTTCACCAGGCCATTTTACTCGATATTGATGAGATCCAGCTGCGTCCACTGACTGTCACCAACATGGAGACTGGCGTCAACATTTAGACCGAGAGTATCTCCTTGTTTACTTATTCCAATCGGCTACTGGCATTTAACCCAATTTTACGATCCATTTACAGTAATGAATGAATGTCCGGAATCCCCTAATCCCACCGTCAGTATTTGAATTCCCATCTACCTTTTTGACAGTCTTGGACCCACACAAATCATTAGAAGCAAAAAAGGCGCCTTGGCTGGCAGTTATCGCCGATAAAGGACAGTTTTCACAATAAACGTAAATTCCTGAGTAGTATTGCAATCTTTCCTTCACAGTTAGTACCGAATTGACCTTGGAGGTTAAAGTAGAACAAAGTAAGCCAACTGAATCGGTCTGCACACACACACACACACATTCACAAAGTCTAAATTTATGCGCACTCCAGCCTTAGGGCTTTCCTTTATAGATGCCATTACTAAATTTTTTTGTAAGTTTATTTCCAATGTTGTGGATAAGTAACATACAATACTACTCTGTCACGAAACGGCTGAATGATTGCGGCGCCAATAGGCTAACTTTTAGCTCTTCTCAAACTGACGGACTGACAGTATCGTAAAATGCACAGAAGAGAGGACTGGTTGAATTTTATTCTTAAATAAGTACGACCATCGGGCAGTATTATTATAGCAATCTTAGGCAAAAGCACTCTAAGGAAAGTATGAAATGGCACTAGCATGCGAGTAGGAACATCAAGTGGCTATAATTTTTCATACAGTCGGATAAGAGGCGTTTGAACTATATTTAAAATATCTGGAATGCCAGACAGTTAGAACATTTGGATGATTAAATTTGAGTGGAATTAGTTTTCAACGGTTGATAAAAGTAGCAATAGGCCACTCGACAACATTCTTTCATTCAGTTGGAATGAAAAATTATCCAATTTTCGACGGACTTTGAAATAAATATGGGCTCTTACAAATATCGCTTATCAGAGTCTCCCGAATCGGAACAATAATGTTAATAGAAAAGATAGGGTGAATGCCATATTACCAAAACTTCAGTTTCTAATTCTGCTATCTAGGCGCATAAAGGAAATAGAATCAAGGTGTGTTTACATCATTGAGAGTTGCGGAGAGTTCATTCCAGTCTTTAGTTGTCTTGACAACAAAAGCAGCGCACCATTGTGAGACCGCTTGGGAATGTGGATTACTCATCCTAATATAAGAAGTCGGCTCTAAAGCCACCAGCTATGATTGCGAGTATCACATATCTGTGTTTAATTTAAGTCTACAGTGTGTGGAGGGTTTGATGAGTGATTTATACTAAAAAAACGCTTCTCACCGCTTCTCCTTTATTCCACTAATGGACTATTTCGGTGACAAACATTAGCACAGGAGGAGAGTATATGAAGCGTGAATGACATCTGTTGCATCCTCAATTCTGGATCTTCTCACAGGACAGCAAAAGTAATTTAAATAAAAGGGGAAAAAATATTTGTTAATGATCACATCTCTGATACTATTTGAGTAGTTGATTGTCTGAATTTGAGCGTTGCTTTCATAACCACTCACATGATGGTTTTCATTGACAAAATAAATTTAGTTTTTATTGGACTGAAATAGAGGATACATGATTAGACGAGACGAATTTTTCAAGGTATGGGAAGCTGGTAATCGATTATCAAAATTGGGAGTTTCACTTTAGTGCAACGAACAGTTTGCATTTAATGAATGAGGAGGGCGCTGAAATGTTACCTTCATATGCTAATGATGCGCCTGTCCGTTGGACCGTCCTAATTTTAGTAAGCTGTAATTTGGAAATTGATAGAACAGACGGATTCCGTCTAAGAACAGTTGCGTTCATTTGTTTCTTATAAAGTGGACATTTTAGCAAAAAAAACAAGTTTTAATTTGTTCGAAACAGTTAGAAACGTATATCCAAATTGAACATAGGTCAAAAGATTAGGCATTGGCCCCACTTCGCACTCTTAACAAATCTGTAAGAAGGTGGAAGCTAGATTTTAAATTGATAATACGAATAAAATCAACAGATCACAGTTTGCATCACTCCAAACAAAGGAGTTGCGAATTTGTGGATATATTTTATATCTAATTCCGAGTGTCTTTTCGCAGTCGTTTCTCGTTAATCCGATCATTTCTTTATAGTTATCAAGTATACCCGTAGTTCAAATTCAACTTTCAAAATTTTTACTGAAGAATTGTTTGCTTGCCACTCTTAAGAAGATGGATGATTATATAGCAGAGGAATTCAGGCAAATTTGCATGCATATAGATATATAAAAATACGCAATAAATTCAAAAAAAATTTAATTAAATACTAGTTAATGAAGAGAACTTAACAATAGGTGTAAAATGTCCGGAGGATTATGTAGATAAATGAGCAAACACTTATCTTTTCAAAAGCCTGTTAATAGGGTGGATACAAATACGATTGGAATGATATCCTAAAAAGATTTGTAGAATAATTGAAAGAGCCTTAAATTGATTTACTAAATTTGATAAAAAGTGGTTAACCATGTCTGCGACTATAATATTAATCTCTCAAAGCAACAAACACCTTTGACAGCTCATACGAAAGTTTATGAAATGATTGATTTGTAGAGCCTTAAATTGAATTACCCAACTAGGACTTAGTTACATCAAATAGTTCCCTCAACAAAAAGTGATATTCACTTTTTACTTGCTTCTCAATATTAATATCCAAAATTGACAAGATCTAAGTTGTCGTAACAATCATAGTTATACATGCCATACTCTGTTATAAAACATCGCAAGTTTTGATTTGAGCATTTTAGCTCAGTCAATCACTAGTTGCCACTTTCAAAAGCATGGTATGTGAGTGCAAGATTCACTAACCAATCTAATTACATCCCACTCCCCCCTCCCTCTCCCCAACCCCCCTCCCAGAGATCGAGTAAGTTGAGTAAATTGAGTTGCATATTCGATAATTCGGAGGCAGCTTAGGTTTGCTCCTTTTTTTGGCAATTTCTAGGCAAACACTTCTGTGAATTTGTCATTTACATTTTGGCCTACTCATGTTGGACAATGCTAGAGCATCCAACTCCCTACATTTTATGACCCTCCATTCCAGTTTATTTAATGCTTCACAAGGTGTCAACAATGGTAACATCTTATACTTTTCTTCAATGAGAATGGTTTATGCTGACTATTCTCTGTATGCCTGTGGAAATCAATCCAAATCACTTATATTGGACATAGAAAAGAAGTGTTCACGTAGTTAAGCCTCAAAGCTTATTTTCAATTTTGGGATTACTAACTGCGCTCTCTGCTCCAGTTTGAAGAAGGTAGATAAAATGGTGTTCAAAAATATAACTTATTCAAAATTTCCAACAATGATATTTTAACAGCCAATCTGCTTGTTGAAAACTACAGTTGGGGTTTAGCTTCGACGGTGGGGGAAATTATCTAAGCCCTTCCTCCTCGTAAGTTACATCTGACTTCAATTTCATGAGATTAGGGAAAACGGAGGGAGGAGGTGGGGGTAGGGGGTGGGGGTCCTGAGGTGAGCGCTCATACGGAAGAGGAGTCGGCATTGATGTTTCTCGCCCTCTCTCATTCCCTCGATTTAGTGTAAGCTTTTTGGATTCTGCACTTTATCTACGTCTTAAATTGCATTACCTCAGTGGTAGAATCTCCTAGTTGGTAGGTCTCCCAGAAGAGAAGAAACAGACGTATACCGTGGAAAACGTTTATTTAGTTGGCGTGCTGGCATACAAGCTTGATGTCCTAACGTGCTAGCGTGCTGTCTATCGCTGCGTGTTGTATGACGTGGAAATTAGTCATTATATACACTTTATGGTAGTTGACCTCACATGACTTGGGTCATTGATTGGTCGGGTAATCGTGTACTGGAATTGACCATTGACTGATCGCATTGGCATTGATCATTGATTGGTTGATAGGCTTCTGCATTTGTCATGCTAAAGTTGCGCTCCCACAGTGTTTACCTTCCCCTCGTCTGTTCGATTATAAAATTGTTCGGGTTAACGATTATAAAGAAATTTAATAATTCAAATTTGAATGTTTTTATTTTTATGTAAACGATCTTTGAAAATTGCTTCAAGGAAGTGAAGCATAATAATATTAAAATGAAAGAGAAGTTGCAAATGTCTATCAGTTCCCAATAATGCTGTGGTCAAGTGAGTGTCACTTACTGATTAATCAAAATTTCTATATTTTACAATTAGGTCTTCTATTAAGTTGTGCATTTAACAACTTGACTTTATTAATTTCACTAAATACGATGCTTTTAACTACTTGTAAGTTGTCCTTAAAGCTGAGCTGGCAATCGTAAAAGCTGAGGTGTTTACACATACAGAAACCATTTCCCCAAAATAGCCAAAAACCATATCACTTAAGCGTACTTTAACACGTCTCGTCAATTAACGCTCAAAGCACTGCGTGCTGAGAGATGTCTGTTTCGAAAAAAATTAGTTCACAAGTAAAGGGGAGTTTAAGAACATTTGCTGTCATAGATAAAGTGCAGAATCCAAAAAGGCTTACACTAAATCGAGGGAATGAGAGAGGGCGAGAAACATCAATGCCGACTCCTCTTCCGTATGAGCGCTCACCTCAGGACCCCCACCCCCTACCCCCACCTCCTCCCTCCGTTTTCCCTAATCTCATGAAATTGAAGTCAGATGTAACTTACGAGGAGGAAGGGCTTAGATAATTTCCCCCACCGTCGAAGCTAAACCCCAACTGTAGTTTTCAACAAGCAGATTGGCTGTTAAAATATCATTGTTGGAAATTTTGAATAAGTTATATTTTTGAACACCATTTTATCTACCTTCTTCAAACTGGAGCAGAGAGCGCAGTTAGTAATCCCAAAATTGAAAATAAGCTTTGAGGCTTAACTACGTGAACACTTCTTTTCTATGTCCAATATAAGTGATTTGGATTGATTTCCACAGGCATACAGAGAATAGTCAGCATAAACCATTCTCATTGAAGAAAAGTATAAGATGTTACCATTGTTGACACCTTGTGAAGCATTAAATAAACTGGAATGGAGGGTCATAAAATGTAGGGAGTTGGATGCTCTAGCATTGTCCAACATGAGTAGGCCAAAATGTAAATGACAAATTCACAGAAGTGTTTGCCTAGAAATTGCCAAAAAAAGGAGCAAACCTAAGCTGCCTCCGAATTATCGAATATGCAACTCAATTTACTCAACTTACTCGATCTCTGGGAGGGGGGTTGGGGAGAGGGAGGGGGGAGTGGGATGTAATTAGATTGGTTAGTGAATCTTGCACTCACATACCATGCTTTTGAAAGTGGCAACTAGTGATTGACTGAGCTAAAATGCTCAAATCAAAACTTGCGATGTTTTATAACAGAGTATGGCATGTATAACTATGATTGTTACGACAACTTAGATCTTGTCAATTTTGGATATTAATATTGAGAAGCAAGTAAAAAGTGAATATCACTTTTTGTTGAGGGAACTATTTGATGTAACTAAGTCCTAGTTGGGTAATTCAATTTAAGGCTCTACAAATCAATCATTTCATAAACTTTCGTATGAGCTGTCAAAGGTGTTTGTTGCTTTGAGAGATTAATATTATAGTCGCAGACATGGTTAACCACTTTTTATCAAATTTAGTAAATCAATTTAAGGCTCTTTCAATTATTCTACAAATCTTTTTAGGATATCATTCCAATCGTATTTGTATCCACCCTATTAACAGGCTTTTGAAAAGATAAGTGTTTGCTCATTTATCTACATAATCCTCCGGACATTTTACACCTATTGTTAAGTTCTCTTCATTAACTAGTATTTAATTAAATTTTTTTTGAATTTATTGCGTATTTTTATATATCTATATGCATGCAAATTTGCCTGAATTCCTCTGCTATATAATCATCCATCTTCTTAAGAGTGGCAAGCAAACAATTCTTCAGTAAAAATTTTGAAAGTTGAATTTGAACTACGGGTATACTTGATAACTATAAAGAAATGATCGGATTAACGAGAAACGACTGCGAAAAGACACTCGGAATTAGATATAAAATATATCCACAAATTCGCAACTCCTTTGTTTGGAGTGATGCAAACTGTGATCTGTTGATTTTATTCGTATTATCAATTTAAAATCTAGCTTCCACCTTCTTACAGATTTGTTAAGAGTGCGAAGTGGGGCCAATGCCTAATCTTTTGACCTATGTTCAATTTGGATATACGTTTCTAACTGTTTCGAACAAATTAAAACTTGTTTTTTTTGCTAAAATGTCCACTTTATAAGAAACAAATGAACGCAACTGTTCTTAGACGGAATCCGTCTGTTCTATCAATTTCCAAATTACAGCTTACTAAAATTAGGACGGTCCAACGGACAGGCGCATCATTAGCATATGAAGGTAACATTTCAGCGCCCTCCTCATTCATTAAATGCAAACTGTTCGTTGCACTAAAGTGAAACTCCCAATTTTGATAATCGATTACCAGCTTCCCATACCTTGAAAAATTCGTCTCGTCTAATCATGTATCCTCTATTTCAGTCCAATAAAAACTAAATTTATTTTGTCAATGAAAACCATCATGTGAGTGGTTATGAAAGCAACGCTCAAATTCAGACAATCAACTACTCAAATAGTATCAGAGATGTGATCATTAACAAATATTTTTTCCCCTTTTATTTAAATTACTTTTGCTGTCCTGTGAGAAGATCCAGAATTGAGGATGCAACAGATGTCATTCACGCTTCATATACTCTCCTCCTGTGCTAATGTTTGTCACCGAAATAGTCCATTAGTGGAATAAAGGAGAAGCGGTGAGAAGCGTTTTTTTAGTATAAATCACTCATCAAACCCTCCACACACTGTAGACTTAAATTAAACACAGATATGTGATACTCGCAATCATAGCTGGTGGCTTTAGAGCCGACTTCTTATATTAGGATGAGTAATCCACATTCCCAAGCGGTCTCACAATGGTGCGCTGCTTTTGTTGTCAAGACAACTAAAGACTGGAATGAACTCTCCGCAACTCTCAATGATGTAAACACACCTTGATTCTATTTCCTTTATGCGCCTAGATAGCAGAATTAGAAACTGAAGTTTTGGTAATATGGCATTCACCCTATCTTTTCTATTAACATTATTGTTCCGATTCGGGAGACTCTGATAAGCGATATTTGTAAGAGCCCATATTTATTTCAAAGTCCGTCGAAAATTGGATAATTTTTCATTCCAACTGAATGAAAGAATGTTGTCGAGTGGCCTATTGCTACTTTTATCAACCGTTGAAAACTAATTCCACTCAAATTTAATCATCCAAATGTTCTAACTGTCTGGCATTCCAGATATTTTAAATATAGTTCAAACGCCTCTTATCCGACTGTATGAAAAATTATAGCCACTTGATGTTCCTACTCGCATGCTAGTGCCATTTCATACTTTCCTTAGAGTGCTTTTGCCTAAGATTGCTATAATAATACTGCCCGATGGTCGTACTTATTTAAGAATAAAATTCAACCAGTCCTCTCTTCTGTGCATTTTACGATACTGTCAGTCCGTCAGTTTGAGAAGAGCTAAAAGTTAGCCTATTGGCGCCGCAATCATTCAGCCGTTTCGTGACAGAGTAGTATTGTATGTTACTTATCCACAACATTGGAAATAAACTTACAAAAAAATTTAGTAATGGCATCTATAAAGGAAAGCCCTAAGGCTGGAGTGCGCATAAATTTAGACTTTGTGAATGTGTGTGTGTGTGTGTGCAGACCGATTCAGTTGGCTTACTTTGTTCTACTTTAACCTCCAAGGTCAATTCGGTACTAACTGTGAAGGAAAGATTGCAATACTACTCAGGAATTTACGTTTATTGTGAAAACTGTCCTTTATCGGCGATAACTGCCAGCCAAGGCGCCTTTTTTGCTTCTAATGATTTGTGTGGGTCCAAGACTGTCAAAAAGGTAGATGGGAATTCAAATACTGACGGTGGGATTAGGGGATTCCGGACATTCATTCATTACTGTAAATGGATCGTAAAATTGGGTTAAATGCCAGTAGCCGATTGGAATAAGTAAACAAGGAGATACTCTCGGTCTAAATGTTGACGCCAGTCTCCATGTTGGTGACAGTCAGTGGACGCAGCTGGATCTCATCAATATCGAGTAAAATGGCCTGGTGAAAGAAAAGTGAACACCCGTAATTTAGTCGTATGCCTTTCAGTTTTTTTTTCATTTTTATTAAGTGATTCATTGAATATATTTAATGGAGGACAACGAACATAGATCGTTAAACATCGCATAATTGAATAGTTCTCGTAAATCATCTTCAAATTTTCGTTGTATTCAAAATGCCTAAAACCACTACTAACCGCTTCAATTATTTGACAGGGCGTAAGGATCCTCTCTTCCTCAAAGACTTAAGAGAAGTTAGTAACAACATTCCAATCAAAATAAGGTAATTTTAAAAGAATTATATTGTATTTTTTAAATTTTTGAGTTGACATGAGACCTAAATAAAGGTGTAGAGAATAAGGAAAGGATTGGAAGAAAAGTTCGACATTTTATTGCACCTCTGTAGAAAAAATTCATTTTATAAAAAACAACGTACTAGAAACTCCTCTGTCCTAGCCTTATACAATCACTTTTTATTGACTGTCAACTAACAAACAAAGGCTGAAAAACGATCAACTTATCTACGTATAAATAATGGAACCGTCGATACCTTGGTTGATTCCAACCACGGACCTCCCACGCTACTTCTTTCCGAATATTATCAATAGCATTCTCTAATAAACGCCTTCATACAAATCATGTTTTCCAATAGCCTCATCCAAAAATGTGTGAGATAGTAGTGTTTTTGGGAAAGGGAAATAGTATTTTGTTTATTTTTCCAATAGGAGCAATTATTTGCTCTGTGAGAATATTATGCTTGGGGTAAATTATGTATGCACTTTGAAAAACAGCATCTTCGAGTAGCTTTGCATATAAGATATTGTCTTTTCAACTTATTAAAAGTTATATTTTTGAACACCATTTTATCTACCTTCTTCAAACTGGAGCAGAGAGCGCAGTTAGTAATCCAATGATTCCGGGAAAAGTGAGTAGTGTTGGAATAGTCATGGCAAGAGCAAAGAAGCTTGCTTATAATGAGTTTCAATTGAGTTAAGAACTGTATCACATGAGTTGGAATTTATAATATGAAGATCTGATAATCCAAGGAGCCACTTTAGCCATCCAACAATAGAACGCTCTTGAAAGCCCCGTCAAATTGTCTACTTCTATTATATTACATTCCAGTAAAATCAATTAAGTTTGAGATAGACTTTATCCATAAATATCCTATAACATAATAATAAATTGCTAGGACCAATTGAAAGTATTATGAAATTCATAAAAAGCCTCTAAAGACGTGTCGTTTTATGTTGGGTTGGTATATATAGATAGACGACCAGAATACTTGATGATGGCTCAACCCTACTCTACTCGCCACGTCTCCAATGGAAGTTATCATTCGAATGCCACACTAACTGAATAAATTTAAAAAAAGACAAATTAATAGGCTTTTAAAAGTCTGACGTGTTAAGAAAAGTCTAAAAGAACCCATTTCTAAAAATTCAAAATGGTAACGAATAGGGCATTACTAATTGAAGTAAATGCAAATAGCGCGTCCCTTTTGAAATTGTATAAGAAACGTGGATAGACGACTGTTTTGAAATGCTCGGTAGAGCCACGTTTACCTTGAGAAGAAGCTAACTCTAACCGTAAAAAAACAGCTATAGATTTGAAAAAAATGAATCTAATATTTTTTACCATAAATGAGCTATGTAATGATCGTAAGTGAGGGCAATAATTCCGAAACCTGCAAATTTTCCCTCTTTAAACATTCTCTTCTGATGCTCTGATTTATGCAACACGTTCTAATTCATTATTAGCCGACTAATTTAAAATTACTTTAGGAAAATGGGAGGATGGAATGAAAAATTAGTACCTACATAGCTTATTTACTTGTCCCTTTTGTAAGCCAAGCATCCCTTACAAAACACCTTTAAAGAGCATTCATAAATTGCTTTGTCTACATTTTACCATCAAGAAGCCGACATCTGGGACAAAAGAGGGTGGAAAGCAAGTTCTAGTTGTTGGAACGAAAACTTATTACGGTTCAACTCCTACCATGTACAGCAATAACATAGTCCATAGTGGTTTGCATAGACAATTTACGAGAGATAAATGCTATTTCCAGTAATAATGGGAGGGCAATGTAAAAAAAATCGATTTTGTCAGGGAAAAATAGTTTGATTACTCTGTGCAATCGGATTTTCTTCTTAACACTTCCGCTTGCAAACCGCGCATTCCGCGTGGAACTTCGTCTTCGATTAGGCTTGGAGAACTCTTGGTGGATTAGAATTCTATTCTGAAGACCTATTCCTTTTTCAGAAAGGTATTCTTAGAAAATATTATCCTCTTTACTATCTCTTTTGAAGATTTACCATCAAATCTTGGATGAGCAGTCGTACAGTAATTCTAAAGCGCACCCTTCGAATTTCCATCCTTAGCTTGATCCCCCTTTCCATATAGTATAGATCATGGAGCTTGTTTTTTGCTGCCTGGAATAGAAGAATGCATTTACCTTTGGTTTTAATAGAAGATCGCCATTCTTGGTCTTCCCAAACAGCATTCACCTTTAATACTGCTCTGGTTTAAATAAATATCACATGAATTAGTTACGGATGCGGCTTCCATTCATTCGTCTTCTTTCTGCTCGCCTTTGTCACACATTCGTAAAGATTCTGCGAATCCTCATTCCCCCTCATGTCCATCTTCAAGCTGACTATTGGTTCTATTGCGTTACTGGCCGCTGGTTTAACATTTTGAGTGAAATTCTTCCTGGATTTCGGTCTCGTTCACCACATTGTTAGCTTCCGTTCTCGTTTATCACACAAATTGCAAATCTGAGATTGGTACTAGTAGAGTGTGCCAAATTACAAATAATTAAATAGCCAGCATTCAGTTAGAATTTTATTGTGAATTTAAACACTATGAGATACAGTTTCAATAGAGATCTCTTACATCAAATTCGTTTCACTGGCCAGTGTTAGAAGATTTCTGCTGATTTAAATTATTTTCATTAACAATGCAATCCTAACTAATTTTGCCACTTGCTACGAGTATTCTGGAGATTTAACAATATTAATCAGTTCGGAAAAGTTATCGAAGTCCCCTAAAATTAACAGACATTTGAAATGGTGCTTCGAAATGTAAATTCGCAAAATTCAAAAGCACTATTGTGTGACTAGCATAAGTAATGGACTCTGCACCACGCCCTCTTTTGGGAGAAATACGGAAGATTTTTCACGAATCAATTCGGAAGAATTGAAATGCTTTCCTCAACCTTTACGTCCTAAGTTGTTCTTGAGTGAATGACACGTTTGAATCCTCTCATCCTAGGTATCAGCGAAATCGTTTCGGTAGAAATCTTTCCACTTTTCAAACCACTTGGTAATGTTTTGACCATGTTCAATAACTTGCCGGATCAGAGAATTTGGATGGAGCTTGGGTAAGAGAAAAAATCGGTGTTTCGGTTTCCGTGTGTTAATTGATGAAGTAATTAAATACTTTTATCCAGAAAAGAAATTAAGGTGAAATGTAAACATGTTACTTAAGACCATTATTGATTTATAAAATTTTACAATACTCCAAAATGATGGATCATGGACGCATATAGCACGAGGAATATAGAATTTTTTTTCTTAATTCTGTGTTTATCATGGAGTTAGAAGTTTGGGAATATTGGAGGCCCCTAAAGGTTATGACATTAATAAATTGAGGGAACCGTTCTTGTAGTCTCATAAAATTTCCTGTTGTTTCTTCAAAAGAAGTTCATTCTTCCTCAATGATAAATTACCTTAAAAGGAAATAGATTTAAATTTTTTGTAAATATTCAAATTACCATCTACTTTTAATATTTCGTCATCATCATTTTAATACTCCCATTTTTCGTCGCTCAATCTAAATTAATGATTTTTACCTAAATGGAAAGTGTGAAAATTTGGGAATTTGAGTAAATAAGTGAATTTAGAGTGGGATAGAGATAATTGGGATTGCTAGATCAGTCTCTCCTAATTCAGCCTCCTCGACCACATTGGTTTGGAAGAAGTGTGATGAATTGACGTGTGCTCCAATCCTACTACTTCACTCCGGTTATTCCACAACTCTTACTCTCAATTTGGTAAACGTCTGGACTTACCTCTCCCCCCCCCTCCCCCTCCCCCTCCTTCCCGTCCCAGTCCTCATATGGACTTCTCTATGTGTGCTTTTCAACAATAAAGTTTAATAAAGAAGTAAAGTGTTATATTTCTGCCTCTCCGTTTAATAGGATTAATATTACTTGAGACGTCCTTAAGATATAACGCTAATTACTAATTTGAGTATAAAGCATCATGGTACTAGTCGTTCCTTTAACGAAAATACGGGACTTACTAATTTATCACCTAGGTATGATCGAAAATAAAATTATTTGTACAAGGTAAACTTAATTTAATTGCGCTGATGAAGTGTCCTTGTGATTATCTTTTATCACACGCAATTTCAAAGCGTGAAGGAAAAGGTACTGGTTCATTATTGGAGACATTAAATACAAGAACAGTGTTAATAAGGTGCTTAGCTCAGTGAAAGTACATTAGTAAATTTTATGTCATTTTAACCATGGTGTCAAGGGTAAATGCGTTGGCTTATGTAAATGAATTTTGCCAAGCCCTTAAGACCCTAAATACTGTAATTTTTTAAATCCTATCTTCTAGATTGATTATCCTTTCACCATTTTTGTCAAGTGAAACTCAATTTCATTTCAGAGTTATTAATAGGACTAAACTGAAATAACTATTTTAATAAAGAGTTGAAACAGGAGCGATGCCATAGAACCTGTCAACTTGATAAAGTCGTGTCATTTTCCTTCGATCACTAATCCTAAACAAGGTCTAAGTTTAAATTGAGAATGCGAATCATTCATTGATTAATCAACTTTCTTATTTAGAGCGTACTTCGTGTCTTCGTTTTAAATTTTATTATTTTACTGCCCAAATTTCTGAACTCTGTCCATGCTCTTTGAGCAAATTCACTATTGCAAAGTTCAGAGTTTAACAACGAATGGATTTATTTGGGTGGTCAGTCGTCTACTCTTCCAATTTTTTTCTAATTTTGGATTTTAGGAAATTGCCAGAGAACTGATGTTATGAACTTGTGTTCATAGATGTAAACAAATATGGCAGTAATTTTCCAATCCCTAGTATTTCTATAAGGTCCTTTGGTCTTAGTGAAGCGATATTTTTCAGTTGGGCCAAATATTTTAGCCATTGCCTGGTTTATTAAATCATGATAAGAGTTGAAATGATTAAATAGTCACTCAAGCAGGAAATAGCATCTAATTTCCCGTCTCATTTGTGTCAAGGTACTATTTAAAGCTGTCAGGCGGAAATAGTAAAACCAATTCAAACGGGAAGTGTTATCGGCATAAAATAAAACCGTTTATTTCAAATAACCAAAATACGGAACACATACAGCGTACAATTTATTTATTGCAAAGGGGGAGTGGCAGAGAAAACATGATGTAAGGAGGACAAAGTGACTTAGCAAAAGTCTTGCAAGCAACAAGCAAGATATTCTCATAACCCCCAAAAGGTAGGCAAGTGAGAGCATTCGATATAACAAGCAAATCTTGCCAGCGGATAGACATTGCGTGAGTTCGAAAAAGCGATTCCATTTCTACCCTTTTCGGCTGGAGACAAAAACACTGTTGCTTGCTGTTTAAATCGTTTTTTTTACGGGTGAGACTGTGTAAATTTTCTTATAAAAAACAGATGGACCGAATTTGTAGGGTCATATTCCTCAATTAGACCCAGTTTGTTAATCTACTAACTAACAAGTAAATACATGGAGTTGGTTCACTTTTTTACAGGAAAACTTCGGATATAATCGAGAAACTTGAATTCCAAGAAGACTAAGGCCAGTGGGTAAGGATTGAAGAAAAGTAACTAGGATCTCCTCTCGTATTAAATTACAGCAGAATTAACAAGCACTGATCTCGTGGGCTCTGAGTCATTAAAGGAACTCAAATTTACCATTTCAATTATATTCAGTAGACCTGAGCTCATTTCTAACGTTTACCTAACGTCAAGGCAGTGTGTCTTTACATCTTCAAAAAAAATAGCCTAAAAGAACGGGGGTTTCATTTTGATGTTTGTTCACCTTGATTTTATGCCTAGAATGACACCTGGGTTTCAGTACAAACTCCCGTTGAGGCAAAGTAGCTTGTGTATGATTTCTTATTTAGATCACTTGTGTCCAACAATGCTAAACTTTATGAAATACACAATTCTTATTCTTTTCGGGGTCTTCCGGGGCTCCTTGTGCAGTATCTAATACATTACGGTCACATTGCGGATGGTATTTTGATACGTGGCGTTTCCGCCAACCGTCTCTTTAACAAGACTTGGGTTTGGCCCTTGTGCATCCTCCTGAAGCACTACTGTTGTAGAACATTGATCTCATAAATATTGCAAAGCACTGCTTTGTTATACGCAAACATTCGTACGCAGTTGGCTGCTCGCTCACTCATATTTTCACCTTAAATCCCTTGAGGTTGAATTTGCATTAATATGGACGGGAATTGGCATTGCTGACTGTATTAGCCATATCGACCTGGTTAAATAACCATACATCAGGTTTCGTTCTAATTCGTCTTGTTAACTGTTGAGACAAGATAGGGTTGGAGGACTAAATGGAGTATTTATAGCAACCCACAAGCGAATTCTTCGACATTCAGGCTTGGCAGAAGGGAAGACTATAACCTTGCTTTCATCAGACGTACCTGGCGTTATTGTAAAACCATTGGCTGCAAAAATATCTCGATAAGCCTTGCCTTGATTTCTACTACGTTAAATTAGAAGTTCTTTTCCTAAGAAGAGCATCACTGGTGAACTGAGTTACGATTCTTTATGTGTAATTTTAGATATAAATAAAATCGATTTCATTAGGTTAACCCTTTAATGCCCGAATTATTTTTTAAAAAATGTACCCACCCACACTTACAGGTGTCTCACGGGTGTCGAAGTGATGATTTTTGGTGGTATCAAGCGAAGGCTATAGACGTATTGAACATGCTTCAAACGGCAATAACGCCTTCTGTTACGAGTCTGGTATCAATGGAGCTTATTTTGAAAGAGGACCGTACGGTCCTACAGGGCGTTAAAGGGTTAAAGTAGCATTGGTTGCTAAATTTAGTCTCCGACCTGATCATATGCTCTGCTCTACTCACATCTTTGTCCGTCTGTGCGTCAGGGGCTAAATTTCCATGTGAGAGTATCTTTATTCTTCATACGCTACTATTGTCTACGCCTCTTCCGTAACCATCTGCGTGACACCCTTTCGGGCAACACTGTGGTTTGCTCAGGCTTTCTATTGGTTTGCTTTACCCTTTGTCGTATAAATTACTTTTAAGTGCTACTTGGGAGATCCCACTTGTGCATGTCCCTCCGTAAGGCGTACCTTCTCATTGTCTTGTTTATGACTGTCATTTTTTATTCTTTTTAGTGCCCTTTTCAATGCACGTGCCTCCAATTCAACTCCATTTTTGGTACTAGGTTATTTAATTGTTAGGGGTTTGTCGGATTATACTCCGGATGTTATATTCGTCACTAAGGACAGTTCACAATGCAAATTACTAAAAATCAATTAATCATTACTGCACTTTATTATTACTATTATTATTATTATCTTGAGGTGAGTCAAAATAATATGAATTAACTTACCTCCAAATAATAAAGTGAATTGCTAACTGCTTCCCGGCACCCAATCTTTTGATGTATGTTTGTTTCATATGCACCCTTTTATTATTTGTGAGACACATTTGTACTAATGCGTTAAGGTAACATAAATTACAAACCATCGCTCTTAACAAATAACATCTACCACAACTTTTACTCCTTAGACTTTATGGAAATCTCTAGCTTTGTAGTCACAGTCTTTGAATTTCATTTTCCTCCCGCTTTCAAAGTAAATAACGTACAGAAGGCTATTTGAAGGCTATTGTAAATCCTATTCAACATTTTGGGTTAATAGCTTTAGCGAAGACGTAAATGAGACAAGTTCAAGTTCGCCAATCTCTTTTTGTGTCCCATGCCAAGAACTTTTCAAGTGTGTCTTTCAATTCTGCAAGAGGTCCTTCGCATGTAAAACTATGTATGTGATAGAATACATTCCGTTTACTGTAATGTTGGGACACGGAAACACAGAGTGGGTGGGACCAAATAAAATTCATCGGTATAGCAGAGGCAGAGTATTAAAACTGACAACTTGGGGCATTAGCCAATATTAATTATTTGCATTATTAATTCGTTTTTGCTGAATAATATTGTTTGACTACAATATCCTCCCAAACATGACTCAATCCTTTAACTAAATGTAAATTTAGATTTCTTGGTTGCCGTCATGACAGATTTGGGGATTTAGGTTTAAATGAATTTTAAAACGTAGATAATCCTATTGTAGGCACCAAAAATTTTTATTGAATCCATTATCGATTTCAATTGGTGTTATTTTTGCTGTAACGAATAAGCAGCATCACTGCACGAGTGCACACGTGCATCTGAACCGAAAGGCGCGCTCTTCGTGGGAACCAATCAGGATGGAGCAATGCAACAAAGCTATGGGGTGTGTGTGACCAGTAGAGCTCAAGACGACATCATCATTCCCTCGTGTGTGTGTACCGGTCTATCAAGTGAGCGAGGACGTCACTGCTACAAAGAATAGTTTTCCTATTCTACTAAAAAACCGATCTCTTCGTGGTTTCTAGAATATACGCAATGGATACATATGACTCTTTACCTCTGATGGATTATGTTCAACGAGCTTTCCCGCTATAAAAGGCTCCATTCCCAGGTATGTGGACCATGATCTAAGTGGTCAGATAAATATTTGATCTCAGACTCTAATTATTAATTTCTCATATTATTTTGACAAATTACTTTCAATGTGTCTGCATTTTAAATTAAAAGAGATCTTTTGGTGAAATTTTTAATCTAGCAAAAGCTCTAATCTTTTTAAAAAATGAAAAATGTTTAAACTACAATATACTTCCCACAATGTGTTTTTTATGCTTGAATATTTATTTCAAGATAAAATTTTAAACACGTTTGGTTTAAACGATGTGATTTTTATACTGAAATACACTGTGCATTCACCACAATGGGCTATGCAAAACGATGAATAGAAATAAAAGTATTTGTGATTGTTATCAAGATAGGGCGATGGTCCGGACAATTTCTTGCAAGTTATTTTGCATAGAATTAGAAAATCTGGTGACCTAATTGCCTATATTGGATAAAAAGAAACTAAAAAATTAGACCTGTTTAATTTAATAGATGATCTTTATTGCAATAATAGGTAAATTTAAATAAATTTAAAACATCGTTAGGTATTTGAAAAAATATCATTTTGCCCAATTACAGTGTGCTTATTAATAAACAAAGTTTTCATTTATCCAAATTTTGTAGCGAAAGCATAAACTAATGACTTTGAATTTCATCAGATTTCATAGTAGTTTATTTGCAAATTCTTTATAATGAATGAACCACTGCTAAACCCAAGTAATATCAATTTGCCAATATGTATATTCTGGAATCTTATTTGGGCATTTTATCCTTTAAGCGTCAAACTAATATATAATGAGAATTTTGTGTTTGAAGCGGCTCAACTATGCCATTTTATAGGCTTTTATTAGCGGATAACCGCCCCCCCCCCCCCCCCCAACTGTCACGTTTTTCTTCGTTCAGACATCTTAAAAGCTGTCGTAAGTTAATAATGAATGCGTTTGAGTAGAGATTTAAACTTTACTTTTATGCTTCTGATCACTGGCAGATGTGACGCATTTTACCTTAACAATCGGTTAGAGAGGAAAAAACACCATTGTGTAGCAGAATAAATAAGTTCAGCGATACCTTCAAAACGTAGTTGCTTTTAAAGGTGAATTAGAGCCACATTTGTACATGATTATTATTCGTATCAGAGCAAAACCTTAGCAGACATCTCCAACTCAAAATCAAAAATGAAAAAGTTACTCAGTACTTGATAAGTAAAAGATTGTAAACAATAGGGGGAGGTTGAATCACGGTGGGCTAACAAAAGCTCATAAACACTGGCACTTTCCCTCCTATTTAGTAGAGCAATAGTTCCTTGAGTGTGATTTATTCTCATTGGCGATGCCGAGAAGCAAATTTAAACGGCTATAAAGCTCTAGGAAGTTGGTCTAAAATATGGTAGTTTTTCGATTGAGCAAGGTCTTTGCTGATTTCCTCCATTGGACGAAGTTTTCCTATTTGTTGCACTTCACTGCATTACATACCAATTATGCCACTTTACAATTGTCTTAATTTTTCTTGCGTAATCGAATTTTCGCCTTTACAATTGTTTTCGTAAACCGAAGCACATAAATTAGGAGCATCCTATTCAATACAAATTTCATTTTCCTCTTAGACGAAACTCGCTTTGATTTGGCTTTAAAGGCATTTTTGCTTTAAAGCCAAATTTTTTCTTTTTTTGGAAAGTGTCTATAAATGAGAATCTTTTTTTTAGGTTAAAGACAAGATCATTTTGCGCGAATTTTTGGAAAAAGAACGCTAAAAGTGATTCCCCGAAGCGACAGTATTTATTCCACATAAGATTTGAGGGCAGAAAAGCACAATGGCAAATCACGTCCTCATTTTGTTTTGTGGAAGACATTAAAAAAAAACCCTCATTTAATCTGTACATTTATTTCACTGTTAATCATTTTAATTACCGCCAATGCCAAGTTTTCTAGTTTTGAGATTTAGCATTAAGATATGTTTACAAAAAAAGCAACTTTGTTTAACAGTTAAATGAAAAAAAATCACTGAACCCAAGGTTGTTTAAACCATTCCACCTAAAACGCCTCTTTCCTAATTTTGTTGTGAAAAATTTGCTTTCTTAAATAACTTGATCTTTCATATATTTAATATTCCTTAAAAAAATATTTAAACCGTTACAATGATTTAACGCAAGCATTCTTTTTATAAAGTCATATATTAAAATTTCCCACGTCATATTATACTACTAGTTAAATACTTACATCAGTATTAGTTAATCACGTTTAAAAATTTTATTTGCAGTTTAACGACAGGTATCAAATGAACTCATGCAATCTGCAAGTTACCTTGGGTCAATCATTCTCATTTTGCAAGCTATATTGGAAACGTCCAGCCAGGGAATCTCAATTTGGAAACCTGACTCAGATGATAATTGGGCTCCGTCCTCCCAATCTATCCGCTATTCAAAATGGGCTGAAGAACGACGTTCAACTTCAACCACCCGGGCATATTTCCGAACTACAACACCCGGGTCCCCAGAAATTGAAAAAGTCTTTCGAATTTATAATGCCACTGACCTTCTCTTTCGCTACCACGAAGCGGAGAAAAAACAAAAAGGAAATGGCTCTAGATCATCTTTCAACACTCCAATATTCGAAACCACCACAAACATTCCACCTCTGACTAAACCAAATGGATTAGCACACGCGGATGTCGTTGTATATGGAAAGGCTTCCACTGTAATAATTATAATACTAACTGTAATCGCTTCAAGTGTCACTATTGGAGGTAATGTATTGGTTCTGGCTGCTTTCTACCTTGAAAGGACTCTTAGAATTCCAACAAACTACTTCATCGCTTCTCTGGCTGTCACCGATGTTTTGATTGGTATCTTTTCTATGAATTTGTACACTCTATATCTTCTTCTTGGGTACTGGCCACTTGGCCGAGAGCTCTGTGATCTCTGGTTGGGATTAGACCATACACTCTGTCTTACCAGTCAATATACAGTCTTTTTCATAACTCTCGATCGGTTCTTTTCCGTCAAAATCCCAGCAAAGTATCGAAATTGGCGAACTGGAAATAAGATTCTTATTATGATTGCAATAACGTGGATTCTGCCGTCATCTATATTTTTCACAACTCTTCTTGGATGGCCCCATTTTAGTGAAAGCAACTTCGTCCGACAGAAACTGGAATGTTATGCCGAGTTCTCGAGTAATCCTATGTTTAATACTATTCTTACAATAACCTATTTCTGGATAACTCTAACTGTGATGACTGGACTCTATATAGGCATTTATATGGTCGCTTTGCGTCTCCAAAAGAAGTCGGAGAAGAAGAAGGCTAAAGTTAAGAATTATTTGAATATGTATCAAAATGCTTCTGGAAAAAGTGTTGCGTCAATGCAGAACGAGACTGAAATGGACTTTGCGGAATCCTATCACTTGGCGAGTAGTAATGAGACAGGTGCTCGAGTGACATCAGGTGAATTCGACTCCACTCCAATTCCACAACAAGATTCACAAAAGCCTCTTCAAGTATCCACAAAGCTTCCACTTGATCAAAAGAGAGAGGAAAATATGCCTTATTGTGGTCTAGTTAAGCCTATTAGAGATGTAGTAAATACCAACAATTCAAAACCACTCCACAATAAGACACGAATGGGGGTTTATACCAATGAATGTTTCTCTGAATCAAACTCATATCCCGCTGGCAATTGTTCACCAAAAGCTTCGCCAACTTCCATAACTGAAAGTGTGTTTGTCGATATCCGTTCACCGCATCTGAGTGATCCAGAAATACCCGAATCGACTAAAATGTTTGACAACAATTTGTACACTTTTCCCTCATCCCCAGCTGTTCATATTTTTAACGAAATGGAAAATTGTAGCGAGGAAAGTAGTTTGAAACTTAGCTTCGCCTACTCCAATCCCAATCAATCATACAATAACAGTACCGGCGAGCTCCCCCCTAAGT
This sequence comes from Hymenolepis microstoma, assembly GCA_000469805.3. NCBI lineage: Eukaryota > Metazoa > Platyhelminthes > Cestoda > Cyclophyllidea > Hymenolepididae > Hymenolepis > Hymenolepis microstoma. The sequence goes on from LR215989.1 coordinate 26,635,456, forward strand.
TTGAAAAGGACCAAGCGTCAGATAAAAGTTTCAATGTCTTTGATTATGTACCACCAAGCTATGAATGTCGACCATCGGCGACATTTAACCGAAATTCTAGCGCGAATCAAATGGCGCCTAATGAGAGATCTAAAGAGTCTAACAACACAACTCAAGTCTGCCCTTTTTCAGAATCCAGTCCTCAAAAGGCAAATATGGACGCCAGAAGAGTTTCTAAAGCCAGTGCAGCACGAGTAGCTCAAATATGGCAGGATCGGCTCATGATGCAGAACGACAAGTATCAAAAAGTCAACCATGATGGTAAATTCCAGTCAACACAGAGCAACAATGGCCGAAATTTAGAGAATAACTCCTCTGGCAGTCGCACAACAAGTACGTCAAAAAATCCTCTTCGCTCAGGAAAGAAGAAGAGGGAATTTAATAGCTACCTCCACCGAGGTCAAGATTCCAGCACGCGCGGTGCTAATCAAGCCCCTATGGAACGTGGTAGAACTGCAAACCGAGCACGAAAAGCTCTCAAAACCATTTCCCTTATTTTGGGCGCCTTTGTCATTTGTTGGACACCCTACCACATTGTGATCCTGATCAAGGGTTTCTGCGATAATCCCAAAAATGCCTACTCATGTGTGAACTCCCACATCTATACTATGGCCTACTGGATGTGCTATATGAATTCGCCGATAAATCCTTTCTGCTATGCCCTGGCCAATGCTCAATTCAAACAGGCTTTTCTTAGGATTTTGCGATTTGACTTCAAACGAAGGTGATCGGCATCAATTTCACTTTTCTCTGCCTGTAAATATCGATTGATGCCTCTGTATTTCTACGTATGTCTATTTTGAACGATCTCTCTCCCTCTCAAGTCTTATTTTATCACTCTTCCCGCTTAACGGAGACTTATGCATCATGTTTGAAAATAAAACACTCGATTAAACAAGTTGATGGTGCAGTTGTTTTAAACATTGGGTGAGTCTGATCATTTCATCATAGACCTCCATGTTTCTAGATTTCCGATTTTAAAGCACAGGTGCTAAGATTTAACATAATTTGGCAAATGGTTGGCTTCTCCAACTACCTAACCTATTTTCTGGAAAAGCGAAAAACGAAACGGCTGGAACTGGAGGTCATGTAATCCCAGTCTCGAACATAATAACTCCAGGAAGTGAAAATCAAACTGATGTTGTTCAAACAGTAAACGGGAAAAGTAGAAGGAGTAGGACCATTACTATTACTTATTTATGAACATGGGACACATGTGTTTTAGAGTAGGACCTATCAAGTCAATGAACGAATACTAAGAGTTCTATCGATTTAAGTCAATAGCTATCCATTTTGAAATTAATGGTTTTCTTGAGGTCACAATACGACTATATTCCAACAGCAGAGAGCCAAGAGTTGGAAGTGACAATAGTTGTGGTTAATAGCCTTAAAGGAGTGGGATAGGTTATTTGAAAGAAAGAGGTATGATGGGAGAGAGAGAGAGCAAATCGAAAAGATTGAAAGGACTCGCAATATATAAGGAAATGGCGTCATTATTTTGAAAATGTTTCAATCAAAATAATCTCAATTAGTACATATTGCAGCCTTCCTCCTCCCCCCCTTCCCCCCCATTCTCCCCTCCCCCACTCCGGAACCTGGAGCAAGGCAATTTTACACTTTGACCGAGAAGAGTCCCATGACTTAATTTCTTTCTCCATTAGCTGGTTAGCTTTTGTAGAACTGACTGGGAGATTGATGGCCTCCTCCACACCGTCAAAGAAATATGTTGTAGTCTGTCGAGTTAGGTTCTGTGGGAGGGACTGGTATAGCCAAAAAAGTCGCCTTTCAACAAGTTTTAATCTGTAATCTAAGGTGTGTCAAGAGGTTGAATCCTGTTGCTGCCACAAATATATCCTCTTATCCTCTACTCTCTTTCGTTATTCAAGTATTAACTACAACAGTGACCAACGATTTCGCATAGGCATCTGAATTCAGCCCAAGCTGCTCTTGAAAACTATGAGGGGAAAGAGAGGGAGGCTTCACATCCCTTAACATCATCCTCGTAGCAGGACAAATCTCCAAAACCATGGGAATTTAGGTAAATTGAGGCGTTCTCAACGGAAAAGAACTAGATTGTTTCTGCCTCAGCAGGATGCTACACCCTGATCAGAAATTTCTTATCCTTTGACAAACCAATTTCGTGGCCTTTTGTGAGAAAGCGACCTCAGCCAAGCCCAAATAGCAAGTGGAGAAGGCCTTCTCACTGGGTGCAAGATTCATGGTATGAACTGCAACATTCACTTAACTGTGGCGAAAAAATCCCCAACTACAATAATTAAGTGCTCGATCACTTTGCTGTAGTAGGTTTTGAGGAGATCTGTTGTGTGATCGCAATTAGCTCAGGTCAGATGGTCTGTTCTAGTAACCCCTTCAAGCCCCAGAAGCCTCCCAGTTTCCATTTCAATTCTCCTATTCATGGCGGGCTCTTTTTACAATGTCGAATGATCAGTGAGCAGTAAAAATTATCTCCGTTTTTTTATAGCCGAAGCGAATCATCTTTATTTTTAGAGCTAAAATGTCTGCCATGGAGGTTGTCCTAATTTATCTTAAGTAAATTACACTTAAAGAGAGTTAGAAACAAGGACGCCATACGGCATTACGAATTGGTGTTGCTAAAGGTTTAGAAAGTGAAATAACTCCCTCGGTGGTGCAGCACATTCCTATCGTTGACTTTTGTAGGGCTAAAGGTTAGTTTGACTTTTGAAATTAATTATACAATGGTTATAGTATTTCCTAATACATACTTGTGTTTGTTTTTCACGAAAACGGCCTTTTGTGTAAAATCGAGGAACGTTGAAAGAGAATAAAGTGAATAGGGTGAGAAGGAAGGCTCAGCAATCAAATCAGTCCTTACCAGAGTTGAAAGAAATAAATTACATGCTGGTCGCACTTTCATATGAAGTGAAAATCTGATCTACAAACTCTGACTATTTAACTACCAATTAAATCGTAAACTTTGAAATTGCAAATCGAAAAATTATCATAAAACAACGTTTGTCTGTTATGAAAAAAAGTTATAAAAGAAATATCGCAGGATCAAATGTAGCCAAACTTCCCTAATGCTGATTATTTCATCGACCACATTCTGATCCCTACTATCCAATCAAGAGTCACCTTTGCTCTATATTCATTGTAAACAGTTAATGACAAAAATATAATGAGAATAAACTTTAAAGTCAAAAAGCGCAACCTAAAATTACGAAGACAAAGGAATATTTGAGCCCTCTGATCTTAAAAAGGGTTGCCAATTTAGCCTTATAGAATCCAGTCATAATGACTAGTTATGCGTTCTTCTAATACTTGAAAAAGACCTTTTGTAAATAGAATATGCCTTTCTTTTTTATATAGTTACTGATTGAGTAATTATCTGCGTTCCATCAGCTTATTTTATTGTTTGGCTGCTAAGTGATTCAGCCGAAATGCGTGTTATTTAGAGCGAGAGAGAGAGAGAGAGAGATTGAGGGACAGCCCAACAATAAATAACACTTTTTGCAGACAATAAGCCAGTTTCTCACTCATTCTATGGGAACCCTGCTTTCTTATGTCAGAAATTATTCTCTAATAGTGGAACCTCTCTCAGATTCCCTATTTTGATTTACAATTTATTAGACTAGGCAATGCCAAAAGGCCACAATCGTTACTGGAGTCTATTCTGACAGTTGTAAAAGTAATTTTGGGGTATTTGATTATCAAACACAATCATAAACTTAAAAGTGCAATTAGAAACCGAAAGATGCTTTTATTACTGAATTAATTTAAAATTTATTGATTTTGCTTTTGTAACTGCAATCATCTTCCTTACGTGCTAAAATAGGGTGGTGCGATTTCAGAATTGAAGAGATTGATGCTCTTTGTGACGAAACGAGTGATGTGAGTGACAATCAATGCTAGTTAATTCTGCCCAACAAGAGGAGTCAACATTTATATGACGTCGCTCCCGAGCACATTTCTACCATTCAAATTCAAAAGTTTCTAATCTTTTCATTGGTATGGTCAGGTTTAGACTTTAATTAACCCATTTATGAACCAAATTCATCCTACTCGCTAGTTGATGGATTGGCAGAACCGCAGGGTTATCGGCTCATAATTCATTTCTTTTAGATGGTATGACCTTATTTTTAGTAAGAAGCGTCCTATCCCTTCACGTTTAGACACCCTGACAAAACCGATGGCCCAAAATACATGGACTTTTAATCGTTATTTATTGTTATAAATATTCGTCGGTAGGGTGCCATTTTGTCATAATAATACATATATGGCAACCCCTGAGAATTCGGCCAGTTATTCGGACAGCTGTTTTTGTAGCACTGCTAAAATTTTAATTTAGTAGGGACAGAAAAACCTTTTTTGTAATAAACTCGCTATTATTTGTGAAATTTTCCAAAGTTTTCATGAAGAATTTTCTCTTCGGTAGTTTTTTTGGGAACTGTACTAGCAAATATAAAAAGAGAGTGGAGAATTCAAGTGAAAATTGTTTATTTGGGGATTGGTTTGGACAAAATAGATTTACTTGGTTTAATTTACTTTCGAAAATTTACACGAAGTGATGACTTCTTATGAAGAAATTAGAATAGCAGTATTACAATTTTTAGTGGGCAAAGAGTATTTTGCCGTCCATATTAATCCCAATTAGGGTCTGCATAAACCGGGAGATAGAACTAATGAAACGTGTTTTCGGTGACCTAAGTTCGTGCGTTGTGTGTATAATTCTCCATATAGGTATCAAATCCTCCACTGACTCATCGCATCATTTGCACTGAAATTTATGGTGGGGGGGGGGGGGGGGGGGGGGAGGGGGATAGGGTGCGCAGGTTCGTGTGATGGAAGAACAATGCAAGTGCGTCAGTAGCAATATTACGTGCATGACTCATTTTGCCAAAATTGATAAAGTACGAACAAAGTAGGCTAAGCTAATGCAAAATCTTGCTAAGAAGGGGACCACAATTTTGCGAGCTATAAACCGACCAATATCTTCCTACACAATGAAGACCTTAATAAGGAGAGAATTCAAGACTTCAAGAAGCAACGAACTTAAAGCCAGAACAAAGGAGAAGCAGTGAACAGCGGCACTCTCCAACATAGCCGACTGGCGTAGACCCAAAGCTGTTGCAGAGTTTAGGCTGTGTACCGGACACGATTGCCTTGCGAAACATCTTCACAGGATAGTAGTATACGCCCAATCAACATGCCCCCTATATGACCTTCAGGAGGAAATGGAGAAAACCCATCTGATACGGTGTCCAGCCCCACAGACAACGACAGAAACTCAGAGATACTGGGAAGTCAGAAGTCAGCTAATGGGCTAGTGATAACTATTATAAAGCCTGCCATTTTTTATAATACTAATATAATATTACCTCGATTGCAATGCAAGAACTAGTACAATACAATAATGAGCAATGCCAAACACTCAAAATCCAATGTTAATGCCCCAATGGAAGGTCAAGGGTCTTCCAAATATTCCAAGTACTGGTTAAAAAAGAGACAGACAGTACATATGCTCTTAATAGCGGTTTTGGGATATTTGCTATCTTTCCCGACTGAGTGGTGGAAAAATTAGTGTGCTTAAAAAAACTAAGCGATTTCATTATGAATATGAAAATATCCAACTAACCAAAATAAACTCAACAGCTGTTTTTGAAGTAAAATGATAATATGGGGAGTTTTAATTGCAACTGTCGAATGGACATGTGTCCTCAAAAATGAAATTTACAAGAAATCTGTCAAGGGTCCAGTTTACTGAAATGTCCACTCACAGTTTGTTTGTTTGTAATAAAAAGGTTAGTGAATGTTAGCCTTTCAATCAAAAATTTCGAAATGCCTTTATCTAACATGTTTATTCTTTGGTTTATACTAACATTCCTATCGAATGAAATTGACTGTTCTTAACTATTAATGTATATTAGTTGAGTCTTAAGATTTGAATACTTTTACCAATAAGGTAGAAAAGGCATTTTTGTAAACAAATCTGTTATTTGTAACAACTCTAGCCATAATGGTGAAGTCTAACTGGCATGGGCAAGGTCGAGTGTCCATCTCCATATTCAAAATGAGCGGTCAAAACTCATTGCTAATTTGTTGAAAAATAATTAAAGGGTGGGGGGTGAGTGGGTGGATGTTGGAGCTAGGGGGTAGACAAAGTTCAAGGTCCTATATATATATACATTTGTATATTGTATTTTGTTGGGTTAATAGCTGCACTTCTGTCCTGTCTTCTTCTTCCCCCTATCCCCTCCTTCCGGTTTGAATTCTTTTAAATCAGGTATATCCAGAGGGCGTAAAAATCACCGTGGCAGGGTGGGCATCCTTAAATTTTGATAATTTATAAGATCTTCCCTTTACTAAAGAGAATTATTAGTAAGATGACATAGTTAACTGGAATTTAAGGAACATTAAATAATTTTTAGCCTCAATCGAAATTTAAAACATCAGATCAGGTGTTGGTTAAGTACAATAGAGAATTCAGAATTCTTTCACTTTTCTTCACACAATGTTTATATCATACATTTTGCCTATCTATATATGAACGAAATATTTTAAAGCTTAATTTAATTCGCTGCTAAATGTATTAATGATGCTTGATTGTGTTCCTGGAGCATGATGAGTGTCGGCATTGGAGGCATTTGAAGATTTTGAAGCGAACCAGAATTTAATGAGTAGATGTTATCCCACCAATTTATTTCCGCGACCACCACCTACTACAGCCGATCAGTTGCAACACAAAGCTGATTAAAACTGCAACGCATTTGCTCTGCTGTTAAATTTGATTAATGCCAACAGCTACTTCGCAGTTGTGAGCCATTCACATTCTGTTAAATCAAAGAGTTTGGGGAAAATGTAAAACGTCATTAACATTTTTTAGTTATGTTAATTGCATAAGCTTCTCTTTGGCAAATAACCTCTCCAAATTCAGGGGGTCAATTTTTCAAATGATTTTCTACTCACTTGGCATATTCTTAAAAACTTGAAATGCTGTTTGGCGTACGCAATCTCCACACGATTAAACTGCGCGCCGGTGCGTACAGAGGACTGCTCAAATAGTCAGTTCATTCAATGTATGCTAGATGTATGTGATAACTAATCACACCTATGCAGATATCATAATTTCAATAAAGGCTAGACTCGCAACACGTCTTCCTCCTGTATATCATGGCGATAGTTCAAGTTTGGAAGCCTTTTCCAACTATGAGAATCTGCCATAGAGATTTCTGAGTATAATCAAGACTTATTAGTATTGTAATCCGCCACGGCTGCATACTTTATGAAGTTACCTTCAAGCACCCCGTTTATATGCCCACGCAATTGTAGGAGAAAGAAAATTTCCGCTATTAAAATGAATATAACTTTAACTAACAAAAATAAGACGACGAATTAATTTTTAGGTAGGGCAGAGGCTTTTTTAGTTTGTGCGAATATATTTTTTTTGAATTTTAAAATTGGCAAATATTTGCTTTAAAAGAATGGACTTGACTACAACGTAAAATTCGTTGCGTTCATTTTGACTTGATGAACGTCAGATGAACCCAAAATTTATTTTTGAAGGTCAGTTGAATACGAATTTGTAACAATGAATATGCGAAATACTATCTTTTGTGAAACTTTAAAACGTCGTTAAATATCGCAAACATTGGAGATCTACTCTTCAAAGATCTCTCGAAATTTACCTTGTGTTGTTGCTGGAGAAATGATTGCATGCTTGAGTAAAGGCATTGCATAAAACAGCAATTGATAGCAAGCAGGCTAATATTGGACGATCATTGGGCTAATGATAGACTAGAACCTAGGATGTCCTCATTCACACTCTTATGCAATCGTTGCCACAAAATGTCTGCCTGCTCCAAATCATGTAGTCAAATGACATTTCAATTGGCAATTATGACCAGTTACATTGTTCTCGAGAGAGTCAACAATCAATATCTTTGAGAGTATAGAGTCTTGCTGACATCTTTCGATCCGCAACGAGATGGAAAAGTGAGATTGTTGGCTGGAGAGCCTTATCAATGGCCGGGAGAAAGCTAAAATGGGGAAGTGAGAGATCGAGGGTTGGTATATATGGAGTGATTGAATGGATGGGGTGCATGGCTGTTTATGAAAGGAAAAATTTCCTATTGTGTAAGGGGGAGGACGTTAAAGTGGAATAGATAGCTTCTAAAATATGTTCCATTGTCTATAGGGCATAATGCTTATTCCGTAAGTGAGATTTATCATGCCTTAACAGTAAGTCTCCAGTGGATCTGATCAATCAAAGTGTTCACTTAGCAACACTTTGGAAATTTAAATGGGAAAGAAAGATTTTATTTTCTTATTTTTGTTGAAAAATAAATATTCCCTAGCAAAGGCAAGCCGAGGGTAAAAAGAAGGCTTTTCGCAAAATGCGCATTTTCTCTTCACCCCTCATAAAAACGCTTATGTAATTCCAAAAATAGCTCCAGGTAACTTGATTTTTCAATAATGATAGTTATAAAGATTAATTAATAATGCTTTTTTATTTCAGCAACCCGGTAGACCACACAGGTTTTATTATGCACACGCGATTCATATTTTCTGCATAAGTTAAGGCACTAATTGCTTCCTATCAAAAGTAAGTCATTCTTCCGGTCGCACATTGGGGTAGTTTATTCTTCAAGGGTATATTCGGGTGATCGATACAGTTCATGTCTGATTGTACCTCAATCATTATTGCTCATGGTGATTTCATAATAAGACTTGGAAGAGCAGCCGTCTGGTAACTCACGTCTTTTTAGGCTACGTTCCTTTAATTTTTTTGACCTGGGTAAAGTTTTAGTAAAGAAATTAAACTCTTATTATATTAATAATTTTAGAAAATCGTTCTTGCATCTTCATAAGATTTTCCTGCCGTTTTATCACCAAAAGTTCGTGATGCACCTGCCGTTATTAAGTTATTATCTGGGAATATTTACTCTTCATTTTGTAAATCTAGAATTTAAATTTATAAATTTGGAATTTGGACTTCCATTCTGGATCATTTATTACTCAATGGAAATTTAAATATATAATATTGAAAATATTTAAATTCACTTTTTATAAACTGTAATTCTATAATTCTCTAATCATCGTAAAAACTATGCGTCAACGGAACTTATCTCTTTATAATTTCCCATTCTACATCTACGCCAGTGTTCCTCATGGTGTCCAAGCCTTGCTTATTTGAACCGAAGTTGTTTTAGTACTTAGAGAAAATATGAGAGTTTTTCCTTAACTACTGTTTTCACTAGTTTTGAGTCGATTTATTCCAGGTGGTGCAATGCACGTTCCTCTGGTTGAAGCTACCGTGTTTCACTAACTATAAATAAATGTAATTGCTAGCTTTTCTTTTATATCAAGGCGTAGCTCTTGTTTGCGATGTTTGTATAAATTGCCATAATTATCCCCTCTAACGTGTCTGCCCTTTAATTACTGCTCCTCCCTCTGTATAATGACCTAGACAATAATTATTCAAAGTAAACTTACTTGACACCATCTCTCTCTACTGCTTCATGACAATGAGGAGTATATCTACCATTCTTTAATTTTTTTGTTTTTCTCTGTACTACCGCATTCGAAATTTGCCTGTTATAACTACTAAGAGATATATTTAGGTGGATTATTCTGCTCTCTACTGCAGGAGTTTATTGATTAGCACTCAGCAGTGCTGGTTAGAGCATTCGCCTCCCCCTCCACCCCTCCCCCTCCTTCCCCCCCCCCTTTCCTACACTTATTATTCACAAGACCACCCAAGTTAACTTGCTCTTGGAATTACTTAACTTCCTTTGTTATCACAGTTATTTAGCAAGCATAAAATAAAACTTTCTCAAAATCTTTTTAAATTTTTATATTCATGTCGTGATTATTGGCAGAGTTACTATTTTCGGTTAAATAAGCTGTTGCTAACCTCGTCTCATGATTGAGTATTTCGATGTATCCACTCGACGTCTTTGAATTTGGCAAAAAAATAGTTAGTGCTGGCTCAGTTAGAGTGAGGTCGGATATCTGCTACATGACAAGAAAAGCATAGTTTCTTTGTTTTAACTCCATTGGGACCATACAGCCATCATTCTATCTTCCAAATCTGGGTACCTCTGCTAAAATTTACCGGCTTTGAGATTTAAAAGATAGGAGTTATTAGTTGGAAATGTTATTCGTGTACTGTTATAAATTCGATAAAAATTATATTCATTTTAACTTCTATTCACATTAAAATTCTTAACGGCCTTTGCTGAAAACGTCCCAAGAAGGCATTTTACGAGAACTTAAGGATGGAACTTAAAGTTTCTTTTTACCAATATAAATAATTATTACAACTCATCACGAACTTATCACATTTCCATGCGATAATGATTTTATCGTCTTCTGGAAAAAATATAAATATACCAAAATTGACAATTATTTGTTGCAAAGTATCATTCGGATCAAAAACGGAATTTCATGCTTACATTTACTGCATTGCTTAAGTAGGTTTTAAATATTGAAATTAATATTTTTTCTTATTTTAAACCAAGGAAATGTGTGGCTAGCTCTGTTTGTTGCATGATATATTTTAAATTAATTATTTATAGACCACACCGCAAGTTCGAAAATTGAGAATAGGAAAAGACTTGATAACTTAGCAGGTTTCTAAATGTTTTGTAAAATATTTAAATAATATTAACGAGCTTGGTCAATCGAACAGTTCAAGAATTCGTTTTCACGAAATTATGGAAGCAAGGTAAGTATTCAATTATTTTGCTATTTTACGCTATTTTATTCCAAATCTTACCACACTTTACAAGTTTTAAAATTTTCATTATATCTTAATAAGTTAAATTACAAAAAGTTTCGGCCAGGGATAAAAGAAGAAACACAAAACAGAAAATAAAAGTCCTGCTGCAATGAGTTGTTTTTTGAATTCTTGAAGAATATCTAAGGAATTGCATTAACCCCTTCATTGTCGGACGGAAAGCTTGTGGAAAAATTGTAAGATCGATCATCAAGAGAGAGAAAAATCGTTCTAAAAGTGTTGAAAATCGATGACAAGAACTCGATCCAATTCATGAAACTGGAGTGATGGAATCTGTACAAAATACTTAATTTATCACGAATTTCGATCAATTTTGATCTCATAGTCCTATTTGAATCATTTTCTTTTAATACTAATTGGACTTATTATTAGTCAATCCCACCTGATTCGTTTCCAAATACATAATTTGATTTTCTGTTTTTAAGCATTAATTATTAAAAGCACTGATTAATAAAATGTTAATTTAACTTATGTTTAATTGAAGTTAGCGACAAAGGCGTGGATCCGAGGAAAGTGTTGTTGAACATATTTCTGTGAGAAAGAAAGATAGCTTTTCAACTAGATATCGGAACCCTGAATATAGATTTCAATATCCGTCCATATTTTAGAATACGACTACGACCAGCGGAATTATTTTCTTTGAAATTGAAATTCAGAAAGTAGTTAAAGTGAAAATGGTATTTGCAAGTATTTTCCTACTTATCCTCCCTTGGACACAAGGCCAAAATTGAGGATCATTTTATTATCCCATTTGTCCTCTAGGTTTTGTCATAAAAGTTGCTTAATTGCCGTCGGGTTTTCGAGACAGATAAGCAATCGGGCTCTTGATAATACACAGGCCAGTGATAAACTCGCCAAACTTGATAACGAAACAAAAACACAAACATTAAACCGATCAAAATTGCCTGATATTTTAGGCATAAGGGATTTATTCGGGCGTTTATATAATAAACTCACAGTGGCTTTGTTAAGCTGACCTTACCATTGCTACCTAGGTTAAGACATTATAGTAAAAATTCACATCTGTGAGATTGTCTCCACTAAATTCGCAGTTAATGGGCCACTAATGGCTGAAGAAAGGAGTGAATGAAAGAAGGAGATATAAAGGAGATTTTCAAAAGCTTTTACAATGTACCTATTTTAAACCCCTTTTCTTCTTCTTTTACTGCTATAATGCGATTCTCAAGATACTAAGTGTTTTCGTATCCTCGTCATTCCGTGGCTACTTATTGATAGATTGAGTTGAAAAGTACAGTTCATTCCAGTGAATTCCCAATTTACTTGTGAACCTGCATAGATGTTGACCTCGATCCTATTCGTTGTAAAATAAATGGCCTATTAAATTCATTGTACAAAATTTTAAATATGAAGGCCTTTTCTAGCAAGCAATTTATTGTTAGAAAAATAAGAGACGTTGTTTTCTATAAAAAGTACCTTTTGTTTAAAATCCATTATAAAAGATACACCTTCATAGATTTTCATTACAATTTTGATGCCGGTATATGCGAACTGTTAAGGCGCTTAATCGACCACTTTCGGCGTAATCGAGCCAGCCTCCTCGAGTGCACTTAAAGCCCATGCATTACATCTCTCATCCATGAAAGTACTAAATTGGTCAAAGAAGAATCATTGCTGCTAAAATAGTCAATCAGTCGGCCAATCATTTGCCACTTATCCTATCAAAAAATGGAAAAAATATAGTTTCTAATAGAGTAGCGTTTTGAGCTATAATTAGTTTCAAGTCCTTTTTCTGGGGTTTGAGTTGTTGCAGTTTTATAAAGAGTCGTGTAAGCTTTATAAGCTCAAAAATGGTAATTTGTTTAAAAAATTAATTTGTTTAAATGTGGTTCAATATGTACTAAATGATTGGCTGCCTGCTCAATCAATAATTGTAGGCAATTATTGGCGGCCCTAACTACCCAGGTGGGACTGTGAGGAAACGATGATCTTCGTAATTCAGCGAGATTGCTATTTTATCTCGAGTAAAATGATAACCATAGAGACTTACCACACTCGTTTCTCTAACTTCGTGTGTCCGTACGCTTTACCTACACTGTCCAAATACCTAATGCCTGATTTCCCTACCTCATCTCTGTACTATTAATATTGGTCAATCAGTCACACTTTGCTACATGTTCCGATAAATGGGACATACCATTTGTGTCAGATTCTACTAACTCTGGCTCAGGACGCCATAATAACGGTTTTCAATTAAATTGTCAAATATACCGAGCTAGGAAGTACGAACTCGATCACATTAAAACCAATTCAGCTAGAATAAAAAATAGGCTGAAAATTTTCATAAACTGATTATCTATTCGACCGCTTAGATAATCCGAATTTTCTGCTTTGGTCGCTTTCAGAATTAGATTTTAATTCTCTAGTTCCTAACTACACAGGAAAATTTTGTGGACGCTTAAGTATTCACATCCAATTAAGCGCAAATCTCGCTGTAAATTGTGGTGAAATTCTGAAAGCAAAGTAAACAAAAATTTCAAATAGAAATATATTTTGGGAAAAAAATTCATTTTTTCTTGAAATTATCGCTTACAAATGCTTGTTGAAAGCTAAACTCTCGTTTTAATAATTCTATGCTTGTCTTCATTTATTTAGGCGTCATTAATTAGTTCATTTTCATTTTATAGCTATTAGTGTGAGGTAATGATTGTTCGTGATGATAAGTCATTCAGTGGTGACTCTCCGTGATCACTCAAATCTTTCCCAAACTTTCAGTGTCTCGGATTCCACACTTCCTAAAGCCCATGGGCCAGCGTGAATACTAGGTCTTCACTGCTTACGACATCAGTTTCCCTTCCCTAATCGCAGCCACTGCTATCCTAACATCAACTCACACAATCAACACCTTCAGCTGGGCTCTACAGCGTTCAAAAATCCCCAACAACTGATCCATCTTCTGCAGAAATCAACATGTACAGCCAATTCATCGGGCCGATTTCTTTTATCGGTACAAGAACAAGCTCACTCTTCACATCACTTCCCGTGTAAAGAAGATAGTAATTTTATTTTTAAAACGAATTCATTCCAATTTCCTTTCAACGAGCTATCGGATGCTCCGACGATCTTACTTATATGCAATTAAATTCACACGTGATTATGTATTTTATACTGTGACAATGTTTTCTAAGCATTATCTGATATTTAGAGGCCATTCAGCACCCTCTTTTCGTAGTTCAATCAAATAACTAAGTGCCTAACTAAGACTCTTTCACCCTTTGGCGTCCTTAGAACTACATGGTCCTATTTCAAAATAAGCTCCATTGGTACTAGGCTCGTAACAGAAGGTGCTATTGCCATTTGAAACATGTTCACTACGTGTCTGTAACCTTCGCCTGATACACCACCAAAACCCATCTCACATCGACGGCATCAGTCTGCTGTAAGACACGCGTGAGTGCGGTTGAATGCAGTTTTCAAAATATAATTCAGGCGTTAGTGGATTAAATATAAAAAAATATTAATGTAAATAAAATTAATGCCACTTCATTTTGTATGATTAAAACGGTGTTAGTGTGTTATGGCGTAAAGTAGTTGGTGAAAACTTTCAACCTAGAAACCATCTTAAGGTCTGTGTCACCTATTTGTATTTTTAGGCAATTTTTCTATTGAATTAAACCTGAGCTTATGTAAAATCAATCTAATTGCTTGACTAAATATAACCACATATGGTTTCAGGTACACCCCAGATGCACGTCGCGATATTCCTGTTGAGGATACCCACGAAGATATTAACCCCCTCTCATTTAGATTCTGATCCTTCTCTAAAAATGTTCAGTCATGAGTGTCTTTGCTTGCTCCCCATCTTCTTGCAGGAGTGTAGAATGCCAGAAGTTATTGTGAGCTCAGCTCGCTTCTTCTCCTTCTTCTTCAATATCTAGGAGGGCAAGCAGTTACTTAAAGCAATTTCCACAACTGCATGTCACTGGTTAAATGCCAACCCTAAAGTCCGCCTGCTTGGTGAAAATTAAAAAGGTTAACTGAAATAACTCATAGTACGCTATTCGAACCAGATTTTCCCGCGTTTTAGGGGAGATTAGAAAAATAAGCCTGCGTGGAGGGTTGATTCCCTGCGTTTATTGCAAAACACATGGCGTACATCGAGAACGTTACGAGAAAAGGAATTGGGAATTAGAATATATATATTTATATTATATATATATTATTTCATCTATTTAAGATAAAAATAAATAGTTTTATTGGAGCGAATTCTTCCTTTCCTATAAGCGATGTTGTTTGATATTTACATTGACAGCAATTTTCGCAGAATCTATGCTATAATACAACTATAATTGTGCCATTATAAATATTGTAAAAGCATTTGTGCAATTAACGCCTCGTTTGAAATACTGTTAAGTACACCGATACTACTCACAAATAAATCAACAAATAATCCAATGATAATTTTGAATCTTGCTGATCAAGAAAATGACACCCTATCACCTTTCTATATATCCTTATCTTTTGGGATATTGAACCATTGTACTTATTAGCTGGGTTCATTTACTCTAAATGAAATCGAGTCAGATTATGCAGTCTTATCTTGCCACACAAGAGTTTCATTCCGCGTTTTCAGAATGAGTGAATGCGTAGATAAATTGTCAAGATTATAAAACTGCAGTTTGCCTTTCTTGGATGATTAGACAAGCAAAAATTTCTGTTTTTCCTGGCTACGAAAAATTACCTGCAACTTTTAATCATGCAATGGCTTGTAAACACCCGAAATAGCCAACTAGTATCTCTTTAGACTTACAACTTTGGCTGAACTGATCTCTCGATTTCTTAGTGAAATCAAATCGGCATTATTCTCAAACCCGATTTCAGTAAATAAACGATCACATCACTTTCACTCACTGTTATTTTAACTTGATACTAGGCGAGACTGGGTAATTAACTTAAACTCGGGATGAATTCAAGAAATTAAGCAACAAAAACATCTAGTATCTCCACTACGACGAATGTTAGCTAGACTTGTCTCCTGGTCATTCAATAAGATGTGGGATATATTCGACCAAGAATGTGATTAATCATCCGCACACGCCTCCGTCCCTTCAAGCATAATTTCCACCAGATACACATAAATGCGCTTTCTTAATGATTCACCAAAATTTTCGACCATTAAACAAAAAATCTGTATTTTAGACTTCATTAGCTCCTTTAAATTCCATTTCAAAAATGCGCATGATTACGGTTCCGAAAGACAGAAAAAATGAGATATTTCAAACAATCAACTGCTTTTTTAATCAATTAAATAGCACATTCCGGTAAATAAGAGGTAAGAGGTGAGTTTAAAGAATAAATTAACCTGAGTTGTGTAGGAGAAAAAAAACATTTTCAGAAAAAAATCACTTTAAAGATTAACGTGGACCATGCCATAATTTACGGTTTGGATTCTTTCTTCAATCGTAGTATCTTATTGCGCTTTATTGCGCAAAAGAGAGAACTATGCACCACTGACCTAGATAGTTTTAGGGGAGATTCAAGGGTATAACTGAGAGGAGGGTTTTGGAAGAATACTCCACCCAACAAAATACGAAATTGCTTGCAAGTCCTGAACACAAGGTGGCAACCTAACAAGTGAGGTATGGAGTATTGTAATTTATCATAATGACATTCAATTAAACCCAGTACACTCACACTTTATTAAAGCTCATCTTTCATAATTCGAAACCTTGGTTACTGAGTCATTTCATGTCCGCATTAATCAGAGCTCATTAGCGAGTTGGTTTAATCCTCTAATTTTGCATCCATAACCAGGTAGGTGGGAACATTAAGAGTATACTTAATTATAGAGAAGCACACTGACTGAAAGTAATGTTAAACTGAGCTGGTGTTTTAGTGAACAACGACATGATTTATTTCGATCTTGATACCATGTTTAGTAAGTTGTTGCTACCTTTTATGGATTCTGAAAACAGTGAGTCATTTTTTTGTTTTAAAAATTATTGGTCAACCAGGAGAAACCCTCCAAATTTATGACAGCTACGAGAGAATTGTAAGTAGTGTGGTATCTCGCATAAATTGGTGGTTTTTCTGTTTAATCATTATTTGTTAAAAGTACAATAGGTCTTAAGGGATAATTAGCGACTCGCCACTTTAATATACTACTTGTAATGCGTTTTGTGCAGAAGTCTCTGACTCCTCAATTCAATTTTATAATCGCTTCAATTATTTTTCGTGACCAGCTCTACATTCCTATTCAATTCGTATCTAAAGCACAATACTTCGAATTATCATTTTATTCAGTAAGGATAACTTGAGAGAATATTGGAAATACCGACAAATAAGAACTAAGTGTATGTGTACATATATATTCATTATTAATTTTATTGATGTGCCTTAGATAAGCAAAATAACGCCACCATAGCGTCTGGGCACGTCATCGCATGAGCGCACAGCGTGACTTGAAGGTGTAGCCGTTCAACTTCGCGTACGGATTGAGTGCAAGGACACAGCCAATAGCCAATCAAAAGCCTCCGCTTGCTTTGCTTAATTCGCCATGTTGAATGACTAAGCTCCCTCCTTTGTCACCCTCCACGCCATGTATGTCTAGAATAGATGCGTACCCTTGATAAGTCTGTTTCTTTTATAGCTTTGCAGTAGCTTATCTAGTTCTGTGAGTCTTATCATCTAGGAGAATCTGCCATAGAGGTTTCTGAGTGCAGTCAGGCTTAGTTAAGTAGCTGATTCCGTTACACATGTATACATTATTTTGATGCCTAGATGTGCAGTGGAGCCGATCAAAATCTAATTCCAACTTCTAGGACTTCTAATTCAAAACTAACTTTATTTGATCTCCATTAGACAATAATGTCTCTAGAGCCTGAATTCTCTAGGAATATGCCTAGAAAATTTGCCATTTATTCAAACGAATAAAAGTCAGGGAGTTGTAGCATTTAACGTCCGTCAATTAATGAACTGCGCAAATTTTATCACTTTAAATAGAATTCATTCTCACAATAAGACATTTAACACGATACCTTTATTTAAAAATTTAAATTATATTTTTATGGTCATGTCTTGCTCGTCGCCCCATTTTCCATATGCTTCATCTCGGATTTGTACAGCAAGTTAATGCTTTTGTAAATTACGTCGAATCAAAGACCATCTGTGCCCTTACTAGTATCGAATGGCGTTTTCGATTTTGTACTTTTACGAATTGGACAATATTCATTTAAATTACGGCTGATTCTACTTTTGAGGTTTATTAAAACAACTAGTCAAGTTCAATTTAGGCATTTAATACTCCTACTCGAGAAATGTAATTATTAAATTCGATTATCAAATTTAATTTCTTTCCAGAACCATGGCAATGTTGTCAACTTCTACATGAGAATACTGACATAGTCTAGTTTAGTCTCATTAATTACATGCATTAAGAAAGGCCCAGCAACCACTCTGCAATTTAGAGCATTCTTAAAAATATGTACTATCCGTAATAATTAATAATAATCCGTCATTTTAATTATCCTGAATATGCATTATTCAATTATATCCGACGCCGCCCGACAAAGGTTCGTTTTTCTTGGGTTTCGGATGCTGGTACCACCTTGAATCTTTTTCGTGGTATTCTAGAGGGTCCGAAGTAACGATAGGGTTGATGGTTGCTACGAGTCTCAGTATTTTCGGGATCCCAAGGCTTGCGGATGCCACATAAGTCTAAATAAACCCTTTTTGGATTCGTTTATCGATTTTCAATTTAAAAAAGCCTATCACGAAAGGAGATCTTTTTAACGTCTTACCCACATTTTAACACCAACATAAAAAGTAATCAAATATCTCAAGTACAAAGGATTAAGAATCTCTTCCGCTCACGTCTCCCTTCATGAATTTGTCTTTTCACATCGTCATTGATTTGTTCTTCCAGAACTTTGAGATTTGATGGAGAGTTGAAGTACGTTATTTATGCAGTGACTTCGAGCTGAAAAGACTCGGATGATATTTCCGGATACACTCAGTTTGGTAATACCTTGTCAGTGGTAATTGATAATGACAGCAGTTTTGAGAGGTTACCTTGAGCATGAAATTATTAGGATAAGATGGGAGATTACTTGTGTGAGCCTAGTAAAATTGAGATCAAGAAACTTTGCTTTTAGATCATGTAAACTTCATAGGGGAGTCAGGTAAGAATAGAAAACGAGCAAGGTAAATTAGGATTTACTTCAATCCTTTATCCACATGGGTAGTAATCCTCATCAACTTCAAAATTCCTGGTACTTTTACAATTAATTTGACTTTTGTAATATTTAAAAGGCCTTTAAAAGGTACTTTAAAAAAAAGGCCTTAGACTTTTAGATACAATTTCCCAACAATTCCCATGTGAAAACATACCTTTAAAAGTGCAAAACTATCTTCGAAAAAATGCGCACTTTCTTACAGCATAGCACATCTCTCGCTTGGGTGTGTGGCTCTGCCATCTAATGCTGCAATAACCGCACCTATTTTGAGCTTCTGTGTATCCATTTGCACGTGGGCATATCATGAAAATATTCATGGAAAAAAATGAAATATTCAGTTTCTACTTTATTTAACTCGATTTACAGGTGTTTTATGATGTATGCAGTTAGTTGAGGACCGAGGGAATTTCACAACAATTTTCAAGCCTAATAGTGATTTATTTTAACTTGTTCGTTTAAATTATGACATAGTCTTAGGCACCTCATTCTTTTCTTAATGAAATTTACGTTCTTAAACACCCGTATTTTCAATTTCACTTTGGACAATTCATTGCGCTGTGCATTTTAATACGATTGTCTATGAAGTTCATTTTTCGTCTGCTATTACCCACTTCAAATAAAAATTTTTTTCAGAAATTTTAAACAATCCAGAAAAATCTAGAATGGGTACGGCAGACTAGTCAATTAAAGTTAAACCGGAGGGTTGGGAGGTTCGAAATTAGACTACAATCAGGTGTCCTAGCGAAATTCAATTCTAGAAAAAAACTGAGGCCTCCATATTGGTACATGAGCTATATTTCACTGCATAGTGGCTTAATGTTAAAACTTCATGACTTGAAACCCATATTCCACAGGAGAGATCTTGTTTGCCTTATTTCTATCTTTGTTAAGCCATTGATTTGACTGAATATTTGCTCATGTCACTCCAGAGTATGCATACGAGACGAGCAGAGATTTTTGGACGTAACGGAAGTCACTAAAGCTTATTAAAAAAACGTCTTACCTAAAACAGCCCACAATCATTTGAAAAGTATTATGTCGGAATCACTAAGTCTACTAGCTGTGGCTAAATGCCCAAGTACTGGTTCAGGAATTCGAAATAAAGAGGATTAAAAGGCAAAAAGGGTCGTCGTAGAATGTTGGCAGAAAGTTAGGGAGAGAAGAAGGTATGCTACTTTTCAGACAGATGGTGCTAATTCTCTTGACAGGTTTCTTATCAAATGGAGCCGGCTACATGATTTGGTCGGTAGGAGCGAAAGCTAAATGCTAAGTGTCTGTTTACCTCCTTAGAGTTGGCAAAAGCTGTTAAAGTTATTTGAGGACTCAGCGGTAGATTCAGATTTCACTGGAAAAAAGGTGTCAACTTGGGTCTTGATAAGAATTTGACGCAGTAGAGGTATATTGGTGGTGACATCGACTTCAAGGGTGATTTGGACATGGTTTCAGACCTCCAAAAAACTATCTACAAAATCAAATCTTTCTATTAGTGAATCATTTCTCTCTCACAGTAACTTTATTCAATAAAATACATTTCCAATAGCATATATCATATATATATATATATACATATTTTTTCAAACGAGATCGATTCAAACCCAACTTTGGGTATAATTACAAATCTCATAATAAAATATTAGGCAAATACATTCACCATGAATGAATAAAACGGAGAACAAATGACGTACAAATTAGAGAAGCAGGAAGTCGGTGTCTAGAGCCTACTTCTACAAAGCTCCTGTTTACGCGTAGACAAGAGTGCCACAGAAGCATGAAAATTGAAAATAAGCTCCGTTATAAAATCTAGTAAGCACAAAGCGTGTATTTTAAAGCGGATACTATTAAATGTTCATTGTAGCTTAAAGTAGACAAGGTTTCTTAATATTCATCGTATTGTCAGCACAATGATATAAAATTAGCAGAATGATTGAGGGACGGAAATAAGGACCAAGAAGTATAGAGATTGCAAATAGTGAGACGAAGTGACCATGCATATCTACATCAAGTGGAACAGCGACCGATAAGTTAACTCCTCATCTAGCCAATGTGTACACCGAGTCCCAAAGTTCATCTTCCCTTATTGTTCAACTCTTTGTCTAGGTGCATGCTTCAGCTTAGTCCAGCAAATTCTCGAAGCCACTTTTAACGCTCTTGAGGCTTATCGTATGTTCACTTACTGATTGGACCATTAATTAATTCGATGATCACCTCTAAGGTGTGAATTGTTCATTTCGCCACAAAGGAAAACTGCTATATTGGGTCATATCGGTTTGCACGCTATTATTGGCCCATCTATAAGTTGTAGCTAATGTCTAATATTAAAAAATTCTGCTCATTTTTGCAGCAATATCGAAATATATATAAAAAAATAAATTTTATTTAAGTGGTTCTGACTGTGGAGAGTGGTTGCTGGATTTACACTTACATACACTCTGCCTCCGTTGTGATTTTTCGCCACCGAAATCACCAATATTTTGCTAATCTAATTCTATTGACTCAAGTAGGCACTTCGACAGAGGTAGTTTGATCCGTTTAAAGTATTTTTTTGCAGTCAACAATGATAGAAGTTCGTACAATTATGTTATTACATTACAAAATATTGATTTAAAAATAGTAATCAAAATTTCTTATACGCAACTAAATCGTTCAGTTGTTTCTTCCTCTTTCCTCTATTTAACAAATGCAAATACGTAAGTCGTTAATTATTACATAATGATAGGGAATCTGACTAATGTCTCATATTCAAAGCATTAAAAAATGGTCTGTTTGTGAGTTTTACACATAAAATTCGGCATTAGATCCAAATACCATATAGGATATTTCTTCTTATTTATAATCCCTCGAATACACATATTAAAGCTTTAACAAATTTTGAACCGATTGCCTTCTGAAAAAGGTGAGCGAATAACCGTTTTCGGTACATCAGATCAAGAGAAGAAACGATCCACCACACTTTCCAATATTTAAAGTAGACTTTCCATGGGAAAGCAAAAGAGAATAAAGTTGAAATTGAAATTAAAATGTTCTTCGCCTCCATAATGACGCATTTTAGAAGATCTTATATAAACAAGCAACGGAAAATGGTAGTTCTTCTAATAAAATCCAAAAAGGAAATTAGAACATTCTATTGCTCTAATGCTCACTTTCAAAACAAAAGCTCGCACACTTTCTTTCCACTGCAATATTTGCCGAAGTTTAAAGCTCTCGTTTTAAAGTCTAAATCTAAGTTTAAATCTAATACCACTATACCTGCTGAGCTCTGTGCACTTCCCCTCGGATGAAAGAGCAGATTAGCATATCCTCCCAAATGCAAGACTTTCAATTTATGTACCAATATTTGCCTTCGGTTCTCATTTATTTTAAATATTATTTGCCCGCCATAGCAAAATTTTTAGAGATATAGTTAAACAATTGAACTGTCTATCAAATTGTATTAATCTAAAACAATGTAAATGTGTCGTTTTTTCTTCATTTCAAACTATAACAACTTTTCCAATTTTAATGAACAAAATCGGCCCCTCAATAAAATATCATCTTCACTTCAAAGTTATTTTAACTCCCACTTTAAAATAAAATAAAGTAATTAATTAATCATTCAAATAGATCAAGTGAATTGTGTGAAATAAAATTTTGCAGAGATTTTAACGCGAATTGGTTTAAACAACGAAGGATAAGTTGCCGTCATTATAGCATCGACCTTGTCCTGTTGCGCAGAGACAACTGCTTTGAGAATAAGTCAGGTTGTACTCATTTTGATTTTCTTTACTAGTATTATAAGTCATCTCCTGTCATCACTCAACTGAAACTCTAGATGACTCTTTTTAAATTGATTTTTTAAGCATTCCATATTCACAAATCGCCCGCAACAGATATCTATAGGAGAAGAAATTCCATTTACTTGTTAAATGTGGGCGGTTAAATTATTGTCTGTTCATCAGTGTCTACCCATTATACAGGCATTTACAAAGAGCCAGTAACTCTGGATACCCACTCAATTTTTTTTCCTTTTCGCGCCTTTGATTTGCGTTTGATTTTCAGTTAAGCGCGAAAAAATTTCTTGCCCGGATTCTGTAGCCATAGTGCACCAATTTTTCTCATTCAACACCTGCTTCACATTTGCACTAAGCTCAGATTTTCTAAATTTTGATACTTGTGAATTCAGCCGAAGTTTAGCGATTGTGCTGTCTTTTTTGAGCCAGCTTGTTCAAAGGCTAAGACCGCAGTTCTGTAATTCTTCTCTCCAGTTTCCCAGAGAAGACTTTTTGGCTACTCTGCTGTACTGTTTTTTATCGTCTTCTATACAAGCCCAGCATTTTCCAACCAGCTGTGTTCTGAATAGCGTTAACATTGTATCAATTTTAGACACAGCATAAAGAATTTTTTAAGCAGTTTTGTCGAGTTTTGATAGGGGGAGGGGGTATTTTGGGTCTTAGAACTGGCCTGAGTGCATGGTCATTTGGACCTCATAGTATTAAGTCTACCAGGCCTCCAGCAGTCACAAGATGGCCAAGATATATAAAGAGACCCACTCGAGAAACTATGTGTTCTTCTACCTGAATATACGACTATTCCAGATCTGAAACTACGTACATTCATACTGCTTTGTACACAATTTCCATAGCATGTTTGTCCAGTATTAATCTACCTTTCCGTGGAAGTTTGGAAATCGAATTTATAATAAAACAGCAATCGCCTGCTTAGTCTAAATGCCTCGCTTACCAACCGAATCCTGCAGAATGTAGGAATTTGATTTCCTCTATTACTTGTAATAATAAATCAGAGACCATGGGAATTTTGTTGGATCTTCGTCTGATGCCCTTTTCTCCCGTTGTTTGTAATTATAAATTTTTGCATAAAGTGTAAATGTACGTCCATAGTGATATAGAAATAATTAATTTAAATAATGTGTGAGGATTCTTATGCATCATTTTATTGATGAAAGTTGGGAAAATTGAATACTTACCTTTAAATTAATTGGATGTATTTAAATCAACACAATTTTAAAAATGTGAAATATTTAAGTAATCAAATATTTCTACTCCATCGATTTGAGTTTTAAAACCTTTTTTCTCAATATTCGAGTCAAATGGAATTGACGTTTCTTGAAAGAGGTAAAAAAGTATTTTGTGGGAAATTAAAAGGTTTTATAAAGTCTTGTCTAAGCGTGCTACACAATAAATATTGGAAATGGTATGAGACTTTCACTAAAATATTCAAAACAACCATGGCAGTGTCAAAATCGATATTTTAGCTAATATGGATGTCAAATTGTCAGTAGCAATAGATTCTATTAAAGCTGTTTTAATAATATTTGAAAATTCTACACTATTAACAATTAACTTTTTCCAATATCACTCGTAAAATAATATTACTCCTCAGATTTTGTGAAGTATTTTTGAATGAATTTTGAAAATAGTGCAAGTTATTTGCGCTGCAAAAATTGCACTTAATAGTTCAAAAAGGTACAGGAAAGGTAAATGAGCGTAATAATGACTGGTTGTTTGTGGAATGTGAATTGAATCGCCAGAAGTAATAACCAGCCAACAAAAGAGTGTCTGGGTTTATTAATCATGGGTTGTCGGAATAATTAATTTTATTTCAGAGTGATTACTAAAATTGTGAACTTGCATGCAGGCCGCGAATATAATAGCATCTTCCTACACAAAGCATGTATTAATTCTATTATCATACTTTAACGCCTGGGCTTTCGCAACACAATTAAGTTCGAAATTCAATTAATCCAGTATTAAAATGACAGTGAATGGCAAGATAAAGGTATGCCTGGATCAGTAAATGGATCGTCAACCCCGAAGCGAAAAGTCTTATAAAGCGAAACTCTTTGATGCCGTGGCGTCGCTACCAACATCTTTTAACTGCTTTCACCTGCCTCCACGCAATTAAGAACTGCAATTTTTATTATTATTAATATTATTATTTCGTATAATAAATTTGACTTTTAAAAATAATGCAATAAAACAGCTTTTCTTAATGTAAATTGAAGTATCAGAGCATTTCATTTCATCCAGTCTGCTCCATTTAAAGGATGAATAAACAACTCGTTTATTCCTTGTCGAGATTTATTTATATCAAATGGCAGGCTTTATGATAGTTATCATTAGTTCTTTACTAGACTTCGGGCTTCACAGAGGGGAGGGGAGGAATAACAAAGTCACAGAAAGTCGAGATGAGCAACAGAAGAGCCATTCACAGACATAGAAGAGACAGACACAAAAAATAGGGAAAAAGGTAAGGTGAGTACTGTGGAAGTGATCGAATATGACATACAGTCTGGTCATGGTAATTTGAAGTCAGAAGTCAACTGCCAGTTTATAGACTTTTTTCCGCATGAATATACGTTGCCCGAGGTGCACCACGTGGAGGTAAGTCCATCGCACTTGTCGTGGTATGTTCATCAAATTTAACTATCTGTGACAGCCTGTATATACTTATGTGTCATTATATATGGTTATTATAATTGCTTAAAGCAATACAAAAGCATGAATTTTAATTGGGGGAGGTAATTGGTATCAACTATTTGCAAAGTCAACTTATAATGTAAGAGAAGCGATCGAAATGGCAGCAAAAACAACGTCAGGGTGTCAAGGGGTGACACGTCATTTGATTTTTAGACGGGCGGTAAAATATCAGTAAAACTGATAGTTTAGATCTAAAAATTCGAATTTCTTGATTCACCTCCCAAAGTACTGCAAGTGCTTGTTAAAGATCTCCAATTCTTGATGGTCAGGTTTCTATCGGCTAACCATTTTGCCTTATAGATAGTCTTATTTGACGTTCAAAAGCATACAACTTGATCATAGCATAGGTGAGGAGGATGAAATTTTAGCTTAGTCAAACTCCTTAAGTCGTATGCAATCAAATTGGGTACTTGTTTTTACTAGCATATTTAAATAATTACATGCTTACATAAACATACCAACAGCGTTTCACTATTTATATACATCACCCATTATGCTATGCTAGAATTTTGACAAGATGCTTGAATAAAATCCAACAAGGAATGAAAGCTGGAATGGTTTGAGTGAACTAGAAAAGCAAATATTAATTAGTTTTTTAAACAAAAAATCCCTGTATTTATAATTACTTTTAAGGAAAGACTTGCTGAAAAAATACATAACAGGAAATAGAACTTGGAGATAGTTATTGTTAACGTATAGTTGAAATATGGTATATGCATAACTAACAGCAACAGCAGTCAGGCTGAAATTTGAGCTCTTGACTTTTTGATTATCGTGCGTCAGGAGACATAAATTAACAAACAAATTTTATTTATTCAACAATTACAACCAAATTTAACGCTTATTGCTAAAATAATCACAAATTTTAATTTCATTTCACTTTTTCGAATACAAATCTATGGACTTGTGTCAATAAAATCCTTATTATTGATTATATCCAGTAAATTAACATTTTTGTATAGAATGAAAAAAAATCGAAAAATCGAATGCTGTATTTCGATTTGAAAGGTGGAATTTTATCAGGGTGCGTGAACGATTAACTTTTTAAAATGAGTGCGTATAGAATTGAGGGTAGGAGGGCAAAGAAAATACTGGAGAGCTGAGGAAGTTATGAGAAAGTTATAGGGAAGAGGCTGCAACACTGACAAATTAGCTGAGTCATTACGATTCAGAGGCGCGTGGAGAGTGATGCGTCGAAAATGAGGTAGAATGCAACTGTTGCTCCCAGTTTGTGTAAGTGAGCTTACGTAAAATCGTTTAACTTAACTCATAACTCAAAGTAGAGTACTCAAAACTAAAATTCATTCTCTATTTATAACAAGAATTTAAATAAAATTTCTCAAACATTCAAAAGTATAATAATCTCATTTTCATCCATTTTTTTAATTTTATAATTCAAGGTAATTTCTTTCAATAGCATAGTATTTGATTGGAGTATTTTTTGGAGCGGTTCAAAGTGCAAACACATTAAGTGTTTATTTTGCAAACAGGCTAAACCAATAACAATGGAAGAGATGACTTGATAACTCACATTCCCTCTATTGGCTTTTAATTAATTTTTGCAAATTAGCTTGGATTGCCAGTCATAACCCATTTTTAATTAAAGAGAATTGCACTATTATAAGTATACATTTAAATACATTCACTTTGATACATTATGAAATTATTCATCTGGCCTCTGATATTTGTAAATGGGAAAGCTGTTTACCAGACCAGCTGTCACCAAATGCCACAATTTCGTTGACACACAAAATTGCGATCACTGGAAATATTTGTGAAATTTAAATTTTAAACGCGAATCATCACTTATTAAATAATGTACGACAGACCATTTATGCATTGGCAATGCTGTCAGCGTGTCTATGGTACCCTTGCCTCTTTCAATTTTATGACTTTTAGTTTCTTCCAAGAAATTAAATTGCTGTTTGGGGTTATTTATTCGACTATAATTTCCTTTTGAGAATGAAGTATCACGGTAATTTGCTTTATTGATAATTTATATCACAATGATTACTTCCCCTGTTTGCGTCAATTATGCAATTCCCTTAATGGGGAAGGCTGAAATGTTGATTCCATAGCAAGTTGATGTCTAGCGCAAATTAAAGTTTAATATATAAATGTTGAATTATATAATATATATATAATGAATGAATTATATAAAATGTTGAATTCATTACATTAATTACAGTTTACACAGCCACGAAGTTAAATTGTCGCTTTAAGCTTTTCATGGAAATGGTCAAAATGAACGCCCTAGGTACAATAATTAATTGTGCGCAGGGAAACGAGTTTAACAACAGATAAATATGTCCTATCGCCTTACCTTTCTAGTAAATAACACGTGAAGTGTTCATCAATCTTCAAAATAAATAAGTTTATTTTACTTAACAAAATCATTGTGGCGTCATAAATTTTGGAAGGACAATTAGTCTGTTTCCTCTGTCCTTGTGTGACTGATTTCTAAGCAGTTTCCTGATAAACTCTTTAATAGCTGTTCTATAAAAATCGTAGCTGGCGATGGCTAGTTGATTTTGACTTTACAAGATAAATAAGTGCAAATATGGTATGTTTTTTCTATCCGCTCAATAAGTTCGCACTTCATCCAGAAACCAAATGATAAAGTTGTGAAATTTGATCTTTAGGTATTAAATAAATAGGAGACATTAGTGAATTTACTTTGAAGAATTTTCCATAAATGTTTCTTAAAATTCTTATTATTATCCGAATCACATACTAATTATAACATTTATATGCGAAATCAATTTTTGTGGTTTGATCCTTGCTTAAATTGAAGGCAATTGCCGTATCTCAGCTGCAGACTATTGCGGTGACTCAGCCTTCTCAGTGCATAATTTCACGCATGTCGACTCTCAGAAAAGTAGTCCATTTATAAGTCCACTTTGGATCTTTACCTCAATTTTGCCTGTCTTTCTTCCTCTTCTTGCCTAGATTCTCCTCCTTATGCGATCAATTCGAAGTTTAATCGTTGGTGTTCAGTGACTACTTGTTAATTTTTGACCCCTCATTATTGATCTGGGAAATGTTTGTGTTCGTTATTAGCAATATGAAAGTAATTAACTATAAATCTTGAGCAATATAAAACTTGTCTATTTCAAGGAATTTATTCAAAAATAATTTGACAATTCATTTGAATAATCTTCGAATGATCCAAGTTAGATTATCTTCAAAGTTGTTGCAAAAAAATTATCATTTGTTCATTGCAAAAAAGCGGAATTGGATTAAAGATTTCTGTTCTTGTAAAATTATAGAATATGTCAAAATGCAGGTATTTATAACGACTTTCAAAATTCTTTGTAAGGGTTCTACATGACCATTCAAAAAACAGAGCAAATATTCCATTTCAATCTTCAGGCACTTTGCGAATTGCCGCCTTTTATAATTTTAATCATGAAAATTGTCATTTGCAGAATTTCACTTCTGTCTAGCATTTATAAGTCACTCACGTAACCAATTTTTGTTCAACTGCACAAAATTTTTTCATTCTCTAGAAAGGTTATCAACCCAACTGGTAACTTATGTGCATTTGTTGTTTAAATTTATTACCAAACGGAAATGGTTAAGGTTTTCAAACATCCTTCAGTGGACCACCTTCTTTGATGCATGCAATACTTGGTGCATTTTAATTTTCATTAATTATGCAAGGAAAGGTACTTTTTCAGGTAGTTTGGATAAATTTATTTTTCTTAAATAAGCTTGGATAATTAAATTTACCACATTTAATTGGAATTTATGTGAGTAATGATTGCTAAAACATAAGATATACAGCAGTTATTTGATCTTTTTCCGACTATTAATTTTTAAATTATACCTTTTAAGCCTACGTGTTTAATCGAGTATATGTCGATGGTTGAAGTCATGAGTTCGATGCTTATTTTGTCATAGACAATTAGCGTAAACATATTGATTAAATCTGGCTAATAAAGAGGTAGGCAGGACGGGAGTTGTCCACCAAGGTGATCGCATAGGTACATTTCCTGATTCGCCCACGCAAGTGCTCCCTGTATTTTGTTTCAAGTAGCATTAGATTAGCCTAACGTGCTATTGATAATTTACCATCACATTCTGAAGTAAGTATTATATTGTTATGCATGAAACTTCAGTAAAAATACCGTCCCATGCAATGAATTAATGTGGTGGAAAATTATGACTAAATCCATAGAACCAATACTAAATACTTCTTTTATTCAATCTGAGATGTAACGAATGATGTAATTAAAACTCACATTAAATTAAGTGTATAAACTTTTGATTAGTAGAAGCCGCTGATATCTACTACCATAAAGCTGAACATATAATGCGCAAAAAAAGAGATCAAGGAGACGCCAAAAACAACGTCAAGGTGGGAAAGAGTCATACGTCAACTAATTTCTAAAATTGGATTGTACAAAATTGCCAACTAGGCAGTTCAGATTCACATTTTATGATTCGTCCCAATGATTGCAGCAAATGCCTGCTTGTAATGTTTAGAGTTAATTGATCCTTTTTTTGAAGAAGATAAGTCGAATCTGTCGCGGTCGAGAAGGCCAAACTATTTTTCAGGATATTCAATATCCTTCGGGTTTAACATAATAAAAGTAAATAGCTACAATTATATAAGTTATATTAGCTTAATTCAGTCAAGGTGAATGACATCAAGTGCCATCTACAAAGTTAAGTATTACTAGTATTATAGATCAATAATTTATTTTGTGATACCTTGGAGCTAAATGTTAATATGAATGTCTTTGCTAATATACTTCCTATTCTTCTTCTCGATTCTTATTTTTGGGTAAATTTTGAACACTGCAAACATTAAGCTTGAGAGAGCAAACTCAGCAGAACGCAGAGCGTCAAAAGAATAATGCAATATTTGATTTTTTATATTAATTTGAAAATTTTTAGCGCGCGATTATCCTTCATTGTGTAAAGATAATCCCAAAGAAACGGAAATTGTTTAGACTTTGTCTTTTGCCTCCTATGTAAACAATTCTCCATTATCTTAGCCCTCCCACTCTCTCTACGATGTTAATTTCAGTAACTTTCGTATACCACCATGGTCTCCATGCATGATAACCATCACAAGATAATGCAATTTCTCTTCCATGGTAAAAAAGCCGTTGGTGACAAGGCATGAAATACTTATTAGTTAAAAAGACTGAAAAGGCTCACAATTAGTTCCTGAGCTCACTCGTATTCAGCTTCGTAAATGCGTAGTAGTGGTGAGAAACTAAATCTTCACCACATATAGTGAAGTACGTTTTAGCTCCACTGATAAATTATTAAAAATTTAAATTACTTTTGCAAATTAAAAAACTTTTACTTAATCTATCATATACAAATGGCAAAACTGACACAATCAAACCTTATTCCAATCCTCAATAAAACTTAACCGTTTAAATCTTAAAATTGTCGAATAAAAGTTTTCGCGTGCAAATCAAATTAAATTTCATTGTTTTTAATTACATCATTTGCTAAATTTAAAAAAAACACTTAACACTAAATTTTTAAATTGGCTATAAATATATTAAACAGTTAGAACTACGTCGCTCGGTTTTTGTTAAAACAGTTTTGCTTCTAATCAGATAAGTGTTAATCGAAATTGCTCCATCCAGAAAGTGTAGCAATTTTCTATTACGTGTTTCAGCTGGCTTTTCATGTGAAATTGCAGAAGTTAATTGGGGAAAATTGTCGTTGCTCACCAGCATGCTAGTTTGAAATCCGGCGAAATAAACTCCCACCTCCTTTCATCTTTGTTCCTTATTTATATTTACAAAATTATGAAATCTCACGTTAATGGCAATACAGTATCAATTAGAGTTCTATTGATTTTCAATATCATTTTCGCTGAATAGTCAATTCGGGGCTAAGATTATCTGAACAAATCCTATAGGCTATTGAAAGGAAACCTTGATAAATGAGCAATCTTAGAAATAACTTAAACTGGTTACTCATTGAGGTCTCAAACATATCAAGGGCGCTATTTCTAATTTCATAAACTTACCAAGAGCTCTTAATGTTGTTAATATGCAGATCTCTCCCAAAAAGCGGTGCGCTCTTCAATTCATATTTTTGGTGCTCTCGTAGAGAAAATGGTCAAATCATTATGGGAATAAAGCCAAACCAAATCGATTTTATCTTACCTTAAAAAGTTCAATTGCAAATTATGTTACCATTAAACATTTTCGATTCGACCAAGATTCCGATTGGGGGGAAAGAGGGGAGGGGAGAGACCAGAAAAGGTAAAAAATTCTGTTTTACAATTAGCCTCATTTCAGTGAAATTGCGATACTGATTTTCTCAACCTCATGTCGTCTATTCAACTCGGAATCGAATAAAAACCGTCAAATTCAGCGTGGGGTTTTTTTTTCATTTTGCTTCAGTTAAACGCTTAAATTTCCTACCAGCGTTGCACGTTTATTGTTTAGATAATAAATGGATGAATGTGAAAGGGAATTCATGTCTAATTCAATTCTCTTTAATGCTCAAGGGCGTCCTTTTATCGCATTTTGTCAAAGTAGTCACAAACGTTGGTTCTTTCTTTTAAATATGGTCTAAAACAGTTAAATATTCCGAATTTATTCATGTATTTTTCACATTTCTCTAAATTGGATCTAAAACGTTTGTAATAAGATAAAATCTTTGCCAAGTTACAATTTTTTTATGGTGTGACACTTTAGATTACGAATCCTGCCGCCATTAGTTACTAATGGAAACTTTTACATTTAGCCAACCCAATTTTGTTATGTTGAAACTGCAAAATCATTTTGCTTTCTCAACCACTTGAAGCAAACCTAAATTTAATTGGTGGCACTGTCCATCAAGATACAAACATCGGTCAGTTAGCATAAAATACCAAAGTCAGTCACTTGGTGTAGCTCAGGTGAATAATAAATCGCTCAAAATTTTTAAATGTCAATATTGTACTGCCCGTATTCAAAAGTTGAATGAAGAAGGACGATTTGGTACCTCAACGTTGCTCACAGCACCCTTCTTATCTCCCCTTCCCCCTCCTCTAAATTAAATAATTTCATTTCTTTCCGTAAGCTATAATTTTAGACATTTGAATTTACTGTAAGCAATTATAAAAACGATGATGTTTGGATTGTGCGGTCAAGTATAGAATTGAATAAACCTATTTCGGGACTCCTCAAACACACACTCTCTCAGGAAAGTGGTAACTGAATTACAGAATTTGAAATTTTGAAACCTTGGGATGCATTATATTTCTGTAACAAAATGTTAAGTAAAATTTGCTTAAGTTATAATTCAAATAAAGTAAGCACACTTTTGATAACCAGACATTTTTCTTTACCTTTAATTCATTCAGTCTAACTTTACTTGGCAATTTTGCTATTTCTTGGGTTTGCGGATTGAGCAAAATTAACACGATTAAACTAAACAATCTCATTTGTGCTGGAACATCCTGGTATGTACAGCAGTGATGCTGATGAGGTCATGAGAGCAGATACATCTCAGGCCATCAACAACTAATAGTCATTACAGGGTCAGCTACTCAAAACTGTATTTAATGACTAACCTCTGTAGCAGTGTCTTTATACACATTCATCCTAATCTTAATCCCCACAACCTCAATTATCGCATTCTAGGACATAAATTCTGGTTTCACTATATTGCTGAGGAAGTTTAGTAAATTTCGGGAGCCATTCCATACTACGGGGATTTGGCCATTGTGAATACTGAGGATAAGTCAAAGTATATTCGTGTAGGAATTCGCTACAGTTGAACAAGCTTTGCTTTGCAAACTTATTTCGCTTTGTTGCGGTATTTTTAACAAAATTTATAATGTTTCGTTTTTTTATTGATTTTACAACAAACTTTACTCATACAAATATTTTACTATTATAATGAACCTAATCTAGGTTAAATTTAACTTTTCTCTGAATTTCAAAGCAGTTTTAATGAAAAAATCTTTTACATTTATGCTGAATGACCATTCAGCTTAGTTACATATATTAGACTATACAATCACTACAAATGAGATTAATTAGTCTCAGTTTTATTTGGATTAAGCGCTCTTGCAGAATCAGGATTGCAAAGCAAGTTTTATTAAATTTTAAAACAAAATTTTGCAGATCAAAGAGCGAGAGAAAGAGAAATTTCGTTTGGCACCGTACTTAATGTTTATATCTTCCGTTACCAAATGCTATTGGGGGAGGGGGGGGGGGTATTTCACAAATACACACACACAAATCACCATTTCATTTCTTGACAACTGTTGAAAGCGGAAACACGGGCACAGGGAGTTATAGGTGGAGGTTTTAAATATACTTCAACTGTATTTTGGCAAAGATTGAATATGAGAGCATAGGAAGGTGTTGGACACTTTACAGTTTGCTGATAATCCAATTTCCCAAGTGATAAAATTGTGCTAATTCAATTTTATGGGAAGTCAGTTAGATGGAGCGGAAGGTGCATATGAATATTTCAGAATTAAGTGGAGATAAAAGGAGAGCCGAGAGAGAGAAGGTATTTTATTCCATTTCGTGAGATTGGGACCTTTTTTGCCAGTTAGTAAGATGAAGATTGAGATATGATAAATTGCGCATAATTTATTTAATTGTTGCATGACAGAAAAACGAATCGATGATTTATTATAATAGTAAAGCCACCGTAAAAAGTAAAAATTTGTGTTATTTTTAAGCTGAAGATCACTTGTACCAATATTTACCAGTTTTGACAAGTCTGCTCCCGTTTTGTCACTTGTCATTCATTTTTGTCTCATCTCCTATAACATTGAAATCAGTAAAGTTTTAGATCTCAGAGGATGTTTTTAAATACCTTCTTTCATAGTCAGATCAAATATTATCAAAACTTGAAGTATTAAAACATTGCTGAGTTTGGAAATGGTAGAATAACGTACTTTTAAGATGCTCTTTTGGTAAGATAAGATCTCCACAGATCGTAAGCATTTTGTCCACATTTGCAGTTAAAATTTTTATGACAAGCCATTGACAAA
The DNA here is from genome assembly GCA_000469805.3 of Hymenolepis microstoma. Taxonomy (NCBI): domain Eukaryota; kingdom Metazoa; phylum Platyhelminthes; class Cestoda; order Cyclophyllidea; family Hymenolepididae; genus Hymenolepis; species Hymenolepis microstoma. The sequence goes on from LR215989.1 coordinate 26,669,914, forward strand.
CAGAATCTTGACGTTAAATTGAAATTCAACAAGCATTCAGTAAAATTCATAATTACTTAAAATATTAAACAACAATTTAATTGAAATATTGACTTTATGAATGCCTTACTTTATACTTCACTAATTGATAAAATGTAAAATGCAGCAACTTCTCGATTTTTTAGTTTTAAATTTAGAGAAATGCTTGTTTAAAGCATGCGTTGCAGAAAAGTACAAACTTTCAAACTCAACTTGAAAGGAATAATCGATAAAACGGCAAATAATTGACCCCAAGTCACTTTCTCTGATTTCTTGTAATAATCTTAACTTCAATACTACCGGAAATTACCTCCTCTCTTCTTCGCCTTCGGTATATTTCATGATCACACCTGTCCTAACTTGAAACATGATCCTGGAAGTAACACAGTTGACTAGGCAACCATAAGACCGCACTCACTCTATAGACCGGTTTGCATTAAAGGCTGATTTAAAATAGTACCTTTTTAATTGCCAAATATTTACTCAGAATACGGGAAGTAATTTCACTCCTCGACAACCGATGGAATTTTTATTTCCAGACTTTCGGTTTGTTGAATTTTGATATACAATAAAATAATATAAGTTTTGTTTATCAAAATATTAAGCTTTAATAATAGGATAGTTTACATTTCATTTCACTCAATTTATCATAAATTTTGACTATTACTAAATTGAAATTTTCTGTATCATAGTCTAACTAAAAAATGCACAATAAGTGTTCAGATTTCCAGATGCAAATTACACGCAAAGCCTCTGATGTGCACTATCGTATCGCAACACGAGTTTCTTCAGGTAAAGTACGAATATAATTAATTTTTTACAAGTTTTTTTTTAAGCGCAAATTTATTAAGTCCAACTGTTTAGGAGCCGAACATTTTAAGTGCAACTGAACGAAATTCATAAACTACAATTTCGATTATTAACCAATTTCTACTTTTGTAAGTACAGCGCTGAAGCAAATATTGCAGCAATTATTAATTAGCCAGATATTCAGTCATTCATCGCCTGTTTCACCCTATACGACCAAGCTTATTTCGTAATTAAGGAGACGCTGTCTGAAGATCAGTTCTCCCTCCCTTCACCACCGCCCTCTTTCCTTCTTTTTTAAGGGGATCTGAGTATCAGTATCGATTTAAAGCGTAGATCACATAAAAGAACTCGGTTAACATCGCCTGTAAAATTTTCGGTTAGGTAAAGTTTATCCAGTCTGTGGTTTAAATAGTTGATAGACGATACAATATTAGATATCTGCTCCAACAGATCGATAACACCATCTCGAGTAAATAAGTGTTGAGTTAGGACGGCATCAGCAACCATATATTTTGAAGATTCGAGTTAAGTATCCGTGAAATATGTTTCTAACTATTATCCATTTACCCTTTTACTTCATCCAGCGTTCTCGTTCTCTGAAAGAAAAGCAAAGGATTAATTGAATGACTATCCTCATAAATCAACCTGTGAGTGAGTACTAAAATCCGTGACTCAGAATTAGCAACCGAAAGAACTAATTTTGGAATTTTCTTATACGAACCATCTATTCAGAGAAACAAATAATCTAACACTCGTCTACGTCATCACTAAATTCTCAACGTGCCTTCAATCTCCCTTCCATGCCTAAATCATCAGATTCAAAAGCAGTAGGATTTCATTTATTTATATACCAATGAAAAATAACAAAAGATTTCAGTTTCTTTCTCATGACAACAATTAATAATAGCCTCGAACATAAATATTGTCTGATAATCTCCTTTATGACTTGTTTAAAGTTTTTTCAGTATGTTTACTTTTTTAAGTGAATAAAAGGTAAATATTTTACGCCTATTGTTTATTCATAATAAATGCCCAACTGAGCAAATCCTTCGCCAACCTTTTCGGATTATAATTAATGCTTGCTTTTTTTAAAGCTAATGGCAGTGTAGCGGATGCTACGCAAATAAGCCTTGACTAAACCTCAGCAATCTCTATGGCAAAATCATCTCAATAACATCGAGGGCACGGAGCGTATGGTGTGAATAGCGTTTACTGTGGTTGTGGGCCAATGCGCAGCTTAGTCATTAAAATACAATTATGGCTAGGCTGACCATGGCGCGACTATTGATTGTTAGTTGGCTGAGGAGTCTCTACACTCACGACCGCACTTGTTCCCTAACGCGATCAGTAGCACGGCCGCACGTTCCAGAATGTTCGAACACTCATGAGGCTCCTTGGTTCAGCAATGTTAGCGTTGTGCTCTCAACAACAGTCGACATAATCACGTCATTTCAAAGGAAAATGTTTTATAGATTGATAGATTGAATTTAAAGCATCAGGTAATTAGAATTAATTCTTTCATTGTATTAGCTAATACATGAATGCTTTTTCTATGGCTGGTCGGTTAGGAAATTAAATTCTCAATCTCCGGTACATATTTGGTTTCAAATAAACATTAACTGATATTTGCTTCAAAGAACTGCACCACATCAAGTATTGGCTTGCCTCAAGTGCACTTTAGCAATCGGAGGGTTTCATTTAATAATGTACTTTCGAAATATATTTTAATTAATTAAATTGGAAAAATATTGTTGACAAGTGGATATATTTATATTTAAGAATTTTTTAATGCACACAACTTATTTTCTTCTTGAATTCATAGAAATATATCGGTCTTTTTATTTTAACTTAACTAGACAAGATGAAGATTAAAATAGCTTTAACTCCGTCAATAATACTACTTCAAGAGGCAGAACAAATTTGTCTAGACATCCCCATCGAAATAATGATATTTCTAAGGCTATCAGAATTCGCAAAAAGAGAATGCAGTTTGCTTTTCAAATCAAAAGACTCAGAATTAGGCATGGTCATAAGTAAAGTGGGCAAATAGGAAGCAATGGAAGGAGATGCATAACTGAGCGTTAAGACCGTTAAGTAGGAGCACAATGCATATAAGGACTGAGCAGACCCCTGAGTTAACGTGCGCAGGCGATACATTGGAAAGTCAAAGCAGACTAAGGCACGAGACTTGCCTGATTTTGTAGCACAAAATATTAAATAATCATCAACTGATCACATTTAAATATTATTTTCGATGTAATTTATTTAATTCAAACAACTTTGAAACAGGTATAACATTTTCTATAATTTATGCTTTTTTCAATTTGGTTCAACGGATTTCAGCAGTAGTGAAGCTCAACGTTTATCCTCTCATCTTCTAACGCAAATTTCCAGGTCATTTTAACAGAAAACGTCCTTTGTGTTTGTTTTAAGAACTACGCACAACAGGTGTTGTAAAATGCAATTGGTAATTGATAATTCCACCATCTCGTCAAAAAATTTCGTATTGAGAGTCCATAAATTTTACATTCAAATTAAATACCTGTAAAAAAATTCCAAAAGATTTACGCATTCATTTTCCGCTTTAAGACTGAGTATTTTCCAAGGGAAAGAGAATTTACTCTTTATGCATTTCAATTTTGCATTGAACATAAAAAACTTACTTTAAGTCCCAGATGGAATTTAAAACATTTTATATCGATTTAGCGACACGTAAATTTGAGTGATTTAGATTTTGAAATTAGCACACCCCTTCCCTGCCATAAAAACGTACTTTCCTCAAAATATTCTAACTGTTTACCCAATTTAATCAATACATTCATCAGGCCCATAATATCTGCTAACCCTGGCCCATGTGTTTGCACTAACTGCCACTAGCTTAACAAAATCAAGAGCCATATTTTATTTTCGTCTTTCTACCATTCGCGATTTCTCTTCAGGCTTCCTTCTCCTTTCGCCTCTTGTTTACTTCCATAAGTCCAATAAGCCTTGGCCCTTCAAGTCTTTGAATTATCACTCGAAGAAGAACTCTTGTCTACTGTGAGATAATTATTTTAGCCTCTACAAACCTCACAAGCTCCAGCAACGGCCCACGATTTTAGCCTACTTAAACAAATGCATAAAACCTTAAATAATTTTTAATAAGATCAATAAACATCAAAACTTAGAAATTTAATTTGTATTTTGAGAAAAAATATTCTATTTCATTTAATAGTCAATCTTAAGATTCATAGTTACTGGAGGAGACATCTAATCTAAGTAGATAGAAAACTTGATCAGCGTTACTGGATGAAAGAGTACTTTAGGCTCTGAACATCATGTGAGTGACTGCATTCATAATCGTAGAGATCTTGGCAGATAAAAAAAATGATAGATTATGATAAAATGCGAAAGGACCTTATTCCTTTGCCATCAGTTTAAACTGGTTGAAAATATTTTCCTTCGTCGAGAACATTAGTCTGAAGTTACAACTTAACAAAGATATCAAAGTGATTTCGTAGCTTAGAATAATCAAGAAAAATATACTTTAACGTTAGCAAAGTGAAAGTAGTAACGCCAGTACATACCGATATTAACGTATCAAAATACATTGTTAATAAAATAGAATAAGAGATTATAACAGCTTTTTAATGCTTACACTTCCGGTTGCAATCTTTCCGTTGTGGTTTGTTGAATTTTGATAAACAAATAGTGATTATAACAGCTGTATGAATATCTTGCTCTCTACGACGTTTAGAGGCCAGTCAAAATAAAACTTAATTCTAAATAAATGCATTAATCTACTAACAGTTACTGTTCCAACAGACAAATAGGAACTTATAATAGTTAATATTCAAGAGAAATATATCCAAGGTTGAAATAGACTATAGTCAATAAAGTAATAAGCAAGAATGATCCATAGGATTTCAGTCACCGTAGCTCCGGGTAACTCACACTAATTCTTGTTTCGCCCATACGATTCAGCCTTGATTAATTCTCAATAATAGAAAATGGATAATAAATAGGTCAGAATAACAAAAATAGTCAGAAGGAATATGAGAATTGTCTGAGTTTTTCATTTGAGCTATAACATATACAAGCCAATTTCAGAGTAAATCATATTAAGTGTTGCAGGTTGTCCATGCATGGCACAGCAAAGATAGGCTTAATTTGGTACATATATATGTATATATATATATATAATCACAAGAGTATCTTGTTGTTGGTATATATTGGCAATAATACAACTCAAATATATCAGGTCATTGGTTAGTGTAATCATATATGTTATTTGTTTGTCTATTGATCGTGCAGGTGGTACTGCGACACCAGATAAATATAGATCAGTGGGAGAATTCACAATCTTTAATAGAAGTATTGTTTGCCTATTTAAAATGCATATTGAATTTTAATTAGATTTTTATTTTGTAGACTAATTTTTTAGTTTTACGTAATTCCAAAAATTTAGGAATACAAACACAAATGCTTAATTTATATTGATGCGAAACTGCGTAAAATTTAGTGACGCATTCAGCATGAACTGCCCAAAAATCTATGTGAACTATTAAAATATGGATTGACATTTTAATTTAATTTCTCTTCTTGGCGATTAACCTTAAGAAATTGTACTCGAAACAGTGATCTATCGTGTGCAAAAAAGAATCAGTATATCAATTTTTAGAACACTGAACAAGATCTTAATTCACAAATAAAATTTCAGTTATATCTATTTTTTAATTTAAGATTTAATTATCTTTTTAAATATTACGATGTGATAATGTCAATGATGTTAGTATAGTTGACCTTCAATGATTGAGTGTTATCTTTGATGCTCTTATTCTGCGCAGTAACTTATCTGCTAAGTGCGCAGTTGTAGGTGAGGGACGAATTATAGTTCATTTTTTGCTGTTTCTTTACCCCATTATTAATAGAATATTTATAATGAAAATAATACTTATAGTACTATTTTATTCGATTTATTTCAAATTTAAATATTTGTTTACTCTAAATTAAAAATAAAGTCATGTCTTTTATCAAAATTAGTCTGCAGCATTAAGATTCCAATCCAAAATTCAGAATGATTGTTTTATTATGAACTTCCCCCATCCATTATTAGTATTGGTTGTATTTTTTGAACCCTCATGAATCCCCTTGGCATATGTAATTTCAGATTATATAATTTTTATGTTTTTTTGCTGAATCTGTCCTGCCAATTTGAATTATGCCTTAATTTTAGTGGCATCCTATTAGAAAAATGTTTCGACGTTTCTTCTTTCGCGTAAATACGTTTTTTAAAGGGAAAATTCTAGCAAAATATTGGAAGTTCATTCATCATTCATCATTCATATTCATAATTAACCCTTTCGAACATTTGCGTGTCCATAAGCAGTTGGTGTTACTGTTAGTGCGGAAGTGCTAACGTGCTAATATTGGTGAAGCGAAAATCATCTTCCCTATCCGCACACCCTCACCTTAAGTTCAACTATTACACAAAACTAGCGTGTGCGGGTGCTCACTCTATCGCGTCTCACACAGGAGTCCAGGCATGTGTGTTTTGTGTGTTTAAGCACAAAATACACCAACAAAAATGGGGTGGGTGTTTGTGATGGTGTGCTCACACATACGTGGGTGTGAAGCGATCAATAAGTGTGTGCGTGTGATAGCACTTCGATGTGTTTTATCATTTCTCTTCACTTATCACGTTGGATTTGAATTTAATTCTCATCGCTATGGAATTTTATATTAAGGTGTTTTTTCATGGAAAATAACGAATAGGCAATTACAGAGTTATTACTACTTGAAAGTTTCTAATTCGGTCTTCCTATATTTCGTGCCTATCAATGCTAAATTCGTTGCCGACTTTATTGGCGAGATTACTTAACTGACAACCTAACGATAGGTAGAATAAGTATACTCCTTTTGGACATTCCTTTCTCTATCTTATATAGCAAACCTTATCCGTACTTTTTTCTGTTTGTTGATTTTACAGAAAAGTATTCTAATTTTGCTTTCAAAATTACGAATAATTATGAAATTCTAACATGTGGTGGTTTTATAACTTTGCAGGTTTAAGTTTTTGGACACTGACTCTCATAGACATGGATTGTATGGATCTTTACAATTTTTTCAGAGTCGAATGTTGGTTAATACTTACTATTTAGAATCCATATCAAATTCGTAACTTTGTTTTGCCAATAATAGCCTTTAAGTGGTTTTAATATAAATCACGCAGTAGCCTATCCTTATTTCCTAATTCAATTATGAATATTTGAGTCCTGTTTACAAAGTCTGTGGAGCAAGCGCATAATTGGCGCCACTTACTTAAATTTAAGTAAATAAGATACTTTATTAGATCATCTGGTTTACTTTGGAGTCATATCAAAGGTTCGACTTGGAAATAAATGTTGTATGGCTTGTTGTATTACGTTTTGGAAGAATAAACCTATATATATATATAGTGGCCTCTTTGCCTTTTTGGCTTTCCTTTTGATCACGAATTAGTTTCCTTTGAAACTTTTGAGCGTATTTTCAACACCCATTTGCCGCAGTAAAAGGTGTCTTAATCGAAACATCTCTTTCTATTCATGCGTACTTAAACTTCAACGATTTGTTCTGAGCTTTGCTTACCTCCCTAAAATTAGGAATTAGGAAATGCTTCTTTGCTTGTTTCATAAATGATGCTGGGTGAATACAGAAATATGCATTGGTATTGCATTTCCATTGAAACGTAGTAAATGCAAAATGTTATGTGACTCCGCTTAAGTATGATAGAGTACGCGGAACTTCCTTTATCTTCTCCATACTGCGAAAAAAACAAGAAATTCATTAAGGTATGCGACGGGAAGGCCAATTACAAGTAGGCAGTACAGATTGAACATTACAGAGGATGGCGAAGATAAAAGAAGCCCAGTGATCTGAAGCAAACTGAAAGTGATATTGAGCGCTTGATTAGAGTCACTTAGTATTCTTTATTTAATACTTTCAACTATAAATATAATATTAGTTAACCTTTTGGTATTCACAGGTGACCTCTTCTACCTTTGCCAACCTGGATAATGATCGTATATACACACTTGCCCCACGAGCACTATTGATTATAGTCAAACTTGAATGATAACCCCATATTTTAGTTGGTTTCTGTCTTACATTAAAGAAACCCTTTATTTAACGTGAATCCTTTTATCTTTCAATATAATATCTCCGAATTTATTTCCAGAATACATGTCTCTGTTGAAATTAAAAAATGTCCTCGATTTTCTCCTATAATTACTAGCCTTGAATTCGGTTCAATTGCGCCCTCTCATTAAGTAGCTTCCCGAAATTTTTTAACTACGCTTATTCCCTCGCAGACATATTCGCTATCTCTTTTGCATTTTCTAATAGCTTCAATTTTAATCCTTGTGAGAATGAACAATTCTATTTGCTTTACTTTTAATCAATTGGAAGTAAACTCAAATCCGAAGAATCGAGATTTATTGCCCATTTTCCTCCCCTAAGTTACGTTAATTGGGAATCAATGGACAGATGTAAATAACAAAAAAACTGAACACAAGATGCTTTAAAAAGTCAGGGAGCGCACAAACGAATATCCCCTTAAAACCTTAACCTTTTATTAAAACGGTCACATTGATAAAGCCGTTTGGCAAATCTGGACGTTATCTTGCCCCCAAGCCTTCGTTACTATTATGCAAACCTCAGCGATTTGATGTTAGTACCAATTGCATTATTCCCCCTTCGTTTTCCCCTCGAATTCATATATGGCTTTGTTATCTATCCATCCCTCTTTTTTTATTACGCATCGTTATTCCTTTTTGGTGGTGTCATCTCACTATCCTTTCAGCTAGACGTAGCAGATATCATAATGCATTCCGGAAAATATGTTCGTGTTTTATTACTAATCCTTACTATTAATAATAAACACCTCTCAATCATTTCGATAATCAAATACATTAAACCCATTCGTTTAATTAATTTGGGTTCAATTTTTCATTACCGGTTTGTTGTTTCATAATTTGATGAAATGGAAAATTTTTGCATAGTTAACATACCCAAATGATCGTTATGGGAAAGATCTGCGCAATATTGATTTTCTGCCTTTTTATGTCAGTATATTTCTCATTTACCCCTTTTTAGATTATGATATCTAAAAATTAATCACTATTATAATTATATAAATATTGTTATTGAAATTTAATTTTCAAACCCAACATCAATTGACTCATAAAATGCGCTTTTATTTATCGATTTTAAATTAAATGAAAGGTTTTTTTCGATTCTTAACAAAATTAACGAAATTGCTTCAGTTATATTTTCCCACAATTTAGCTTTGCTTTTGTCCTAATGCAATTTTACCTATTATACACTTTTCGCTCATTGTGTTAACTAATGGCGTCATTTTTATTCCTAAGTCTGATTAATCACGTTGAAATAACTTCACATACTCTGATCTGTTACTGAACTGGTGTACTAAGCACGTTATCAGTCAAAGATGTACATCAGTTTGCTGAAATTGACAACCTTTCTACATGTATTCATGTACTTAAAGAAGACTAGGCGTAATATCGGGCACAGATTTAAAATTTACTTTCTTTTTTCATCCAATTTCCGAACAAATTTGATCACAGAACATAACTTCTGAGGTTAGTTATCTTTACTAGTGATATCGCGAATATTGATCAATCTCTCACTTTCCTAAATCGCAGCTAAGAAAATATGCCAACTATTTAAGTAGACAACTTCGGATAATACTTTCAATTTACGGTATTGTTTCCTTGTTTGATATATTTTTCTGGGCCTTGGGTGATATTTTTAGTCTTCTGAGACCGATTGTATTTTCCTTCATCATCATCCCATCCTTCAGTAATTAATTGCGCTTTAATAATTCATAAGTCTGCTCATATTATTACGGCCCTTGATTATCATTAGGAGCCTAGTTTCGTAATCAGTCACCACCGTAATAAGTTCTTTGGATTGAAGTGTCTTCCCGGGTGGTAAATGAATTGGTCGTAATAGTATCCGAAGTCGATATGATTGAGGGTAGATCAGTCTAACATTTTATTTTATCCTTCAGTAGAATGGTAACACAAATTGCAGATAGAGAGTAGACATTATGTGACTTCAATGATTGTATGGAATTCAAATTTGACTCCCCTTTCGCTATTTAGTATGATGACCTGTTTAGTATCACCCTCAGCAATGCGAACACCATCTGGAAATGGGAAATGGCAAATTCGACCTCTAGGGTATGAAATGAGAAGTCTATTATGGGTATATAGTTGTCGGGCGTCAAATCGAATAGTTTAAGTGCATTAAATAGAGTGCATGTGGTCCACTCGTAAGTTCTTCCCTCATGTACGGAACTATCAGTTATTGGACTTAGCACTCAGACTTGGTCATGTAAGTTCACCATTTAAAACCCATCGCTACCAATATTGCTTAATCAGTTAGCCAATCAATTATTCCACATGCAATCATATTCAGGCACACTTATTTTCCAAATAGTACATTTTTGAGCTGCAAGTCTTTTTTCTTTCTCTTACTATAGTCTGAGTAGTTGTAGCTCCATAAAATGAGCAATTCTCACTTCATTTGAATTCTGGAAGCATCAACTTGCCTACTTTCTCATAAGTGGTTTCATAATTTCGTCCATGGTTTATGGTTGAACTTATGTTAAGTTGGCTGAGTTAGTTGAAAGCTTTAACATACCAATTTGGTTCTTTGTCCTACCTTTGAGTTACTTTAATGCGTTTTGGGTCAGTGCACATCATTTCGGTTCCCCATTTAATGATATTGAGGTAAATGCTTTGTAAAAGCAAATTGATATTAGCAGAGAGATACTTCTGGTAGAATTTACTGTTTTCTTCATGAGATGTTAATCGTCTAACGCGACAGTCAAAATTGAACTTCTCTATCTAAATCTGTGGCAAATTTTGCATATTGGCTTAAATAGTAAAAATGTAGGATACATTGAGACTCAGCCCCTGGTTGCTTATAGTTAAATCAGGATTAAAGTTGGACTCTGCATTCTGTTGAAATTTCCTTCTTCAGATGTCGCGTATTTTATTGCATCGCCTTTGTTTTCTTTGCTGTTCATTAGAGAGAACGATTGGTCTTTTTGACAGTAAGCAATCCCACCTTTGAAGACTTTGTCTCTTGAATCCTACTGTTGTTGCTGTAGATCGGTATTAACACTAACTGCTGCCTGAGGATACAAACTTGGGTCTTCATCGAATAATTGGCTGTGAGAAATAGGCCATATTAGAAGGATCTCTACAAATAGAAGTTGGTCATTTCATTATACCGGCCAAAATTTGAATGCTTTCTTTTTTATTGGATCATTTGCCCAATGCCCGGTAACATCGTTAACTGGGTATAAGAATAGAAAACCACTTCTTGAGATCCTAATGGTGGTTTCTTTTGTCTACTGTCACTCCCATTATCAGATTTTTAACGAAGGCTCCGGTCTCGAACTATTTATACTTTTTGGTGGTATTTTTACTAGTTTGCCTCATAAATATAACTTTACGAGATATAGTGGTTTCTAAACGGGTGGTTTGTGTAGAAACTCCTTGACTTTCAAATTAATTAACATGGCCGTTGCTTGTCTCTGTCTATATCACGCAATAGCGAAATTTTGTTAGTATCGTAGTGGCTGGCTTTTTTGGGTTGGGCGGCAAGCTTTAATGCTCAAGCAAGAAAAGTTTTGCATTTCCATTGTCTACAGTTTCTATTTTTTAAATTAATCGATCAATATCGGGCAGCTACGCTTAATTTAATGATGAAAATCTCTCATTCAACCTCCCATTCTTGAGGAATGGTAGTAATGTAGCTTGACATTTCCTAATTTTTTGTGCGACAAGTGACACGAATTTTTTATGACTCTGTTGAATCGGCTAGTTCGAATTCAGAGGACAATCTAAAAACCTTTTACTAGCTTATCCCATTTTCATAACGCAATGGGTGGCTATAGTTAACCTCCATCGCTCATATTGCCTCCTCCATTCTCTTTCTTCTCCGAAATGTTTTGACTTGGCTCTCGCTTTTTTTCGACAGGACTACGGATCGTCTTCAATTTCTTCCCTTGGTTCGAACAACATGGAGTCAGATTGCGATGTAAGTCTATTTACTAAAAATAATAATAAGTAGTAATAATCTATTTACCAGCTTATGAAATTTGTAGTGCATATTTTATTTACTGATGGATGAATAACGGTAGTTGCAGTTAAAGAACTAAAGTTTTGCGATTATTAGAACTTTATTAATCGCACACTTCACCAACTCCGTGTCAGTTGAGAACAGAAGAAGAAGAAGGAATGTGCATTGTGCATTTTTTAGATTTGATTTCTAAAGGCAATATTTTCAACAGTTTCCTTGGTATTCGCGTCATTTTTACCTCTTCGAATTCCATTTTTGGGTTGTATTTAGAGTGTTTCTTAGTCATCCTATGCCACTTGAGTGCCTTTAAAAAAATTTGAGAGGCACCTCAAAGTAACAAATACTGCTGACCCTTTTTTATAATTAGCTGAAGTTTTAATTGTCATTTGATGTCCTTCTCAATTAGTTTAGCAGAGGTAATTGTTTTTCCCTTCTCCTTTTCAGGAATCACAAACAACGTCAGAGTTCTACTCTTCAAGGTAAGCTATGCGAGCTCATTGTGCCTTATGCTTTTACTTTCTCCAAAAAAAAGAAAACGCTAAAATGCATTTGTTTAAACGGGGAAGATAGGAGTATTGCTGCTGCAGTTGTGAGAGGTATATACAATTCGAAAAATCGGTCCGGATAGCAAAAGGTTTTTTTTTTCTGTCTCTCGTGGTGTGATTGACATTACGTTGTAGCAAAAGAAAATGTATGTTCGGAATTCATTGTTGATGGTTAAGATGCGTATCAGCAAGGTCAGAGGACACGTGAAAGTTACTTAGTGTTATGAACGGCCAACAGCACTAGAGCAACTCTAGGACACCTTTCTCTACCCAAGTCTCGACTACTGTTAGCACTTTTCACACTTATCTGGAATTATATTAATTTTCGAACTGCATGGTAGTGCTTATCTCCCATCGTCAAAGGATACAAACAGATAATTCGCCATAAGCCAATTAAATCTACAACTGCCGTTTCCTAATCACATATTGACCCCCCCACCCACCCACTCTTTTGGCTTTGTGGCCGACTAGACGCTGATACCAATTTTATTCACTTAGAATGTCGAATGGGACTCCACGCAATGAAGAAACGGAAAAGTCAACAACAGAAAGTGTATTTATTGATCAAACTGTATCACAGAGCCTCCCGGTCGCAGACCATATTCCGAGCCCAGAAGAGTTGATTGAGAAGGGTCAATATCTGGTCGATTGTCCCAGTTGGTTGGCTTTCATTGGCGAGGACAAGCGACTGCAATATTCTAATCATTTTATCAGCAGAAACGACAAAATTTGGGGTAAGTCATCGCTAGGCTGGTTCTTTTTATGACGATGTTGAATACGTCTAATTGCATGATAAGTCGACCGGCAAAAATCCTTTTTCTGACTTGGCTTGACACCTCTATCTCCTTCAGTGCTGCTAAATTGTTGGAACTGCTTGCCCCGGTCTAATTATTCATCTTCTGTCCTACTGTCATGATGTGTTTAATGCGTGTCATTCGTCTCTGTTCATTAGAAAAAGATGCCTTCGATTGATTAATGTGTGCAATCAAATACAGGGGTTTCGAGATACGTTCTGAAAAATAAAATTTGAGTGTTGTTTTGAACACTAAAGCTTTTCAAGCACTATGCGCTCACTTTAAAATTTTCTCTACTTATAAGCCGGAGGTCAACAAGAATGAGTTGGTAGAATAACATGCATCATAATTAATCGAGTTGGCCATTCAAATAAGGCGCTTATGCTCTCTTCTCAATACTCTCTCAACACTGTGAAAGGTAAACACCACGAACTGGAGAATTGAACTCGAAACTACGAGACTGTTGTGACTAAAAGAAATCTACATAACAGATCACTTTCTCTGATCTGATTGGCTCGCTCACCAGATCTCATCTATACACTGCAGCAGCAAAAGTGTTTGTGGACCCAGGCATTGAACTTCGGGCTTTGTCACCACAGATAAGTGAATATCTTAGCTTCTGTCATGAAGCTTACACTCAATGAATACCTTCGATACTACCAACTAGCCACACACCACCACTTTCTCACAGAAGAGGCGGCACTCCAAAACTGTTGTTTGACAGAGGCGAAGAAACTTCGGAGCAAATTGCAACACTTCATTGAATCACAACAATCTGGCTCTATTGTGAAGAGAAAAGCCAGATGAAAGCTCAGCAAGAAAAATTAGAAATAACTTGACTTGCATATAGTGCAAAGGACACTTCTCGAGTCATGTAGACCCAAGTTGCCAAAACTGTCATGTCATTCTGAGGCGTGTCCTCCTCCAAAAGTGATGCGATTGGATGTTATGCAACTACCAACGACTTTTTCTTTCGCCCCATTTGGCTCTCTCAGATGTACTCTAAGCACCCTGTTGATTTCGAACTGATCGATATTTCTATACAAAGACGTTATAACACCTGTTTAGCAAATTAAAATGTGTTCTGCCGAATTTAACACTTAATGAATCTTCTCTTAAAGAGTGAATTTAAGAGAAAAGTCAATGCTTTTTTTAAAGAGTCCCAATCTCTTGCCTTCGAACGTACCTGTTTTTGTGACCTTATCACCTTAAAAATTTTGTCTATCATAGTGATGAACTTGACTTTACGAAAAGCACGGTGTGTTGTTGGTATTGAGTTGAATAATTTGGTAAATTTTAAGCTCATTCCTAGTAGCCTATATCTAGTGAGATAGTTGAATAAGAAGAATTTCTTATCCATTTAATTCGGTGGTACTTGTTTATTCATCTCGCGCATAGTTTCACTGTTCCATTTTCAAGATATTCACTATCATCTAATTGCCGACATCTGGATAGTACACCTGCTTGGAAGGACAGTTAGTGTCGTCACTCCACACTTCATACTCATTCAATTGTGAAGAATTCCCCATTCTAAGACACATAACTCGCTTAAGACATATTCCACAGTCTAGTAATTCTATCCATTCAAGTTAACATTCGATTAAGAGATGCATAGTTTGCAAAGACCAGAGATCAGATCTATAACATTGTTAGAATTTAGGTCTCACCTAATCATCATCCAGTATCTGTACTATTCTTCCTATATAGTTAATATTAATGATTAGGCGTCACAGGGATATTTAGGTTTTCGGTGCTTTAATTCTACAGGCTTTGGGACTAACTTGGGAGGTCTCTTTTTAGGAAATAATTTTCCAAAGCAAAACCTCACAGGGATTTTCAAATAGAGATCAAATTGTCGATTCCATTGTCGGCTTTCTATTCGCTCCTATTAATCTATTTTATTTCTTTCCTTTGCATTCCTTAGAGTTGATATCAACTGAGATACGCTATGTGGATTTGTTGGTTATGATTCGTGATGTCTTCATGAAAGCATTTCCTCCGCGGAATGAAGACTCCTTGACTCTTGGTGACAATCTCTTCCCTCACCTGGATGATGTTCTCGAGTGTCATAACCGTCTTCTCTACTTCATGTTGGAAGCCCACAATGCCACTCCAGATCACATCACCAAAAATCTTGGCCAGTGTTTCACAACAACGGTGAGTTCTAAAGCAGCCTTTAAAGATATAATACTTCTCTTCATGCCTCAAGGCGGGCAATCTAGTTAAATTTAAGATCCATTCCAGCGATATTATGAAAAGCCTAAAATTAGGGGATGATATGTTTGTTTATTAATCAAGCCGCTAAACACATTTTTTCGGATAAGAGTTTTCATGGCTTAAGTATCTAAGGTGTTTTGGTCTGCTGTTTTTAAATAAGCTCTTTAAACCCTTTAATGCCCGAATTATTTTTTGAAAAATTCGCCCGACCGCACTCACACGTGTCTCAGAGCACACTGATGTCGCCTATGTGATGAGTTTTGGTTGTATCAGGCGAAAGCTATAGAAACGTATTGAACATGATTCTGTTACTCCTTCTATTACCAATGGAGTTTATTTTGAAATAGAACCGTACGGTCCTAAGTGCGTTAAAGAGTTGAATTTGTGAATAGGTTTCAAATGGGTGTTTCGAAAGTAAAGTGTGAAATAGAGATCGAGTAAAAAGCTGCTTGCATGTGTGAGCTTGAAGGAAGTTCTCGTATTAACCAATCAATAAGCAAACTTAAAAGACTAGATAGAGCAGAGGACACGTAAATTGAGTTTAAATAATTAACAAATCGAAAAGCTTACAACTACAACGTTACTTTAGTTAAAAACGGAAATAAAGACTGGGAGATCTAAATGGAGTTCTTCTAGCAATTCATTCATTACCTTGAGACGGTCGTTTGACGTGCTTTTTCGGATATGCAAAATTACAGAGCGTGTTGTTGTTATTTTCAAATTTCGGTGTGTTAGAAGAGTATAAAAATGCGCAGTGGCCTACATCGGTAGTCATGAGATTAACTCCTAACGATGCACATCCAATGATGATGATGATGAGTTTCTCGTAAGGGCTTCTCCAGGATATCTTCACTCCACTCATATCAATTGACGTGAACACTTCTCCTAGTGGGAATGATATGCATTTGTCATTGTTAAGATTTGTCTGGTAGAGTGTTATCTTTCGTTCATATAATCGACATCGGTACTAGTATACGATTTAGACTTAAGCCCTTTAGTGTTACATTATGCAAATGGTAAGAAATTAGAAATTGAGGAATTCAGTCCTGGTGCTAGCAGAGTATTTGAGAAATTAATTTACTTGAACCATTTTCAAAACGGTTTTCATGAAATCAAAACTTGAGATCAATGAAAAGCTCCCACCTCAAACGGCTTAACTGGTAAGTAATTTGAGGTTGAACCACGTTCATCATCACTTATGTTGATCATTTAATAGAGTATTGCCCCTCAAAAACTATATCTTCGATGCTTTTCGAAAGGCTTGAAATTCTAATGATTAAAAGGTGTTTATTTCTTTTGGCATTTGGATAAAGTTGTTTTTTTTGTGGAGGGCGGGGGAGGGAGGAGTGGAAAACTGACGAATACGAGCACCTGCTTATTCCAACTTCTAATATCCGTCTCTCCCCTGTCGTATCCTTTTTTCGCTCGTTTTGCTTTAAAGCTGATTTGAACCATTTTGAATAATTAACATTTTAAAGGTCTCCTTTGAATGCCTTTATTCTGCAGACCAAAGAGTTTGAGGTAAATTAATTTAGCCAATTTAAATAAAAATTCGCATAATTTTATTTTGGCGCAGACATTATTAGTACACTTTTGTTAAATTAAATTGGATTTCCTATTGGTTACAAATTGACTTTATAAAAATCCCGTAAACTAACAATTGTGTTTTACAATATCTAATTTAGAATTGATATGTCCCCGTTTGACCTTACCTGTCAACTGGAATTGCATGGCGTTTGAAGTAGTCTCGATACTTAAGATGTTATGCAAGGCAAATATATAATTTTTATTCTGGGAAAGCATTTGAATTCATTAAACGCTAAACTTTCAACACATGAAGTTGGTTAGAAGGTATACATTAAAAGTTTATCATATGTTTAGGAATGCCATTCTGATGTGCTACTTTTAAACCGTTCTTATCCTTACTCGGAAACTAGGCACTTAAAGTCTTTGCTGATCGTTGTACCTGATGAGAAGTTTATCTTTCCACTAATGCGAGAGCATTTCTTTCCTCTCCATGAACATGCGCATTCATTTGGAAGCTTCGTGTTTTTATGTAGCTTCCCAAACCGCCCTGAGAACTTCGTTTTAGAACTTATGACTCTCTGAGTTTGGCGTAAGTCCTTGATTTATTCTGGCCATGTGCTTCTGTAATGATCCACCACCATCTTTTAACACGATCAATTGAAGTCTGAACCTCACAGAGTTTCGAGTGCTTTCATAAATATTTAGATTTCTAGATATCATCTTGTGAAATAATTCTTTCAGCTATAATCTATTTGTGCCATGTTTGAAAAGAAAAAAGTGATTGATTCTATCACCTGACGCTGTACAAACATGAGCTGTCTTTGTATCACTGTCTTCAACTGATAACAGCGTTTAGTATCCACAAACCACATCTCCAAAAATGAACTCTGTAGATTACAAAATGATTGACTCAAATCAAGTGAACAATACGATTAACCGGTCAGAATACTAGTTTTTCACCAGAGCAGCTCTAGAATGCTACTTCTCTACGCAAGAAGAGCGCTTTAAAATGTTCTCCAAGTCTGGGAATCGTTCTTAATTCGCCTCACGCATCCTATAAATACCTCCTAACTAATGAGGTCAACATTTCTGAATATCTGATGCCTATCGACAGACTTCTAACTTTAATAGGCCCCAGCGAAGTAGTGTTGCTGTACGATTCGACTTAACATGAAGCTGACTGAATAAAGGAGACTGAGTATCTTTACCAATCTAGTTTAATATATCTTCCACTAGTTCAGAGTCATCAATTTCCAGTTTACCAATATAGCCTCATTTTTGTGAACAAATTACGAAGTGTCCCTTTCACCCACTTCCAATCACCTTTATCACTCACAATTAATCTTTCGTTGTAAGGACATTGGGCCTGGACGAGTCGACAAGGAATGAAAGCCGACGAAATGAATGAAAAGGTCGGCTTTTATTAAAGTACGCCAAGCCCAAAATGTTTAATGAGTGAGCAAACTTGATTCCATCTCACTACCACTTTGCTAATTCAAGTTTTTGGGTAGTCTCTTAATTTGCCTATTGGCCTTGCGCTCTTCTCCATAATCACGTTTCCCTTTTTATATGAGGAGGATAAAAGGTACCTGTTGTATGCCTTTATTGAATGGCATAAATCTTAATGATGATAATTATTTCGGGAGAGCGTTAGTGGTTCATGCAGAGTAATAAAATTTGCCTTTTTTGTACATCAATCTACAAATACCATTCCCTTTAGCTTGTAGAGTTTAATTTATTGAAGTGCTGGAGTGCTTTCAACTCATAGGTTTGTAAGTTATACATTATTTCTGCACTTATTTGTCTCTCTTCTAAATCCAGGTTTGCCATTAGATGTAATTTTATGGAGTAGCTAATGTTCAGTGGTATCATATGAGCGGCTTTGTTCATTCATACGTAATATCCGATAGTGCTACTTCTGCAATTCCTGATAAAATGCCATTATTTTGAGTAGCAATTTTGTTTTTCTGGTTGTGATGAACACATATATATATCAAACAGCAGGCTTTATGATATTTATCATCAGCCCCATTAGTTGAATAGTGATTGACCAGTAATTGAGATTGAAATTGGTTACTCTTCCTACGATATCCATTCCATTCGTCCAACAGTGTTGTTCGAAAAATGCTGTAGCTCAACTTTTAACGCTTTCGTCTGCGAAGTCAGAGGCACAAGCACACTGATTAAGAAGTTTAGTTGGTGAAAGAGGTGACGCAATTCGGTTTTCTCACCGAAACGGCTCCACGATTCTATTCCTCTATCCCAAGGAAGTGTTGTCAAACGCTTTCCGAAAGGCCTTAGAGATATTTATTATCCAAAATATCAGTACAGTCTTGGTATATTTTAATGTCTCCAACAGAGATAAGTTAATGACAGGTTTTTTTGTCAATTTTGTCGAAGGTAAATGATCACTCGTATTTGTCTCCCAGATACTGGCAGAATAGAATTATATATGACCTTGGCTGTTACATTTTTTACTGTAAGGGAGAGCAAAATCGGAAGATTTCGGTTGTCAAGCTTGAAAATTCCTCTACGTCTTTTTCATTAAGACAATTGCCGTTTGGTATATTTGGAGTTATAATGTCTTCATGGAAGCTTAATTTGGGAGTCTATTGGATGAAAATTCCCATTCTTTTTTTCTAGTTTAATGATTTTAATTCTTGTGATGGCGTATTTCTATCTAAAAGTAAGGTAAAGGAAGGCTTTTAAGAGTGAAAGGCAATTTTGGTCTTATCTTCACAAGACAATTACAGAAAGGTTGGTTGTTGAATGATACTTGCAGTTGGTTGTGTGGAGGATCGTCCTGGATGTTGATTAAGCTAGTCAGTGAATTTTCTCTTCTATTCGGCGTCATATCCACTTACGTCCACTTTCTGTATATGCTGATAGTGGGATAGCCCGAATTTAATGGCCTCAGAGACATTTGTCAATGTCACCCAATTTACGGATATCAGACGCCCTAATCGTATACTTAATGAAATGCGTGGGAATAAGCCGTTTCATTAAGCGACCGTCAGATTTTCCACTGAACCTGATGGTGCGGAATAACAAATGGGCCCAATTAAGAAGCACTTTCTGCCCACGTAGTTATCATAAGTAATTTCCCGTCAGCAAAAATTTTAAAATACGAATTTATAAATGCACCAATGTGATATCTCTCTATCCCCTACAAGTGTTGTTAACGCTTTTCTCAGTTGTTTTATTATTTTTTACTTGATTATAGGTACTTTTCAAGAATATGTGTTTTAAGTATATTGATTAAAAGGACGAATTTTAAATGAAAGATCAGTCTATAGAAGACCCTAATTTTATCTGACTGTAGAATAACTAATCCACAGAATATCCTTATTTCGCACCTCGAATTTATAATCTAAGAGTGCAGATATTTTTTATTCGTTACTGATGCTCAAATATCGCATTTCTTAATTGGAATATCAGTTTCAAATGGAGCATTAAAAGGGGATAAATTTAATACTACGCTCTCGTACGATTAACTAACTTTTTCGTTCTCCAATATCATTTATGCCTATATTATTCAATCGAACTACTCTATCTTTCAAAGTGCGGGGAGGAGGAGGAGGGGGGGTGGGGGGGGGAGAAGGATTGTATTTGACATGAAAAGTCAATGTGGCACTTTTAATTGCTGTTACAGGTTTTAGGCCAATACGATATAGGTGAATGTGGGAGTCTATAGGGTAAACAAAAAGTTCTTATAGATTGAAGTTGGAATTCATATTGCATATATGGCTTAATTACGCTTTTGTAACTCTTTAATTTAAATAGGCTTATGGAAGTCAGAGTGTCGAATAAATAGCTCATTATATTTCTCCTTTTCTTGTTTTAGCTAACGAAGAGTACCACGTATCGACTGATAGAAGCCTATGGGGTTCTGTTTTTCGTCCAGAATTCCCTTACTGACACTCTTTCCAAACTCAAAGCCAATCGAACCTGGGCAGAGAAGTTAGCGGTATGTTCTTAATTTTCAGTATTCTTTATTCTCATATTGTGAAATTCGTTTTTATATAAAATTAACATTTACTTTATCTCCCGTGTCAGAGGTTCTTAATTATAATTAAGTTTCACTTATGTGTCAAATTTCAATTTCTCATCATAGGCTTCATGTGAACAGTTTTTACTATTGGCACACTTTCACAATCAGTTTAAAAGCGAAAAAATAAATGCAAGCCCTCTTGCTATCAATTATTTTTTCGTAAGAGCGTAATCTCGCAGGTTTCCAAGTTTACCCATTCTGAATTGTATACTGTGGGGGGCCGGGTAGGAGCTGAGATGGTCTAAGCTACTAAACAGTGTCTAATTTATTTCTTGCAGTCGTCCACACTCGGTGCTGTAAGAAGATTGGCTGCATTAGATTAATTTTGTATTCGATTATTTGAACAAAAGTGCTGATATCTTTGAGATTTTCTCTTGTCCATTTCTCATCTCATCGCTTCCTTCAGAGTTGAATATAGTTCTCTTCAAAAGTGTCCCACAAGCTGTTGGATTGTCCACTTTCATCTCTGCGTGTTTTGAAGCTCCAAGAAATCTGGCATTAGAAATTGTATGAACAGTGATCTCTCAAATAAATTAAATGGTCGTGCTATTACTCGCACAAATTTATGCGATGTTTTTGCTGACGATGGGAGGAAACATGCCCTAGATCATTTTATTGCTTTGTGTGTGGTGTGTAGGTCGTATTTTGACCACTGAGCGCACAAAGTTCGCACTTAAGTCAAGTCAATCAGTCTCTTGCCACAAGGCCAAAAAAACGATTTTATTTCACTCATCTGATCAAACACGCTATGGACTTTTGAATAAACAAACATTTCAGGAGAAGGGTACTTCGGTTCGGTTTCGTGATTATTAAAGCATCATGGTAATTGACTTTTCGTCTTATTCTATAATTTGCTGAAAAAAAATAGATTTATATGTGTAGAAGGTGTTCAGAGTGCATCTGAGAGCCTAATAAGGCAAAGGAAAACCATTGGTAATCACAAAATTAAGCAGATTTTTTTAAAGAAATTCAATAGATAAGGAAATCACACAAATGTGGAAGAATTTAACTCAGAATAACCACCATTAGCGTCTATCACAGCCTCAGTCCGGCTCTGGCCACGGCCCCGAAAACTAGAGCAAACTAAGTTTACACCTTTCTTGGCAAGTGTCTCAAAGACTACCTTCACTTTGGATAACTAGGTTTTGAAGTGCTGGCTCGCAATTAGTGTTTCTCTACACGACGCCCACAACATACATAATGGTTTATCATGTTCAGATTAATTATGTGCAAGTTCTTCTTCCATGATTTATTTGGTTTCGAACATCCCCTTCTCGTTGACCTCCGGCTTATGAATGGAAAATGATTTTAGCTTTGCATCTAATATTTGTGTTTTCACGTGATATCTCAAATTCGAATGCTATTTTGTGTGCATGTTCTTTTCTCTCACCATCGCCTAAACTAATATTTTATTGAAGGTAGTCTATATCCCTGTTAAGCGTCTCTTTTCTTTTCATGAAATTACCATTTTCATTTCCTACGAAACTATGTCTCATTTTTTCACAATATCGATAAAAGACGCCAATCAATTATTTATCAAAAAGTTTCCCTTACGCCTTTTGAGTTACTTTTGAGTTTAGATGCAAGTTGTGTGGACTCACGCCCCTCAAATCTCCAATTAGCGTGATTGCCTATAAATCTGGCATAATCTTTAGCCCTCTATTTATTGGCTATGTGGCTCTATTTAATGTGTTAGCCTCGCATTGTGGCTTAAAACTTTTAAATTACACATCTTCCCAGTTCCATGCTATATGTTTGGTTGGGGCCTTTTTCCGCTTACTGAAAGTCAAATAAAATCCCTTTTATGCATTGCGCGTAAATTCCACATATGCTGTTTTTCACATGTAGACAACTTTACAACAGGGCGAAGGGGTTGTGGTGTGGTGGGATCATCTCCCCACACATCTCCTTCTCAAATAC
This sequence comes from Hymenolepis microstoma, assembly GCA_000469805.3. Classification (NCBI taxonomy): domain Eukaryota; kingdom Metazoa; phylum Platyhelminthes; class Cestoda; order Cyclophyllidea; family Hymenolepididae; genus Hymenolepis; species Hymenolepis microstoma. The sequence goes on from LR215989.1 coordinate 26,692,929, forward strand.
AAAACACACCGTTATACGATTTTGATTTCTAGTAGCTGGTTTTTGGGGTTGTATAATTCCACTGTGCTAACTTTAATGCGTTTGTTGTTATATGTGTAGGCTTGTGAAAGAGATCCACGAACCAAACGTCGTACTATAACTGATTGCTACTTGATCATCATCCAACGTTGGACCAAAATTGAAACTCTCCTCGATGGGATCATATCCGACACCATTGGTAAGTTCATTTTATATTCCTAATAGTTTAACTTCTCTCCCTACAAACCTAGTTATCAAGTGCATGGAGAATAAAAATGAATAACCCGGCGCCAGTCACATTACTGTACTTGTATAATAGTTCATCAGTAAAATTGAGCAAGGTGGCATCTAGAAACCGTTGGAAGGTAATATGATTAACATATTAGCAGAGCGTTAGCTGGTATAATCTTTATATGACTTCTGATCTTTGTTAAGTGATCCTTTGACTTTTTCAGATCTGAATACGAGAGGAGAGTAGTTATTTATTCACTGTACTATGGAATTTTTCATCATTATACATTAATGTTCATTCATTTGGATACAAAGCCTTTTGAAGTCCATGAGAATAGGAGTTTAGCTGGGAAAAAATTTTTGGCCAATTGTGAATGAATAGCTTTCACATTCTGCGACCCAGTTTTCGTCCTCGTGTCCTTTTGATGCTACATGTGGTTAAAGTGTTTAATTATCTCGGCACATATTCGCTATGACAAAATTGGTTTAGATGGTGAAATGTTAAATTTTGATTCAGTGCAGAAGCGTAGGGATGATTCTTATCAAACACTTTTGGCTCAAGTAAGGTAATGTGAAGCTTGCGGGGTAGTGCAAAGAATAAAATCTGGTACTATGAATAGGCATGGAAATTAAAGTGGGTTCAATGCTGTAAAAGAGGAGAGGAGTTGGAGAGGTTCTTGAAGTCGGGCCAATCTGATGATTTATTTCTGTGACTGATTATACAATCTAAGTTTATTGTTACGTTTTTTCCACTGCAAAACTGGTGGTTTTGACCAGAAAACATTTTAGCATATCAGATATGATAAAAATAGAAAGACTCTGTTGAACAGGCAAAATTATCTACTCTTTACGCAACTAGATCCCCAACTAATATCTTACGCTTTAATATTTAATAAGTTATAAAAGGCCATCGAAACCTTCATCTGAGTCTAGCTTTCGCTTTTCTAGAATTTATCTGAATGTTGTCGCTGTCCCAGAATGTAGTTCCAAGCAAAGTACTAAGATGTCCGTACATCTGCACAACCAAATCGGTCACCGTGGGATTACCCATTCGCAGTGTTCTTCACTGTTTGTATACTTGTGATTACGTGTTGTAGCATATACAGCATTAAATCACACATATTCTTGGATCTTAGTGGAACAATCGGTGAAACTTAAGTAAACAAAATCAGTTGCCTTGGCCATTGCGAATCGAAACAGTAATGTACAAATGCTAAAGTACGATTTGGAGAGGTAGGTGGGTGGGTGGATAAGTATTTTGATGTCCACAATTGGTGGAGTTGCACGTTCCGGTCTTCTTTAAATAATCTCTTTTAACCCTTTAATTCGGGCGTTAAAGAGTTAAATCGAAGAGTGAAAGTGTAGATGTGTGAGCTTCAGTCGATAGAGAATTTTGCGGCAATGTTTGTGCTCTTACTCTATCCGATTATTTGATGGTCCCGTATGAATAGGGAGGATTGGCAACCCAACGTAGATACACTGCTACAATCTTACTCTTAAGGCTGGAAAAAGGGGATCAACCCTTATGGTGCAATGTCGGATACATCGAGTATGCGAAGTGACGCGGTATTTCGTTGTCCCTTTCTTTCAATCTAATTATTATTTAAAAGCCATACGTCCTTTTCTCCATTTCGTCTCATTGCTACGATATCTAACTATTTTCCCAATTCACATGTACATTTTCTTAATGAAGTTCCGTCGCGTTCATTTCTGTTTATTTTGCTTGGGCTGTTGTATTCGAACCTCGTTAATGTAGCATCTTCACAAATATCGAATGGTGTTTCTTCGTTGTTGTTGCGTCTTCAATAGCTGAAAGAATTATTTTCCGCTTTTTTTCATTCCAAAGTAAAAACCGAATTAATTTAGTCAATATTCTTGCCAATGCTATTAATTTTTATTCTCCAACTTATGGAACTGACGAACTTGGAATTTGAAAGCTTATTCAATGACTTTCAGTCTTTTCCTTCGGAAGCTCCATTCTCCAACGTGTTTTTAGTGAATAACATTAATTCGTCATTATATTTTTATTATTATTATTATATTACATTTTAAATAAAGTGCAAAGGTGAATAAAATGCTAAGAAATATTAACAGTTTAAGTCATATATTTTTTACTACATTTGGAACACATCTGGAAACGCAAAAGCGTATTGACGCAGAGGATTTGACAGCGGATGAAAGTTATTTGAACACTTTCATCCATGAATGCGAGATTTCTCGATGACTTCATTTGAGGTTAGGGGCTCTTTGTCCTTAAATGCTTCTTCCTATGAGATTCCGAGAGGTTGAGGTTAGAGCTTTGCCTTCAAAGTAAGCGGGGGAAAATGAGCTTACTGTATTGAGAGATTGAATTCGTTTGCTTCTCCTTGATCTCATTGCAATTTAAAATTTGATTGATTCTAATATCCAGGATAGTAGGATGAGGCTAATTCAGGTCTTTTATCTTTTTTAAGTCAATTAAGTCAACTGGTATTTTGTCGAATTATTGTTTTAGTCTTCGTGAATAGTCGTTATTCCTTCAGCATTATCACGTACCACTCTTTTATTACGTCTTGAGCTTTTTATTCTCTTGTCTCTGTGATTGACGCCGCCGTTAAGAAAGTTACAGGGAATTGTTGAAAAAGTTTTTTCCCCCTTTTTTATTTGCATTAATCTACTACTTAGTTTAATTAGTGCCGTTGCATCAGAAAGGTAAAAAGAGATTGTTACCGTACCCAAAAAATTCAAATAATAATGGAACAAAGTTAATGTACCCGGCGTACCACTCAATTCCAATTTACTATTGACGTTAAGGAGCTACGTTGAGGAGGTGGAGAAGCCTATCACTTAAGGAGCGTCCATCCATTCAGCATAGATAAGGCTCGTGTCAATAGGGAATGAATTCTTTGCTTATTGGTCAATTATAGAATAATTGAGAAGTGGGACTTCGATAATAATTAAGAGGGTGAAGTCATCCTTCTATACTCCTACAAACCATGTGAATCTGGGTAAGCTATCTAACGATTTTTCCATATTATTTCAGTTCAAGACGACTCCACAGAATTAAACGATCTCAATATCTCACGCAGAGCCGCTCAAAGTCTCCTTCTTGGGGCTCAACAGAAGTTGACCGATCTAGTCCACGCAGACAAGTTGCGTTACTTTGCAGAAAATCTCAAAGAGGATTGGGGTGACTCGGAATCTCTCGGAGATGCTAAGCATCAAACTCTTCTGGGGTGGATGAAAGCATCAGATGCAAAACTCATCAACCACGATAAACTGACCATCCAGACCCGAAAAGAAGGAGGCAAAATTTGTAATATTGGTAGGTTAGGTGTTCATTTCTAGATTTAGGTATCAAAAAACATTGCCTATCACCTGACAGGGTGGGGGCGGGGAGGGGGTTATCCAGATGTGATTGTTTACTTCTCTTCTTCCTTGCTTCTCTTTTAATGAAAGTTTAAATTATTATCTGCACATTACTGAATTTATTCCCTATTTTGCACAGTCAGATGAGACTTTTGAAATACGACCCACATAATGTGGTGATTTGAATGCTTCCCCACACAGTATTAAGCATCGATCATCATACAAATGGTTTATTTAATCTTTATACTTTGCTTTGCTTTCACCCTCAACCACTTTGGCTCTGGCAGCTCACTCAGAAGACAAAAACCTAAACTGTTATGAGAGTGGAAATACCTATGCCTAGCTCCGATTTATGGAAGCTATTATCCATGCGGTATAAGGTATGGTTAACTATTCAGATTAAATTGGTAGTGGAAGGTGAGTTTACCGAACTCGATGCATTGACGTTTCACCCTCCAAGCGCACTTCCTCTCATGGGGATTTGAATGGAATTCAAGGGTTAGAAATTGCTTCTCTTCATTGTGGAGGTGGACTTTATGGGGCCACTTTAACATCGGTCTAGGCTCACCAAAAAACTTGACTCGTTATGCTTGTCTAGAAAATTGTTATTTATTTATTTGTTCTAATTGGATTCACTTTATATCGTGAAAAGGTTTGGGGTACCAAAATACCTTAATGCCTTCACAGTTCCCTTAGTTCCTTGATTTTAGTTCTATTTCGCCTACCTTATTTCATATTAAAAATCGAAATAGTGTTAGCTTAGGCATTTGTTAATTCATCATAAGTTAGATTCCTATTACCATTAAGGCATTGCAAGTTTGGTGTTATAAGCCATTGAATTTTGTAAGAGCACCGTTTGACCATTAAACCATTCTTCATTGCAGAACTGCATGGAGTTGCCCTGCAGGATTGCTTCTTTCTCCTTCGACAAGATCCAGAAACGGGAAAATTCTCCCTCTTTAAACAATCCAGCATGGTAAGTTGACAATTGTCTATGCATCTTCTGGTGATGATCTGTTGAGCTCTCAAAAACCTTCAGCATTAAGTGGAACAGAAGACGTATTATCAAGAGATAATCGGACATTATTGTAAATAATGATTAAACCTACCAAGAACAGGGAGACGTGTGAATGAGGATTTCTTAATGAAAGTAGTGATAATAGGTTGGGTGTTAAAGAATCCGTAGAGTAAACGGACAAACGCAATGCCAGGTGTGCATACCATTTTTTTTTCACAATCTTTTCAACCTATTAATACAAGTTCATATTATCAGCTGAAAGATGCGAAATTCTTATTGGCTCAGATGGGAGGAAATGTTGGTGTTAGTGTTTCCTAAGTCTTCAGGAAAAATCAAATGTGAGGTGTAACGGATTGCTACACAAATAAGCATTGACTTATCCTCTTCAGTAATCTCTATAGCAAAATCCGCTAGTATGAAATGGCTCCCGAATTTAGCTAAACTACCTCAAGGACAAAGAGAAACACACGTACTCCACATATGCTGATTGTGTTAGCAACGTGTTTTCAAAAAACGACTAGTTATATTTTATTATCTAAATTTTGTGGTGAATTTTGTACAATCTTGAGTAATTCACTCTTGTCAAGTTATACTTTTTTTCTCGGATTTTTTTGCTTCAAAACAGACATGCTTTCAGTATTCCTTTAAAGCTTATTAAAGCTAATTCTAATTACAAGGTAGATGTATATCTACACAATTAGGAAACTTTTGTATTCAAGTACGTTGTCTTTTAGAAATGCCGGTGATATAGCTCATGACTTGAATTGCTTCTGGTTGTGTTTTTATGGCTGTTTTTATTCTGTTCGTATTTTGTATCTCTCAAGCCACCCATCCTAATATGGACAAAACACTTTGGCTACTTCCGCGACCAGGCTGGCTCACCATTGACTTTCATCATTCTTATGGACTCAGATCGAACAAAAGACCCCACTCTAACGAAGTTCATTTGTTCCACACACGATGAGGTCGCTCGATGGCAGAAAGTCTTCTCTGAGGGTTTCGACAACTTTGGCAAACCAGAGGAGTCTGAAATGGAATGCATGTGTAAGTTCCTTTAATGATTAATTTGTTAGCACAGTCGATTTGGCTTTTTACTAGTACTAAATTTAGGTTTGTACAAATTACACATTTCAAAACTATGAAGATGGACTAAAGTTGAGTGGCCTGTGCTTTTGCTACTAAACGTAGCAAATATGTTTGTTAAATGCAAATTAATGAAAGCATAATGAATCTAATAAAGTCGCCGAGGCCAAAAAGTAATCAAATACCGCTGTTGCTTAAGGGGGGGGGGCTCTTTACTTTCCTGCATTTTTTTCAATATTTATATTAAATTATAGGAAACAACGAACATAAAATAATAGTAAGTCCAACTAATTATGAAAGGGTTGGGGAGGGTGGTGGGACCAAAGAGATTCAGAGTGAAACAATGAGATATCTTCACTTGATTTTTGAACTCGGATTGTACAATATTTACTAAGCGTGCAGTTCATTTTCCGAAGTCCAAATTTCATGGCTCGTCTCCTGCATTTTACAGTAAGTGCTTTTCTCCAATCTGCAGTGCTTATTGGCCGATGGCGGGTAATTAAGAGGGGGATCAATCTCGCTGCTTCATGTCATTTTTCTTCAAACGCTTGAGGATACATGATTATCTTGCATACAGTTCGTCGGCTTTCAATTTCTTAACTTAGCATTAAGTGGTATAAGCCGAAATTTAAACTACTGAACTTCTCTCTCCACCCCCTCTCAACTTGTATTTTTGATGTTAGTACATTACCTAACCATTGTAGGCTTTAGATTAACCTAGTACAACATATTTGTGAGTAACTAGGGTCCGGCATTTTGAATTGGGCTAGTTGAATAAAGTTTAAGTGAATAAATTGAGCGCGATCGAAGTGCTGTTAACGCTCAATGTGTACTCTGCAAGTCAATTCCCTCTATGAAGCTGAGATGAATCTGTTGTCAAATATATTCGGGGAACAGGCGAGTGAAAAATTCACCACGACCTGCTGTGCACTTTTTTCGTATGAGAGACAGTCAAATGGCTTTATTTTTTACTTTCCTCTTACGCTTATGAGCATACATTTATGTTCTTGTTACGATCTGCTCTACTCTTTGTATGTTACCGTAAACGACCCTTAAATCGCGCTAGTTAGAAGTACAACCCAACAAAATCACAAGACCAAACGACTCATCGATTAGTAGACTCTTTTCTGCTGCATTAGCAACCTCAGTGTTAGTGAATATTCTTCGGATAAAAGTGGATTTAAAGTGTGAGAATAAAGCGTCTCATTTAAGGTTTACTTTTTAGGTCAAACTGTTATTTGCTTTTTCGTAGTACACCGGCCTTGTATTCTGTTCTCCCACGCTCTTTCTATGTCTTAATCTCCATCGTCAGTATTGTTTTTATATGTGATGGAGGTACTTAGATAGGGGAGGGGGAGGGGGTGAATGACATCGTCAATTATGCACTTAAAATACCTCAAAACAGGCAAGCTAGATACTTGTTATTACTCAAATGGGGAAATGGAAAGGAGTTTAGCTCGCTTTTGCGCAACATCATTTTAAAAATTGTGTGGAAATATTTGCTGCACTTCTTCAAGCGAAGCGAATGCTGGTATTTGTCTCAGTGTTTTAAAACCTACCAGGCAATTGGTAACTTCTCTGCCCATTCCCTGATTGTGATCGCTTCATGATGAATGATAATAAAATTCTTTGCGACAAACAGATGATTATACTGATGGAAGGTGAAATATTTCGCACTTTAACACTTTGATAACCTTGTAGGAGTGTATAATAAAGTCCGATTTAGCTACCGATTCCCACGATAAACCAAGTGGATTGCTTATGGAAGAATAATTCTAATCAATTGATTAAGACATACGTACTTGTGTGCTTTTGAGTTGTGCCCACTTTGAGATGTACTTTGCAAAGGCTTAGTCATCGGTGCTTTGCTGAGCCCGTCCCAGTAAGCATTATCTCCTAATTACAACGTCGTTGTTAAGGCTCACGTTTCGTTGTTGACTGAAATTAAAGTAGTTATTTCTGACACTTATAAAAAACTATTTAGGCGTTTTCGTCGTAACGGTAAGCCGTTAGCTTTGTGGCCATTTTGTACCCCTATGACGACAAAAGCCATAAGTTCTATACTCATTCTCGTTGCACTACGTCGTTGGGGGAGGGGGGGGGGAGGCATTGATTTTTCGGCAACGGGTGAGCTATAAGGTACAAAAGAAAACAAAAATTGACAGAATCAAGACTATTTCGTTTCTCGTCTCCTGCAATAAGTTGATACAAAATGGGCGAATTCTTTCTCTTGACAACATCTTCTCTCATCTTTGTTATACCAAGAAAGAAAGATGACATTTAACGCCATCAAAATTCCTATCCTGTTTAATTGAACGATGCGCTTCAAGAGAACTTGCACAGTTGACCGTGGACATGCGAGTTTCTGCAACACTTCTTCCATAGCTCACTGATGGTCTGATTTAAGTAGGGCTTTCGATATGTTATTATTGGAATTTGTCTTGACGCATTAACTGGTGTTGATTTATCCGATTTAAATTTTTTAACTAAATTGACCTCTGCGGACTTAAACCACCAGACCATGGATTCTAGTAATTGCTTTAGTAGCCTTGCAGGCGTTCAAGTCCTGATAATAGAAATGCAACGGATACTACTTGTTTTGGCTTATTCTCTGTCCATTTTTTGAGTTGAGCATTCTGCCCTTCACAATAAATTCCATTTTATTTGCTTATGAATAATGGTGAACAATTTGTCTGCCAAGGAGAATAATTACTAAATTGCTTTCTTCATACATTGAACTCAATCGCCTTTTTGGTAAAATGCACGATTTCTTATTGTCACTTTTAAGTGTGGTTTCTCAAGTTGAAGTGTTTGTCTCATTACTCCGCAAACTGTTCAGTGTCAAAGCATTTTAGAGCATCATTTCGAACTTGCGCTCCTTTCCGATCTACGCAAGTTCTCCACGGTATAACGAAAACTTCTCGAAGTTCAATCCAACTTTTGTCTAGTATATACCGTAAGCTATTTATTCACATAAGCAGCTTAGAAGGGTAAACCTACTTTTCCACTAGCAGTGTGAAGAAAATAGGATGGCATATTAACCTCGTCAAAGAGAATTTTTTAATAGCTAATCATAGTTTTATTTCCACATTGGCATAATGCTGCGTTTTTTGTGTTGTGGCTTTTTCTCTCAAATAGAGTCAAAATTCTTTACTTCCACAGAAATCCACGTAAAGCATTTTTTTTCGATGAGTAATGAAATCCTACCATTATCATTTATTTCAGAGTGACAAGGGCTTTCATGATTGCTAATTGGTCGATAGGACGATTCCGTACAAGGTAGAAGGGTGCAAACTTGAAAAAAAATGGATGTTATTACCTTTCTTCGTAAAAACCTGACGTAGAGTGAAGAGATTTTAAACGAAACTGCCTTGAAATATCGAGACTTTAATGTTTGGAAACGGGTGAGGTTATTGGCACCTTTTGAACTTCAGAAATCAGTTATTCGAGTGGCAATATGGTGATGAGTTATTGTGGGATTATGTCCTCAGTTTGACTCAAAGACCACTCCTCACTAGGTTTAGAAGTAAAATTGTAATTTCTACAATTTTAACCAAAGATTTGTCGATAAGTCGAATCCATAAACCCTCTTATATTGGACAAAACTGTAGACTTTATCACCCCATAATGAGAATATAGTCACTTTAGAAGAAAGTGGGATGATTAGGTGAAGTAATGCATGTTTTAATGCAAGGCTCCTGAAGTATTTATGTTTCCTCTCGTTCCTTGTAGTGATAGAGAAGAACACGCAGCGGTTAGAGGCTGCTGAGGAGCGAAGAAAGCGTCAGGAGAAGAAATTGGAATTGATTAACCAACTCTCTATGGACATCTTCTCCCAATGGGAAGTGCGCAACATCGCTTTTCGTGCTCTCTTTGTTGACGAGGGTCTCACTACCTCAGCATCTAGATCAAACAGTGGTCGCTCGACAAACACCCGACGCTCCCTGACAAGTCAGTCTGATTCCCATCAACAAGGGGAGGATGAGCAGACCAAAGTACGAAATCTGCATGATAGATTCATGAAAAACGGTAAGTAGACATAGAACTGTGTGTGATATAAGAGATGCACGACTTACCTCCCCAAAAGCCTGCACTTTACTATCACGTATTGTGTATTCTTGGATGCAGTTTTTTTATTTGTCCTTGTCCTTACGTAGACCTCACTTGTTGCTCCTAAAATATATTTACTTCACTTCAATTCAAAATATTGTATAACTTGATTGGTAATGGGAGAGTTGCTGTAGATGGGTAGAGTAATCAGGTCTTGACTTTATTACTGGACTTAGAAATTGAATATATATTACTACGCCACAGCTTCCGTTTTTCCAATTAGTAATAAAGAATAAAATATTTTTTGGTCATTGTGATTACAAGGACTTGTTACCTGAACAACAAATTTTTCTATCATGCTCTTCTGCAAGGGCAGAAGCTACGTGTTCATTACAAGTCGGTGCGTCCAGTTAGCTGAATTGCTAATGGTCTTATTTGTTTGTGTGTGCTACTGTACGCCTGCCAAATTAGAGATCACACATCCAATGAAAGGCATGACTAACGGCTCAGCTTAGTTGAGAGATGGTAGAGTGTGAGTTTCTACTCGAGATGAATATTAAAATAAGTTGCCTTTCCTTAAGCTCAATTCTTACGACATTTAGCCCCTCATTCTCCTGCACTTATAAAAACATGAATGAAATAATTGTGATAGCCACTAGATAGGGAAATAATTTTTAGTCTTGCGTCGACATGTCCCTTGAGGCTGATTCATAAAATGACCTGAATTCAAGACCCCTCTGTATGCAAATCAATTGATTTTTATACATTGAACTCGTATTTTCATTGCAAACAATAGATTTGAGGACAGTAATTAAAATTCCCCTAATTTAAAAGATTTTAGACGGCTTTTTGACAAGAATTGACCTAGAAATTAACCCAAAGACCATTTGCCTCGAATAATAGGTAATTGTGATACGAACACCCTATTAAAAACAGTAGTGCTCCGCAAATATACGAAAAGAATGATTCTTCTATAATCAGTACTCTCGTCAGGGCAGCCATATCTACGCGGGTTAATTAACTTGATTCATTACATGCACTCGCATGAAAATGATTTACTTCATGGTATGTTACCTCCCCTCAGTGTTCTATTACAATACCTACTCTTTTTATCTTGAACTTTAAATCAAATTTATGGTTGGGATATTTTGCACTTTTATCCATTACCTAGATGCATTTGATATTATCTTCGCATTTTCAATCTTTTTTTCTGTTTTAAGTGATGCTATTGGCGAATCTGTGTGGAGAGACGGATGCCACCTGTCTGAGCCGTAGCGCATCTGATGCCGCTGATCGCCGAGCTTCTTATTCTAGTACTTCTATGCCTCCGCCTATGCCCGACGGCAATGGAGACTCCAGAAGTAATTCTTTGCCTTTTAATTTAAGGGTGTACCTTGTACAACAAGTATATCACAAACGCATAATTGAAAATGTTGACTTGTGTTTGATGTTTTAATGGAAAATGAACGGAAAAACAAGTTTCTGAACTGAGATCGTAAAAATGGAGTTCATGTAAGCCAAACGGATGGATTGAGTCATAAAAGAATGTTGTCCCGTCTAAACGTCATTGCTAGATGTGGGTGGAGTAAATCGATATAATCGATAACTCTTGCTGTCTATGCTAGCTGACCTCGGCGCACTGTTACGACCGTCATTATTGGTGTTTTCATCGTCAATGCTTTTTTTGCCTTATTAATTCGTCTAACAAATTCGTTCCGATTGCCTTGATTATTTCTTCGGAGTAATTTTGTTTTCATTGATAATTTAGTTATATTTATTCATTGACTTCATTGGCTGGGCTGGTGATCATATCATGCATGGCAGCGAAATCTGTGACCGCCTTAGTTTTATCTACTCGTGCAGATTTTATTTCTACAAAGAATATCATTGTATAAAACTTATTAATGGTTATGAATGGTTGAGAATCCACGAACCAATCTCTGTGGAGACACCTGGTATTACCAGTCACTCAATGTTTTAAATATGCCATTTACAGATTAGGGAATATCAGCCCACTCTTAAACATAACTTGGCATGTTTCTTCTCTTTTCGTTGCTAAAGGACATAACAGCTAAGTCGTCTGATTTTCTTGCAGCTCCTCTTCAAGTTATACCTACCTTCTATCAATCTTCATCACGACAACAAGGCAGAGAGACGATTGTTAATTTTTATAGCTATATTGGATGCAGAAACAAACTCGAGAGGTGTCTGGGATATTGCATCTGTGTGTGGGAGAGTAGAAATATCTACGGTTGTTTGGTGCAAAGAATTTGTGTATATCAGATGACAGGCTTGATGATAGTTATCATTAGCCCTTTAGTTGACTTCGGGCTTCACATCAACGTCACAACAAGTCGAAAGAGGAAACAGTAGAGTGATTCACAGATATAAAAGATGCTTAAGAGATAGGAAAGGTGTGTACTGTGGTAGTGGTTGAATATGACATACAGTAGTCGGGTCATGGTAGTTTGAAGTCAACTGCCGATTTATAGACTTTTTTGCCGTATGAGTATTCGTTACCTAGGATGCACCATGTGGAGGTAAGTCAATCGCGTCCCCCGGATACAAAGAATAAGTGTATAGAGGTTGAGAATTGTCGATAATGGTCCTTTCAACACAATGAGGGAAACCATGCGGCATTGATAGAGTGAAATCTCAAAAGCTATTATTATTTCCAAAAGTGAAAAACCGTCGGAGAAAAGATTAACTCATTAACACCACGTCTCACTTATTTATTGCTTGAGAATCTTCAGCACAACATGACGTCTAAGTACCTGTTTCCTATCAACAGCTTATTTATTACAATCTATACTTTCAGTTAGTTCAATCGCTATATTCAACAATAAATAATTGTTCCAATAATTCCTTCCAGGTCTACTGTGTATTGGAAATTTGATGTTCTTCCTTAGTGTGTTCAATTTTCTCAATTCCGTGTTGAAAAGATGAGACACGGAAGGTTGAAAAACTTGACCTGAAAAACCCACTTGGTTAACTTTGAGACGATTCAATTCGTTGAAAAAAATAATGTATGCGTGGATGCAGAACGCGAGTCATGCTTGGTTAACTAGTGTTTGACTAAAGGGTTTCATTTTTTTAAGAAGGAGACATGGCTAATTTACTTTTTAATTTCGGAGAGTTCTAGGTGGGTTTAATCAAGCTCCAAAAACTCTTCATCCTGAATTGCGTACTATAAGCCTCAATCAGGTACTTTCAATTCTAAAACAGCGTATAAAAGTACGGTAAGTAGGTGAGGAGATTTCAATGCCTTCCTTTTCCTAACGTCGTTACTCCGTGATTCGACTTTTGGACTTTTCGCCTTCTACAAGAACTGAAGGGTAAAGAAACCTAGAAAGGTCATTGGCTTTATTATGCTTTTTGGAAGCGGCTTTCGATTTGACTTTCACAAATGGTATTTGCACCTATTTGTACTACTTATTTTCGATTTTATCCTACCTCTTCTAGGTATTATTTTTTTTTCTTTTCAACATTGGAGAATGAAATTGGGTGAAATTTCAATGCACTTTTAACGTCCATTTCACACGAACATGCAGTCATGCCCTGTGTTCAAGAAAAGTATAACCTCAATGACCTTAATGCAATTCAATCCTCTAATGACAAATAGAAAATCCCTTAAAGTGTTTGACATCGATTATTATTACACTGATTCACAATTCTTTAAGGGATCGACACCACTAGCTACAATCCAAGACCATGAGTAAGGCTGCTCTGGCCTCCCTCTTATTCGAGAGACCAGAAACCATGGAATGGAATAAATTTCATTTCGTAGTTATTGGAGAATAGAAGAAATCGCACTGATTCCAGGCAGGAAAGCTGTACTTTCACGAAGTTAAGGAAATTTGTAGCTTCATTTTGTCCATGCATTATATGTTTGACCCTGTATTTTTTGGGGGAAATTATGTTACAAATGTATCGAAGTAAGACGTTTTTAAAAAATTACATTGGACAGCCTCATCTCTGAGAAACTCGCTCTCTCTTCTCTTCTTCCCTTCTCATGACGGGTTTTAATTTTGTTTATCTTACCTATCAGTCGCATTTAAAGGAAAGATTTTTCCCATCTTGATCAATACGGTTATAGAATTTTCATTTCATGAGCACCGATGAACATTAAATACATGAGGTATGGTTTCGCGAATATGTATGTTAACCACTACACCACTGACGAATAGGAGGTACTGATCTAGATCTCCAATCCCATCTTGCTAAATGCTACCAGCAATTGACTTGGATGAAGCGAGCTATTTCGTATTCGCTTTGGTGGAAAACCCTCACTCTTCCCTCTTTTGGCCAGAATTAAATACTTTGATTAGTTACAACCTTACTGCATATCTACTCATCAACATCGTAAACTGCATCGCCAGTGTAAAATTCATTTTGAAGGTGGCTGCCACCAATGTTTAAAGTGTAACGGAAGGGTTATTTGTGCTCTCAATACACAGAGAGTTCGATTAACGTAAGTAATAGTTGCCTCAGCAATCCTACTTTTATCTACATTTCGTTTCAATTTCCCCTTTCTCTCTTTCATGGTCTCTCATAGATCAATATAATTGTCTTAACATAATTTTGTTTCATTTGTAGAACGCGGAGACAAAGATAATGTGACATTCCGAATCAAGCCAAAGGTGAGTTCTGCATTAGCATTAATGCTGAATTCCTTGTTTATTTTCCATGGCGAAATTATTATCACTCTACCAGTAATATGCCTTGGAGTTACAATTTTACACCGTTTGAATTCATTATTCTCTTTACTATTATGCATAGCACCAACACAAATCTGCCCATAGAGGTAGCATCGACGTAAGTGCTGCTCTTTATCCGCCCTTCTGATCCCATATTTGATGGATGTGGGCCATAGTTTCGGGAAGAGATGAATCGTTTTCCTTATGCCTACTAATAACCCCCTTCTTAATGCTTACCTGACTAGTGGCGGCTTTACCTTCTTGTATCTAACTGAAAACTTCAATTTTCTATCCTAATCAAAATATGGTACACAACGGCGCCTTAACTACTTTAGAGTCACTATAATGTTTATGATTGTGTCCTGCTTTATTTAAGACTGTAATTATAGTTTATCCTCCTCTAAGAGGATCTATTCCGATACCTTAAGTCAGAGTAAATGAAATTTTTTTTTACTAAAAGTTCTTAAAGCACACTTTTTTATACTTGCCAGTAATTTTGATAAAACTTACCAAGCTTAATAGGTTTAGTGTGTGGCATGGGTTATAAAACCACTTTAATGAGAACCCCACAGTATGTCACTCCTCTATTTAATTTGCGTCTCCTTTAACTTTGAGATAAATTTAGATGCAGCCTTACTCCACGTCTTCTTGCGAAATTTTAAAGTTACTTTATTGTAAAAGCGTTTGGGCTTTCAAGGTTTCAATTTAACTTACTTTACATCAGCTATCCCTTGACGCCAATGCATTTAAAATCATAACATTTAGAAATAACCATTTAATTAAATGAGGTGCCAAAACGCTCTTTTCAATTAATACCATTAATAGTAAAATGCTTGTGCCTTAAATTCTCGAATTAGATTCTCTTTTAATACTTTCTGATTAGCAATAAATGCCCTCCACCGACTGATTATCGATTTCAATTTTTTTCAGTCCCAAATTCGGCTGTCGAATCTTCTTCGGTCAGGAAGCCGACGTCGTGGGGAGGGTTCAGCATCAGAGTTCGCACGCGAGTACCTCTCCTCAGAGGTGCAGGATCGTAACTGTGAAGTATCCTTCGATTCCTCTCTCACCTCCCTCACAAATCCCAATCTCCTTGTTGCAGAAATACAGGATTTAGCTCTAGCTCTTTTGGTAAGCAGCATTCTTGTCATAAGCCTTCTTAATTCTCTCCATTTATGTATTCTTTGTTTGTCCCTTTTATCTGTTTTTTTAGGAAACGTATGAAATCCAGTATCAACGCCGTCTAGAATTGGAGAAGGACAATCTTCGGCTGAGAACAGAAGTGGAAATAACTGGAGGAGTAAGTTATTTCAGTTTAGTTTCTCCTTACTACTGGTTGTTATATGAGTAATATAATCACTAAATTAGGTATTTCTCACGATGTATGACTTTTTACACTGTTTTTGCAATATTAGGTAGACTAGGTTCTGCCGCTATGGTCCATTTCCACACTAGATGTCGCTACCTACAGTTGATTCAAACCTGCGGAGATATGAAAAAGTGCAATTTCTCAAATGTTCTAAACTGACTAAATGAAGACTATGTGAATTAATACGAGCAATGTTCATGTTGCGGATGTTTGAAGTTCCAAACACCGCCAGCATATGGGTGGCGAATTAGAGGCAATCAGCTGGAAGTGCTCATTCCGAACTGAAATCTGAATGGTTCAGTTTTGAGCTTCGTTTTATGCGTAATTCTTTCGTTTCTTGCTTACCTTCATCCTTTTCGGATTCTACTTAGCATTACCTATTGAGGCTTCTTAAACTTCTGGCTGAATGTCTCCCAAAGACTGGCTGTTAAGAAGGTTGTGTCGTTGGTTTTACTATTTCTCATCTTGTGGGCTGTTTTCTTTTTTGCTCTCTCTAAGAACGGTATTTTGGAGAAGTCATCGTTTTTAGGATCAATAAATCTTACCTTGCTGGGAAAACTCTTTATGCAAAATAGATTTGGCATGTTTATATTTCGAGCTTTTGTGAAAGCATTTTTTGGGTTCTCATCGGAAACCAGACGGCGGTTTTTGTGCTAATGAATTAAGTAACTATTTCGTAATGGACAAAGGATTAACCGTCATATCTATTTTCACTGCCGGTTGATTATTTTTTTCAGAGTAGATAATATTTATTTTAAAGTTGCTGAAGATCAATATTAGTAATACAATAGGTGACGTCTTTGCGTGCAATATCGTTTTTAAGAAGTTTTTCTGTGAACTCCTCTCAGTGCAACTTTTCTTGCGCAATTCTTTCTGAAATTTGGCGCTTTGAAATTGGATTTTTCATCCTATTAGGCTTACAAAGGTTAGTTTGTTTTGGCTTTTGCGTTGTATGTAAATACTTTTTTAAGCTTCATTGATACCTCAAGGGAACTTACGACACTAATGTACTACTTTACAGTTACTCAAAGCTGAATCGTTACATTTCCCAGAGGAACTCTCTGACAATCTAATCTTTTAGTTTACCTATCTTGCATTGTGCTTCTTTAGACGATATTATAGTTTTTATCTCGGCCTTTAGCAAACTTCAATCAACACCAAGCGGGAGTTGGAGTATCTACGATCCCTTCAGAAGAAGATTGAAGATGAACAAGCTGCCTGGACTGCCCAGAAACAGAGAGAGGAGGCCCGTTTGGAACGAGAGGATCAGAAATTGAAGAACCTTGCCAAAACGCTAGAAGAGAAACAAGAGCAGTACGAGAGGGACAGTCGAACACTCCAGGAACAGATTGATTTGCATGCGAGTCGAGGTATCGACATGGGTCGACTTCGAGGCGAGTAAAACTGTTCTTCGCTCACTGTCTTAGTCCTCGATCTAATTTTATAGCGTTTTCTTGCTTGTGACAGGCTCGGCAAACAACTTGCATTCCTATGATGGTGAAAGATCCTCAAACACTTCCCTGGCTCACAATATATCCTGTCGAAGTGAAGGATCTGTAAGTTCTATTTAATTTTGATATACTTTTATATGTTATCAGAAGATATGCTGCGGTACTGCATGCAAAATGTCTAGAATCCCCAGGAAGAATATACCTTGGGATTAGATTGTGGAAACCTTAGTCTTAGTAAGCTTTTATTAAGGACCATTTCACGTATAATATAATATAGAATTAAATGACACAATGACCTTATGGGAGTATGAGAAATAGGCCAAAAATCATTAGTGGGTTCAAAGGAGTCCTCTTCATCATTATGGACTCGTATGGTTGAGTATATCTGGAGTTTATGCTTCTCACTGGTCCACTGCTCTCCCTTGTTATTCCACGTATTCTGTACTGGCTGGCTTGGGGGGTTGCTTGCTAAGCTCCAGTTCCTCAGAATCCACGTGTCTAGTAGCCAACGGATAAAAACTATGATTGTTTAGATAAATGATTGCCGACGATACTTTAGTTATTGCATCTCAAAGGGAGTTTATCGTGTGGTTTGAAACTGAAGCCGCCATACCATCGTTATCACCTCGCTGCTTTGGATAATTTGAGTGAAAAATTGTATGTATACACTGTGGTTGGCTTCCTAACTCGACTAATACAGTTTAATAAAGTTCTGACTTGTTTTTGGAAGTATATGTATGTGAACTTGATATAGTGGAATTTGTCTGTTGACGAGTTGCTTTGCTTTCTAACTAGTAGGTGAATTAATTTGATTTTGTTGGATACCGTGGTTTGGGAAAGAATTCGAATCTGCTCTAGTAATCTTTATGCATACATATGGACTGGATTAGCCACACTTGTTAGCCTTTTATTGAAATATCCCTCCTTACTTGCAGAAATAATAACTTAGGTTTTGAAGGAATAAGCAGAGCGAAGGAGATGAAAACTCGAATGGCACTCCCAAGTGTATGAGGTACTTGAAGGGCAAGATAGAAGCAAGAGAACGAGGGAAAGCTGACCTGTAATCTGCAGGTTGAATTAAGATACTCTTGGTTTCGCCGTTTCATATTAATTATTAGTAAGAAAACGTTAGCCAGGGAAGAAGATGAGGAGGACAATCGGACATAATATTCCGCCGTGGACAATGAAAACCAGCAATACATGAGGAGATACATGTCCCTCACTTCCTAAATATGACTCGGGTGAAGCGAAAACATTCAAATTGTGGCTTCATAGCACGAATAATCAGAACGTTGAGTGCTCATGTTCGATCTTTCTATTTTCCACATTTTTTTTTACTTTCCATTCTTTCCTTATCTTGGTTGCATTGAGGAGGTGCAGTCATTCGAATGTGTAGTTATTTTAACTCTCACTATTTGTTGTTTCGTATTTAAATTTCGTGGGTACTTTTATTACCAACTGCATTGTTTACGCATAGTTAGCCACGTCAATAACGTATTCAGTTATCGCCCCAGAATTTACGCAATATTCCAATCTCCTTTTGGGTTTGTGTTGCCAACCAGTTGAATTAATACTTACATCGGGAATGATTTTGTTTCTTCAAACAGACAACTTCATAATTGTGGAATCGAGAGCTATGATCGATAAATTTACCCAAAAGGAGATAACCAATTGCTAAAAAGATAAGTGGTTACGAAATCAAAATTCTTTAGTATATATTCATTCAATGCACTAACCAATTTCATAAATTAATGCTGGTATTTCAAAAGTCAGAATAAAGCTTGGTAGAATTTTCCCTCTGCTTAAGATAAGTCTCGAAAAGCCCATTCCTTGTACCGCCAATGTCATAGCGAATAGCGTACACATCTCTCAGGCCAGAGGTCATGTGATATATGCTCATCCAATAATTTGGGTGCTCTGTCGTATTGATTAATACTATCCACCGAGAAGGGGAATAAAACCCAAACTTCTCTCCAGAACAAATATAAAATATCTGTCCTCTGTCTTAGTTAAGTGGAGTAAATAGTTTCTCTCTGATTGGCCTGCGAATTAGTTTGCTTTAACGATCTTGGAGGTTAAGAAGGGCACCACTTTGTTTGAATCAGCCTGTTCCTACCCTAGCTGCTCAAATCTTGCAGATCTATTAAGGGGCCATCACTCTATGCTAAATATTTTATCAGGACGACGACCCTTTGAGCATCTCGTTAAGTAAGCTATTAAACCCTGCCTTCCGCGCTCTCTCTCTCTCTTTATATGCATTTGCGTTATTTTTAGCCGGATCGATTGTGCTTGCAAACATTTACTGTCAAGGTATTTGGCCGCCTTCAATACTACGTTATTATTAATGTGATAACAGTAATGCTAATTGACTCAACTGTCTTTATTGCTATTTATCCGCGTTACCGTAACCCTATAAATAATGCAATACGTCTATCTACTTCCATAAAAATTATCAGAGTTTTTCCTATTGTTCTATTCAGGGTCCCAGAAACAACTTCCCTGCGTCCGTTCCAAGGGTAAAATTTTGGATTTAACTCGCCTACGGGCTAATTTAATTAATGAAGCATAACATTTTTCTAACAGATTAAATAGTGATAACTTAACCATTGTTTCGGAATCCACTATCGATTCCTCATTCACTTTTGCTCCTATAGTAGGTCCGATCACTTATAGTCTCAGTTTCTAGTTGGCTATTTCAAGCCAAATTGAAACTATCTGTAGTGTACCACTACTCGGGAAGACCCGGTAGACAAATCATTATTGATTGCCCATTATTCTGGTATTTGTGCAAACTTAAAACACCAAGACCCTAAAGGCGATTTCATATATGGGGAAGGAAGGGAGGCTAAATTGCTCAATTTTAGGGAAAGTTATGATTATTGCGGCGGATTCGCACCGAGTGTGCTTATAAGGCCATGGATCACAAGACCGGTGCTCATCAGTGTGCATTTTTTGATACATACTAACAATAGAGATGGTAGAATGCGAGTTTCTCACCATGGAGTCTTCAGGCTGCAATTCTTTTGCCTTAGAACAGTGCTGGAAATACTTTCTTTCTGTGATGGCATACTCGGGCCAAATAAACGAATTTTATCGAATTCATCTTACTATTAGCCTGAAGAATGTAATTAGGAAGTAGAGTAGTCAATCACACTCATACCCTAATTCCCTTTATTACTGCAAGTCAGTTTACTTCTCGTTAATTTGTCTAACCCTAAAATTATCGTTGTTGTTTTGGAAACGTGTTTAACGTTTGTATATTCCTCTCTTACTAGAATATTATTGAGGAGGTAAGTTTGCAAATTAGATACTCCGAAATTCCGACATTACATTTCGGCTTCCCCATAACGCGATCTAGATCTTACTTTTAACTGTGAATCCCTGTTAGACTTTACCATCGTTATGTCTTGATATAATTTCTTGTAGGAACTAGGCGATAGACGCAACGTTCCCTCTCCATCTTCTGCAAAGCCGCGAACTGCATCCAACGAGCCCCTGTATGGAAGATACGGAAACTATACACAAAGCCCCATCAACCATCCGGTAATTCCCTATACTTTGGGTTCCTTTGATGTATATTTTTTCTTCCAAGTATATTTGCTTACACTTTGCCCTGCTGATCTGCTAGCGTTTTGTGAACTGCTATTTGTGGTAAAACGACATTCTGCGAAGGCATCTGCCAAAAAATTATATGAAGAGGATTTCCTAAGGTGTGTCTATTCAGGCTTCAATGCAACTAACTTCCAATAAACTCATCCCTGAGGTTACTGATAAGCAGGACAACTGTTCATTTTTATAAGTGAAATAGAAACTGGCATCTTTGAAGTTTAGTCAGTTTAATGTTATGATATCTTAATGGAACATTTATTCTTGCCGTTTTGTTTACTACTAATCAATAGATAGGCCTTCGCATGTGACATGTGGGAAAGGCGAAACCCCTGTGCTAAATCCACCCTAACTTTCCTCTATATTACCGTCATGTCTATGACATGTCGAGACCTTGTGAAATGTCCATTATTATTGCTGTCCGCGGTAAAGTAAGCAAATTTCCCATGTTTTAACCTTTGGAAAGCATCTTAGCCCAGTAGGAGGTGAAGTGCAAATTCAAAGTATCAACAGAGCCTTATATTCGGTGTCTGAATTCATTAAGTTGTCCACGTTATTTGACATGAACAGGTCAAATGCCATAGCTAATTGATCAGCTGTTTAAGCTATGTGACTTGTCACTCATTATAGGCACAAGTAGCTTTTGACAGTAGGCTTCATTCGAAGTAAAATCTATTATATGCCAACTTTTAAATATTTCCTTAAGTTCCTTATCTTCTTGTCCCACTTGTCGGAAAGGTACTGTTCCACTTCTAAGTTCTAATTCAAGTACTGTTAATTCTCACTACCAATATACAACTCACCCTTCCACTGGACAGACGTCTCCTTTACTCCCCTCTTTGCACCACGCTCTACGTCCTGATTCCATTTATCAATTAGGCTATAGAGTTTAGATCATGGCTTCTCTGGTGGCAATTAAGTTAGCAATTATAGCCCTTTTAGTCCCATTTTCTCACTCAGTGAAGAGGCTAAGTCGCCATTTTGTATTTGAGCTCTCTACTAAGTGCTTCCTTTAGTGTCTAATAATTTATTAATCTTCGGTAAATTCGGGCTCGATTATCCCACCTCTATAGCAGATTGCAATATAAATCGCTTTGATTCATTCTGAAATTTAAAGTACGTAGATTATGGTGGTTTTCAAAATTTTTGCCTCTCAAGCATACTTCGAAATCTTTTACCTCGCAAACTCTGTAAACCCTGACAAGCTCAATACAGTTTTAGCATTGATAAGCCAATACCCGGTCTGATTTAGCTAATAACTAGTCTGGTTTTAGCTAATTGGCTACTAAATCGGTGTATCTTGGTTGCAAGTTTTCCTGTATCAACGAAGAACATGATCAGAGAATTTGACCTGCCAGAGTTATGCCCTTCAGAGGCAGTATAACCTAATCCTCTTGGAATTAGGGCAAAGTGGAATATGTATAAGCCATCCTGTGTTTTGATTGTAGGTCGAGTCGCATAGCATATACCATCCAAATCCTGTTCCTTCAAGGCCACCCACGGGGCCAACACATGTCCCGCCTCAGCAACCTGAGAAAACTCAAAGACAAGGGAGTATTACCAATACCCTTGGTAGTCTACCAACCAAACTCGCTTCTAAGACACGCAGTTCCAAGAGTTTTCTTCGACATTAACACCCTCCATCTTCCCATTCAAACACGTCTCTAATTCAATTCGCGACTGTGGAAATGGTCTGCACATTGCTCCCCTTCTTCATGCCTTTAGACTTCGCGAATCTGTTTTTCCCTATCCCTGTCTACCACTCTATTTCACCTACTCACTCACACCTTTGCGCCATGCTCAAGATACTACCTTTTACTACTGCTACTGCTACGACTTTCTGTTTCCTTCTAAGAGAATGAAATGCAAAGTGATAACTTTCAAATTAGAGAGTTCTTTCTTATTGTTGACGGGGTTGGATAGAAAAATGGTGCATTTATTACCATAGTGGTTAATCAGAAAGTCTGTTTTCGTCGATGATTTTTACTGAGGATAGCTCGAGATCAATTGGATTGGGAACAGAGATCTTCTCACCAGGCAGAGCGTTAGCAGAATTCACCAGCTCCTCTGAAAATAAAGAACGAAAGCTATTAAGACCAACCGAATACTTCCGAATTCCACTAAAAAGAATTCGCACTTAGATTAAAGAATCTTACAATTATATATTGCAAGAAAAATCGGGAGCGATTGCAAAAGGTCAGTAAAATAGATTGCAACGGTTTCCCAAATTGATAAGATTCCTGCATGCTCTCATAAGTTCAGGATTCACTGTTTAACCTAGAAAGTTCCTTCTCGTTCACAAGCGGTGTATTTAAATAATGCAAAACAACCCCCCAAAACGCAATCCCTCCCTGTATCAACCTAGTAAGACGTATTCAATTGCTTATTGTAGGAGGGTTTGTAAAAGCTAATTATCTAAGTGTCTATTGAGTTCTTGCTGAGCTGTCAACCTTTTAACTTCTTACGATCACCAATAAGCAAGATGACGATAAGAGATATCGCTGGTTGTTGAGGTTTACTGAACACAAGGGGAAAGCTCAGGGCTTGAGAGGGGAACCCAGTGTGATATTCGGATCTACAGAGGAGTTATACTTTCTGATTGCAGATAAACAAATTGGGTCAGACGACTGCAAACGTTCGATCAGTTAGGATACAGTGAACGGTGATTTTTCAACATTCACTATAGCTTGATTAAGCTTAGGTTAATTCACTGACGTCGAGCACTACTTCACCACGTTACTAATATTTCAACGCGGCAACAAGTTGTAAAGAGTTGATTAATAAATACTTTGGAGAAAGGCATAGAGAATTGAAAACCTCATTCATCAGCTAACGGTTGATGAGCATTACTAAATATCAAATGTACCACCTGATGACCCTTCTGTTTCTCAACCCTAACACATTTTTATTTAATTATTTTTTGAAACCTTGAAGAGTGAAACAAGGTGAATGCATTAAATTTTTGGACCAAAAGAACGTACCGAGAGTTATAAGTTTGGTCGGACACATGTTGTCGAACAGCACTTGATATTTACTCAGTTTCAGGATTTTACAAACGGTTTGAGCAGCGCGACATAGTTCATCCTAGAAACAAGAGTAAGTGGAGACCTGCTACTATGTTACTAACCTGTTGTGCAAGAGACATGGTGACGTGGACACGACTTTGTCTTGATCTAAAGGGGTCTAGGAGACCCGAGCTACTGGGGGCGAAGAAACCGGTCGAAAGGATCTGTATGAATCGGCTGGAAGAAAGTAAGGGTAAAATTCATATCTCTATGTATTCACAAATTTCACATATTCTCGTACGTAACACTACATTCTTACCGGAAACCAGCAGATAGCGAGAGGGGTGCAGTAATCGGTCCATCCATTATTACGTAGGAAGCCTGAAAAAAACTATAAATTTTTAATAATATCCGCCTTTCCTGCACTCATATTGAGCACAGAGAAAACATCTTAAAGCTTTTCTGATTAGAAAATAGCATTCTGGTAGGAATTATCAGGTCATTAAGCTTTGAGTATATCTCAATGGCAGATATAGGTGATCAGATATACCAACTGAGCAACTAAAACGGTGTAAGAGGACAATTAAGTTGAACTAGTACTTGGGCGATTCATCTGTTAGGTACAATACATATACCATTCGACATTTAAATGTCTCGTCGACCAGAATGGAATCATTGTATAGCAGTTTCATCATACGGACAAACACTAAAAGGAACTCAATTATATGTTTGATAGAAGCTTTCATTCTCTAAATAATAAATCGACCACTTAATTCATATGACCTTGTACAGGGTCTCTATGATAGAAGCTAAACAAGTTTTTCATTTACGAAGAAATGTTTTGGCTTTCAAGTTAGCGTTCAGAGAGAAATCCGGGTGAGGACATATCTCTATAAATTAGCGAACTTTCTTAACGAAGTAAGAATCAGTTGACATTGGCAACTGCACTGTAAATAGGCAAGGATCGATACTCGCTGATACAATAGATATAGATATATAAAAATTTGAAAAAAGACGAATCAAAACGCGTTGACAACAACGTCTTATTTTGGAGATGAAATGTGGGACTTGTAAGCCCCTCGCTAGGAACCGGATTGAATGAAATAAAGGAAAATGTAAGTATCTGTGGCAATTTGATGTACTACTATAACCTCAGCATCAGAAATATCGAACCAAACAACATTAACTTATCACGTATTTTGAATCTGACTTGATTAGCTGATTTAGCAGTCACTACAAGAAGATCTAGATGAGGCCGGTACATATCCTAATATGAAGTGAGCTTTGATTTGTACTAACTGAACCTGTACCAACCCCATCATTAAAGACATTTGCATCTTTACGCAACTTGTACCTCAATATAGGCGATAATTAATCTTTTCCTTTAAACAAATAAACACCATCTCTGCTAGATAAAATGCAATTGACATAATAATGCGAACAGTTTACCGAGTAATTGAAGCAATGGTAGTCGATAGGAGTGCACTGTGCAAAAACCCAATGATAGAACGGATGCATTAAAAATCGAGAAAAAATGAGATCGAGCTGTCAAAATTGTAACAAGATAAGTGGAAAATTTTGCGCCAGCACGTACGCACTTGCAACACAAACAAGAACGCAGACGGATGCAAAACACCTACATAAAGATGTACTAATGCGCAATAATGAAATAAGACATTTCCTTCTCAGGCGTAATGAAAGACAAATGAAAACTTCCTTGCGCCTATGGAGCAGTAAACTCTAACCAAACGAACCAATGAAGCGCATATGGAGCCAGAAAAGACAAAAAGGCGCCAAACTCCTCTCTTAACTCCCTTAAATTTTATACCTTTTCAGCCTTTTTGAATGACCAAGTTTTTGTTGAATAGAACTTGACTTACTACAGACATTTGCACAATTATTGCAGAAGCAAAAAAGCGTATAGAGTGCGCTTACGATCATATCTATTTGCCAGGGGTTGAGATTACTGAAGCCAACAAATCGACGTCTAAGATCCTTCAGTGAGCGGATGAGGGCTTTGATGCTAGGAGGAAGGAAAATGGAAAGAATTATGGAACGCAAAGAGATGACAAAACACGAGAAAGAAGAAATAATCTGAAGTTAGCAAAGCGAAAAAGGTGAAAGACAGAGAGAGGTAAATATGAGTCAACTTAGGATGTGAAGCATTTTGTTCGGCCCAACGACCATGAAGGACTGCAACGTGAGCGAGTTTTTGATCTGGTTGGCTAACTACAAAGTAAAGGAGAAAATGAGGAAGAGTAGCTCGAACAGTTGACTAAGTACTTAAAACGACAGAAACCTATTTGTGGCAGAATAGTGCTTGTCTGGCGTATAATTAGGGGAGCTAATCGACATTACTGCGTTAAAAATATGGTACCTACATGAGCACAGAGGAAGGAATAGATCAATGACCGTGGGAAAACGAATACGGTCTTATGAATTAATAAAGTGACTATTCTGCACAGAATTCACGTGAGACATAATCCGTAAGAGAACGTATGGAATAGCAACAAAAGAAAAAAAAAGCTTATCAAAACAGATTCCACTAAACATACTACAACCCCAAGTTTAAAAGTTGCTGGGATCATCTAGGGAACTAGTGAATTATAAATAAATGAATCCATCTCTAAATAAAATTTGACTGTATTATCATAACGGAACTGATTGTGATCGTCAAATTATTTTAATAATTTTAAAATTAGGTATATCCCTTCATCGATAAAGATGATCGGAAGAAAACTTTACCACACTAGAAAGTTGACAAATTGAATAAAAATAAAGATTTCAGAGTTCTTGAAACTAGAGTAAAGGGGAAATTGAAAAATTCGAAAAATCTCTTCGTTAATTAAAAAAGTGCAAGAGAATCTGGACTGTCATCCAAACCAAAAAAATTCTTCAGAAAGAAAATTTTATATTTACAAATTAGGCATAAAAAGCACTAGTCTAACAAACGATATCTCCATATCTGATAGATTAGAATTCACAAGACCCATGTTTAACAGCGCATATCCACTGAACTAGTAACAATGGTAAACATGATTCGACATTTTATCACCATTTCTGGATGTTTTCTTATCGAGAGTTAGTGGTCTCTCGAATCATACAGAGGTGAGACATTCAACATCAAAGTGGTAATTGTCCATATAAAAGTGTTTCAGCAAGTAGAAATAAAGTCAATTAAGAGCAGAGCGGAACTTAGGTTTAGTGTTTTCAATAAAAAAAAAGCATAACGAATGTAATTTTCAAATGCAGTCGGATTACAATTTTCACTCTCCTCTGAAATGTTGAAACACAAACAATTTCGTTAGTATTGACTTGCTTTACATTTTAAACAATCACCATGTAATTCCGATGTGTCTAAAAAGCTGTCGCATTATGTAAGCATAAAATTAACAATATGAGCTTACTATGAACACCTTCCTGTGCATTGCTTATCCCATCAAAATTCTCCACAGCAAACACCACTCGGACGCAAATGTCACCCTGTTCAACATCAAAGCCATAAGGTTGATAGATTATTTCACAACCGCCCAATTTCTCAGTAAGGACATGACCGATTTGTCTAGTTAACTTAATAGTGGGTAGATCCCGAAGCAGAACGACAGCATCTGCGATTTTATGACCAGCTAACATAGTGCCTTTTTTGAAAGAACCAACAAGACTTGTCCCTTGAATCTATCGGAAAATAACGAAATTAACATTTAGGAAAAGACTGGGTTAAAATGTCATTGAGATTATCTGAACATACTCCGAACATGGATGTCGATTTAGCAAGAGCTAACGATTCCAAGCTTTCCATGACTCTGCACGCTAATGTCCCAACGGAAAGTGTTTCACTAGTTGACGGGGTAATTCTCGAAAGAGTCTTCATTAGATAAACTGATAATTCCTCATTCTCTGGTAGAGCACTGACTCCCGGAAAAATAGACGAGCAGTAAACTGGATCAAAAGTTGTATATGAAAGTGGAAGACTATATTTTAAAATCAAAAAGAAATTTAAAGTAATAAGGAAAACATATTAGACGATCAAAAGCAAATACGTACCTGCGAATTGCAAACCGATTATAAGAGCTCTGGTGTTTCGACTCTTTCATTCTGACATGAAATGAACCAATTTTAATAAATGCAAAATGGGTTAGGCAACATAAAATCAAAACAAATGAATTAAAAACAAAGCAAAATAACAATAACAAAAAGTCACGTTTTAAACTTCGCCGAATAAGCTGGTAACGAATCGGGGATGTCTTTGGGGTAGTCTGGTGATCGTTTTAAACACATTCCAAATACTTCGATGAAAATATGGAATTAATGATTCATCATGTTATACACTTTAGCCTTTTAAATTTTATATAAAACCGTTTATCTGATGACAAAAGATTAACAGTAATCTAAATTTAAAATGTATTCAGACTAGAAGCGTATCTAAAGATGCTCAATCAAAGAACTTGACACTTTCTCGCTTGATAATCCTGAGAAGAACAGCAAGAAAACTGGAGTGTGCTTAAGATTTTTTCGTTATAATCGCTATTCAAATGACAGTGCATACAGCTATGTCAAAAATTAAAGCTATTTTAGGAAAAGAAGCGTCCTCTAAATGATTAATCGTAAAATAAATTGTATATTATTATTGATCCACTGATATTAAAGAAGTTAAAGAAATTAACAATACTAATTAAATCTTTTGTTAAACTTTCGAAAATAAGACATTAGAATGAATTTCAGGTTGTATACTTGTTGGAGGACTCTTTCATTAGTAGCACTCAGCTGCTGAAACTTGTATATGAGCCTTTCAAATATTTACAAACTCCCCTATAGGAGTTAGAAATTTTCCGCTTCGGGAATGTGTTCATCTCGAGGGAAAAATCACTTGCACTAAGCGAGAAATGTATGAAGCGTGTTATTCCATTCATATATTAAGAACTCATTGTTTTACTACTCCTTTGCTTCTGCATTAGAATAGAAAGCGTGAGTTAATTTTAAATGACACTTGAATTCACCTCGATTGTATTAGAAGCCTTATATGTAGCGAAAGTTTACATGGTCCTCAGCGATGTTCGCCGATACTGGCCGATTCATTTATGATTTTGACTATATATATATAAGTTAGAAAAATACAAATTTCTTTATTGTAAACATGTGCAAACATATTCTTGTTAAAGACAAAATATTTCAAATGCTTGTAATTTACTGAAATCTGTTATCGAGCACAAGTACCGTACTTATACATATCGAAAATTTTCTTCATTTTTAAAATTATAAATAAGTCTGAATATCTAGTACTATAAACCGAATAAAATTATAAAGAGTTCCATGATATGGCCAAAATCACTTACAAGATAATGGAAGATAATTTAAGAAATTCTATCGATTAACCAAACCTAGAATACTAATATTACAAACATGAGATTTTGGCTTTATAAGAATAATGCGAGAATCAATCGTCTAGCACGCTTTCTGGACCAAAATTTAGATAAGCCTTTGTGAAAAAGGTCTAATACCTATAAATTGCTAATCAACATAACTGTAAATTTTATTTTCTGTTATAGTTTTTAAATTAAATTAAAATTGTTGCAATATATTATTTATCAGGGATCTAAATTTTTAAATTCCTATTGTTTGTTTGTATCAACGATATGACTCACGCATTGTTTATGTCGAAGCGTCACTTCAAAAGGGCTTCTCTATTTAGTGTGCGCGTGTTTCGTAATGAGTGATTCAAAGGCATACTTCCCTCCAGGAGGACTGGCGAGTGAAGCTCACATTAATTCCATAGACACATACAATGAGTGGTATAAAAGATCCATCAAGCGGCCTGCTGAGTTCTGGACAAGTATTTCCTCCCAATTTTATTGGGAAGTTAAACCATCTGCCGAAAATGCCCTTTCTTACAATTTCGATCTTAAGAAGGGACACATTTTTATCCGTTGGTTTTCTGGCGGAAAGACTAATTTGTGTTATAATTGTCTTGATCGCCATGTTAAGAATGGTCTGGGATCTAAGGTCGCTTTTCATTGGGAAGGAAATGACCCTAATGATAGAAAATCAATTACTTACCAAGAATTACTAAATGAGGTAGACTCTTTATTTGATTTGATATTCTTCTATTAACTCTTTCTAACGTCTTCCAATTAAAATAGGTTATTTCTTTTGGGTCTGCCCTTCGTCGTATGGGTGTCAATAAAGGAGACCGTGTTGGCATCTACATGCCGTTGGTCATTGAGCAAGTTGTTGCTGTTCTCGCCTGTGCTCGCATCGGAGCAATTCACTCCGTTGTCTTTGCTGGCTTTTCAGCTGAGTCACTGTCGGAACGTTTGATGGCTGCAGGGTAAGTTACTTTATTCTCTTTTTTATCTCTGCCTCCTTATTAGTTCCCGTGTCTTGGTCACTTGTGATGGTGCTTGGCGTGGAACGAAGCTTATCGATTTGATGAAGGTTGCTAATGAAGCCATGGATATCTGTGAATTTAAGGGGCAACCCATTGAACACTGCGTTGTTCTTCGTCATTTGACTCCTGACCCAAGACCTGGAGCTCCTGTTCCAGTTTCAGATTGTCCTGGTATTCGTCCTGTCCAAGAGTAAGATAAGCTAAAAGAACCCTTTATTTCATTATCAATCGTGCGATTGAAGAAGTTGTAATATACTTAATTTCATTCTATATACTGAAATAGGAAAGATTATTAGACTTTTTAGCTATCCAATTTTGGTAAACTAGCTAGATGTCAACTGCTTATTCCTTCCTCGATATTCCTCTGATAGTTCACTAGTATTGATTCATTTAATTGATTTTGCATTTTCTCGAAAGCATTCTTTTTTATTCAACTTCTTATTTCATTTTACCACTATAATCCATTTTTTGTTTCATTTCTATGGGATAATTCTTAAGTACTGAAAAGTATTAATATTGAGAATTATTATTACACTTATTTTACTTAGCGTTCATCGAATTAAGAGGTATCATTTTCTTAAATCTCCTTTGTGTATACGATTGCAACCAGGTTTCATTCGTACTTCCCTGGTGTTAATAATTGCAGCTGTCAGAAGTTGAAATTTTGCTAATTTTATTTTTGACCTCTTTTCTTTTGCCTCACTATTCTTATTTTCCTTCAACCGCAGTGCTTACTTTATTTGGGGCATTTGTTTTGTCGTAAACTTCGTTAAAAAAATACAATACAATATTCGCTTTCGGTCTCATATGACTATTTTCTAAATCATGGGACAGAAATATAAATGCCGAAAAGCAAATTGGTGAGCACGGGGTGGGATAGGATTCCCTTTTCACTTCAAGTCCAACGTTTTTCGATAGAATTTAATTTTAAAAACACCGTCTTTTCTTTCTGTTAAACCATAAACGTATATTTATTCCTTTCAATGACTATAGCAATAATTTCCAAAATAAAACACCGATCCAGCTAGAGTAGACAATGTCCAAGTATCTCTCTGTGGTATTCGACAATTATTCTATTACCTTATTTTTTATTTTTTATTCTTAAGGTGATGATAACATGTTAATATGCTTGCTATCCAGCTTCTGCTGTTATTAAAACGGGAATAGATTTCTTTATCTAAGCATATTGTAGACCGTAGTGCAATATTTTGAGATTAATCGCCTTTTTTGGTATTTGTCAAAGTATTGCTGTTTTATGTACCAATCCAGTAAATTGCTTTCAATTGCCCTTGTCTTTCTTTTGACGTAGGGCGGATTGGGGATGACAAAGTCAATCTGTCTTGAAGTATAGGTTTTAAACATCCCATGATTCATGATTAGTAGCTTGCTATAGTGGAAATTCTAAATTTAACAGGAAGCTCTAATCTAATAACATTAACTTGATATTTCGACTTTCGTACTCATTTTCTGTTAAACCACACTTACAGTTGGTGTTTACCTGCTCGCTATTTCAGTTTCACTATTCGAATGCGAACCGACCGCGACGTTTGGTGGGATAAGGCTGTCCCCGCAGTTGAGACCGAGTGTCCTGTTGAATGGATGGACGCAGAAGATGGCCTCTTTATCCTCTACTCCTCTGGTAGCACTGGACGTCCTAAAGGTCTTCTCCATACTACTGGCGGTTACATGGTGTATGCTGCTACAACCGCCAAATACGTTTTTGACCTCCATCCCGATGATGTCTACTGGTGCACTGCTGACATTGGGTGGATTACTGGTTCGTCTTATTTGTCATTGTCTTCTTTTGTAACGACTCCATTGAAGATATTAAAGTAAGGGGGGGGGGGGAGATTTAGAAAAATGAGTAAAGAAGTCGCTGCATCCGAAGTCTTATCTTGTTTTGATTATGAAAGCATTGAAATGTTCATATTCTCATAAAATGCAATTATTGTGTATTATTCCACAATTCAGATTTCTTGATCTGACTCCCATATTCGTGGTTAGAATTCTATCCGCGAAATGAAAAACCTGTTGACCACCGACTGACATAATTCAATTGTATCATCTAACTTTCATTTATTTGTAGCTTTTTATAATTACTGATAGATAGTGGAGTAATTATTTCATTTTCTGACATTTAAGTACTCCATCCTAGCTTGTGACACATGGTTAAAGCCTTTAAATATCAGAGTCTAAATTAATTTCCTATAGGTCACAGGAGTTGGGAAATTTCTACTTTGTCGAGATTAGGGAACATAGTGGATTTGTATATGAGTTTTTTCCTTATCGGAACTAGTTTTATCTCCCTTAGCAAGAATATCTCTGACTTAAGGTTAAAAGTTGTGATTTAGTAGAGGAAATTAATTTCACTGCTAGTATCCAGACTACCTTCTAGCCACTTTTCATTATGAGAATCAATAAAATATCGACTAACCTAGAATGAGAGATGCCAGGGTGTATTTTTTATGCACTACTTAAATCAAATATAACTTGACTCATAGGTTTAATTAGTTTTGGTGGAGGTGTGTGATTTTGAATCTCTGTATGAAATTTTGCCTTACCTCAGTAAAAAGCTAATTTGCTTTAATTATGGCTGCACGATGTCATTTCGTTTGAGAAGGTGCTTTGTGATAATTCACTCCTTAGAAACTCATCTGCATCATTTACATGTTAAAACAGAGTTCGACTCTTGTAGTATTGGATATATAAATGAACGTGGTATGTAACAACTGTATCGCCTAAAGAATATCGGATTCAAAAATTAGCTATTCTTATTCATATTTTTTGGATAAATATTCCGAAGTTACTTTGTCTAAGCATGTGGATGCCTGGTGTAAGAATTTATCGATTCTTTTAAGAGGCCTTACTTATTATTTGTTATATTATTATTAAATAACCTTATTTTTCCCAAACAGGCGTCAGACATTTGTAGGTTACGAGAGGGATCTCGACCCCTCGAATTGTATTATTAGGGATTTGTTTTAATTATAGCTCCCATTTCATATGTTAGGGTAATTAGCCTCACGCTGACCGTCCTCTAAAAGCTAAAATGGATTATTATTGGTTTTCTAAGCCTTATTCCAAAAAGACTGAAAGTGCAAAGCAACAATCTGCCATGTTTAATGAATTTCTCCCACTTGTCAAGTAAATTTTAGAAGTGGAAAGACAAATAAGATCTCTATTGGAAAGCATTTGTTTGTCTTCATTTAATCTGTCAGCCTACTGATACCAGCATTATAGATGGGTAGAAACTAAAATTCCAGAGATATTAGACATGACTTCTTAAAGGAGTTCCTCTGTAGTCCAAAGCCGAAGACTGCGTAATATCTACTTCATTTAGGGTTAAAAACAAGTAAAAAGCGATTTGGTATTCATTTTTTTTTAAAACCAGAAAATGAAAACCAAATTACCGTCTTTACTAAAAGTAGCGCTATTTTGATTTATTGCTTCCTTTGGGTTTTTTTTAGAAATCTGTTTTGATAAAACGGTTTGCTTATTCTAGTAACAATACCACTATTAGCGGGACTTAATCAAATCGGTTGGCCATTCTCCTCATTGTGTGTGAGCTGATGGGAATGGAACCCACGACCTCAGTTATATCAGAGTGCACATCTAGTAGTAGTAGTTCTAGTATTTAAATTTTCAAAATGTTCGTTCTCTAACTTCCCCAACTTTCCTCTCAAACAGGCCATACCTACCTAATATATGGTCCTCTTCTAAATGGTGTGACGAGTGTGATGTTCGAAGGTCTCCCCACATGGCCCGATTATGGTCGCTATTGGTCCATTGTAGAACAATACCGAGTCACCAAATTCTACACAGCCCCCACCGTCATCCGAATGCTCATCGGTGCTGGTGATGAATATGTTAAGAAGTACGACAGATCCAGTCTTAAGGTAAGGAGAAAAAAATATCTACCATTCAATCATCTCTTTTTAACTAGTCAATTTATGACATTGAGGAGAGGGATCTCAAACTCGTAATACTTATCTTCTTGAACACCTAAGTTAATTAATTTCGATCTTATGCCTACGGGACACCCTAAAGTCCCTGCTTTTGAATTTCTAATCTCACTACCATTCTATTGATTAATTTTAACCAACATGGTCAGTTATCCCGTTCAAATCAATTTGAAGACATTTATTCATTCGGATCTGTCAGTGGATTTTCTTTTTTTTCCTCTTCCCTTCATCTTACTATATGTTGGCGCTTTTTCTCTACATGTGAGTCGTTTCAGATGAAGTCAAGTTGACCTCAGAGATTTGATGTCACAGGCCATCTACGCATAATTTACTTTTTTACTCGCTTTTGTTATGGAATGTGAATCTTCTACTCTAAGCTCTGGAAAGCGCTTAAAGTGGAAGAAGTTTTGCTTTTATTAGTTATTCTGTAGATTTGGTCCTCGTATGTTGCGTCATCTTTTTCGCACCCTGAGTAGCGCTTCTAGTTGCCTATTTACGTAAACGGAATTTGTTGTAATGAGTCGAAAAAGTGCCATTCGTCGTTTCGATGCTCATTTATTTTCTTGAGTACTCTCTACATCTTCCCACTTTCCAGTGCCTCGGTTGAGGAGCTGCTTTCAAATTATCTGCTTTCTCGCCTTGGTTCTGAAAATGAATAGTATGGAGCAAAAAAGCACCTTGACTACCAGCACTTTCTATCTTGTTTTGAAGGAAATGCCATTTCCAGACTTGATTATTAAAGAGCAAATTGATTTAACAAACACTTCAACTTCGAATAATTTAGTTTACAGAGCTTTCTTTTAACAAAACAACGAACACCCGAATGACCATTATTATCTTGCTTGGAAGGTGGTTTACTGAAATTTTAGCACCCGAGGGGAATAATATAAGCGGGTTTGTTTAATAAATAATTCCAACATTTGTGGGAAGTGGTTCCCATATCTTTGGCAAGCCAACTGCCCACCACATATGTTTGCCTAGCCTTGCTTTGAACAAAGTATCAAACAACTAAATTCATCTCCTCTCCTGTCAATATTGCTACTACTGTTGTAAAAACCAAAAACCTATTTGAATTCGCTCAGAGGAAATACAATAGGTTCAGGGTAAATTTGTCAGGCTCATTTGTAAAAAGAAAATGTAATTAGTGACTATAACATTTATGATGACTTTAAAGGAAACTCACTAAACTTTTCAAAATAATCTCTCCTTTCGTCTATTACGGCCCTAATCCGACCCCGATGACCAAACATTGGGACCGGAGTAGTCATAGAAATTGACTGACAACATTTTTTTGTGAATTTTTTCCGAGGTGTTGCATGGACCGAATCCTGCTGCCACAATACGTATGACCTATTATTGACTATCCTTGCAATCCAGAGCTTAACTACTAATTGGTTGGCAATTTCGCGTAGGAACCTAAATTTAATGTAAGACCCTCTTGAAAATGATGCGGAGGTAGGCATCACATTCTACCACAATCACCCTTGGAAGACACACCACAAGTAACCATGACAGTTTTGGCAAATTGGGTCTTTATGGCTCTATAAGTGTCCATTTAACTGTATGCAAGTCAAGTCATTTCTACTTTTCCTTGCTGCGCTTTTCAGCTTGGCCAGGGTATTTTTCATGACAGTAGAACCAGTTCGTTGTGATTCAGTGAAGTGTTCCACTTTGCTCCAAAGAGACATTCACTTAATTTTGCCGCTGCAAATTATAGATGAGATCTGGTGAGCAAGCCCAATCGGATCAGATTAGGTGGTCTGTTATATTGATTTTTTTTACCCGTTGTAATTCTCCCATTCATGCCGTTTTCTTTGCACAGTTTTGGGGGAGCATTGAACAGAGACCATACTCTCCCTATTTTGATTTTCCGATGCGAATATTCCTGATACAAGGTATTCCCTTTCCATGATTTAGGTAGGTTTCAATCATCATTCATCCTCATTGTCCTCATCTGCTTTAGTGAGAAAGGCTTTAAACTTTTAAATGAAGCGTAGGAGGGGGGTGCATAAGCACCTTCAAGATATTTGGGAAAGATCAATCAAGTATTATTCCGTAAAATTTTTCTCGAGCATCCTGTACTTGTGTTTGGCTATGTACTTATTTATTTATCAAATGGCAGGCGTTATGATAGTTATCATTAGCCCTTTAGTTGACTTCGGACTTCATAGAGGGGAGGAACATCCAAGTCACAAAAAGTCGAGAGGGGGAACAGAAGAGTGATTCACAAATGTAAAAGAGACAGATATAAAGGTAGAGAAAAAGGTAAGGTGAGTACTGTAGAAGTGGTGGAATATGACATACAGTGGGGTCATAGTAGTTTGAAGTCAATTACTGGTTTATAGATTTTTTTTGCCGTATGAGTATACGTTGCCCAGGGTGCACCACGTGGAGGTAAGTCAGTCACGCACCCCGCGTATTTACTTAGGTCCCAGGAATGTGCGAATTATTGGCTAGAATGTTTAGTCATGTATGTATGCGGGTCCGAGTACTCACTCATTAATAGAAGTGTGCTGATAGCATTTACAGTTCCATTCTAGTTTCGTTATGTTTCAGATAACCTTGTAAATTGCTCTTTGTAAATTTTCCTTTATTCATTTAATGATGAAGAGACTTCCGGAGGATTAAAAATAATGCTTTGACTATTGTCTAATCTCAGTACCAGTTTTATGTTTCTTCTCTTGACCTTATCCACTGTGATTTTTGTATAATTCTTTTTTAATCTTACACTTTCTTCCTTTTTAAAGAACCCAGTGTTCTTCAATCCTACTCGAAAGAATGAATCCATATTCCAACTCTGCCTCAAGTCTCTACACTCTAATAATAGATCGAAAAAATTATCATCAATCTTATTGTGACAACAAATCTAGAAAATTATTTTGTGTTTGTAATTTTTTTATATCTTAAGCGAGGCTTTTGTTTTCAACCTTTTTGAGGTAAATGAAACCTATTCCCCAGCCTTCACCCCACACCCCACCCCTTTGCTACTCTTATTTAAACTCACAAGGCCACAACGTCATCAATGGTCCTTCTTGAGTTTGCCAGCGTTTACCACAAATATTGACCGCGCAGTTTCAGAGAGAAAAAGCAGGTGACGGATATTAGCTTTGAATATTTTGGGTTGGTGAACATTTGTGCTTAAGAACTATTAAATAAAAATATTTATAATTTGCTTTTAAACAAAAAGATATCAGTGAACTTTATAATGACTGAATTTTTTCAACCTTGACTTCTTCTATTTTGCTTAAAATTGCTACCAGATAAAGAACCAACCTAGAGAAATGTCCATTTGTAATGTACACCATATTGTCATTTAATTTTCGTTTGATTCGGAAAGTTGTTAATTTGGGACTCTGCATATGCTTAATTTTACCATTCACTTGTGTATAAGATCTAGTGTGGATGTCATATTTAAAAAATATGTGTTTTTCCACCAATCATTTCGTCTCCTTGAGCTCATTTCTAAAATTTTACAGATGGTATATGGATCCAAGAGTTTGGTCACTTAACCACGGTTTTTATTGGCTCTTTTCTCCAGTAATTCAATATACACATTTTGCTTTAGCCATTCCACATCTTGGCTTCATTTTCCAACTCTTGAACGATGTTTCTGATATACTTAATCAAGAGTCTTAGCAAAATTATTAGCATCTGATTCATTTAGTTAATCGTTGAGGAATTAAGTGGAAAATTCATCATCCACTAGCTAGTGCTTCCCCCTCCCCCCCCCCATGTGATCAATTCCCAACCTAAATTCCCCTCCCCCTTCAGTGTCCCATGATGTACTTTGTATTCGCTTATCCTGAATGCCGCCAGAGACACTATGAGTAGTTAATGCAATTAATTAAAGTACTTATTTCCTATTTCTCCACGCTAGGTCCTCGGTACTGTTGGTGAGCCAATAAATCCTTCTGCATGGACCTGGTATTACGAAGTTGTTGGTGACAGTCGATGCTCCATTGTGGACACTTTCTGGCAGACTGAAACTGGTGGTCACATGATTACTACCCTTCCAGGTGCAACTCCTATGCATCCGGGTTGCGCAGGCCGTCCCTTCTTCGGTGTCGACGCACGAATAATCAGGAATGACAATGAAATGCGGGATGTTGACGACGTGACAGCAGTAAGGAAGATGTCCGGCGAAAAGAATGTGGAAGAGGGATACCTCGTTTTCGCAGCCCCATGGCCGGGTATTGCTCGCACTATCTATGGAGATCACAAGAGATTTGAAGATGTATATTTCCAGAGATTCCCTGGCTATTTTATGAGCGGTGATGGGGCTATCAAAGACAGTGAAGAGAACTTTTGGATAACAGGTATTTCTCCTATAGTCATAACCCCGTCTTTTCTTGTCTGTAATTAACTCCCCTACAGTATTTGGAATAGTAAAAATTTTCGTCAAAACTGCCTAACTGTATACGATTGCATGCCACTGTACAAAAGTTTATATCCTCCTCGAAGTTGTGCACGTGTTCTGCGCTGTCTTTTTATATGGAAGTTAAAATTAATGCCCTCTTTGCATTCCCTGTCTCCCTTGTATTGCATGCTTGAAGTTTTCGTAGTCGAGTTTCGATGTATATGTTTGATCTTCCTCTGAGTTGAGTTATTGCTGATCTGTGAGGGAGGGAAAATAAAATCTGAGAGGGGGTGCTTGTGGGTTATAGTTTGATGGGAGAAGAACAATCAACAGCTTTCGTGCAATACTCAATTTAAACTAGCACGTGTTATCTTGGAGATCATATATTTGAACTTAAATCTCTCCTTTCCCATCACCAATCAGTGGTATATCCTCAGTTCGTTCTCACCCTCTTTTTATCCCGGACTTTCTCCCGCCATTCCCTCCCTCCTCTCCTAATTAAGTTTCGCAGTTTTCGTCTGGAACAAGTTAGATTTGCCTCAGGGAATTCATGCTGACTGGTAGGTTACAAAATGCTATTTCTTTGTCAAGATCGTCCGCTGATGTCATTTGTACTTCCTGTTATGGCTGCATTCTAAATTAGGGCGTTGCTTGACTGTA
Source organism: Hymenolepis microstoma (assembly GCA_000469805.3). Classification (NCBI taxonomy): domain Eukaryota; kingdom Metazoa; phylum Platyhelminthes; class Cestoda; order Cyclophyllidea; family Hymenolepididae; genus Hymenolepis; species Hymenolepis microstoma. Next base: position 26,732,169 of record LR215989.1, read on the forward strand.
TCCTTTGGATCTACTTCATTTAACCTGGGCACAAATCTCTTCTAATGTCTTAATACTGTCCTTGATATCATTCTCTCTGCCCAATTGCATTAATTGATTATAGCAGAGGATTATCCTATTAACTTGCTGCGCAGTTCACTCATTTTCCTTCGATTTATGCCCCGATTTATAAACTTAAAATGTAATTGATTCTCCCTGGAGTTTATTTGAAGTGTGTGTGTGTGAGTCTATTTTAAAAACTTTGGAAATGCGGCAAGAAGTATTCTCTTCGAGTGTAAATCTACGCAACTTTGAAATAGCTCAAGGATTATCTATTTTAAATGGATTTTGGAGGCATTGTTTATAATACCAACTCTGGATACACTTGCAGCAATCACTCACTAGTCTATTAGATTTGAAAATTAAGTAATTTATTCAAATCCTCTGCATTTAATTGAAAGCTGTGTGGATTCACAAACGCTTAATTATATAGTCATTCTGTTTTTTAGGAATTCCAGTCTTGTTTATTCGATCTGTCTGATCATTTACAACTACTGCACTATTCATACGTTTTCATAATTCACAAAACTGTAGTTTTTGAGCCCAATTTAGCACAACTAGCGTTTCTTCCATTAAAATTAGAAATACTGCATCTATTTATTAGTCTATTTATGTTTTTACTCATTTCAGCTAAAAGGGGAGGTTGTGGTTTTGTTATATCTTCGCAATATTATCAATTCTCAATCTAAATGTAATTCATTTTTTAGTCCCACATCGACTGTAAATATCAATCCAAGTAGCTCAATCTGTTGCTTCCAGTTGACTCAGTTTGTGGTTTCTTTTCTGTTTCCTTAAATTTTTTTCCGATTATCTAACAGGACGCATGGACGATATGCTGAATATGAGCGGTCACTTGTTGAGCACAGCTGAGGTAGAATCCGCTCTAGTTTCCCATCCAGCCGTTGCTGAGGCTGCTGCCGTTGCTAGATACCACAAAGTCAAAGGGGAGTGTCTACATTGCTTTATCACTATGAAAGACGGCTATTCGCAGATCATCACTCCAGAGTTGCAAAAGGAGCTTGTCAATCTTGTCAGATCCAGAATCGCTCCGTTTGCTGCCCCAGATTACATTCAGGTCCATATTTAGTCGTTGTTTATGATCATATTCTCTACTGATAGGTAATTACGTTATATTTTTCCATATTTAGGCTTGCCCTGCTCTACCGAAGACTCGCAGTGGTAAGATAATTCGTAGAATTTTGCGCAAGATCGCCAACGGAGAACGTGATTTTGGAGATACTTCAACTCTGGCTGATCCAAGCTGTTTGGATTATCTCTGCGCAGAGGTTGAGAAGACTCGCTAGATCAGTTTGGCCTGCCGCAACTATTACTATGCTACTCTGTCGTATCTCTATGTTGTGCGCTCTAAAATAATTAATCACCAAGCTAAGTATACTCGGTTGTGATTATCATTATATCATCATCGTCACCGGAATTCATATCCACGCGACCCACCATATCGTTTATATCCTCCCATCCCATATTTCCCCTCAAAAATGCGACACATTGGCAATAACTAGCATTCAGCAGAACAGTCGGATGTTAACCTTTCTCCCCTCCCCTCTCCCCCCCCCCCCCACTCTAGCATTTTGAAGTTTTTCGCTGCCGTCGCCCATCCCTCAATTCCCTCGTTTTTGTCTCTCGTACTACGTATCTTATCATGCCCCTCCCCCCTCTTATATTTGTGCTATCGTGTCTCGATGTCTTTACTTACTCTCCTACTCGGTTTTATGAGTCGCTTTCTCGTCCTCACTTTTCACCTTTGATGATTCCAGTATCTAAATTCCCTTTCATATCTTTTTCACATTAAGTAAGATTGTGATGGTAAATATGTGCGGAATTTTGATTTCTGTAAAATGGTCGTCTGGTTTGGGATCATGACGTAGTCTAACTAAACTGGACTTTCAGTTGATGTAAGAGGCTATGATTCATTTGAAGTGACAATAATACACCTTCGATCGCGGTTTTCCTAAAGTTCCCCTTTATCAGATTCAGTGGATACAAGTGATCCTGCAAAGTCTTGTTATCTCGCATTGAGGTGTAGTTGGTGTGGTGTTCGTTCGCAGCACGAGATTAACACCTCTTTCTGCTGGGTTCGCCGTAATGGGCTGCTAGCCTTTAGTCTTGTAATGGTGTAGTGTGCACAAAGTCAGAAGCCGAGATAGTAACCGAATATGTCTATGTGGATCAATAGAAAAGGGGTCTGCAATTTATGCAAGAAATGCGGAGACGCGTTTACGAAGCGTATCTCCTGATCTACATAGGGGCCAAGTTACGGAAGGCGGAACACAAATGAGTCGCCGCCTTATCTAGAGATAAGGAAAGTGAATCTAGCAAAGCTTTGCATCTATCTGGTCACTATCATGCGTAGACGTACCAAAAGGAGGACTGGGAGAGGTAGTCGAATAGGCTATGGCAATTGGATAGCCTGTAATAGCTTGTGATTTGTTAAGACTGCGACATCTATTTTAGCCATTGCGCGTTTAGATTTCAAGTTGCTGTTTTAATAAGCGATCAATGAGATTGCATTACCACTACTTGGCTCTGAATAGAGTTTTATCCTATCAAGTACAAATTTGAGCGTCTGGTAGGGGAGTATTGAAAAGGGAAGCCTTACTTTATTCATTTTGTTTTCCATTGATTGCCAATGAGCTATAATAATCTTATTTTTGTAGTCTCCATCATGGAATAAGATGAAAAGATTGCGATTTTGGCAGGATTCAAATGAAAAGTTGAATTTATGAAGAGCTTCAGAGAAAAAGGAAAATGGACACATTGGACACCAAACCTACTGTTGTTAAAACAGATACGTTGCAATAGCTCAACATGCACACTGGGGGTCATTTTAGATCATTAAAAATTTACTTCAAGGAAAAACCAACGTGGATCATTCACCTTAAATCAGATCAAAATAAATCAACTGCAATTCAGGGCACCGAATAATAATTGGTTATGAAAAAATGCCATCATATAGGGCCATGGCAAGAGAACTAATAGCAAAATTGGATTTAACAGAGTACTCCTTGGAAGTTGATGTGATTGTGCTATTAACCTCTTTGCATCAGACTTGCTCAAACTGAGGTCAAACGAGTGACGCTTAATCACGTGACCGCTAAAATGGCGTTTTAATTTTAACTAGAAGACTGGATATTCAATGAAAATTTTATCGTTTTCTTTTCCAATATCCTAATGTGAAAATGTGAGTAAATTAATCTCCCAAGATCGTTCATAGTATCATAGCAATACTACCCTTCCAACACAATTTCTCATTGAGGTCTTATCTTAAAAGGAGAAAACTGGATTATATGAAAACGGCTGAGAAAAATAGTGGCTGTGAAGTTTCCACTCAGAGGCCAAAATATTCAATTTTTTAAATAACTGTTGAAAAAATAAACTCTATGCCGTGGAGGAGATCATAAACCGCACCAACCTCTGACTTTTCCCTGTCTACACTTTCCTGTTTTTTTTGTAGAAGTTCTGCTTGTTTGAATTTGCATCTCGTGATTCTTTTAACTCCAAGGTAATTTTAAATTACTAGCATTGCCATGGATAGGAGAATGGTTTGATTTATTCTGGCGTAAGGAAGAAGAGGCACATGCCTGAGAGAAAATAATGCAATTGATTTTTGGCTCTATAACATGTGACTGTAGTGAATCAAACAGAATCAAATCAGGTGGAGAATTCGAGTAAGGCTATCCAAATTGCCAAAGTGCAGAATCTCGAAGAAATGCATGTAAGAACATTAAAAGGTAATTTTGGTTACTTCAAAGTCAATGAGAACACTCCCTTAAAAAGGGGACTGTGAGCAATAGCGTATTTCTGCTCTAAATTCAGGTAAATTCTTCTACAAAGTGAGGTTGCAAACTCTCGAGAATCGAGTTCACAATGTAGGTCTCACTGGTTACCATTGAAATGAGGAAAGATAAAAAAGTGTTGTGGTTTCTGTTGGCGCACTCCTACATATTTGAGAATCGAAACTCCTCGGCAGTGTTGGAATATAATTAAATATTTGATCTCGAACCAAATATTGTATCATCGGTGAAACGTTTATCACGGAGAAGGCTTAAAATAGAGCTGTTTATTCTTTTGGGACCTACTTCGAATTAACTAAATTCGTACAAACAAACTGTAAAATAAAAATAGTAAATATTTATATTACACAAATAAATAATACATTTTAAAGTCTTTTTATTTATTTTTTTCATGATCCTAAAACATAATTACGAGGGGTTTCACCTACTTTATTGTTGTTTATAGTTTATAAAAATGCACAGTGCAACCGTTACAGGTATTCAGGCCCGAAGAAAAAAAAGACATTACGTTCACCTCAAATACTATCGGGTTTACGGAAAAATATTTTTTTAGAAAATATGCAATTTATAGATGGATAGAGAGATAGATAAATCTGAATTGGAAAATAAATAGAGAGAAGATGGACAGTGGCAAATCATGTGCAGTTGACTGAAAGTCCACAACGCAGTTACTCTCAGTGCGTAATATAATAATTTTAACTTCCCTTGAACCAACACTTTTAATGCATCCTATAAAAGTGGCAAATCGCGTGCAAAGTTTAAAATCGAACTGCGACAAGATGATAGAATTTTAATATTTTTTATCATTGAACCATCCTTTCTAAGTATTCTCATCTCGTCCAACTCACATAATGAGGAGAAAATAGGAGACCTTTGGATCACCTTATTTTAACACACAAGCAAGTTATCCCAGAAAGGGGTAATATGGAAATCTTCCCATTCAAACAGCATGGCGATGTCGGTAGCCATAAGAAGTGTTTAATTAAGTGTCGGAAATTACTACTTATAGGTAAACCGAAATTGCCAAACAGGTAAACTATTTACTCATTTTAGCTTGAATATGGCACCTAATAGTGGCGGGACTAGAAATTTTTATCTTAATTTGTGCTAACATAGCTGAACCATAGAATCTCATTTGCAATAGACCTTTCTGGAAAGAGCGGAGTGCTACTGATCCGGTAACCATCAAGTGTGGTTATGCTGTTGATCGCGTTAAGGAGCATGTGCACTCGAGAGTGCAGAGACATCTCAGCCAATCAGCAATCAATAGTCACGGCATGGTCAGAGTAGCCAAAATTTAATTTAACGCCTAAACTCCGTGTCACTGAGAAACGGTCCAAATAAGCGCGTTCCGCACTATGCGTCTGTTTCCCCTATACTCTTGGGGGAATCTTGGCATAGAGATTACTGGGCGTAGGTCAAGGCTTATCCGCTACAAGTTCTCCCTCATTTAATGGCACTCTATCTGCTATTCTAGCCATATGTCACTGGTCGATACGCATAACAATGCACTTTCCACGTTTTACCACATGCGCTTTTTTTGACAACTGTTGGACTTTATAATATTTCACCATAACGACCTTCACGCAAATTTATCAGGTAGGATACCGTGCAAACAGCCTTCGTTCATGGGGGGATAGGTAAATCTATTAGTGTTCCACAACTCTCATGCCTGGAAATTAAATACCGCCAGCGGTTAACCAGGCAATTAGTCAATTCCCCTATCCAATTCGTATGCAAATTGAACATGGAAAATTGTGTTGAGTGAAACACAATCTACCTTTCTTCCCAAGTCGGTCACTGAGAATAGAAGCAAAATGTGCAAGAAACCAGTTCTTGATAAATTTTATACTTATTGTACAATCTGTAATGTACATGCATGAGACTCCAGGGGTTAGAGATTGTATGCCCATTGGTGTATGTCCAAGACTGAGAATGGCGAACGGTACTGCTAATGTGTGTGGTTAATAAAGGACTTCAGAATTAGAGTTTCTCAGTAGAGAGACTCCATGGTGGCAATTCACGACACCAGTTTCTAAACGGATGTATAAATTATTCAAATTATGGCTCATCCCAATCCTCCACCATGAGTCAGTTAAACATTAATTTCAACGCCAATGTATTATTCTTGGATAGAAGTGAATAAATTTTATCAAAAAAATGGATTTCGCTAAAAAGTATTAATTAACCATAAAATTTGGAGGTATGTTAAAGTGCTCTAAAAAAGTTGGGTTGTTGCCTTGCCTAATTTTTTTGAGTAAAGTCAATCGCTAAAGGATTTACGCTGTATTATTGAGTTCTGGAGTTTGTGTCCATTTGTGAGGCTAATAAGACCACAAAGAACTGACGGGCAAATAATATTTGTGATCTCAGGGGTTTACAATGTGGAAAGCAAAAAATTTTGATTTTCTTAAGAAATAGTGGATTACTCAGTACCTTACTAAAAGTTTGAGAGCTGATCCACGGAAATAAGGGTTTTCTTGCAAAATTTGAGTCTGAAATGTCTCCTGATGTTGTTAACACATTTACTATCAGTGTTTCTACTCAACCTCCCATTGTCTCTATCTCTCTCAAAGTAGGCGGCCAATCATGAGATGAATTTGCACCCTCCCCATACCTCCCCCCCCCCGTGACAGTAACGACTCTAAACCAGACCTCTCGAATTGTCTGCCATGATTTAGTGCCTCAATTGTCTTTGTCTGTGAAATCACTACTAGGTGGTAAATGTAATGAATCCGAGCAAGTGGGTCCTACTAAACATGTTTCTCTCCCCACATAGAATAGTATCAAAGTGGTTGCACAATACACAGGTGATGCTGGACTTTCTTATCACATTATCTCATGCATTCTCAAACTGACGTTGATTGGTGGATTCATACCCAGGAGCTCATTAAGACTTTGACATCTAGTACCATCGGTAACAGCCTTCATCAAATATACGCCACTCATGGTGCACCTAAAACTATTGTATCCAACAGCGTCACTGTTTTTTTCTCTATTTGATCACCTTTTTTCCTGATTTCAAAAGCTACCATTCTCAATTCACATCTAATTTCAGTGACCTGGATGAGCAAATTATTAAAAATGTAAAAATTCAACTTCACGTGCCACAATGGGAGGAGATAGTAGAAGAAATTCTTAATTCTGCACTTTAGGTAACAGACGACACCTCATATCGGTGTCCAAATGCGGTTGTACATTTGTAAAATACCGCACCGGCACCCAGCTGTAAATCTCAATTTGAAAACTTTGCAAATGAGATTTACCTAGATATAAATGACTGCCCTTCAGCTTTTAATCTTAAAAAAAGTGAAAAATCGTGTGACTCCGCACCCTTCAGAGGACCTCGGAAAAGATTCGAGGTAGACCCAACATTTGCAAGTGTAGATGAACAAGGGTATTGGCAAACTAAATTATTCTTATAGAAGAAAAATTAATTTAATTTGTTACTGCTAATTAGTTATGTGCACTACATCTATTTCCAGATGTACCGGCTTTATTTTGAATTAAAGCTTACCATTAAAGTAAATACATATTATTATCGATTTCCCAGATTTGTGGTCATTTAAGGGGGGGGGGGGGGATTAATTTCTATTAATTATATCAATATGAGACTTATTATTAAATCTGCGTTATTTCTAATTATATTTACGTCACTGATCCGTTTATAACTTCCAAGATCATAGTTAAAGTTCGCTTGTGCCTACCCACTTAGTGTAGCCTTTCCTCGCTATTTTGTCTGAGAGAACTTGGATGTCAGACATATGAAGATCATAAAATCGGGATGTGTCTAAAAATATTGAATTTATGGTTTATGGAAATTTGAGTATAAGAACTCAACAATGTAGCATACATATGACAAAACGTATATTGCCTACACACACAAATAAGGTGCCAATAAATCTTTTTACAGAAATCTAACCCCTCAATGAATAGCTGCGTATAATGATTCGGATACCGTAAAATAGGCAGAAATTGTGAAGTACTATCTCTGATATATAGGCTAATATGGCAGACTCAAGTGGAAACCACACAATTAAGACCTTAGCTAAACCCCACCAATCCTCTAGGAAGTTCTACTAGACGTAAACAAATATGACTGGCTTTTCTGTCTCCAATGTTAGGTTAGCTACACCCACAGTAGGGAGAAGTTTGAGGACATAGTGTTTAAGTGGTTTATGGTAAACAGTGGGCAAACTCCCAACATGGTTAGACAGTAAATACAATCAACGTCAGGCCATGTTGCATAAAATTGACTGTCGATTGGTTGGGATGACTCTGCACGCGTGATCAGTAGCACGCCCTCACCTTCCAGAAAATTTGTGAGCGCATGAGATTCCAATGATCAGCCATGGTGGTGTTGAACGCTCCACGGGACTCATGTTCTTATGCAAATGTTACTCTCTTGCACCAAGATCATATGATTGTTGCCTACGACTATTCATAGTGAAAACAGAATCAAAATTAAGCATAGCCCATGGTTCGGAAAAGTACTTTGGATTAATAAATTTTTCAGCTCAAGTAAATACTGCTAACTTAACTAATGTCCTTAAGTCTTCGATTACGTTAACTCATCAGTAATGACTTCCTCATGCTACTTAAATAACCTACAATAAGTAAGAAGTAGCACTCTAAGCACCCATTGTATGTGGGTTTAAATTTTCAAAGTTGTATTTATCTGCACCTCACTGAAAATTATTACTCCATTGAAAATCGATACCGTCAATGACAACTAATAGCAAATTTTAATTACTTAGCCTTTTCAGAAAGGTCTTTTGTGGTTTATATTGTCTCGGAGTGAAGGGAGAATTGGAATAACTGGAAGATAAATTACAAATTTTTTAAAGAATTAAATAAAATTGAATGTAAATCAGTGTCAGATCAGGCCGATTGAACATCTATCAGCTCCTCTATATGCTGGTGTGCAACCAAGGTTGAAATTGCTTACGTGCGTGTCCAATGTTCATCTACCCGATTTGAGACCTATGACATCACTTCGATTTATCTTGTTTAAAACTTGCCGAATAAGAATTTCTCTTTGGCACAAACATCTGTTGGTCCTTTGCTCCAACGTAGCTTGTAGTACCGCTCACTGACCTATAATTCTCTCCAAATATTAATTTCTCCTCTACAACGATCACAGGATATGCAACCTCTTCTTATCTTATCCATAACTGTCGTCTTCCTCTTCTCTCCCTAATCCCTCTCCTCCTCCCTCCTTCTTTCCACTCTCAATCCTTTCCAGGTGGTTATCAAATATGTGGCCCTTCTTATCTCTTAAACGACTCACTCTAGGTAGGGATATTTGCTGCGATCTGATCTTTCTCCTAAATTTATTTCGCCTTCTGTTAGATTAGATTTAGCGTTAAACTGCTTACTTTCCAAATAAATATAGCACTTTATAACCTTGTGATAAACTTTCGCAGCTTGCCAACAGAGTGGAAGACACGAAGTCTTTGATGGTAGAGAAAAATAATAGAAGAAGGAGAAGCTCAGAGCAGAAGCTGATAAGCATTTTCTCCTTTCCTTCTCCAAAGATATTTTAACCCATGCTCAACTTAAAACGGAAAATTCATTTGCCCTCTGATTGACAATGTCATATTTCGTTTATTTCAGATATTTTAAAAAACGCATCAATTTAATGGTATCATTGTTTATGTTAAAATAATATGGCAATTTCAAAGCTATAATTGCTTCTAATTAACCATTTTTTATGAGTAATAAAAAAAGTACCTACTCACTAATTGCTTTCAATCTCTACATGAAGTTTTTTAATTTTAAATTTTGAGCAAATTCATTGCCTTCCTAAGCTGAGCATTTTTGACTATTTTGCTTCTTGAAATAGAGTCTTTTACATCATCCGATTAATCAACTTACATCTACAAGCGGATAAGTCTTGTCACGCAATACTCTTTGTTTATGCTTAGAATTTCGTTCTTATAAGTGATTTTTTTATGGGGGCTGATAAAAATTTGAAGAGCCTCTTGATTACCCATTTGAAAGGCACATTCTTGGAATGCGGATTTCGTGTTAATCGGTTTTAGTACTAAGTCATAGCAACCACATTTTTGACGCTATAAAGATAACTATGCATAAATGGAAACGATAAGCCTCTACACCAACCCAGACTTGCATCCTAAGAAATATGAATACACGAGTTTATTTACTTACTACATACAAAGTGTGCCTTGGTGTTTTGACCGGTATCAATCAATTGTTCTTATCTGTTAAAAAGGGCAAGCGTTGGTAATGCCCAAGCAATCAATTTCATCAACTCATCAAGATCTCTCTTTCACGGAAAATACCTCATTCAGGATACTAAGGCTCAAACCTGCATGTTCGAACATCTGAACAATAACAAATTATGTCGGAAGCTATGTCCATCAACAAGCTGATTTTATTCAAATGGAGTTAGAACCCTGCCCTGAGGTGCTTCATCTTGATTAAGTGTAGCTTTATCAGAGTAGAATTGATATTTGTAATGCTTTACCGAGCTAACGTTGTCTAATTGTCTTCTGAACTAATGGGTATTTCATTCATCTGAAGTAATTTCAACCATCATATTGTAAAGTTATTGCTTTATAAAATGCTTTCGTCCTAATGAGTTCATTTAATCAAGTTTTGAGCCGATTAATAGTTTATGTCAAAAGCTCACATTGCCCTATACGTATTTTTACTTTGGCACATTAAAAAAAATTTTCGCCAAATTTAATCTCAAAAGAAGTGCGTGATAGAAAATTCCTCTTTTGTCAAATATTTGTCTTAATCAGTTTTTTATGGATTTTGTAAATCGAAATACAATTCCGATCAGAATCGATGCTTCACCAAAAGGAAGAGTTCATCGTTATTCAAAGTAGATTATGTCTAGAAACTTCAGCAAGGCATGGATGCTTGGATTCCTGACACCACATCACCTATTCGACACGTCAGCTTTAGCCACATTTTGACAGAAACAAAACTCTTACTGATAAGTATTTAAGTAACAGCATGATATCAAATCACTTTGAACACCTTCCGAGTGCCAAAAGGACAGAATCCTATTCATTAAGGTAAGTTCATTAACAACAAACTGTTACAACACTGAGAAAATCATTATGCTCTTGAGCTAGCTACAGTTGATCTTAATCAAATTTCAAATCTTACCGTCAGCCGCATTCCTATGATAATATATCATTTAATAGTTGTTATTAACGTTCCTCATAAACATTGAGCAATACTGGCAGGAATTCTCTGCATTTATTTGTGAAAATATCAAATGGTGCCAGCTTTTTTCCTATTTATTTCCGAACGCCTCGGTTTCAATTTTATTTTAGGTTGCAACCCATTTCTTTGGAATCTTGCTTTGAGGCATTAAGTTGAGCTTAATAGCACTTTACCATAATTATTCTCATTCTCATTCAAAGTATCATTTAAAGATGAACGTTTTTATCTGATAAAAATAAAATTAAAATTTATACATATTTAATTGATGTTCTTGTCAATTATTATTAAAAGTAAAATTTTGTTTAAACACACTGATTGCTTTTTATTTAAACATGACGTGATTTCACAGTCACTTACTCAGTGAAGTTGGCTATATCTATTTGTCGGGTTCTGTCCATTTATTCACTTTTGAAAGTCTTGAACCCATGAATATGAGGATTCGTTTATTTTTTTCTGGGGCAATTCTTATCGAAGTTAGGCATGCAATATAAACCTTGATGCCACCAGATCGACCTCAGAGGGAAGGGGGGGGGGTGGGGCTTGTTTGATTTACGGGGGTCACAGCATTGTGCTATCTGAAGAGGACGATAAATAATCTCCTAGTGAATCGTTTTAACCCTGTGAACACAAGGAAAAATATTCTGCAGATGTTGCATAATGGTCATTCGATTAAACGCATTAATTTGAGTGCCGATTGTTGGCTTAAACCCGATTTATGGTGAAATATAGCCGTTAAGATGTTCTGGCTCTTCTTTTCAACCTCCATTTGATGACCACATTCAAATTTTACGCCAACTTTCTTACTTTTTACACCCCAATGACTGAATTCGATTGTTATATAATTAATCTGGTTTGTTAACCTTTATTTAATTCAACTTATTAGTTTTATATAATTAATATTTTTGCAAACGTTGTGATCGCCCCTATTCTCACCTCTCTGTTCTGAAAGTAAATCAACCAATCAACGACCTCGGAATGTCGTGCACTAAATGTAAACTTAAGGACATTATAAAACACACTACGCTCATGGTAATTGGGACAAAGTAATGTTTGTAGAATTAAAACAAAGTAAGGAGCGCCATTATTTCTCTAATCCAGATGGCTTCACATGATTAAAAGTTGTAAATTTCTTTGCCCTTCCATGGACAACAGTCATGAGTACAGAGTTGTCAGATGTTAACCTTTTGAAAGGCGTTAGAATTATATGCCGCAATTTATATCGACGCGCAATATTAACATATCTCACTTACGAAATTGCTCGATAATATATGTCATACAGCAGTCCAAAAGAGAGAGATATCTTATTTTATAAAAATTTGACGCTTCCAGTCAGGTCTTGTTGGGAACGCTAAACCATACCTCTAGGAATATGTCAATGCATTAATTTCACAATCAATCCCTAATTTTCCACAAAATTACGTTCAGACAGTGAAGCACTCATATCACCCTTAGATCTGTGAACTCCAGATTGCATATGGCATTTGCGGTATTCTTCTATTTAGTTATATATATATATTTATATGGAATTTCGGTTATTCAAAACAGAATTCAATTATCATATCCTTTCAATCATCGTGTATGCCGCCAAAGACGAAAACCAAAAAACCACCGAAAGGATACATAAGTGCTATAAAATTATTGCAACTGAATAATTAGCGTCGTAGTCTGGTTAGGGCAAGAACAATTTTGATTGGCCAGTTAAGTTGTGTAGTAATTTGGTCAAAACACTGGGAAAATTGAATAGAAAGCATTTACTTTTGCGCCGACCATGGCAGATTCGCCTCGAAAATTGTCAAATTATTATAAATGCTTTTTAATACGAATCCATGAACACACACAGTTAGAAAGAGAATGTAGAGAGGAAGAAAGTTAATTCGCCTAAGAGTATATACATACACACAAAATCCATTGGTTGCTAATTACTTATAAATAATCAAGAAATATTGTCAACTTTGTTCGACAATAACTGTCCATGACCTAAGATCATTGGGGTAGGCCCACTGTTTGTTTCAAGGTGTTCCGAAGTTTCGTGACAATTGGAAAGCGACATTGGATCTGAAAAGGGAACAGCAAAAAAAGAAGGGTTCATTAAAACCTGAACAAAAAATCTGACGAGCTCAGTTCCAACCTCTTCAAGAAAAAAAGAGCTAATTCTACTTTATTATAAAATTCTTCTTGGAATTCATGTGAATCAGGCAAATCATCTTTAAACTTATTTGATCTCTCGGCAAATTCTATCAAATTAATAATCATGACACATAATGAGTGATAGTTTGATGGTTTTAAACAGTTTCCTTTCGTCATCCTTTTCAAACAAAGCGAATTTGCATCAACTCTGAAATGCACTTTAAGTGTGCCGTTAGATTGAAGTGGTTTGTTTTATCTTTTTGAGAATTTTCTTTACTGCTATTTGGTAAATACAAGGTGGCTGTTGAATAATATTTGTGCACATATATTTTCAGCCTAGCTTGCCTGTACGCATTTGTTCCTCGCTTCTGATTGGCTGTAAAGGGCCTGATTGCCAGAATGTGTTGAATCCATTATGACCCGGAAACCCTTCCATCTGGGTTGGAGTGATACTCTTTGGTGAAAGAGTACATTTGATCTCGTTTCCACAAATCCAGTTATCCTGCAGAGGGTATTCAACTTGACCCATCGATTGAGCTCCACAATCCATATGACTTTCTTCTTTGAGAGGAAGGGTCGAATCGATAGACGTCACCACATTTTCCTGCCGAAAAGCCACAGCCGCTGCAGCTGCCGCTGCAAATGCGGCGGCATGGTGAGCTCGAACGTTGTAAAAATCATTTTGTTGTTGAACATTCGTTTGTAAGAATCCAGCATTATTTTCTACAGACTCTATTCCAGATTCCTGATTTCTCCATCTAAGACCATAACTATCTTGGTATGCTGGCGGTAGCTCATGCTCTTGGTTAAGTGGCTGCTTCTCCTGGCCGGATTTTGTGGTCTTCTTGTTATAAAACGGGGCTGGGAAGCTTGTATTCTCTGAAATTTGCTGCTTCTTCGAAGTCTTTAATCCCAGCTCTTTATAAGACTCTTGAACCACTTCGCCTAAAAACGAAAGCTTGCGTATTAAGCTACTTTCAAATAGTAAGTAAAGAGGTTATCTGGTACTTACGAAGGTTCTTCTCATTGGACTTTCGCAGCGTGATTAGAATACACTGCTGGCAAATGCAATAATAGAACGGACACACCTTCTTATGTCCCTTCCAGGGGTTTGTTTTACCATGATTGCGACAACGTCGACAGTGCGGTCCCTCGTCTTCACTATCATTTTTGTCAGGACCTCGTGACTTATCGCCTCGTGAACCCCTTCCGAGATTACTGCCCTCATCATTGTGGTTATTCTTTTGATCCCGATAGAGGGCTATTTGCCTTGCCACTATATGTCGTCCATAATTGACTAGAGAGCAAACAGAGCATGAGCAGTGTTTGTATGGACAGTTTCGTTTGTGTTGACGAACAGCGATCAGATGACCATGGGCGCGACATTTTCGGCACATGTAAGAAGACCGAGGAACAGCGTTGTTATCGGCCATGGCATTGGCCCCATTTTCATCGCATTGCTGGGGTTTCAATTCAGTCTCACTTTTTGGTGAAATGGGATTAGATGATGATTTCACCGTTCTTGTTCCTAGAAGTTCTATGAGCCCGCTTTGAGATCGAAATTTGTTGGTGGGAGATTGGTACACGGAAAGGGGTTGTTGTTGATTAGGAGGGTCTTGAATCATTGGAACCGGTTGACTAATTTGTTGTTGGTCAGAATGAAATGATAGCCGTTGGGTTGTTGGCATGCATAATTCGGGATAAATGGGGTTAACTGGTAGTGGCGGAAATGATTTTTGCGAGTCCTCTTGTCCGCAGACGATACTAAGCCAAGATAGGTAAACAGAGCATTTAAAAGTACAACAGTCTTGAATTTGCAATAATTATATGAGAATGTACATCCAGCAGTGGACAAAGACAAATTGTGGCCATTTGTTCCAATTATTCCTAACAAGATAATATCCCACGAGAAAAATTTGAGCTGAGAGTGTTCGAGTGGTAGCCAGTATTACCTACTCTACTCTCTTGAATTTAACTTTGGGTATGTAATGCGTTGTTTGCCCTTAAGATCATGTGAGGTGCTTGAAAGCAGTAGGGCCATTCTGCTTTTATTTCGAATAAAAAAATGACCTGAAGTGGCAACACTGACTACCAGAATTTTGTTACCAGTCAATAATCGTCAGAGATCATGGAGCGATATTCACTCAATATTACAGTTGACAAATTGTGTAGTTCCCGTATTGTAAATACTGCGCAATCCGACCCCAAAGTTCAGAACTCCCTTCCTCCTTCCGACCCCTCCCTCCCTCCACCCAGCCTTACCATCTATTGAACTTTCTGTAATCGACTGCACGTAACTAAGACTTTTAAAAGTTTTTGCCACGATGTGGACACTACTTATTTTCATAAAGGTAGTTTGGTCAAAGATAGGGGTCCAATTTTTAATGCTAATGACTTTTTTCTTTCAAAGGGTCCTCAGAGAGAGAGGGAGAGAGATTATTCTAATTTTCTTTTGACTATTTTTTCTTCTCTGTGAAATATTTAGAAATAAATTAGTACTGAAACATTTTTTAGAATTAAAACTAGGATCCCCGGTGGGGGGGGGGGGGGGGAGGGGGTTTAATCTTGCAAGGAAAACTTGTGTTGACAAATGTTGAAATATCATCGGTGAGGATTTCAACTGAGCTAGTCTTTTCTATCATTGGTGAAGCAGCCAATGAAAAGCAAACCCAGAAACTGAATTCATTTGAAGTATCCTAATAATTGACTGACAAAAAGAATAAATTCTCAGCTGAAACAACTTGTCTCAAACGTAAAAACTATGCACAATCAGAAAAAATATTATATAATTATTATTTTAACCATCTACTAAATGAAATCATTTAATAAATAAATGTACAAAAACGGAAAGCGCATTTCTGATTTAAATGAAACTTCTCCAATAAAACAAATGGGATCTGGTAATTTAAAAATTTTAGTTATCTCAACTTAGCATTTGGAAGACAAAAAGAGAATTTAAGCGGCAAGGTTAACCATCGTAATTAAACAACCCTTTGATATCATGGACAAGAGCCCCGCTCAATTTGGTTGATGAATTATGAATAAGTGACTTTGGAACCGCTCGTAAATTTGCATGTGATGCTAACAAAAGACCCCCCTATCAATTTTACTTGCTCGATATTTCGTTTGCTCCCTCTTTGTAAGTAGGAAATCGCAAAAAGTAGTTGCCTTACCATTAGTAACAACGTAATAAAATTCGCGAAATATGGATGATTTAAAAAGATACTTTTGATACTTTGCAAAAATAACAGAAATTTTGGGAAAGTTAATATTAGTTCATCGATAGAGATAAATCTTAATTTATTCAATATTAATACACAAAGTTTAATAACAACTTACTTTTGGGGAGGCGTTGAAGCCTTAAGATCCACATTTTGAAATCCCGCGGATCTAAACAGATTTCCCAGTCTATCATTTTGGTTCAAGATCACCAGCTCACTGCCACCTGTGGGATAGCAGCATCTGTTCTCCACAGACATCTCTCCAACCGCCTCAAAGGGCCTAAAACCCACCGCCTGATTATACGACGCATAATCAGAGGGCTGAAAGATATCCGCATTAGGAACACCTCCACAGTAGTCCGTTGCAGGTATATGGGAGAATTCATCTAATCCGCCAGAGAAGGCTTGAGCACCCGCTGTCGTCTGTGGATTTGATACATTGTCAGTAACAGTATTATTAGTAGTACTTACGCCACCGTCGCCACCACCACAACTACTACTCGGATCTCTAAGGGGCATGTGCCGTTGAATATCTGTTCGAGGTGTATCGGGAGTTTGATTGTTGCCATTTGGATATAAGCCGACCATGTTACAATTACACTCAACGTTAGAGAGGGGGGCGTAAGTAGGAGTGCGAATATGAGAATCGGTACGATGTAACCTTTAGCAACAACAGTAGCAAAAGTATCAGCAGCAACACTTAATAATATTTTGGGACAAAGTAACGTAGTACGCACTCGCCTCGTAGTATCGATACTTCCGCTGCAATGTCACTAATATTAACAATTCTGCGGCTTCGCTAATGTCTCACACCTCTCGTTCACACACTTTCTAAATCCCACTCCTCCAATTGGTTGACGCGCGAGTCTTATCAACCAATCGGAGATTGGTGCGGTAGGTCGTGACCAATCAGAGGTTTTATGTGACAGATGAAGCTGCTGCATTAATGGTTAAGATTATGATATTTAAAGAGCATTTTCTTGCTGCAATGCATTCACTTAAATTTGAGCACAGAAGATATCAAACGACTGATCTCGACGAAATAATCTTCCTGGTTTTTTATTCAGGTTTAGCATCAGGAAGCCGCGGAAGTTTGAATATTGTGATGTATAAGAAAAATTAACTTAAAACCTCTACCATTCTGCAATTATTGAATTAAAGTTAGTGTTTTACAAAGGGGAAGAAATTTGTGGTGAATATCATTAAAACAATTGGCCTTGTAAATGTAAATAGTTTACTTACACTTGACTGCGTGTGTAAGTAGCAGAAGATTGGAAATATTCAATGTACCGAGAAAGGTGCATAAAAATACCGTGAACCAAGTTCGTTACTGATGGGATAGATTTTCTAATTTTTGCATGTGCGTACTAAAGATCCGCTGTCATATTTGTGGCTAACTAGTAGGCAAATCAATATTATATAGCGAAATAGCATATAAACACAGTGCCTCCATAATATTGAGCCAATGAAGTGAATTGCTGGAAACTACATGCCGTCGTATCAGGGTACTCGTTAGCTTTTTTTAACACTAAGTGTCTTAGAGTTAGTCCATAATGACCAAGTTGGGTGTTTTATATGCCTCCTTTAACGAAAATGATTAATCCTTTTTTTAAAAGCGCGCCTTCTCTGCTTTTATTAATCAAACGTATTTTGCTGAAGGAGTTTTTGTACAAATAATTCCTCTTTTTCTAAAATCGATTTACATTAAATGGTGTTTTTATTGAATTCAAACTATATTTATCGATTCAAAAGGTGTTAACAATAACAAAGGAAGTAGTAATCGCTTGGAGAAGAATCCCTCCCTAGCTAAAATCGAATTGTCCGAATGTCACCTCTGCATTGGATACTCTTATTTGCTAAAATGTAAATCTAAAGGTTTTTTGCTCTTATTTCAACTATTCATGCGAATTGATAATTCAGAGATCATGAGTGAAATTCAATTAAATCAAGGTTTGAAAATACCGCAATACTTAATATCAAGTAGGCAATTAATAAAATTAGGCATAATTAAATGGCAATATTTTTCAAATACCTCGTTTTAATTTAAGTTTGATTTGTTTGCAAGGTTAGTCCCCTTCGCTTCTTGTTGCTTCAGGGATAACCAGCAACGCCAACTCATGGGAAATTTCGGGAATTAGAACATCTGTGCGCGTGTGTGCATGTCTCTGCTGTGACGCAGCACCTGGTCTTGTTGTTTTGATACAGAAAGGTTTTTTAATTATTTTTAACTCGGATAACACAGTATTAATTCGAACTGGCTACTGACTGTGATCATGGACAATGCATTCACATTCGATCTTGAAAATAAAAGCTGTCGAGATTAATGTGAAATTATAGGTGATTCGGGTACCTAGAATGGAAAAGGCCATATATCTACAGAAATCAGGAATATCACTATCTAAGCCAATAATACAGCTGTTTTGATATTCCAGTTTTATTGCATGAATTGTATCGAGGAGGAGTGGTGTTGCAAATAATAATACTGGGACACACTGCATTCCTTTAATGTTTTCGAAGCCAATTGGAAAGAATTCGAATTTTTAGCCCTTGTCTTAACATCGTCATGACAAATTTAACTTCAAGCTTGAATGTAATATCACTGTTATAATCAATTTTGAATCAGTTCGGTTGGCTATCGGTCTTGCTGAATTTGAAGCAATAATTGATCTAACCTCTTACTCCTTGCAAGCATGTATGCTGATTTCTTATCAACCGTTGCAGACTTGTCCTACCTTTTTTGAATGTCCACACCCATTTGCTTTAACTAATAGAGAAGTAAATAGGGATCAGTTGCGCCTTAAGCAACAACTTTTCAATTGCCCGTCTAGGATATTTTATCGCCTCTAGAACAAATGGTCATATTCTCTCCACATTTGGAACCTTCCATCCCAACACTTATTAACCCCAATTATTTTCGATATGTTTAAAACATAAAAATGGTGCACAACGGAAATGAATTCACGCATTTAGCCGTATTTCAGAGCACTTAGTCAATCTTCATGAGGAGTTGTATTGAATACATCATTTCGGCTCCACAGGTCACTCACTATTGCTGCCAAATGCCCTTTAAATTCAAATTTCCCAGATAGCTGGCCTCATATGCAATGTAATCAGGCAAGAAATTTCTCACACAAATCAGAATAGATCAAAATGAATGGGGAATTCAACTTAACAAGGGGGCATGTTAACATAACTCCCCGCTCTCTTTCGTTTGGCAAAACTTTACAGCCAATTAATATTTCATATATGACGTAAATTATTCATCAGAGCGTTGGGACCCCCGTTGAAATCTAAACCAAGATCGGTGTTAACAGCACTCTGATCTGGTCGACCTATTGCGTGGTTGTCCTTTGCAATGACAAATTTCCTTGTTATTACTCTAGTCTAGTAATGCCAAACACGCTGGGCTGATGATTAACATAACGCACCGTGTCCTGAATCAAAGAAATTAGTTTGATGTGGTTCAAATTAAAAGTAGCCGTTACTATTCAATTTATTAAGCTGAAATGTAGTTAACCTCTCCCATAATGCTACAAATGGGGCTAAGAGTTACTCTGTGGCGAAGGTTAGCTAAACGTTCAAGCTTCTTCCTGATTACTTGTAATTACTTTGCTTTACCAGCTCGGACTTTGAACGTTGAAATAAGTTCACGCTTATTTTTCGTTTTCCTAACCACCCAAAACAAGACACTTTGAGCTGTACCTTCTAACTTTAGACCCGAAAGGAGAGTACTCATAATTACTTTCTTTAAATTTAATACTTAATAATAATAATTATTAATTAAGTTGCTTGCAGTTGAAGGTAGAGTATGTAAATGGATAAATAAATACTCATGTTCAGTCAGATAAAGAACTGAAGGTCAAACGAATTGATCCAATTATAGTTTATTTCATTAATTTCGTATTAAATTATCTCTTTTAGTAAAAGTAATTCAACTAGAAGTATAAGAATGTGAAAAAAATGGAGATTCCGAGAGGGTGTCTTAGAAACCCACTGTCAGGTACGTGTAGCTGTCAGGACAGAACAGGAGTAATGGGTTATTTATTCGCAGACAGACAAAGGGCATATTTACAAAAGGGGTGACACGCCTTTTATATATATGATATTTTGCGAAATCAAATTTTACAATTTTTGGGTCTTAGTTCATTGGCAAAGCGAGTTTTTTTGGACTATGACCCCTAACAATTTCAGAAAGTGGTTTTTCTGAAAGGATCTATTCCATATTCTTGAAAATGTCCCTATTTTAGACAGATCGGATCAAAGAGGCACCTGCTTCCTATTGATATCTCAATTCCCTTTCAGAGATTACGTTGTTGCCATGTAAAAAAACACACCAACAAACACGCTGTAGTTACCTAATAAATGATAATTTTCTTTGCAAGGTTATAGGCATTAATTGCCGATTGGCTCATATAGCAGTCACAACCAGAGTGAGATATAGAAGGATACATGCCACGAATGAGATAAGCCATTAATAGACGACACACCACTTACACCACCCTTCAGAACGTATTTGGGTCTGTCCACGAACTACGCCACCGCAGGAAAATTTGTGCGCGTGAAGTTGTAACATTGCTCTCACATTCGAGAGCGACCGAACTGCCTACCTGGAGAGAAAGCTCTCGAATGACAGGAGTGTAACAATTGTCCACACGCGCTGGAGTGTGTATGTTGCCGCCACAGGTGTCACAGGAGCACGAAAGAGAGGTGGGGACGATAGTCCACTAGGAGCCCAGCTCAGCACACAGTAGTCAAAGCGAGAGACTGCCAAATTGCGCTGAGGATTGATACATCACATGCATTGTGCACCACATGCACCACACACACACACACTTCGCGGTTTGAGTGAAATTTGATAGTGATGGGGAGAGTGGGGTGGGGTGAGGGGGGGCTGTTTGGTATGGCCGTGATTGCACACATCCGCACGCATGTTGCACAAACTTTCACTAATTTTCCTTGTGAAAACTGCGATATTTGTTGAATAAATATAAAATTCATCAAGTTTCGCTCCCCCCCCCCTCCTTCCCCCTCAATAAAAGGAAAAATATTTATATTTTAGTGTTGCAGGTACTCTTAAATAACCAATTAGTTTTAATTAATTTAAATGAGACAGGCGTGCCTAATTCGAATTACCGTAGTTAAAGTTTCGGTAAAAAACCATTTTCACGAAGCATTTGGTGGAAATCTTTCTCATCTTATTTTTATTGTTTGCCTTTTTGCTATTGGCAAACTTGTTAAACAAGTAAAAATGTATGCGTTATTTGCTTCTCAAATTAGTCACTGATTCCCCTATGCCTACAGAAATTAGGTACATTTAAAATGAAGAGCAGCAAGCATTTAGATATGGGAAATTAAATCATTAGCCTTTAGGTGAACTTAGGGAACCGCAATAATTAGAGAAGTTAAGGTAGGTTCGACTCCTCTTTTCCCCCAGTGTAATTGCAAGGTTTCTAATGCTACCCTAAGATTAGAATGAGTTATATACCTTTTTAAATAAACAGTAGTAATAATACCAGATATTGCGCAAATCATCAATTGAGTTCGAGTTTAAAGTCTATCGAAGTGTTTCCTACTTTCTTGATATTTTAGAAAAGTGAAAATTTCGGGTGGAGGGCATAAATTGATGTCTAGACCTGCGGTCACCCCCAAGTCTATTAAGGTATCAGTTCTAATGACAAGCGCTAAGTGGTTAATTGAACGTCATCATATAAATAGAGAGGTAGAGGTGTGAGAAATCTCGGCTATACCGGTTAATTGAAATAGGAAATTGAGGGAAAAGAGGGGCAGAGGGGATGCCAAGGTTAGTGGAGGAAGAGAGGGAAGTAAACTGAGAGCCCTCTCACAGTAGCACGCGCCAATGGTAAGTTCCCATAGGCTTGACTGTGCGCCCACCCACATGCCCATTACACGTCGCTCCCCGTCCTCTCCCATTCTCCACTTTACCCCTATCCTCCATTCCTGACCAATTTCGCAATCTCATTTGATATATGAGTCTGCGGCCTCCAAAGCCTTAGGTTGGTTAGGAGGGATACGTTATGTGAAATCGGGAAGATGTGAGGTTCCCAGGTGTTGTCTTTCTAAGTAAATTGTGAGATTTGAAAGAGCTTACGAAACCATTTAACAGTTTTCTATTTTTCCAGATGAGACTTTATCTAATAGTTTGAGGTCTCGAACTAAAGAAGTTGAAGTCATTTACACCACAAGATAATAACGACGTTTTGAAGGGGCAGTTGGAAATTCAAAATTCATCGTAAACTTGAGAGATTTTAATTTCCAAGGAAAATGACTCCATATTTGCTAATGTGTCAGTATTAATGAAGAGTGATCATAGTAGAGATGAATACTGTGAAGACTTGGATTCAAATTTTCAAAAAAGTGTTAATTTTATTTATCTATATTCTCAAAATGGATTGCTGCTATTTCAAACCCTTTATATCAAGAGTTAGAACAATTAAGTTCCTGAATTTTTCGTGTTCTATTTCGCATTTGGATGACTGTAATTTCAAATTCTGACGTCAAATACAACCCAAATAAGTTGGAGTTCTCCTGGTTCTCCCACCGCCTTCTCAGTTCTGCTTCCTTCCACACTTCCCCCGCCCCTCCCCCTCCCTCCCTCCTAATGTTTTTCTATACTTAATTGGTTTATTATCTTACCAGGAGACAAGACCGAGAATATGGGGTCAGGATAAGATGGTAATAGATGAAGAATGAACACAAGACTTTGCTACTGATGAACTTTCAGTTTATGTCAAAAAAAAATGGCTAATATTTCCGAACTTTGCTTCAAAAAGAAAGACACCTTGATATCTGTTGTTCAAATTTCTTCTAACTATTTAAATTTGTTAATTAACTTGCTAAGTGATTCGATTTACTGGTTTCGAGTTCATGGAAAATTAACATAGTGAATGTATTCGGAATTGTATTTTCAACAGTAAGCAGTGATTGCAAATTACGATTCATCTCTACTGTGTCATTTGAACTCATTTAGTCAGCTCCAGGAGGGCTTTAAATTCAGTCTCCAAGGTGCCACAATGCTTACAACTCAAGCATTCAGGAAAGATAATCCATTTTCTGTTCATTTATCTAATTGCATTAACAAAAGTTCAGTTTAAAATTCAATGGCCAATTAGAATTTTTACATTTTGGACCAACTTTCCAAGAATTGAAATTCGACAGGATAAATATCAAATAAATCAGATGATAAGTAGATCAAAGTCCATAAACACTTCCCAGAATTGCCAGAAATGGTCAATCACAATAATGAATGATAACTGATAGCCAGGAAATTTACACTTGATTATAGCGTAATATTAAGAAACCAATCACATACCTACAAACCTTAGCTGAAGAGACATCAACCCTCGACGACTACCTTCTAACAGCTTTGGGCAATTTCGGAGATTGACGACTTGTCATTAAAATGTAAGCGACTTTTAGGCATTGTGTCAATTTTCGATCACTTCTGAACACTACTTTCAAAGCCAGCAAAAAGTCTTGTCAAGAGGTAACCGCAGTCAGTTTATCTCTTATCTCCTGAAAGACTAAGTTAACCAAATATCAATAAAATGCGTAGAAAGACATTTCAAATTACTACTTCCAAGTTTAATGATTTTAACATCTGCTTGTTCTGAGTACTTTTTGAGATCCGAAATCCTTAATACTCGGAAAAAGCGAATCATATTTATCACACTCATATCTGGTTGGAGTAACACAACAATACCATTGTATAAATGGGGAATTCGAAATCATATAAGTACAGATATATTTACTGGAATAAAACAAGTTTTTTGCCTCCTGGCATCCGTAGTCAAATTTTGCACTTTGGATTAGCTCAGTCATTAACTCGGCTCACAGCTCATTACCGACATTATGACGCGTTAGCTTCGCGATCAATACAAATTCGGTGGGAACATTTGTAGAATGTCAAAACATCCAGGTGTGCAAAGGTATTTGCAAATTGAATTAATTATTTGAAACAGCGCATGTTGACAATCGTCACATTAGCTTTTTTTTAAATGAACTTCGGTTATTCACTGCGTTACATTCTTCCAATGAATATGAGAGTTACGACGAATATGGTGGTTTAAAATGCTGAAAATCGTGTTTTGTTAATGAAACGATGTAGTAAATTCTCATTAGAATGAGGAATTTGCGGCGAAAGAGAAAACGTAGAGAGAACAACTACTCACTCTACTAGGGTTCTCTTCTCATTTTTCATGAGAAAATAGGTCAACTATCCAAAAACGGACGTGATTTGGTATTAATGCGAAAAAATGTGGTTTGAGGCGAGTATTTTGCAAGCAAAGTTGTTTAGTGGATAAATGCATTCAGTTTTTAAATAGCACAGGATTTTGAAGATGACTTTACCTTCTGTAAATATGACTGCGGCACCTTTTCCTCCAGTTGAAATAAATAAATAACGAAGTAGTAGTATAATTGTCGCTTTTCGATTTATTTTCTAATAAGTAGGCAGCATTTGTGAATCGAAGTCAAGTGTACAGTCATTCTGAACCACTCAAAGGTTTGCAAATTTTAATGCATACCATGACCGCAAACCAATGTTAATGACCACTCATATCACTGAAGAAAGCTTCTGACAAGCATTACTTTGGCAACCACTGATTTATCAGATGCTCACATGGGCAACTCAAATGCATGAAACTGAAGATTACTTATCCATGTGATAAAGCCACCTTAGCTAGGAGTCATCCATTCACTTGAGGTAACCGTATATTTGTTATAGGCACCTAGCCATTGATGTAACATTCTTCTACCGAAGCAAGTTGTCAATTTATCAACTATAAGACTACTCCTTTCTTAGTTCTCTTCCGGTACAAGTGTACAATTGTACTTCGCGTTTCTTCCCTACCTTGATACTATCGGAATCCTTTTAAGCTTAGAAACGTTTCCCAATTCTGCACTCGTAGCAAGCATGATGAAGGCTCTTTTTAGAGCTATATTATTGTGAAAATATTACGAGGGCATGATTGGAGAAGGTAATTTATGTGACCACTCTAAAAGATGAACACTCATGCAGAAATTAACCACTCATTTTGCATCCCAATCAACAAAGCCAAGATGGGGTATAATGTCCCACTTAGAACCTTGAAGAAAAGCCAGTCTTTGGAGAAGCACACACCGACTTTGATACATTCTGCTCTGCTCACAAATTGCATTGTCCGTTTTGTGGGCCGCCTACAATAATTCCCTTTTTCCTCACGAATTTCGGTCAGCAAGAGACTTCAATTCTTCCTCTTTTGTTCCACTGTTTCCTTTTCAAAGATGCGCGAAAGCGACAATGTTTTAGCAACTCAAAAATGTCAGGTGTCCATTAGCATCAAGCCATGCCAATACCGACTTCGCATCATTTTGTATATGCATAGATTTCCGATAATCAATAACCCGCCTCCCACCAATCGCATTTCATCAGAATACGTGAAATGGCATTTTTTATTCAACTGACTGCAAGTTATCCAAAATGCATGAATCAACCACAGATCTTAGAAATCCACTGATTGTGGAGTTGGGATAGACATCACCACCACCTTTTACGACCTACAATCACCCATTCGCTTCGGTTTCTTAAACTCGAGATTTTGAAAACGCATACCATGGCACATCTTGAACCACGAGAACACACATCTAGCAGATTACTACCACTAGCCTTCCGACCTAATTTAAAAACCTACAATAACTCTGGTCAAGACGTTCCAAAACAAAGATTCACAAAACTCGAGTCCACTTTTCAATTCAATATTCATTTCTTCTTGTTCGATATAAAATTGATCACTTTTTTCCATTTAATCTGGCACTTAATATTATTTTTTCTTTTTAGGTTAAAATCCCCGTTCTTAAGTGTCAAATGGAAACGAACACATTTACCTTGGGAGGTTTTCGATTTAAAATTTATGGGCACATAATGCAAAATCAGGTGAAGAGGATTAACCACTCTCCAAGATAATGCGCCGAAAGACAACATATGTATCGAAAAGTAGCCGACAGCGAATGGCTGGGAATAGAGTACCACCTGGTCACTTCCACTCGAGCATACACACACAGACATTTAAAATAGTGGGCACGCGACAAATCAGGATGACACGTTTAATACCTCCCTCAACTCACAAACTCGAACTTAAGAAGACTCCGCAAGATTAATGCGGTAAAATTAACTTTCTCTTATCAAAATGATACAAACTCTGAAAGTGAAATACACAAACGCTGGTAACTATTGAGTACCCTTTAATTTGAGTGATTTTTTCCGGATTGAGGCGGGGGATGAAGTCTGTGAGCTGCACTTGCGTTTCCTAGTCTTTACCAAATCAGCTATACTCACATCTAGCGATGATGAAATATCTTCCAACAGCACAGAAGAATCCGCTTCTAGAGAAGATTCAGCGTGTGTAATGGCTTGTAAGGATGCACTACTATTTCTTTGGGGCTCAGTTGAGGTAGTATCGGAATTAATACCGTGAGAAGGGGAGTCGAAATTCACAGTTTTCATTTCTGATGATTCTAAATCAGTTCTTTGGGGCTCAGTTGACTCAGTATCAGAATCGAAATTGGGAGAAACCACAGGGTGATCGAACCCAGATGAATTAGAAGTTTCCAACCTAGGGGAAGTTCTAGAACTCTGCATAGGAATAGAAGAAGCAAACAAAGAGGATCTTCGACGTTTGACGATGGGAGACGATTTTTCCAGTACGGGAGGTACGACTAATGTCTCCATTTTACTTAAATTCGTCGAGAATGGACGCTTGGCAGGTAGGGGAGTTGAAAATGCAGAGGGTGTTGGATGTGATGGAGTCAGGAATTCATCTTGAACTACTGAAGTATTTTGAATAAGAGATGTATTGGGAGTTGAGGCAGCAAGAGCGGCTGAAATTGACTTTCGTGGACGACAAAGACCAGCTCTAGTCCGGATTCTTGTAAGTGGGGAACTGTTAGATGACACCTCATGCTTGACGACACTACTTTGTTCCTTCACGTTAACGATAGAAGGCATCGGATTAGATTCTGTTTTTGATGTAGGAGCTAATGGAGTCGAAAAGCAGACAGAAGAACGAAGACATCTTGATGCTGAGATGTTTGTCAAGGAGGTTCCAGAAAAAAATTTCTGAAAGTGAGACTCCATGCAGGCCTGCATAAAGGAGTAGAGCTGAGGCGTCTAAACATTTAGAACGAAAAAGCCATTTTATACTATACTAGAGGGAGTCTACTGAAACGACAGCGACGTACTTGAAATGAGCTCATCTATCAAAGTTCAAGGACTAGAAAACTAGCTTATTTGTAGCAATTTTAACGATTGAATGGGAATTTTATAATCAGATATATCTTCCGTCTAGTCAAGAAGATTGTCGAAAAATGAGAAGTGGAAACCATTATGTAAATTAACATCACTTAATGTTTAATATCTAGCAAATATAGTTGATGGAGATATCTACATCAAAGCAGACGGCCAATCGCAATGACTAATTCGAACTTACAAGAGGAATTAGAGAATGCGAGTTTCGGAGAGAGCGACTCCAGGATACTGTCTTTCTACCCAAGTCAAGCGTTGAGAACACTTCCACGTAAAGCACTTTTGCAGCCTCAAACTGGGCTCTTCAATGAGCCCCAAAATTATTACTCACATTATTAATTCCTAATGCATGTATTTCAAAGTCTCTGACAATTAGTCGAAAGTTTCCTTCAAATTTCGAAATAAATGCGCATAAGAGTATTGGATTTGGCCAGCAATGAGCACACTAAGGCGTGTCTCCTAATCACACTGTGACTGTACTGTAACGAAATTGCACCCCCAAGGATTAGTAGTAAAAAGCAAAAATCCACAACAATTTAACCCGAAAATAAGACTTTAATACCTCTTTCCACGGAGTTTGAAAGCGTTTGTTCACTGAAATATCTCTTGGAGCAGTTTCAGTAGTAACATAGCTAGCGGCAGTATAGTTTAAGAGAACACAATTGACCTCTGAACTTCCATTAGGGGGAAAATCAGGATTCATTTGAAGCTTACTGACGCTTTTGAGTTGCACATCAGTAAAACGAACTCGATTTCTTGCTGAGAGCACGGAGTTGAGACAGTAGCGCTAGAAAATAGGGGAAGGTGAATTAATATTAAGTTATTGATTAAGAAGTAAAAAGAAAGTGGAGAGAACGAACTTCAAGTCCTCCCCAAATCCGAAGGACTGCAATCGTGCTGAAATCTTCCTCACCATCCTCACCTCGCAATGAGGCAAGATAGACCACTCCGAGGTCAGAACCACCTTTGAAAGTGTTGGTTCCTCCAACAGAAATCTTCGTGGTAGCAGAAGTAGTGGTCTTTGTGCCAACCACGAAGGCTGTAAAGTTCACAACTTTTGCACGATCTGGATGAAAAAACAAGAACGAACTAGCGATTTCAGCTGTGTGTGTGTGATTGAGTGTGGGAACATGGAGGTAAATGCAGTCTACGTGTTTTGTGACATCAAGAGTCCTTGAAATGATAAAACGCCACCCTCTAACTCTAAAAATTTGAAAAATGGCTACGAGGAGACCAAACAAGGTCTAATTTTGACAATTATTTCTTGCTTTTAAGTCCCAACAGGTGGCAGAGAGTAGTAACGCTAGCAGAGAATAAGATAGACCTTAAGTAGATCTAACCTATCATGGCCGCTAAACTTCAACTTAGGTAAAATCATTCCCAATATGAATTATACAAGAATTGGTACAGTATTAGTGATTAATGATAATACGCATGAATCCTCCTAACGTAAGGGAAAAATCCACACCCAGTGATTGCAATGGGTTTCAATGAGCACAAGAAACTCACACCCAAATGAGTTAAATCCTACTTTCAATTACTCGTTGCAGAAACCTTAAACTGAACTCAAAAAATATTCAAGTTTAAAACTGTATAGCCCTGAATTTTAGATCGACGAGTCATACATGGTAGAGTGGACAGTAGCACTGGCACTCACTTTACTGTCAGAAGTGACATTAATCATGGAAAAGGGTAGACACAAAAAACAATAAAATAATCTCTCACAAATGGGGTGCGGTCAGAGGTAAAAGGTAAAGTAGTCCCTTTTTCGGTTGATCACATCTCACTCAATATTTCATTAAAAAGTTCCTGTTGGAAAATGCTAGGATTTCAACCCCAGGAGAGATATGATATTTTCTGTACAACAGACCTCATTGGCGAGTTCTAAAAAAAATCCCGAGTCTATTTGATGGGGATGTATTCAAACACCCAAACTTGTTAGAGAAATTATTTTCCGATTAAAGAAAGCAAGGCTAATAAGTGTTTACGACCGCTCCAGCAATGGATGTGCAGCAAAAAATATCGATTTCGTGATTACTAACGCTCTAAGTCATCGAAGTATTAACAATAATTATGAAATTATTAAAAATCAGTTCTAACCGGATGAATCTCCAATGACATTTCCCAACTCTCCAATGGAAAAAAAACGTCTGGGTCGGTAGATTGTTTCAATGAGATCTTGAACTAATATCGAATCCGTCGGTTGACCCTGTTTGAAGAACTTTACCATCTGTGTTGCTTTTAAGGGACGAACTTTCGTTCCGCGACTACCAGACAAGCTCACTAATTGGCCACTTTCGGTAGCACTTGAAGAGAGAGGTGCGAAAGGATCCGTGATGCGTGTTGTTGAAACCTAAAACATACAGCTACTTGTATGAATTCCAGTAGATAAGTGCAGGATAGTTTAAATCACAAGGTTAATTATAAATATTTTAAATAGATAAAGCAATCATACGTTAATTCGAGTTAATTGGACGACAGATCCTTCTTGCAAAACTTCTACCATTTCCTCAGTTGGATTCCACAATGTCAGAGGTAGTTCTTCAAGTCAAACGAATGAATATTTGGTAGGTTTCAAAAATCGTGTATAAATCCTCAAAACTAAACTCACCACATTGCTTTCTGACATCTTGGGGATGAATACCAGCTACTTGAAGTCGCAAAAGCTGGGTAACCTGAAGATCGACACGATTAGAATTAATAAATGTAGACATAACGAGATTCGTAAGAGTGAATAAATCACACACCTCTCGTTTGGAAATGGACTGGGAGAGAATTTCTTGCATAGCCGTCTCCTTGTACCGGAGCATAGCATCACGCTGAGCTGCAGATAGACCACTTTCAGCAAGACCGGGGTCAAGAGCATTATTAACTGCATTCCACAAGGCCTCACCGTCCAGTCCTAGAGAATGGAGAAAAGCGGTCTTTGGTTGAGACCGACGACCGCGTCTGCCTAAAAAATAGGAAGAAAAGTAACTATACATTATCGCCCTAAATTAAGAATAAGCCAATACCTAAAGACATGTGACTAGTCGAATGTCAGTCGTCTATAACACTGCTTTTTTTAACTCAATTATTATAATAGATTTAGCTTACAACTCTTACTGGACCGAAAAGTGAGATAGTAGGATACATTTGAGCTCCACATTACGATTCCGGTCAGCCTAATTACAGAAAAGATACCATATAGTTTTCAGGAATTGGCATCAGTCACAGCCTGAGAAGCTTAAAAAATACTGGATATTTAGAGTTGAAAAACAAAATTTAACGAAAAGACAGGAAGGATAAAAAAGTAAGCTTGGATGCTATCATGCCAACCCCTAAAATGTGCCAATGAGATGCAATGCAAGCAAATCATTTTCGTATTGACAATTGACCTCACTATAAGGGGCATGAAAGCACGTACGGACATGTACATGAGCAGCAAAAATTAGTTCATATGACCTCCTAAAAGTAAGACATCATAAACACTCAGAGAGAGAGGGAGAGGAAAGTCAATTAAAATCTCATGGTTTGGATATGGAAAGTAAATAAGACCAGATCAGGGACGGGGGACTTTACTCAGGTGACAGCAATGGGGAGCAAATTAAGGAAAATCGCGACCCTTAAAAAACAACGGAAATCCATTTTATTGACTGACAACTTCAGAGAGCATGATAGACTTCCTTTGAGATAGAGCAACTTGAGAATGATCGACTTCACTTGCCGTCAGGTGTGCATAAGTAGATTAACTGAATATTCGTCATTGATCTATTAAAATACGACGCAATCTCTCTCTCTCTCTCTCTCTTTGAAGTCTTCTGGATTTTTGCGCGTAGTTCCGACCACTTTACCACAGTACGCTAATAATCAAGGGAGAATAGTCAAATTACCCTTGGATGAGGTTAATTCACCAAGAGCCTTATCAAAAGCCCGTTGACATTTTTCTGCGTGTTTTCTTTCGGCTGCTTGCTCAGATCGAGGATCACGAAAGACGTGTTGTCTGCGAGATCCTTCCGTTTCACTCGCATCTCCATCCTCTAATGAACATGTCTCCATGTACTGCAATTGGAAGCGTTTCTATAAAAGGAACAGTAAAGCAACCATTGGTAGAAAGAAATCAAATTGATGTCAGTAAAGTGCATTTGATGGCCTCACAAGTGTTGTAAGCATACTATGAGATATTTTAAAGCCCTATTAGTACCACTACTTAAAGTACTCAATGAAATGGACAATATATGATGTAATTCTCAGCGGTTTAAGAAACTATAAGGGAATGATTATGCACAAATCGAAACCTAAACAAAACCTCAAGCCAGTTGTGTACTTTTTTATTTCAAATTTTAACTAAATTATCTCACTTGAAAATTTGGACTCATCACATACCAACATTCTTTTTTGATTATAACTCTGCAATCAATCGAAAGGATCAAGATCAGTATGAATCCAGTAGGATCTTATCGTGAGCTTGCACACTTTTTACTTGGGAAATGTGGATATTTAGAAAAGTTAGTCAGCTAACAATGAGCCGAACAAACGACGAGAGCTTTCAAAATTCGAACTCGATTTGAATTACTGGTATCAACATAGGATAAATTTGTCTTGAGTGATTCAGACGTGGTTGATGCCATCGGCTCCCACTCAGTGAGAGAAATAATCAACCGCACTGATTAAGTCTCGCTAATGAAGGACCTAGCAAAACTTGAGGCTCGTTGAAGCCACCCCTCTATCCAAGATAAGTGTGAAAAAACGCGGTTCTCAATAGTCCTAGGAATTTCTACCTGAATAAGAACACAGACGGATGACACAGCACCACCGTCTGGTGAGATAGAAGAGAGAGGAGTTGATGGAAGATTAGCAATTGGTTGATGACTTGCAAAACCCAGTCGTGCATTGCGCGGTGCCGGAACAGTTGAATTGCCATTGAGTCGCAAAGCCAGTCCATTTGAAAATTGTCCGTAAAGATGAGCATCCTCTCCTTTATACTCCTTTCCTTTGTCTCCACCGAAACCAGATGGAGCTTGTATGAACTCAGCACCAGCTGTGGCCAACTTTGTCCCTACTCTTATTCGTCCACGTTCAACAAGACGACTGAGTAGAGGATCGGGAACCCAGTCAATATGATACCAGCCATCTGTTAGACGGCCCTTTAAATAAATAAGTAATACGATTTTGATTAATATTTATGATAGGTACAATAAGAGAAATTAAGCTGACTTACTCTGTATTGGTGATTAGGTAGGCCTTCTAAATGACTCACACAGAGGACCATCCTCTTTGCAGGGGTGTCATCCCGTTCGAGAATCCTACGAACTGCTGGTCTAACAAAGTGAATTTAATGGTACAAGTGGTTAAAAATCAATTCTCAGCTCTTGCTTTATGCGTTGGAATATGGCCAATGAGAATCCCATTATATTTTATAAGGAATCATAATCAAACAGGGTCTACTAATCATTTTAACAAGCTCACGAATCAGTTACTTATTTCTAAACATCACTTGTTGTCAGCCAATAGTCGATAAGGTTCCATGGGCCCCAGGCACAGTGCATTCAAAATCAGTAAGCTCTTTCAATCAATATGCATAGACAGCCGCCTAGTTAAGGAAATGCCACTGACAGTAAACTGGCGTGGATTTCAGATCATCTCTCGTATGTGACTGATTGGCATTACATTAAATGTATTAAATCGAGAATTTAAGTATCATCAACTCATTATAAACAATGGAAAAAATTTCACGATAATACATTAAAAAATCTCTAAATGAAGGTATTGAAACTGTGCCTCAATACTAACGAACACGAAAATTATCATTTAAATTTGGAAGTGAATTCTAAGGAATTGACGAGACTCCCCTAAAAATAAGTAGACTGTTACATTTTCATTTTAATTATAAATAAAGACCAGAGTACTCATCTAGAATGAAAGTTTTCTCAATTAAGAAGAAAAACGAATATCAAATTAGCCCGTTCATAGAATAATGTGATTTAATTACTAGAATTAAGTAATATCAGCGTTTACAAATGAGTACTCTTTTGTTCACGAGTTCACTTGCTCATAACTAGAAAGACGCATAAATAGATTTTCTTCGTGGTCTTTAGCCTTAGCTAACTAGATTTAACCATGTTGTTGCAGCTTTGATGCATGACTGAGGGTAGTGACCCCATCATCGTATCATTAATACTGCAGATACCCAACTCAATTATAAGAAGAATAAATTACTAATCCCGACACTATAACAAACCTCTTTATAAATATCCCCAATAGTATTAAAAAATAGAAGAGTTGTATCTTAACCAGAGAATACCCCATAGTATACGATCTCAGTATATAATCGAGCAGCTGAGTAACATTCAATTTACCTAATATTTCACCACCTTAACCCAATAGTATATTGTATAGCTAAATTAATTAACGAACTACTCACCTCTTAACAGCTTCTAACTCTCGGTCATACCGATACTTCAATTCCAGCAGTAAAGCATGAAGAAGAAGACGACCATCAGTTCGTTCTATAGATGAGTGAGGAAGAATTAAATTCGGGAAAACGCTCCTCACAAGACTATCATATTGCAGCAAGGCCGTAGATCCAAAGCGCCATGCAAGTTGACAGAAGTGATGAGCAATCCATTGACGCGTTGCCAAACCACTGGTCACTCCTGGTGAACACACAAACGCTCTTCAATTAGAAGATACATAAACGTTACTCAAATGGAATTAAGTAGATAAGAAGGTAAAAAACTTCAACCACCTTGCAACTTCCTCACAGCCTACATAACCATATGAATCAGGAATAATTTCAATCTCATCTCCGAGGAGATAACTGATTTGCAAGTCATCTGAGTCTACTTTAAACCTCAAATCTGAAGCGGTATTCAGAGAAAATGGTCCGGGATTGTCCAACCGAATAAAATCATCAACGAAGTTCAACTCTTTATTAACAGGTCCGGAAAGAGGAATAGAAAGATCTCTAACAAAACGATCACCAGTTTTTCGACACTTCCACAACAACCCAGGAGAAGAAGGTTCATGAATTACCCGATGAGTTTTCGAGAAGGGTGCCCTTGAACAAGCAGATTGAGAATTAATTCTCGATGCACTGAGATTAGACGTATCTATAGGCTTAAATCGAGACTCAGCTTTACTCTCCTGTTCTGCTCTCAATGCAAAACGCTGTTCTTCAATCAACAAGGATTGAGTGTTATGTTGAGGTTGGGATATTCTCCCCTCTAACACATTCATCATCTGGGAGGAAATTTCAAAGGACCCATCAAAATCCAACACTGGAGACAACTCGGAATTGTCTGCCTTGCGAGATGGTGACGAACTGATTTCAAGCGAGGGCGATTTGGGTGCAGATATTTCCACCTGTCCGCTTTCTGTCTCGTTTGTTGTACACTCGTTAAATGGAGTAGTGGGTTGTTCCACTGCTTCATTTGATACTGGGGTAGTTGATTTACCTGAAACTGACCTGAAGCCACTTCCAACAAGAGCAGTAGTCATGTTTGAAGTCATTGGTTCCTCTCTCATTTCAATTTCCCTGGCACATTCATTAAGAATGATTTTCGCTCGTTTCATTGCCTCCTCCGATACTGGGTCGACTGTCTTCCCTGAAGCCAATTTAAAACCACCTCCAACCGGAGGAGAAATCTCATTTGAAACGGTTTGTAATTCGTGACCAGTTTTAATTTCTTTGGCAACTTCATTTAAAAGCGCAGTGGCTCTTTTCATGGCCTCTTCTGATACTGAAGCGATTGCCTTTCCTGAAGCCAATTTAAAGCCACTTTGAAGCGGGTTAGGACTATTTAAAATAGAGGCTTCCCGATTCTTTTGACCCATAGAACTCGTGTCTGGCTCTTTAGACCGTGCTTCCTCAAGTTGCTTAGAACTATTAAGTGATTCTATGGACGACAATTTCAGCGTTAGACCACTACCAGTAGTGGAAATTATTGTTAGTGGATCTTTTGGGAGTGTCGAAAGTTCTGAGGGTCCGTCAGACTGCTTAAAAGAGTCTGTTTTGGGAGCCTGGATGCTGCAGATCGAATCAGCTGATTCCGTGGTGGTGTTCCTCATAGAGCTCCCTGTAGGTTCTAGACAAAAATTAGTTTATGAATATCTTCAAGAACGAACTCGTAGTTTTGTTATTTGCATTTGAGTCTTCAAACGAACACTCTGTATACTTAATAGATTCACCAGATGCGACCATCAAATTCTTTCCAGCGGCCGTTTCAGACACACCTTTTAAATTAACGTTCGGCCCGATGTTTCCTAAAAATGAATAACTAAAATAATAAAAAAACCTTCATGAACAGAAGATTCTTCCAACAAAGCTTTGGGTTCTTGTAGTGCCTCTGAGGGAATTTTTAGAATCTTACTGCACGGATGTTTGAAGCGTCCTGTATCATCTAATTGCTTCAGAGAGTGTTTGCAGTCATTAACAAGACGTTTCGCTCTAGCTAGAGATTCGGAAGATGATACCTCTATACTAGTTCCGGATGCAGTCGTAAATCCAAAGGTGGGAATTGAAGACTTGTCATCTCGAACAGGGGTATTGGATAGTGATTTATCTTTGTGAACTAAAAAAATGAAATAAGAAAAATGAGGATAAATACCCCGGATATCAGAATTAGCTGCTTCTTCCAAGAGCCACTTGGCTCTTTTTAGAGCCTCATCGGAAGGCGCTTTTAAGGAATTCCCAGAGGCAGTTTTGAAACCGGGAAATCCTCCTGCAGGAATTGGCAGAACTGTATCAATAGATAGTTAAAGAAAAAAGCTTAATTTAGAGATAATTAAGTAATGGGGAAGAAAACATGGAAATAAGATCACATTTTTGAAATTCAACACAATCGCTCAGGGACTTCTGAGGAGTTGAATGTGATTCCACTGCAGTCGTATTCTGAACTACATCATCTACAACTTTGAAGTAAATAGATAACTTATTCGAAGAAACTGCAGAGGCAACTTGGAATTACTTCCATAAATGAACAAAAATACACCGCATAAACTTTAAATACGATATACTCTGATTCCAGGTCTAAGTTTTAATAGAAGTACTCGATTCGCCAAATGGATTACTGGTTGGATTTTTGACTTCAAGAGAAGGCACCATTGACTTCGAAACATGGGTGAGATTAGCAGTCGCAAGAGGAGGGAGACCATGACAAGATTCTTCGTTTTCTTTATTTGCATCCTTAGTTACTTCCAAAAAGTCTCGAGTGGGCTCTATGTGCATGAAATGTATTAAATTTTAACAAACCTTCGTTGGTGAAAGTCTCTGCGGTAGTATTTTCCAACATTTGAGTGAGATTGGTAATATCAAAATTGTCATTGAAATCCTGAGATGATATTACAGGAACTTGCATAATGTCATCATTTGGATCGCGTTTGATAGTTGGATATATAAAATCCATTCTAAAACGCATACTATATGGTCGACTGGGTCCCGCTTCTGCAACTAAGTCGCAGCTAGTTTCCATTTTAGTATGTTCTTCTTCGCAAGATAATTTATTATCAGCAGCTAAAAGACTTAAAATGGCAATTATAATTACTTTGACTAAATAGAGGCCTGGAAAAAGTGGCTAGTTTGGCATTTGAAGACCCATTTAAACCTAAATTCCAATAGAAATTAAATCAAATAAAGACTCAGGAGAATTTTAGAAACACTACGTGGAGCCTCCTTCAGGTTTTCCATTTACGACTGACTATGGCTCACAACTACTAGTGACCTTAGGAAAATCCCGTCTTATATCTCGCGCCTTTTCCGTGAAAAGGTAATTACTATTAAAACTAATATATAAACATAAATACATTTTGACGGTATTTATAAGTTAAGTATATATGTTACTTGAAATATAAAATTCTTTACACAGATATCTAAATTAGAAAAAATATACTTTTTATAATCAACCATTCCAATATATGTAACTTAAAATGACCCGATTTAACATAGTTTAATATATGAATCTCCCCTCAAGCTACAGTCTGCTGCATCTTTCATACTTATACTTGCTAGAATAAATTGGCAAGTTATTCATTTTAACATGAAAAGGATAATGCAATGAGGTAAATGTAAAAATTCGACGCACATATTAGTTTTGAGTAATAGAACTACCTGGGCTGAATCGGTATGTGTTGATTCGTATAGTTTTAAGTTAAAATGTGTAAAATAGTAAAAATAAGACAATCGTCTATCCGGAAGAATTCTCCAGTACTTTTAGTCTATCAAATTGAATTTGATTAATAAACAACTATAAACTTATTATATAATGGTTATGCGTAATTTTTTGCAAATTACCTCAACTCATAAGTGCTCCGTTATAGCGCTAGGTATTTTAGGCACTTCTTATTGGTATGGCGGACGTTTAATAAATACATTGCACTGAGTATGGTATTTCTTGCTAGTGCCCTAGCTATGAAAATCCGATTAATTTAAATGCGCAATTTTTTGTGCAGATCACTTCCAGTAAGATGATTTTTTTTCAGCTGCCATGGCTAGAAATTAATTTGCCAACTTGTTTCATCGATAAAGGCAAAAATTCGGATGAATATTACTTTTAACCCTTCTCGTTCTCATGCCAAAGAGAAAGAAAAACTAGATTTATTAATTTAAATAAATAAAACACATTTTAGTTACACCGTAGGCGGATCTAACTGTCCGAAAACCCGTTTTTTGTGTTTGAAAAGTTATTATTTATATTTTAATCATATCAAGTAGATTTGTAGCGACAACAGAAATTTCAACTACGAATCTAAATGAATTACTGTAGTAGGAGAACAGGGTGTGTTGACCGGTGAGGCATCTGCAAAGGGACTTGAAAAGTGTTAAATAAATCGTGACTATCTTGAATCCGTTTAATTGATACCTCTACCACCTCTAATTAAATTATAAATTTTCTAAATTTAAATGATAATTCATAACTTTATTAAGAAGGAGGTCACATTGCAAAGTTGTAGGTTAAAGAAGCATTATTCTGTAAGTTATAACGGTGAAAAATGTCTGTCTTCTTTAGACACAAGCTTTTCATATGTTAGTTTGCCATTTTCAATTATCGCCTCAATATTGTTGTAACCCATTTCATTCTGAAGGCAGTCCATTGCTTTATAAACTAAAAATTCCCATTCATTCTCATTTGAGGTCGAATGGAAACGGAGATAAGCAATCATCAGCACTGTTGCCCAAGCACGCAAATCGTTCACTAAAAGAAAAAAATAATAATAGCTCGTTGAGGTAATATTGAACAAGTGCTACACTATTGATTTTCAGGAATGTAATAGAAATTCAAATTGGTTGTGTTAACATAAAGTGTGTAATTAATTTTAAACATCAAATCGAAGATTACAAAATTATTTTTGGAAAATCTTATTAAGACAATAACTAGAGACAAAGTTAACTGAATTAAACAAAAAAATTACCGCACTGCCTGACTAAATGATACTCACACTAATGCAATGGACATTGAAAGTCGCGGAAAACAATGCAAAAAGATGATGAAAATATAGTGGTAATTTAATAGAATGAAAACTTTCCATATCCTGGTTTAGATGAAGACATCTGCTCTTCGCTTATTTTGAGTAATTTTGCAACTTCTTTGTTTACAAGCCAATGGCCTTCGTACTCCTGTTGTTCCGCTGCTAGCACAACCTCAGCTCTCAAATATGAACTATCTAAAGTAGATAAAAGTAGAAAAATTCATTTAAAAATTCTCATCCCACATCAAAACGAAGGTTCAAACTACATTAAAATGATTACACCGACTGGTATATTTTGGTCGACCTAAGCTTATTGAAATGAAATTACGTCAGTTAAACTCTGCAATTTATCCGATATCAGAAAAAACTTTCGATATAATAACCCTATTTACTTATTGAAATTTAAATATTTCTCACTTTTCACTATATCGAGAAATCCACCAGTGCGTTTTGCAGTAGGCGTAGGTGCTGCAAAGAAAATATTTGTTTTAGGAAAAACTAAGACACTTAAAAAATACTGAAATTAGTTGAAAGCGGTGTATTAGTTTAGATGAAATTGAACTGAAAAAAATCTGAGTTCACCAGAGGGCTAAGAGCCAGTTAATACAGATTTAAATATGTGATCCCCGGTCCTCCCAGACAAAATGCTTTCACAATCTGTGAACAGTATCAAAATAGACACGTGAGTTTTGCTAAAATTCTCTTTTTAGATTTGAGGGCAAATGAAATCGTGACAACTAAAGCGCTGGTAAACTTCAGTTTCGATACGAAGCCAACACTAGGGCTTCATTTATTTTATTTGATCAAAAAAGTCCCTTTCGGAGTAAAGATATAGGCAGAAAATTGTGTAAATTTCAAAAGAGAATACCTTTTAGGAAGGAAAATGGTATTTAAACTTTTCAACTAACCCCAGTTGTGATTCGCATTTCTCTAACTTACAGGCTTCATGAACCTGGACACCTAGGATACTGCGTCCCATTTTGGTTTCAAAGTCAAGATGTCTACTTTCTGAAGCGAAAAGTTACTCAATTGGAAGAATGCCCACATAGAAATCGACCATATTTATAGTATTGGATGGCGGTGCTATTCAAGCCACTAGAGTCACCAAGATGTTAGCTGGCATAGCCTCAGGCCTTTAGATAACTTCTAATAGGTAAATTTGACTCAACATAGGAATTGATATTTTTGACGATATGCTTGGCATAAGGATGCTTTAGATTTACGTTCTTCACTTCCTGGATATTCAGTTAGGTCGCTTAAGGAAATAACTTGATCCACAACTGCACTCATTCAACAATGCATTCTTATATTGAATAATTTATTTTTCAGCAAAATTAAAGACAAAAACTTAACACGTTGTTTGGCTCTGTTGAGAAATAAATCAAAATCTGCATAAAATTCAATAAGCCTTTACGGAATGGTTCGCTCGATTGCAGAAAAGAAAGATGCCCACTAGAAAGAGTTGTTGTTGAGGTGGAACTAGTGATTTATTAATCACATTCGCCTTTTGAGCCAAAAGAAAATTGCTGATCTCTTAACTGAAGACTAGTACTGGAACCTAAGGGTTGGTTTTTTACAATCACGATAAAAATTCTGCCTCCTCCAATTGATCCTGATTTCAACAATATATACACGTGAAGTGGGGGGAAGGAGGGGGAGGGGGGGGGCATAATTTGAAAACTAGTTTAATAAGCCTATTTCCAAGTGTAGATATAAACAAGTATGATTCAGTTACTTACGCTTCGAAGTTCGTAAGGCTGAAACGAAGAATAAGAAACACTAAAATATGTTCCTATAATTTCGTAATTAATTTTATTACCTAGATTCTTTTTCATAATTATGCAACTGAAGTGATTTAAGTTGGTGATTTATGGCAGACTGATTATATTAATATCTATTCAGCTTTGTGCTTAGTTACCAACCTAATTTCACTGCTGAATATCCAAGATCACTTTCATTATGTGGCCTTTTGACCCAATACTTTGCATGCAATCACATAGTTAGCAACCCTGTTTTATACACCCCTTTTTTTAAACATGCTATTAGTTTATGTGAGTAATTCCTTAATTTAATACATTGTGAATGTTACACGAATCTGTAGACTTCTATCATATTCCATTTGTCCTGTGTCATTTCAATATTAATACTGAGGTTTAGAGGGGCGTTGACGATTTAATCGAAAAGATTTTTTAATGGAAAAATTTCAACAGCAAAATATTGCATTTTGTTTGAGTATACTAGCATCTACATGATTATATTGTTATGCTATGAACTCAAAATTAGCAAAAGTCATTGCATTACAAGAGCATATTTTAAATTTAAAGTTATAATTAGTTATAAATGATCTTGCTTACCTTGACTGATGGCTAGAAAAAAATGAATAATAAAAACGTTAGTAGCATTTGGAATATGAGCGTAAAAATGACATTCTCTAGATTTACTCCTGATGATCCGCGTGGCGTTTACTGGCATAACTTACCTATAGAATATTGCATAAAAACAATATATTTCACAATTTTTCGTTTTTTTTTCACATTCCACATCATACAAATTAAATGCATGCGACTGCCCGTTTTCAGCGATATTCACCTACTTTCCACTCCTTTTCAATCACAAACTATCGATCATGTTCGGATTTTGCTATGCAAATTCAGACTGCATATCATCCTTAGTATAATATTTAGCCTTTATTTGGGTTTGATTTAGACGTTAAAATTCACCACGTTTTTTGTATTTAACAATCGTTACAGAACGTACACTTTTCGAAAAGTAATTAGGGTAAAAAGCTAATTAGAAAATCAGCATTATTAAAGAAAGAATTAAACTTAAAGAACTTACGAACTAAAACAGCTAAAATGGA
The DNA here is from genome assembly GCA_000469805.3 of Hymenolepis microstoma. Classification (NCBI taxonomy): domain Eukaryota; kingdom Metazoa; phylum Platyhelminthes; class Cestoda; order Cyclophyllidea; family Hymenolepididae; genus Hymenolepis; species Hymenolepis microstoma. Next base: position 26,774,175 of record LR215989.1, read on the forward strand.
AAAAAATAATTCGAATTTCGTAATTATGAGATTTATGTCTTCAAATAAGCTGGAACATACGTGGAGGTTTTTTACTAGTATCTAAAATTTTAAAGAAGTAAATAAATAATATTTAAATTATTGCAAAATAATCAAATGAAAATATTTCCTTAATAATAAGTGTTAAGACATTGTTTGCAAATTATTTTTTATTATTTTAAAGAAGTCAGTCTGGTCTGGCACCATTAGAGCGACCCGCTTTGGTTTATACTCGCTCCTTGCTCGAAATTTGCAGACTCTTTCTTCAAAGACTATTTTTCCACGTATTTGGTAAAAATAAATGAAATTCTTTTCCCAACTTGTGATGTCAGTTTCTTTCAAGCAGCCAGATGTTTCTATTATGTTTATTTTACACACTTAACCCTTTAACGCCCGAATTATTTTTTCGCAAAATGCACCCAGTCGCATTCACACATGTCTTACTGTAGATTGATGCCGCCGACGTGATGAGATTTGGTGGTATCAGGCGAAGGCTATAGACTTATTGAATATGCTTCAAACGGCAATAGCGCCTTCTGTTACGAGTCTATTATCAATGAAGCTTATTTTGAAAGAAGACCGTACGGCATTAAGGGCGTTAACGAGCTAAAGCACTATAATCACTAGCTTCTACGGTGATTCCAAAAATCAAAGATTCCTTGATACCCCTGGCCTTTCACCTCCTTTCTTTTGGCACACCACTTTACTAAACATTGCGTTTTTAATACTTAGTTACGTTTAAAGTTTGAAGAAAAATACAATTTAGAATTTTCATCTATAGTACGAAATGTGTTGAGAGTATGAACTAACCTTCACGTCTTGGATCAACTCCAAAGTAGGAGGTAAATGGTGAAATCACATTGGTACTGACTGAGATGTCAATGGCCTTCTGACAGATATTCCCCTTTTTCCACACATTGAGGGCTAAAGCGTCTGCTAGCTTTTGGTCTAAATCATTTATCTTCGCTTTAGCAGCGAGTCTATGAATGGGAAGGCTTTCATGAACGATAGAGGGGAATTGAATTTTGGAGGTATATGATTGAATGGTGTCATTCAGTTTGTACTGCAATTTCACAGTGCCCTCCAATTTGCTCAGACTGTTTGTTTCTTCTGTAAAATAAGATGAGTGAAAATTGACGCCAATTCATTAAAAATTTTACAACTTATTACGCCGTCTTAATAATTATGCAACTTTACGCCTTAATAGCACTGTGATCGAACACTCTCCGTCTGTTGAGTCATAGGTCAGGAGACTAAGCTCATTTTTATACATAAATCAACGTGGGTAATCAACCCATTGTCTACAAATGTAGAGGTAGAATATGATTTTTTCCCGCTGGAAGCTTATGCTCTTTTCAAAACATTTGCTGCTTGCGTTTGCCAGGATAGGATTGATATTTTCTGGAAATAAAATTTAAAAGTGTTTGTCAATATGTATATACTTCACTTGAACTCGAACAATTATACAAATTCCTGCAAATTCAATAACTAAGAATCCGGCAGGTCATCTAAATCTCCCACCCAGTCTTTAGAATTTGGATATATGTCTTCTTCCATTGAGTGGAGATTTGTTTAAAATACGATTGAGAACGTGCAGGACCTACGAATAAAGCGGCTCCAATGGTTAGTTTCAGGGATGAGGTCTTTAATTCTCAAAATTTATCTAACATTTCCCCTTACCAAAGAAAGTCATATAATATTACTTCTCATAAAGGGGGTGTTAAGCAATTTTAGTACTTAATCTCAATTAGATGGATAATTTTAACACCGTCAATGTTATTGAACACAGTTCAAGCAGGAAAAAAAGAAAGCATACCACTTGGAGAAATAACTCCAAATACGGTCATTTGATGGCCAAAAAAGAGTGGGGGCAATTGACGAGGAGTGGTGTCGACTTTCACCTTCTTGCCGTTAACTTGCACATCCCAATTTAAAGAAACAGCCTTTAGTGGAGGTTGGAGGGCTGTTCTCAAAGCTGAAACGGCTGCAGACAGCAGATTCTCACTTTGAAAAGAAGGCAACGAAAAGTTGGAAATTTTATTCTCAAAATGAAATAATAGAGCTAAAAGGTATTAAAGACGTGAGGAGGTATTTGACTTCCTCACTATCAGCAATATTAGATATTATTATTATTAAGGACTTATCAAGTTTAATTAATTAAAAGACACAAATTCTGCAAAAAGACTGAATTGGCGACTGTGGGGAGAGAGTCACTTTCTAAAGACGATACGCATCAACAAGAAGAATGAAGTTAGAAGCTTAAAGTGCACAATTTTCTTCACAGCGACATGACCCTAAATGGTAAGAAGAGTTCAATCGTATCTCTTAAATATATTCCAACCTATACTCATTGAAAAGATACATAGTCAATAGCAGAGGTGGTGGGCGGATAAGCCTCACATATACTTGAATATGTCGAGGAAAACTGCAAATTTTCGTTACATAAAGCTGTGTATTGATCAAACACAATTATGATATCTCACTATCCGATCCCTAAAGTAGACCACCATGTTATCACACTCGCTAATTAAGTTTATGTAGCGTTGACTTGCTATTCGAATAAACGAAGGATTATCTTCTGCTTACAGGTGAGACACAATATCTTCGGATACCAGTGTCAAATACATGCTCTCTTTTGCAGAGTGCTCTTCTGATTTATTTTCCTAAATTGAATTGTATAAGAAAGGGAAACTCCTTCAACGATTCTTATTATATGATCTCGTGACGGTGAAGTGAGAGGTAATAAATACGCACTAACGATTTCTTGAATAAATACTCCAATTAGAATTTTCTGCGTTTCAATACTTTAAGATATGTGTATGAAATGTAGGTAAATTAAGACATCTGTTGCAACAGGTCATGCTGCCATATAACTGGAATGACACTGCGGCTGCTGCTCAAATGAAACTGTACTTTCATTTTTCCACTTTGTAAATACAAATGAGACCTCATGCCAAAATTGAAATAGATAGAGCAGTGATAAAATTTTTATAAAAGGTCGTTAGCATTACTGCCTTGTCATAGCCAAACCGATCTAACAGAATGCAGTTGGCCATATCTACAGCTATTCTTGGCTGCCTTAAATCACAGATGCTGCTCATGGCTAGAGATTAAGACAATGACCATGACCAGTATGACGGTTTTTGGCATTTTTTTAAGTCGTGTGTAAATTTGTTCTTTGTAAGGTAAGGCATCCGTCATTTCTGCCATCAGCCAAACAAATTTCTTCCTTTTTAGAAAAGTAAACACGTGTTAAGAGCTAACCAACAAAGACATGAAATTCTCAAAAAAGCAATTTTTTTTAAAATTTATGTAATAACGTATTCCAACCATCCTATTGATTGGTTGATCGGACTTATACGCCCAGTACTATTGCATAAAGACAACGAGTAATGTAAATATACGAAAATAACGCATCGGTTCTCTTTGGATATATCACAGACAACTTCAAGCGAAGTGAATTAGGTTAATTGTACTAAAAACAGCCCTTAATATGTTCCAATAAACTCTTCTTTAACCCTAAATATGGGAGCGGTTTCACCAATCGAAATATTTTTGCAATTTAGATGAATAGTTTCCTCTTTTAAGGGACGAATTTGAACTGATTCGTGAAACTTCAATGAGAAGTTACATTTAATCGGCATTCTTGAATGGCTCAACTCATGGAAGCGCTTAGGAGAAAAGGTATCAACCCTAATGCTCACTATAAACGGTTTTCTGTCCCTATTTCATATTTACCTCTGTAAAGGCCAAATCTCAAATTATTCATTCAGTGATAACCTTGATGGTAAATGAGCTAAATTGTTGAAATATAGATAAACGGCGATTATTCACTCCAAGGCGACTTACTTCCCTCGAATGTTCTTCAGTGAGCCTCTACCAGCATTAGCTACTGCCCATAGTGCAGGATTTTCATGCAGATTTCCTATGCAAGAGACCGTCAAACGGGTGTTCATTTGATTTTCACTAATCAGTTTAATTACCTGCCATTTAAATCAAACATTAATAGTCATAAGAACAAAAGCAACAACAAACTTCTCAGACACGTAATAGGAAACATACCTCAGTAGGATGGCAAATATCGCCACCAGTTAGCAAAATTATTTGACGAAATCGGCCTTTTTCTGTTAATGGAGTACTATAAGTGAGATTGAGTGCCCCAAATAAACCCGAACCGCCATCTTCTGTGCGAAGATGAGTTAGGAAATGCATAGCTTTTACCACGTTCAACTTTGAGTATTCAACGGGGCTAGAAAGATTAGTTTATAAAATAACCGATATCTTGTTACTTTGGAAACGAGACATGATAGTCAACTCCATATGAGATAATCTGAAAACGGGACTGTTTTGGTAAAGACTTTAGAGATAGAATCAAAGCATCCCTGAGCTTCCCGAACATATTCATATCATAGTTACCTGAAGGAAAATGAGGTCTTTATTAAACGTACGAAAATGCGTCATAGGAATAAGCGGAAAACGTACCAGAACAATCAATGATAAAAATCACCTCGCATTTTCGACCATCATTAATATCTATCTGAGGAAAACTTGGAAGAAACGATGCCATAATGCAGTGATTACTCATGAAACTCTCGTTGCTAGCATTCCCAGTTTCAAAGACTGATACTAGTTCGCGAGAGTTACGTGATATAATCTCTAATCCAAAATCTTGGATAAAATCAGTATCATTTGGCAATGAAACTCTCGCGTGATTTTTATTCGAGTCCATAAAGTCTACCTTCAAATTATGGTTGTTAGATATAACAGAGAGAATCTCTTTTGATGAGTAAATTTCAGCGGTGAAAGAAAATTTCACGACCGATTTGACAGAGGAGATATCTCCTAAATGAAAGAATTATAAATGAAACTATTAAAAATAGAATATTTAAATAGCTATGGTAAAAGAATATTGTTTTACTTGGTATTGATAAAAGTGAGACAATGGTGTCTGATAAAGGATTGAGTCTATTTTGTGGGTTATCAGTTTCCTCGACGATCAGAGGGACGACGTATTTGAACGTTAAAACGACATCGTCTCCAGCAGGTATGTCACCAACCTTCATTTTAAACTTTTTTTCAGGCGAAAGACTTCTGAGCATCATAAACCTATTGCGATCAGATTGTACTAGTATTTTCCATTTTCCTCCGGACTAAGACAGAATGATTTATGTAAAACACTTACCCCAAGACGTTCTCTACACTTAGCTAATATGTGTTTGTCTTTAATCACTGCATCGAAGTAATAGACTGCAGCTTCCGGGCCCAACGGATAAATGAATTCAGCCTCAATAACCCTGGAGGTGGTATTTTTATATTGAAATTTAAGAGATATATCGGCGATATTGTTTACAATATTAGCATTCAACTCAATTTTGCGTAGAAATACTGGCTCTTTAGGGTAAGCTGAACAGGTTACAAGCCCGAATCTCTTTACCATCGTCTTCTGCATTCGGAAAGGTGCGATAACTTTCAAGGCCACTTTTATATTATTTTCAGACTTCGTTGTTAATTTAAATACATTTTTCTGTTAATATTGAATAAAAGTAACAGTGTTCAAAATTACAATACTTAAATATATTTATTTATAATAATAATTTTATTAGTTAGTCCGTCAGGAACCGATGTTTTTACTATATCAACAGGGATTCTTTAACCCGAATAGATAATTTGCATTAGAGGATACGTTTATGAAGGAATGAAACAAAGTTATTTAGGATTCGGAACGATGAAATTATCAATAAATCTTTGAGGAGGGAAAACGATGGCACTGAAGAAGAATCAATTGCAGACCACGAGGTGGCGAAGGAAAGGGAAATGGAGCAGAAGAAGAGAAGGTGCAGGAATTAAAAGGCTCAATCAAAGAAGACATTTACTTTATTGACCCTATCTCCATAGAATTTAACGAATCTAAGCTGATATTTTATCGTTCGCCTTTCTAATTTTCTTATGGATATCTATCTCACCATTGTTTACAGGTTATATTCCAAATGGTATAGAGGGGAAATACTTGAGGAAATGCAAAAATTTTAGCCTATTAAAACAACGAACATTCTGTCTGAAAAGCTAGCTATTGAGCCTTAATTAGTTCATTTCCTCATATATCAAAAGGAAACAAATCTTAATAATTTGGTGATAATTTGTGACAACTTTTAAAGGATTCCAATATTCAATATCTTCACTCTTTCTTGTCAGAATTATGGCCTATTTCCGAATAGTACATTCGGACTGGACTTTATGATAAATAATAGACCAATGTTCAAAAAATGAACAAAATTTACGATAGAGATGGAAGAATTTGAACAGGTGGGCTAGTGGGGTAAAATTAAAGAATTAGATCTCATCTTTTAATTTACCTTTTCTGTTTAAGAAATTTGTCATATATTTACTAATACGTAATTTGAATTTGGTAAGAGAAGGTATTAGGAAAGTGTAAGGTTTCTGAGGTTGTGCTTATAGATATGGAATAAACTGGACGAGGATACTACAACGGAACTCTCGGAATCAAAAATCGTTGAAGTAACAACAGACGTGGGAAAGACACATCAATGATTGAAAACAATACAGTTGATGAAGAAATAAAACCAACTATAAGAGATGAGAGTTGAAAAACAGGATAATTATCATGAGAATATACCTATGCACATTAATCAGTAGCTTCGATTTTTCTAATTACATTTTCGTTTTGATACCTTAGTCATAAACAAAAAATGCCTCTTACTATTCCAAATCCAGAACATCCATAAAATTTCGATTTCACATCTACTCATTTTTTGACATTATGAGTTTCTGAGTACAATTTTTAATTTGTGACTGATATAACTAGTTCATACACATTTGCTGCCTGTTAGTCCAGTTGGTAGAATAGAGTTAGCGAGATCAGATCCATTTTTAATGTTAACTTGTCAGTTCAGATATCAATCTTTCATCTAATTATCTGCAAGGATTTCAGATGTCGCCCACATTGAGCTGTATGCATTGATCGTCTGACCTCAAATTTGCTTACAATCGTATTTTTGCCTATTTTAAGATATAAGCATAAATATTCTGCTAATATTTCGTAAAATTGCTTTTAAATTTTCATTCATTGTCACCCGTATAGTTTGTAATGAATGGAACAATTTTCAGATGAATATGACGTGTATGTGGGGTTCTAATTGCGCTAATTCTTAACTCAACTATAGGTTTTTAAATGTTTTAACAAATATGAATCAGCTCTGGGCACTCTGATTTATGAGTAATAAGTATTAATCGGTTTCTGCTATCACACTGGTAAACGGAGCTCCTTGGTGAAATAGAGGCTGATGTAAATTTTCAACCGTAGTTACTGATAAATCGTACGTTTTATAACCAACAGGCATTAAAACTGCACTCGTTTTGGTCACAACACCTTAAAATTTCGCACATTGAGAAGGTTTAAATTACGAAAAGGTTCTACTCGAGGTGAAAATTCCAGAGAAATTTTTACTCTTCAGGAAAGAGATATTCGGATTTCACTTTCCTCTTCCACCTGCAAGGATTTTTATTTCTTTTTTCAACTAATTTATTTGACACGAAAATAAATTGACTTTTTCCTTCGAATCTAGTTGTTGATGAAGGATTTGATATGCTGGTTATTTAAAGCCAACGAGCTGTTTGTACTATTGCCCATCTGCTGTCCTATTGATTTATTAATATCTGAATAATTAATTAATTTATCGCTTAGCTTTATCACATTTATTCATTTGAAATACCACTTATGAAGGTCAAATGATGATTATTTACGAGAATAGTAAAATACCTACAATTTGCTAGCAAAGGGGAGATGCAACGACTGATCTTTACCCATAAACTAAAAATTAGGTTAATACAAATATCTTCATGCGAATGCTGAGTAGCGAGAGCACATTAATTAAAGGCGTTTCTTTGAACATTTAATCTCATTGCAGGGAAGACTGAGAATTCGATCAAATCTGGTACCGTTTATGAGCGCAACCTAATACAAGCGTTCTCATCAGTTAATAAACAAGAACACAGTTAAGAGACTCAATTCAATTTATCGCGAAATGCACCAGTAAAATATAGAAGTTTCATTGATTCTTATTTTACAGTACATTACCTCAACGAGAATAAATCTTAATGATACCTTGTTTTATAACGGAAAAAAGTTAGAATACTCGTAGTATCAAGACCACTAAGGAATGTCATTTGAATCAAAGCATTCATTCAAACATAATTTCTTAGTAGATCCTCCAGACTGGAACTCGAGAGGTCAACGAGTAGTGTAATCCTGCTTATTCCGATGAATTTTGAATATGTTGATATGCTATGCAAAGTTTTTCCTCTCCCTTGCCAGAACAAAATTCTTGTTTTAATTCGAAGATTTACGAGGCAGCCAAATGCAAAGATTAAATGAGTTTTCTCCTAATGAATTAGGCAATCAATATCGATTATTCTTCCCTTTACTTACTATCACACAGTTAATTCCCCGCTCTGTGGGTCATAGCGTTTATGAAAGTCACCCATTTATGCTAACACGGCGCATGAAAATCCTAGTAGTGATATAAGGTTGAAATCAAAAGTAATTTGGTACTATGAATGAGACGGTAAAGAGGGAACCAGGCAATTATCAATAATTATATCCAGTTAGGTATAATAAAAAGTCTTGAGAAAATCTGCAACTGATAGGATATTATTTGTGTGAAACCATGGTGTCCTATGCTGTCATAAAACCCGAGAATCGGAAACCAGATTATGAGCATACACTACCGGCTTCAAAATACTTTTGGAACCGCATAACTCAAACACCGTTCTCTCAGTCGAATTGACGTCGTCATGTGAACTGACTAATTTTGCTCCTGTCATCCATGGAAGATGTCATCTAAACACTGAAGCCCGTGCCGCGTCTTTGAATAGTTTCCTCGTATCCCAAATTTATGTGAAAAGGCGTTCGACCTCAGTATAAGCAAGCTTGTTCACATAAGCCATATCCACGTGATCGCACACGGTCTCCCTCGCATACCACATACCCCCACTTGTCATGCCCTGCCTTGGAGACCAATAAAATTTGTTATTCAGTGATCTCTCTGTCCTCTCAACCCTGTTCTTTTGTGAAGATGTGAGATAGGTGTGCATCTCGAAGACTGATGGCATATGTGTTTCCAAAGTTTTATTTTTATGATCAATAACTTTTGAAACCTATTTCTCTCGACCTCATGGTGGAGCTTAATCTTGTGGTGATCTTAAGTTCCCCGATGAGATATCGTGCATACGCAAGTAGTTTATTTAAATTAGGGGGATACTGATGCTGTAGAGTGTACCAACCTGACCAAAGGAGTTTCAAGCACACTAGAACATTGTGGAAAGTGTGGGCGTGCTACTGATCACCTCTGGAGCAAGCACACATGTGCGTACTGGGACTTACAACCAATCAGCGATAACTTTTATACAGTATTGATTTTAATTAATAGCTAAGCATGTTGGTGATTTCAAAATGTTCGCTTGTGCGCTACCCACCCCCTCTTCATCTTACTCATTCGATTCCTCATCATGGTTTATTCCTACATGAATTTTTGTGTTCCAATATATCTTTGTAACGATTGTTCGCCCATGTTAACTGCTACCTTTAGTCTTATCTTCTACAATCTGATTCTAGTTTATTAGTTCTTACAATTAGGTAAACGTAGCAACATGAGTTTGAACCACTACGATCTAAGTGATATAGATCTACAAGAGTTACCCCATGCGCAGATTATTCCCCCCAATAAACATCCACAAGCACCCTCTCAACTTATCCTTGACTAGAGTTGATTAAGGTAGACACGACTTTGGTTTTTTTTAAGTCATATTCCCATATATTTCTGAATGCTTAGAGTTAGTTCATATTCAAAGCAACTGGTAGTGATTAATCACGCAAAAAATAGTCTGGGTTATTTCATTTATAGCTGTCACATTTTACCTTAATTTTTAGTGTAGCCTTAATCAATGTGTCACTGAGGGGAAATTTTCACCTCTAATCATTTGACTCGTTTCATGTTTGCATAGAGCAGAATGTATCTATTGTTTAAATATTTATATCAAATGGCAGGCTTTAGGATTAGCTCTTTAGTTGACTTCGGGCTTCACAGAGGGGAGGAACATCAAAGTCATAAAAATCGAGAGGGAGAACAGAAGAGAAGAGTGATTCACCGATGTAAAAGAGACAGACACAAAGATGGAGAAAAAAGGTAAGATGAGTTCTGTGGAAGTGGTCGAATATGACATACGGCAGTCGGGTCATGGTAGTTTGAAGTCAATTGCCGGTTTACAGACGTTTTGCCTTGTGAGCATACGTTGCCTGAGGTGCACCACATGGAGTAAGTCTATCGTATACCCCATTACTTCAAGATAAAAAAGATAAAAAGATAAAAAATTGGCTCCTTCATGTTTTTAAGGTACAAACATCTCCAGGTTTATTTTCATATAAGTGCTTTTAAATTTTCCATTTGTAAGTCAGCCGACCTTATCATTCCACAAGTGTGACCTGCTTTCAAATAACTAGAACCACACTCGTATAAAGGAAATACGCTGCTGCTCTATCTTGACTGATCAAGGGTTGGCAGTCATCTGGATTGACTTGTTTATCCTCCAATCCCAAACTACCGGAACACGTTTCGTAAGTCACAAATCATACTGCTGCCTACCGTTGCTCCTACGGTAACCACAAGTTTATTGCTTCTAGTCTACTCTCTCTCGCTCTCTCACACACACCTATCTTACTGTTACTAAAAGACTTTATTGATTGAAACATTTTTCTGCCTCATTTCTATCACTGCAGTGAAGATATCTGTTGACTAACCGCAAGTTCAACCTTCTAGACATAGGTGATCGCATAGCATTTTAGCAACTCAGTGATGCATTGCTTTTCAATAAATATTTAGCTGTCATGAGCAAGCGATGATCAGAAAGTGTTGGCCTTACAAGTAGCCTTGTCCTTAGAATTTCTTTAAAATATCAATACAATGCTTTTAACTGACTCTGTTTCTATTCTTCTATTATATATGATATTACTATAATGTTACATTTTATATTATTATATCCGCCTATGCTTATCCTTCATAACTGTAAATATATGTTCCATCAGAGCCACTACTACACTGAGACTCGATCTCCATTATCCCTTTATCATTGTCACGATCCCCTAGTGTCAATCCCCTAATATCTTATCTTTTATGATCTCCACTAATAACTCTACTTGTCACAACTCATTTCTTTTGTATATCGTAGTATTGATTATTGGTAGAAAATAGAATATTATAGAGGCTGAAATAAGATACCTTGTTGGTAAGCAATTCAACTAAATGTTACTAACGATTTTAAAGCGTCTTAATTGGTTTCCCAATGAAAGTAAAGTCATCTGTTGAGTTTGTAATCATCAAGTGGGTATTTATTATGCGGCTTTACATAGAGTAAGGACATGGCGGAGTCAGAGTGGTGACTCAATTTTGTTCTTGTGATATGCAATACGGATGTGAAGAGAATTAATAGAAGTTATTGTAGTCCACAACGGGAAGTTAAGTGATAATCTAACCACTCCAACTCGCAAGCACTAGTTGTCAAAGAAAGCTCTTTTCTACCTGAGTAATCTGTCTCTAGTTATGTGCTATACTCCTATTAAAATGTGCCACACCTTCCCAATCATAGTTTAGAACATCAAGTATTGTTATCCAAATGTTTAATTTAGTCAAAGCCTATTCTTTTTGGGGTTCTCTGGGTCTCTCTCTCTCTCAATAATTTACAGTTCTTTTCTACCAAATTAGTGGCAAATATAGCGGTGTTTGAGGAGTAAAACTACGTTTAATCATGGGATATTTACCTTGAGTGAACACAGCCTGGCCCAAAGATGTAAAAGAATATGTATAGCCAAAAAAGACCAAGAAAATTGAATAATAGATCAAAGTATCAAATGATTATGGAAAATTCCTGAAAACAAGTCTTGGGACGTAAAAGTTTAGATGCAGTAAGAGCACACACTAATCCGTAAATCAATACAAGAAGTACTTTCAAACTTTAGAATCGATATTGCGAGATAAAATGCAACCAAGGCATAGGACAGGGTGTTCAATGCACAATTATGCATTAATTTCAATAAAGTTTCTCAGTAATACATTAAATTAGTATTGATTCTTATGAGGTAAAGAAAGTAATTGCTCACAGACCACTGCTTCGTTAGTCATTTTCTGCGTTGTGGTAAGCATTACCCATTTATGCACACTTAAAGAAAAGTTCGTTGTTTCTAAATTCGATTTGAACCCGAAACAGAGTCGATTAAATTCAATCTATTGACATACTGTTAATTTTAATTCCTTCTAATAGCCAGAAATTCAAGTTAATTAGACCATTGCCCCTTTATTACACGAAGATTTCCAACTGAACTGAATTGTCTAATTACCATTGCACACAGGACCCACAACCAAAGTGGGTTGGAAGAAAACTGAGCTAATGCCTAGCTGTTCATCTTGACCCCAAATGTAATAGGTCCACCGGAATATTTGAGCATATTTAAGCTCATCTAATTATTTAATTTCTTTCACAACATTTAAGTTAGTCCTTTAACTGTTGGTTACTTTTCTTCTCATAAGCATTTTCAATATGGTCCTCAGAATTTTGTGCTATTTTAACTGCCAATAGCGACTAAATGTGCCTTTTATTTTAATGAATTTATAGCTACTCTTTACTATTTACTTATTTAATTGTTCACTAAAATTAGTTAGCATATATTATGACCTTAATTGCCATCAGTAATAAAGTAGTCAAATAACTGATTTCGATTATAGTGTCTTAAATTTTATTAATTGTAATAAAGTTATTCCTCACTAATGTTGAGGTTATAATTATATCAAAATCTTATTTGTAATTTCAGCCGAAATTATTACACCATAAATAATTTGAGTTCGAGTAGATATTATTTCATTAGCCACCATAGTGAAACAAGTTAATGTCAATTTAAAATGTAATTAACATTCTGCTAATCTAATTATCCATTTTTATTTATTTTCAGGAAACCGAAAATGGGCTGCCTTACAAATTGTTGCTATTTTCTCTTTACTGGCGTGCTTTCTGCAGCATTAATTGGAGTTGGAGTTTACTTCTTCCTTAAAGAGGAATGTTGGCCAAAGAAATATACCGAAGAGTAAATTGAATTTATGCCTTTTATTATGCGATATTTATTGCATAGGAAGTGCATTGTGAGTATATCCGCTGGCGGTCTTGGAAGTTTATTCGTGTGGCTATCTGTCGTAATCTTCTGTGTTGCACAATGCTCCCCAAGTAGAGAGGCTAAGGAGCGTGATGAAGAAAAGGTAATTTATTTAGTGAAAGTTATTATTACATTTAAAATATAATGACTCATTAAAGATAATACAGAGCCATACATTCAGTTGAAAATATGGTTTGAAAAATACCATATAAGATATGCAGTTTTCAAAGAGCATAAAAGATGCATGATGCATTATAGTGGGTTGCTACGCGGATAAGTCTTAACTTATCCACAGTAATCTCTATGGCAAGACCCCCTTGTATGGAAAAGCCCCGAAGTTAGCTGAGCTATCCCAACCATATGGAGTAAACAGACGCAGGTTCTGGAACACGTTTATTTGAGTTCTTCGTGTGCCATGCGTTAATATGAAGCTTGGTCTCTGCACTAGTGACCTCATTTCCCCCAAACGCAATCAACATCATGGGCCTACATTCTAGAATGTTTAAGCAGGCATGGCGTTACTTCGTCGGATCGTGTACTCCTCAAACTAATTCAATCTCTATAACAAAATCACACCTACCAATTATACTTAATATAGTTTTTTTTTAATATTTAAGAGAAATATATCTTGGACTTATATTTTTTATTACAGGCTGAGAGAAGATTAGAACCTCCCCTTAGCAATATCGCACAGCCGAAGGAAAGTGATATGGTAAGAACGTATTTTATAATAGAAAATGGTAAAAGAGGACTCAAGATTTATTGGGAAAATTAAAATTTGTAGAGAAGGTCATGCCTAATTAAGTAATTAATTAAATAATTTAACGGCACTCCATTCATTTTAATATCCAACAATCTGTATGTCGTGGTTATTTGCAGCCAGCACAAGGAATAAATGAAGTCGCTTGGACTAGCGAAAGTCACGATAACTTGGAAGTCAAGGTGAGAATTGTATAGCACATATTAAAAGTGCATGAATTTGGCTAAGAGAAGTTTTAAAAATTTCAAAACCTCATAATTCATTTACATTTTTTAATGTTTTCACATTTTTAGACCATAGAGCCGTATAAAATTAACAAATAATTCTCAAACAAAAGTGCATAATTTAATTTTGTAGACAGCTGCAGTTGTTGTGGCCCCAAAACCTGTTGCTGATATCAAGGTGCTTTCAATTTCCAAAATTATAGTTATTAGTATTAATAAGAATAACTTATTTCAAATTGATCTATATAGTTTAACAAGAAAGTTTATGTACTTAAAATCATTAGATTAAATTGGCTTGAAGTAATTAATATTTTAAACCAGTCGTGTTGCAAATTGGTCTCTGAAATTTTTCCACTTTTAGACTGTTGCCGATATTGCCCCAAGTGTGCAACAACCTCAAGCAGAAACAAAGGTATATTGAGTTTTTTGCTTTGGTGAGAATGTAGAATACACAGAAAGCGTATTGTTTAAGATCAACTTTGAGACTTAGTAGCTTTCGCAATACAACAAGATTTGCACCACATTTCTTTGGAAGAATAACAACATGCAATTCTTATCTATTTCCCCATAATAATTCGGAAGCTTATCAAAAATAATACGTCTTTGATTTTAGCTAGTAGCTCCTGATCTTGTGACGAGGTCTCAACAAACTGAAATTGAAGAGCAGGTAAAAAGGAAATTTGAATTTGGCTTACTAACTACTTTCTAACTTATCGCATTACTTGTGGTCAAATTGCCATATTTTGCGCAACTAAACGAGTACTGGTATTTACTGGCTTGTCTTTTCACTCTTCTTAGCGTAGACTAATATTTGCTAGCTTACATTGGCTTCCACTTACCAGGCTACTCGAATCAATTTCGGCGACATACATTCATGCACACTATTAATTCTATTCTTACCTCGCGAGACTTGGTTGATCAGCGTTTCTTTCATTATTTATTATGTTAGATTGCGGAGAACGTTATCAAACCACCAGTCAATACACCTATTGCCAAAACACCTGAAAAGGTATGACCTCATCTGACTTAACTGAAGATAAAACCACAAACCTTGGCTAGTAATTGTATTAAATTTTTAAATAAGGTGAAAAAGCCCTACAAATTTTTATTTTGGGAGGCCTCTATTCCCATAGGAATACAATGATAGTTCACCTTTTTTCCTCAAAGTAAGTTAGAAGTGAGTCAGAGGTTCAAGACAATTCATTTTCACCCAAACTCCATAATTATCAAATTGTCGGCTTTATAAGTTCCAATTTCATACAGATAATGCGAATGACACTCAGTCTACATACGTTGTACTTTTTAAATGAACGTCTTTCCTTTAAATTAAACTTCCTTGTGAGGTTCATTACCTGATTTTTCGCCAACTTTTTTTTGAAGCACTTGTAATGTATAACAGCCGTAATTGACATATTAACTGAATTACTTTTATAGATCGATTGTCCCTAGAATAATCGATTTACCCCCTTTAAAGTCTTCAAAATAAATGCATTTACCGCGTTTCTCAAAACAACTAAATTTGTACCTTTTACATACAGGACACAGCTCCACCAGTCACTCCGATGTCGCCATAGACAACTTGGAAAATTCTTGACAATTTTTGGTACGCGTGTTTACCATTGCGTTCAAATTTCGTTTAACCTTGTTATTCAATAAAGTTTCTGTGAAAAAAAGTGTCGTTTGATATTTTATCCTAGGCTGGTAATCTAAGCTGCTAATTTCAATCAAAATCAAGTGTGGAGTAGAAATTTGTTTTTATTCAAAATTAGCTCCTGCCAAATCTCAAGCACCGTTAATTCTGCCTGATCGATGACGTTAACTTAAAGTTCATTTTTACAATATTCATCACGGAATCCAGATATTTTAATAGAAAACTTCTCATTTGAAACAAAAATGTTTAAATTTCAGTTTCTCCTCATTCTACTCTGCGTAGTCAATTTGATTAAGACGGCATCAAATTCTATATTTGAAAAGCTCTCTGTTTGTTCGATAACAAAAGTGGCAATTTCTAAATCACTATTTTGAACTTAAAAGAACGAGCTTCATTAAGTTTTACAATAGTCTGAAATAAAGAGCACATTTTAATCCATTCTCGGATTTAAGTATTTATATACCGAAGTAAGTTTGGTGGTGAAGTGACTTTGAACTAGAAAGATTCATATGGGAAAATATGAGTTAAATCCCAACCAGCCCTCTTTATTATCTAAATATTGTACCTGCTTACTATCTCTACGGTTTGGGTAACTACCGACTCATACCCATACCCTAAATATAAATGAAAAAAAGGACAAAAATCGGTCAAATGCCTTATCTTACCCTCTCGTGGATTTTCCTCATAACCTTTATTACCCATGCTCAGTACCAAAATTTCTCACTTTCTTCCATGTTCCTCCTCCTCCTCCTCCTTCTACTCATTCATTCTTTCCACTCTCCAGCATTCCCCATTGTCCAGCCCACGTTTACCCAAACCAACTCCTATTAGCCTTAGGAGGATCATGAGTTCTATAAGTAGACATTCAAGTCCAGTGTTTCAGTTTGGATTGGACCAAACATCTCACTAACATCCAAATGCATTTCTGTGATCCCTTAATTCAATAATTGTCCGGACAATCCTCAAATCAGAAGCATTTATGAAGCGATCTAAAATGTGTGCTATGCTCATAACACAAGCTGATCAAATGACCCTTCCTGAACAATTATCTGCCAGCAGATAATTGGCAGAACTGGTGGCAGATTTGAAACCAAATAATTTCCTTTTAAAACTAGACAGAATCCAAAAAATTGAAAAGTCAGAAATCCCCTCTCAATCAATAAAAAGTCCTGCATCAACATCCCGAAAGTGTACTTCACTAGCTCTACTCTGGTGTTCGTTTGGTAGAAGAAATAATAGGAATGCTATTTTCTGCGGCCCCTTGCTGTAATGTACAAGTACCTAGAAGATATTCTGCATGTCAATTATCAAAGAGCTAGTTAGAGATTAGAAACAAGCTTCACAGAATGGCAAATATCCAGCAAATATTTATCATTATCCCTTTTAAGATGTGGCCAAGGTCACATATTTCACGTGCTGTTCAAAGAAATGATAAAAAATACTAGAAGTGATTTTAAATCTGATCATACTAAGTTGGAGAAATAAACAGTTTGTAATGAAGGTACCTCACGTCTATATTGGATATCCCTATCAACGCAAGCACTCGGAAGCTTTTCTACAGTGTGAAAACTTGAATTCGTCTTAGTTCCATTGGGTGAGGTATAAGTGAACAATCTTTAGAGTTCACCTTGTCATGATCATCTGTCTAGAACTCTGTGTGGCCTCGAGCACTCTTCTATAATTCTCATTCTAATCATCTGTCTCTAACCCCTTTTGCTGGCAAACTCGTCACCCATCATAAACCACGGACGGGTGTAATCTAAAATTCAATGATTGTTCAGCTTCGAACATTATACGACACCTTGCAAGATAGACACCTCAAACGTAGCCGAACCAAGGAACCCCATGCACCATCGAACAGTCTGGAACGTCCGGTCATGCTACTGATTGCGTTTGGAAGTGAGTGCGGGCGTGAGTGTAGAGACCTCTCAATCAACCGATAATTAATAGTCGTAGAATGGTCAGTGTAGCCAAAGCTGTATTTTAATGGCTAAGTTGAACAGTGACCCACAACCACGATAACCATTTAGTAGATCTTAACAAATACGCTAATTTTAAGAATACTAATCAATAATTCGTTAATTAAGTTTTTTCGATGGAAGTTATTTTTATTAAAAACTTCCGGCGACGGTTGTTTCACCATATTCTCGATCCTTGGGTTCATCTTCAATCTCGTTTTCTGAAGCATCGCCAGTAAAGATTGGGCACATGACTGCCCTGGATCTCTGAAATTTCGGGTTTCCATTTATGGGGTAGGTCGTATACCTTCTTTTGCGTCTCGGTAAACACACTAGCTTGAGACGTCTTCAGTTACTTACGTGTGATGGAGTAAGAATGCCTTCCATTGTCTACTCTTCTTTTTCGCATTCTTACCGAAGTACCCATCCTGACCATTGAGATTTGGTGGAAAGCGTGAAAGACAGATTAATAGACGAAGACACAAGTCCTAAAATCAAGCAGGAAAGAACTAGGTGAAATTTCTGGATGCAGTAATTACTTATATACCCCTGAAGAAGGCTGTTACTAACGCTATCGGTTATGGTAGATTTTTCTGCACATAAACTCAGGTCATTTTGAATGAAAATCGATCAGGATTGTGTAAGAGAGTCCTCCGATATGTCCATCAAGACTGAAATCAATGTGAGCCCAAAGAACTTCAGTTCCGATCACATGAGGAGTTCCTGTGGAGAAAGTTGTGCAGCCGTTTGCTTAGCCCTGTTTTCGTTTTGGCCATCAACCTTTGAGACTCCTATCTTGGACTGAGAAATTGGTTTAGAAAGACTGATTTCTTCAGGTTGCTTGCCATCACTTTTCATCCAGCAGTGAAGATTGGTTTGAAGGGCAAACAGAAGTAGGCATAGTTCGAAAGGGATTACACCGACCAAAGCATGTAAGGTAATTGACCTTGGTGGTCGATTTAGTAGTTTTAGGAGGAGCTGGAGTGCAATAAACTTCCTAATGTCTCTCCAAATGGTGTGTTTGATTTGTCTGTTGATCAAGCAGACAGAGTATTTGAGTTGATTAGTGTTTAAGCATGCTAACAGCGGAAACAATCCGTGTTGTGACTACTTTAGGTATGAAAGGTTACGGAGAGTGCATTATATTCATTACTTTTAAGCTACCTCTCATTGATGGATGCAACCCCATGCCATAATTGGCCGTCTAAACAGGAGTTATAGTAGAAAGTACTATTGGAGGTATTAGTACAACGAGAGGAAAGGGTAATTTTACTAAAATATGAGAAATATTGGTGGGAGATGTGTAGTCGATTGCTACACAAATAAGCCTTGACTAAACTTCAGCAATCTCTATGCCAAGATCTTCTTGAATGAAGTCGTACCCGAAGTTGCCTTAAATATATCAAGGAAAGAGAGTTGATGAGTGAACAACGTAATTGTGGTCATTTGTCATTGACATAGAGATTAGCCAACTAGCGACTATTAATTGTTGGTTACACTCACGACAGCACTTGTTCCTACACCGCACCTTCGAGTCTGTCCGAATGCGCATGAGATTTATCGTTCCGCCATGGGGTGTTATGCATTCCTCAGAGGTTTGAAAAATATTACGATACATTTATTTCTGTAAGTAATCACCCAAAGATCTTGCAAGGAATTGCGAAATCCACTTTTAGTTAACAAATAGAGGAATTTTTTGTTTTTAATAAGATAAAATCATCAGAGGTAGTAAGTAATGTGTGATTTTTACATTTTATAAGTAATAGTAGGCTCAAAAATAGCCACAAACACGTAAAGACATTAAAGGTAGGCTTTATTACAACTGATTTCATTTATTGAATAAAATTTCTACTCGATATCTAACCATTATTATGTCCTCAATTTGTCCATTCTGATGATATATTTAAAATTATCGACTTGACCGCCTATCTGAAGAATGTCTGGCTTCAGTTCAAACGTAATTAGACTCTAATATTTTTACTTTCCTTACGAAGTAAAAATGAATACCTCGATGTTTCTAATCGAAATCCATAATATGCTGGCATTTATCTTCATTGCTTTTGAAATAGGAATTGACGTTGAGTGAATACTGCTTCAATAATCTATTTATTCGAACAAAACGGCTTAATAACAACATTCTTTATCTGAAATCATTATTAAATTAAATAAACTATCTTTCAACAATTGGGTTTAGCTTTTTAATATATCAGTTATTCTCGTGATGCACCAAAGCAACATCTACAATTTTCCCCACATAGGATAGCACATTCTACTAATGACAAGAATATCCATTGTGACAAGTTAATAATCCATAACTTACAAAGGGATGGGGATCAATTTATTAGAGCGTAGAATTGGCCTCAAACATATTCAAAATGGTCTTTGAATGAATTTCGCATAGACGTGAATTTAAAAGAATATTGGGCAATTGATATTGAAATTCTATAAATAATTGCAATTGGAAACTGTTGACTAATATAATACCTGTAACAGTTCAGAAATATTAGCAAACTGGCTAATTTAAAATGTTTAAATTTAATGAAATTGGATGAATAGACGGAAAGATAAAAACTGCCCATCAATCAAAACCCATAAGTTGTTATATAAATATTTTTTTAATGTTCCTAAATGATCTTTTCGAATAAATATAATTATAATAAGTTACTCAAAGGTTTCTTCATCAGAGTTTTAAGGGGAATCTTCTTGGTACTTACAACTTTTACAACCAATGCTCAAAGTAAAACCGCATTGCAATCAAGGTGTTACGCAATATTGGAATGATCCTGCGTTGATTTAGAAGCACAATACGTGTTACTATAATATATGGGTATATACTTCTCGTACATAACGTATTATGAAATAGATCCAGTGAATTAATTTGATGAATAATTTGAAGTAATAAAGCAAGAACTCAAGAAAATATGTGTTTATTTGAAGCAAAATTTTCCCGAATATTCTGGTAAATCCAATAAGGGATAATTCGTCAAATTTATAACAATTTAATCTAAAGAAGGTGCATTTAATAAATTTATTTAATTCGATTCACTTCAGACACAAAGAAAAAGTCGCAGAACCATCTATTTTCTCAACTGTAATAAAATATCAGAACTCTTTATTTATATGAATAAACTACTTTGAGGCACTTTGAAAGAGGCGGCTTTTTGAAGTGCTAGCATGAGGTGTGGTTTCTTTTAATTTTAGCTAAATACCGATAAAAATTACTTGATAAACGGTTTATTTTAAATCTTTAGTAACTTAAGATGTCAGAAGCGGCTTGCCGCAGATGTTCTGGGATGTGGTGTTAAGAAGATTTGGCTAGATCCAAATGAAAATTCTACAATTGCCTCGGCCAATTCTCGTAAACTTATTCGCAAGTTATACAGAGATAACTTGATCATTCGCAAGCCTGTTACTGTTCATTCGCGCTTCCGGGCAAGGCGTCAGCTCATCGCACGTCGTCTTGGTCGCCATACTGGTATTGGCAAAAGGAGGGGTACTGCTGATGCTCGTATGCCTCAAAAGGTATTATGGATGCGCAGAATGCGTGTTCTTCGTCGTCTACTGAAGCGATATCGAAGTTCTCGTAACATTGACAAGCATCTGTGAGTGTTCGTGCTGAATCTGCTTTTGTCATTTCTGTTTAACTTATCTGATCTTCTTCATAGGTACCATTGCTTATATCAACAATGTAAAGGAAACATCTTTAAAAACAAGCGCATTCTTATTGACCACATTCATAAGAAGAAGGCCGAACGTGTTCGTGCCAAGCAGTTGAATGATCAGGCTGAAGCTATGCGCCAACGTAAACGTGAGGCCAAGATTCGACGTGAGGAGCGCTTAGTTGAGCGCAGGAAACAGCTGCTTATGGGAGCAGTCGATTCTACTGCTCCTCCCAAACCAGTGGAGAAGCCAGTTGAAGAAGCTCCTAAAGTTGAGGCACCAAAAAAGGTTTTGCCAGTCGTACAGGACTCAAAAGCCAAAAGTTCCAAAGGTCGCAAAGTCGTCAAGGAAGTTCCTGAGACTGAAGAAAAAAAGAGTGCTGATGTTAAGCCAGTGGTCAAGGAGACAGCTCCAGCTCCTTCCAAACCTGCTGTTGCTGAACCAGATAAAAAGGCTGCAGCTCAGAAGCCTGCAAAAACAGCAAAAACTCCGGCCCCGCCACCTAAAATACCGACAACTGCTCCTTCCACATCTGCTGCTGCTGCCCCTAAAGCTAAGCCTGCTAAGAAGAAGTAAACTATAATTGTAATATACAAATACAATATATCGCTGGATCTGATGCTCGTGCGCCTTCTGATACGTGTGTTCCGTGCTCAGTTTTTTTTTTGTTTTTACTGTTTACTAATAATGGAAACTTTGATAGTTTAGTCAACTAGGATTTTTGGCATGTACCATTGTTGTAGTGTTGAAATGTGTTTAATTATTATTGGGTTCGTGTAATGCACCGAAGGCCTTACTTTGAAAATTGTCGCAGTTAGCATTCCATACTGCGTTGTCTATATTTCTGTATAGCTTTGTACATATATCTTCAACTAACTGGCTCTTGCTTTTTCAGCGAAGACTTCATTCTCTAATCTGTATAGTGGTAGTGACGTGTTGATTGAAGGTGGCAATATTTGTCTAAAGTAGGTGGGAGGGTATCTTGAAGTTTCTCATATCAGAATCTCGCTGATTGGAGTGTTCTTGGCTGGCAACATCACTTTGAACATATTCCTATTAGTATCAATGTAAGGACTTTGACCTGACCTGAATTTCGATATAATGTTTACTTCGTAGAGCGTTCAATTTTTGATCGCACTTTCCATCTACCAGAGATTGACCATTGGCTCATCCGGATGATTGTGATGTTTGTAATGGAAGTGATCGGGACTTCGACCGTGTTAAATGCCGTATTTCGTCTCTTAATGTAAGTTAGTAAATATGGGCTCTTTTCTGCTATCGATTCAGCTCGATTTAAATTGGGAAAGAAATTATCTCTGCGCATTTTTCTAATGAAGAGAGCAGGAATTTGACATCATTCATCAACTGGTTGATTGGTCCCTTTAATCAGTTCTACAAAAGTTGGTAAGATTAGGTATAGTGAGCTGGTTAATGTATGTAATTGGGCGCATAATTTGAGAGATTCACCACATTTTAATGATGAAAGAGTGAGTGTTACCTTCGATTTTTAATACTGAATTGAATACTACTTAATCCTAATAGTAGAAAAGTGTTTACATTTTAGTAATTTTTCATCAGGTCAAGTTCCTTTTGTGCTTTTCGCGAACCACGGTGACTATCTATATTAAGAATGGGAAAAATAGGTATCGCTCTTAAACAATCTTGAATAAGGGGTAATATCCCAATGGAAGTAGTTGAATGCCTAACAGAGCTATGTGATGAATTACTGTTGTTCTTGTAGTTAGTGATCTAGTCAGTTTGAATTTTGCAATATCAAATTATACTTCCGCGCCTAAATTGAATGTCTGGATAGAGTTAAGTGCTATCAAGCTTATTAGTAAGTAGAAGAGATCTGCGGTTATTAAAAGATGAAAGTAGCGAATTTTTATATGTGAAACAACCACATATGGCCACTGCCACTAGGGGTTTCACATGATCCAAAGTTTTGTGATCGCATGAATTGTAAATCACATTTGCAGGCTGTAGTTCTAGACTAAGGAGGTTGTAAAGTATACTTATTGAGGGAGCAAGTCAAGATCAGATGAGACATTACAGATTTAGTGAACATGCAATATAGGCAGCGGCTCCCTTTGTACGCTTGGGAATGTTTTCCACGGGAAGAAACGTTGCTTCGGATTTTTGGGGTCTGCTTCTATTTCTGAGTATATCCTCAACCCATATTAATAAAAGTGGTTGACTATTGTTGAAAGAATGCAATCCATTCAACTCAACTTGCTAAGTCCACATTTCGGTTATTTGTAGATTTTCAATTATAAACCTCTCTAGGTTGGATGGAAGTGGATATTAAGATATTAATTTAACAATTAATCAGTTTTTCATGAATGCACACTCTTAGAGCCTGACTAGTATGATAAAATGAATTATGAGACACAGCGAGTTTAGCATGATTGACTGCCACCTCATCTCTATCTGCTCAATGGGAATTAGTACTAAATAGTACGATAAGACCTATTTTATAAGTTGCCTTGAGTACACTGCGAGAGACTTGTTTTGGTCAAAACACTAAAACTAAATAAGAATCTACATACTCTGAATCAAAACCCCATAAAAATAGCATGACAATAATGAAAGTGCTTAAGGTTGGTTGCATAATGAAATGACTTAATTGCATCAAAACAGCGCTTTATATTCAATGAAATGCCAACTTTTTCCGGGTGTGCAACATCAAAAACGTTAGCGTATACAAAGTAATTGAAATATCTCCCGAAGATTCGATATTTAAGAATGCACCAGGTTATGAGCGCATTTGAAAGTTCTAGCTGGTTGTTTGAGGGCGAAGAATGTGATGAGTCATTATCGAAGCTTACCCTCTGATTGATTCCAGGGGCCATCATCTACTGTTAGGCAAACAATGTCAGACAAAACGTTAATGGGCCTTAATAGGGTTCTGAGTGGACTTCAGAAAAATAGCATCTTACCATGCTTTTCTTCACGTTTCCTTTAACATACAAAATGTGATAATTGAAAAATGAATATTTAATTTAATTGTAAGGAGTAATTTCTCGTTCTCTTGTTTACATTGATGCACTTGCATTGAAGAAGCATTTTAATGGAGGTATTTTTCGAAGACAGTTGCTTTTACTCTAAATATAGGTTGTTATAAATTGTTGAAAAATACCTTTTCATGGGGTCATAGAGAGGTAGTTGTAAAGTGGAGTAGGCTCAAAATCTAAAACTAAAAATGCAATTCTGTAAATCTTATTTAGTTAACACATATATTATCTTTTGGGGTTAATATTACCTCAAAGATTAATCTTAATATTAAATTTGTATTTTTGGCTTCGATCATATATCACCAATAACCTTCTATGACCGTCTTTTTATGGAAATGCAAGTTGAAACGGATTCAGTTTTTTCTAAAGTTTACGTTAATAAAGCAAGTCTTCCGAATTAGTCGTGCCATTTGAGGCTCGAGTTATTTACGCAGTCATCCTATTTGATGATATAAGCATTACAATCAATAAATTTCTGCTCAGCTGAACTACAATCGTGGCATAGGACCGAAGCTTTTAATGCTGCTGAATGGAATGTCCAAAGTACTAGGCTGTTTCCCAAAAGCCGGAAGTGGATAAGTTACAATACCCAATGCCATTTAATGCCAGTCCAAATGCGCCCAAAGTTGGACTTTGAAAGAGAGCCTGGATACGACTGTGCTTCTTGAGGTCTGTTTATCATTTTTTTAATCGGTTTGACCATAATGTACCTCAGCACTGAATTGAGGCATATAATGACTCCAACGTTTAACAATTTGTTCAAAAAGAAGAGAGATTCGAATAGTTAGATGATGATACTTTAAGCCTTTGACACCCTTGGGACCTTACGGTCCTCTATTTAAAAAAAAAATAATTCGGACGTTAAAGGATTCATGCGTATTAACTAATATTAGATTCGTCGCAACACTTCTTACAAACTCAGTGGTTCATTCGCATCAGATCAATTCTGCTAGCTATTTGTTTGAAAAAATACCCAGTCATCTGCGTGAAAAGCACTTATTCAAACATTGTCTAAATTCAAACAATCAGCGAGCACCAAATAACCACAGCAATAACAAAAACTGGTTTTCGTAAGGTAACAGCGTCACAATCTGTTGTAGCTTAAATTTTGGCCCGATAAAACTATTTGGCTATTTTTATTTGAGGAAAAAATGTGGCTAAAACCTATGCTGCTATTTTAAGTGTCAACACTGCAATAAATTAGGCGGAAACACCTTTCAACACTTAGGTTGGGTGGTACTTTGATTTAGTGCTTACTGGTGAATATTTAAACCCCAAAGGAGGGACAACCCACCTCAACAATGGGTCATCTAAAATTAGTCTTCCTTGTCGTGCTTGCTCTGTCTCTGGACGTTCTCGGCGCTCCCACGGCAACTAAGAGCGGGCGTGTCGAAGTGAAATGCATTTCTGACTATCGCCAACACTGCAGAGGTAAACCGAGTGGACTAACGTAAGTTGATTCATTGCAGTTCATTTTTTTCTTACAAATTGTGCCTTTTAAATTGTGGTTCATCCCTAAATATTAATATATGCAGAAAAAAATAAAAGCATAAATTATATTGAGGCCTTTGTTTTACCGACTGCATTTCATAGCAAAATTAGTTGGTTAAATATCGTGACGCTTATCTCATTTCTATTTAAATAAATAATTGCTGTAATATTCGTTATTTTTTATATTTTAAACTACAGTTTTAACGATGGATGTCGGGAGTGCAAATGTGAGAAGGGGGCCGTTTTGTGTCGAAAAGGCGACTGTACTTCATTCGCCAAATCAGAAGACGATGTCTTTGACTACTGTGACTCTATCAATCAAAAGGTGGGTTCGCTGTGTGGATAACTTAGCAATAATATTATAAAGTTCAATAGCAATCTAGAGGTCCTATGGCACCAACCAAGAACCAAACTATTTGTCGATTAAAATGGTAATATTGCTAAGCCTTGTATAAGATGCAGAGAGTAAGTGTTGCAATTAGTGATGAAATTTCGACTCTTTCCTTTACTTACCTCATTTACGCGGGATAAAATTGGCCAACAGAAGATAAGGTATAAAATGGGGGGGGGGAGGGGGGGGGAGAAACGGTATTATAGCAGTCATAATATGTTCCATTTCCCGGTTTACTGTTTGTTTTTCCGTCTTTCACTTAATGTATACAGTTCATATCTGTATGGTACGTTGTTTCAAAAGTTTTCCCTTCATAAGTCAAATCATAGATTCGTGTATTTATTCATATGCACGATTTTAATGAAACTTTATTAGTTAAGTAACATTCTGTCTCTTCAAGGCAAGGCTATCCTAATCATTTTTTTTGTAAAACTTTAATTTGATACGAGACTTTATTTCCAAAGTTCATCAAGAAAAGCGATAATAACAGTTGACTTGTTGATCACACTTGTTTCGCAAATTCTTACTTAAGATAGCATTAGAGACCTGCCTCTCAAATTATAACAGGGTATTGCTGACTAATTTTAGATTCTTTTTAAGTAGTGTGTGCAATAATTCGGCAAATATAAGAGTTGAAATCCTGAAATAGTACTTGATTTCTAGCAAATTTCTTTTCCTCCGGCTACAAAATTGTTAATTTGAAGAAAATGTGGTTATGAATTATTGACACTGAGAATGGGAAAAAAAGTTGCTTAATTACTTCGAATTTGATTGACCAATAGAACTCAACGAACCCATAAACAAGTAAAGGAGGACTTGATTTATGAAATTTTTGTGCTTTATATTTCTCAAGGCGCCATATTTTCTTTGCTGTGACTAGGAGCTGTAGTCTGTTTGATCACATGTACCCTCTAAATGCGCAGAGTCCTAATAAGGTAGATGTTGGTCACGCGTGCTACCTACCGCCTCTAGTTACACTTCTCTCTCTCCTTTCATCTTATTAACTCATGCCTTCTTTGTTACCAACAGAATGCTCAGCGGTTGGAGAAAAAGATTAAAGAAGCGTCGAAACCGGTGCCACAACCCCACACAGCAACCAAAATAGACATCGATGCAGCTAAAGCAGGGGAATTAACGGAGTCTGAAAGGGCAGAAGCGGCTGCTAGAATCCAGAAGCATTTTGAGAACTTCCTTTCAGGGGTAATAACTGAAACTGAGACTCCACCTTATGAGGAAAATCTCGAAGACCCTTCAATAACTGTTAAAAGGAGACAAGAGAACATCTCACCCAGCCCAATCTTGCAATCAAGCTTTAGTGAAAATGAGAAAGAGCCTGAGCCTTCTACCCTGAAAATTCAGAATATTGAAACATTCAAAGACGAAAGCGATCGAAAAGATAGAAATCTTCACAGAACTCCTTCAAGAAGGCGATTTGGAGCCCCATCAAGGAACCGATTCTATGAATATTCTAACTGGCCCGGAATTCTTCGAACACACGGAAGCCCGAACTATCGCAAAAATCGGTGGTCAGACTATGATATTTCTGAGCCAGAAAGTCGATTTTCACGACAACCATATGGCGGAAAAAGACACCCAGGTCTTGTTGGAGCCTCTAATTCCTACTGGTACAATCCTGCTGAGAGATTCTTTCAACAAGATGCTGAAGATTATAGGAGAAATATCTACTCAACGCCTAATCGACATTCTAATGATTTCAATGAAAATTATCGAAACCTGCCATATGGATATCCTAACACTCAGAAGGAGAACTCTGATTCGCGTGATCAAACCGTAAATGGCAATGTGGCAAGACAACCGAAGTACGATTACATTGAAAGACCTCAAAGAAGAGGACCAAATGAAGCGAGATATAGAGAGATTGCAAAAGAAATCACATCCTTCACCGTCTTGAATAGAATGGCATATAATCTCTTGGCCAGTACGAATTTCTCTACTCCCAATCAGAATACTCGTAATTCTACCGAATTCAAGTTTACAATGGCCATTCTAGATGGTACTTTGGAGTACCTCGAATCCGAACTTAAGGAAGTTGAAGAAATGAGTGATTATGATACTTTCAAATTATATAAGTCAATGCCTGATAGACTTTCTCAACTTACAGATATGACAAAAAAAGCACGATCTCTGATAAGCGATTCTGTTGAACCATCCGAGTATATCAAGAATCAACAACTTGAAGGAATCTTTGTGATGATGGATGCTGTTGTTAAGGAAATCGAAAAGATGACCGAAATTCTCAATATAGATCATGATGACGATGACGTTTCCAGAATGGAAAGACTTATGCTTCTTGATGAGTACTCAAGAGATTATGGGGAGTGTGGGAATAGGTGGACACTTGCTGATGAAATCGCTTTCCTTAAGAAGAAATTGGACCAGTGCATGAAGCTTTGTTCTCAGTGTTCTTAAATTGCAGTGCGGTTTGGGTTTCGGTTGAGGTAATTTATTAAACAAATATATCCTTTTCAAATACCAATGGTATTTTTCTTAATTGAACTGGTTGAAATGCTGACGTAATGATAGCATAAAGTTTGAATATTGCAACAAGATCAAAAATAAAATTATTGGAATAAAGTAAATGTGAAGAATTTTTTTCCTATATGCGTAGAATTATTGGAGCTTATTCCTTATTTACTTGAATAAACTTGTAATTTAACTTCTATCCAACTTAGTGCCGTTAATAAAGCAAAGATGATGGTGGTGACAGTGCCTCATTCTCCCAATTTCGTTGTATTTTGGATTAAGGTGGAGTAAATATATTTGTGGAAATACGGACCAGTCGGAAGAGTTTTTTGTCAGCAAAATAAACACACTAAAGTGCCGGTCCCATAGACACTGGGAAAAGTTCAAAATGGTGTTCTGCTCAGAAAAGGAACATATTGGCAGATTTCAGCAGGTTTAGCATTCCCACTTAGTGAAGTTAAGTTTTAAATATTGAAATTCTCTCTTCAATAGATGAACATGGAGATAGGAAAGACTGCTCAAATTGACGATTACGAAAAGGTAAAGACCTTATAAGGGATTACCTTGTCAATGGCGTATTGGTCGTATGACAAATGGGATAAGAACGTCTTTCTCCTAGTTTTAAGTGTAAAATTATGGAAGCATAGCTATTCCATATATTTAACCATACCGCGGTAGGATATACAAGCCCACGAGTATCTGGTTGCGCACTCCATTGTCAAATTTTAATCAATATGCTTAAACAAGGTTAATGTAACAATATATGGCATGAAATTGGAATATAATTTGCCATTTATTAAGTGCCATTGTAAATAGCCTTCACCTGGCTGTTACTTTCTTTCAGCACTTCGGGCAAGTTCCATTAACATTTTTATAAGACTGCTTCCACTACGTGTGCTTGCCCGTATTCGCATTTTAAACAGGCGCTTTTCAAAGTAAGGTGCATCAGAATGCAAAAAAAGTATCAAGACAAAAATAAATCGAGGACAAAATGTCAAAGTTTTATTCTCAAAATTCGCTTCATGTCTTTTTTTACAAAAATTAGTTCCCTATGTCGTGATCCAGCATGCCAAAGCATCGAGTGCTGCCTTAGTTATGAATTTCACTCTCACCAAATGAACACCAAGTCACCAAAAATGGACAAATAATTCATTGAATAGACGGCATCCAAGACTAGCTAACAGTGCGTTCTTTCCAACTAAAGTCCTGGGTCAATAAACTGTGATGAAAAAGTAAGTTCCTGTGACTAAGTGCTAAGACATAAACTAACTTGCACGAACATGGTCTATCTCCATTCTCTCTTCTTCTTCTTATGAAATTCGAATTTCGTTCACTGCCTAAAGGAAGCAGATAGCCTTTGTAGTAGATTGCGATCTTTGGGAAAAAAAGCATTTTGCAATTCACTGAATCAAACATCAACGTTGATTTCTCCAGCTGGAAAAATTGACAACTGAAAGTTCAGTAGTAAGAGTTAGTAATCCTTCAATTATTGATTAGGACGTCAATGAATAAAACTCGTAACTACACCGTTGTTGCTTTGTCACGGGATTATCGATACCCAGAGGTTGTGCTCAAGCTATCCACTATCCATATCACTACGCGGGATCATAATATAAGAGTGGTTCGAACATTAACTTTTATCAACTCAGCTGTAGTTTGATCCCCAAACGTCAATAAATATGAAGCCAACCTGTGCTTATATATCAATACTTAATTTAGTTAATGAAAGTCTGTAGGCATCGACTTCTAAGTAGACCTTTACTAGGGCAAACCATACAGGTAACATGAGTACATATGAAAGAGCACAAATTTCTATAAAAAGTGTGAGAGATGGAAATGAGAACCATGGAACACAAAGGTCACAAGTGGTGAGAGCAGGCGATCATTTGCTCCATGTCTACCTAGTTTCACCTCAAGCGATAGCGATCGATGGTCATTGGACACGCAGAACTCAGAGCTTCTTAGTTGATCTGCTCTACGTGTAGGTGTGTGCTTCCTTTTAGTCTAGTAAGGTTTCGAGCCTACTTCTAAGAGACATGTAACCCATAACACTTTATCTCAGATCTCTCTCTCTCGCAGGCTCGGTGTTAAGTGTTACCTAGCAGTACTTAGTGGGCAGGTACACCATTGAGGTAGAACTTGGCTTCCCACCATTGCAGCATCATAAAAGAGCCTTATTTTACAAAACCACGAAATGGCGCAATAAAGTAATGAGTTTTTACCTTACTACTAGTTATTTTACAGAAATTCATGAATCAGTCAAATCAAATTCTATTAGCTTACATTATGCATTAAGAGAAAAAAGTGTTGCGAATTATTAACTGCAATGGAAAGATGTCACGTAGTAGCTCCAAATTTTTACCGACTTTCCAAGACCATAAACATAAATCTCACTACCTTCTCTTCCAGCGACTTCACCCATTGGACTTACATCAAAAACGCGAATAGGCAAATGAGTAATCCCCTTCGTTGGTAGGCTATTAAAACCGATTTTTTTAATCAACTTTATTCGAAATACACGCCAATGCGAGTGACTACAACCTTTCGTCAGTGAAAGCCTCTGTAAAAGGTCTCCCCCCCCCCTCCCCAACAAACGAACTAATTTTCTCAGGTAACACTAAGGTTTAAAGAAGAAAGAGGCATCGAAAATGGCGCAGGCTTAAAAGAAACCTTCATTTCAAAATTACAATCGGTATATTTTACTCTCCTATTCCTTCGGTAAAAGTAGAACTGGCTGCCAATGCTGTGTTGCAGAACTATAAGCAACCCAAAGCGTTTGAATAATCGGAAAAGAAAGCAATCAAATCTCTCTGGCTGACCGACCACCCATAGCGTCAATGTCCGACACACAAATACAACAGCTAAATGGAAGAACATTCATGATGAGATCAGTAATGTCTTACACCCTTTTGATGCAAGTCTTAATAAAGCGAGTCACTTAGTGATCGACATTATTCCAAAAGCAATGATTTGAATCAAATTAATCAGAAAGGCATTGACTAAAATGTAAAAAAACCAGCCCCTATTTGAACTGAAATCTCGACATTGTTCAATTTCTGGTATATATTCTACAAGATACTAGCTGGAAGACATCGTATTTAACTACCCAATCAGATCTTTAGAACCGAGCTACAAAGGGACTAAAATGTACTCAAGGTAATGAAGATTTCACATGGCTTCTAAATTCGTAACATTGAAGTTCGGGAAGATGAGTTCTAACAGAATATCTCCATGTCCGAATCACTGAATCATTTTAGCCGGCCAGTAACCAGACTAGTCATCCATAACGCCCAATTTCGATCTTAAAAGAAATCAGTAATTGTTAGATCCTCACGAAAACAACTCGGTTTTATGCAGCACTACTTGGTAGTGGCTAATAACATTTATGACCAATTCAAACTCTGTTGAAGCGAGACGTTTTCTGGCGTTCTTCTTGGATGGAATATTAGTGCCCTATACCCTCACCGAGTAGAAACACCTATTCAGTAGCTCTTATCTTGATAAGATTTAACCAACTTAGTTGGCCGCGCCATTAGCGACGGTGAGTATCACGCAGTAAAATTCATATAAATAACCGAGAATTCAAAAAAGAACGCTGAAGCAATTTTCACTTGTAAGAAATCATTAGTATTCCAATAACAAAGATTTGAGAAAAACAAACCAATAAAGATTGGATGGCAGCAGTAATAAAGGAGGGAGGTAATGTTTTTCAGACACCCACGAGAGAAAGGAGTTGTTAGGTGATGTGTGGTAATAGTGAGATTTGAGCAGTAGTTAATTGCGAATGGATGCCAGTGTTCTTGCACATAGAAATGAAATTTCAAAACAGGGCGAGGAGAGGAGAACGCAGGAAATAGTAAAGAAGGCGTTGTATCCTTTCGTGCTTGAGGAAGGTGGTGGAATGAAAGGGAAAGGGGTAGAGATGTAGAGGAAGAGAGTTGAAGGTGGAAAAGTGGTAAAAGAGGCTTATTGAGCCTTCTGTTGCGCAACTGCCTCATTCATATTTTGAGCCAATTTCCTTCTAGCCAACTCTTCATCAGCACTGTGGTAGGAACGCATTGAATCTATTATCGATTTTGAGGTACCAAAGTATACATCATTCAAAGTTGACCTCATCTGATTCTCGTGGGACTAAAATAATAGCAACAAAATTTTAAGATTCCAATCTAATTAATTGCTAGTGGAAATCAAATAAAATAGAATAAGAAAAAAATACAATTAACTAGACGAGAAACTTTAAATGGGATAATGGGGCATTTTACCTCAACTAAGGTACCGATATTAACAATATGCTGCTTTCGATCAGGAAGGGGGAATTCACGATCCAAAACCCGACTAAGATGACCACTAAGCGTAGAAGCTCCGCAATCAGAAGTGTTAGTCTCAATCCACATAATCACTGTGCTCGTCAGTTTGTAGTGAGCGGATTTGGCAGTTGAGTGTTCCTATAGAAGAAAAATAGGTGATTAGGAAGAAATTCCAAATGAAATTTATCCAGTAAAACAAGGAGCGCAAAACGTACAAGAACTTCAACCACATGTACTGACTCCCAACATCCACTGGCCGAGGCTGCATTTCCCGACTTCTTAATGAGTATAGCCATAGCGAAACCCTGATCTAAGTCCCAACAGTATGTAGAGGAGATTCCGCCCTCAAAATACCTAAATTGGGAAAAATATGGCGGATTATATGTAACTTAGAGGCAGAGTAGGAAAAAGGGATCAAAATGTACATTTGGCGATATTGATCAAATGCATTGTTGGCGTCGATTTCAAGAGCTCGGAGTCGTTCAGATGGAACCACCCCGTCTTCAAGAGGAGGATCATAAACGTTCGTCCAAGGGGATCTGAATGAGTCACCATCTCGGTTGAAATCTGAGAGCAGATAATCACGGCCAGCTTTTGCATCATGTTTTATTTTCATTGGCTGGTCGACAGTGCTGAGAACAGCATCTGAGATTTGAGGACAAATGTCGAGGACACATTGGAGAACATGTTCAAACTTTTGCGGAGGCATACGCCTGAGTAGATCCAATGCGGAATTCAACTGATCACTTTGCTATAAAAGGATGGTTTGTGTAAATAAATACTTAGCATTATAATTAAAACGTCATTCCAAAGCACGAAAGAGACAGGCTCGCAAAAAGGCAAATACATACGTAGCTTCCAATAATATGAACTGAAAAAGCGATTCGGGACGATTCAAGTAAAATACAGGCTATTGAAGCTAAAGGATGGCGAATTTATGTATTACCAAGATTATCCTTCACATACGGTGTAATGGAAACAATGGAAACCTTTACTTCACAATCAGATAACTCCCAGCGCTACCTTGAATACGTCGGCGTAAAAATTAATATAAAAAGATTTTAGTTAAAATATCTATCTACATTAGAAGAGACATACTTAATGTCATTAAGGAAATCATAATTTTGTGAGAGTTCAATACATATGAAAAATAGAAACCACGATAAAAATTATTATAAAAAAACAAAAAACCACTCACTGAACCCATAGTTAAGCTTCCGCAAACTACTCGAAACTGGCGGGAGTCTAATTCAATTTGTGATAGGCTACTTAAATGCGAATATTGTTGCTGCGAGTTTATCATTTATATAGGCAATTCTTAAAACAGCCTTTAATATGAAATATCTTAAAAGAGTTTCAGTTATTTTGCATGTTAATACTGATTTAGGAAAAATTATTAATATTTTCCGCAAGATATATAATTGATATACTTTATTTACACATAAATATTTATCTTTTAATTGTATTGTTAATTGATTTAATCAAAATAAGATTTATTGGCAATTAAAATTTAATCTATTTTGACGGATCCTAATATAAGTTATTTTCTAATTATTTTTAAAGATCGAAATTATGCAATACCATTTTAAAATTATTTTTTGCATCCTGATATTGTGTTTTAGTAGAACGGATAAGTCCTTTACAAAGGTCTTTTTCAAATCAGATTCCGTTTTCTGTCGTATTTTGCGCCTTTAAAGTATTTTTTTCTATTTTTAATCATGAAGACGAGCTCTTTCTCTTTCAAAATATTAAACGGGTGGTGTCGTTTTTTGTCCCTTCGTCCAGTATTATCATACTTCATGCATTCATCAATCCTTACTATTTGAACTTATGCAACTCCACCCCTTTCGAAACACTATTAACGAAATCAATTACACATTAATTAGCTTTCTTCTACGAGGTTACACATATTTAACTGCATTAAGTCTATTTTTCTATTATTTATTACAAATCTCTGGGACTTCATTGTCGTGCGGTGACCTTATGTTCCACGTTAAGATTTACTGAATGTCCTCAAGTGTTTCATTCTAATTACCTTGATGAGCCAATTAAGGCCACGCTATATAAGAGCTACTGGAATCATTCCATCTTCATACCCTAATTCTTCTAGATGAAACTATTAAAAACTGCTTTCATAAACACATTCACGTGTACACTTGTCATCTGTCTGCAAGTACGATACTCTATCCTTCCCACATCCAACTTTTTTCAGGCGTTCCATGCTCCAAAGTATTTATTTATTTATTTACCCAACAAAGACAACTATCTGATATGGCATAGAACTTGAGGAAACAATAAATTCCTCAACATCTCAACCTGAGCAATGGTCAAACTTGTGGTTTATAACACAAACGTAACGAGCTCGTTTGGGCGAAAAGTCAGTAATTTTATGTTATTGCTTTGGCGTAATATTCGTATACAAGTTGATTTTCGTTTCATTAACAAGTGGTCCCAATGCAATTATTCTTCCTACTTTAGGAATGTATATGTAGAAGTAGCCTTGACGATCAACAGTTTCTAAATACTGTAAATACGGTAAACATTGTCAATGTTACTTTAAGTATTTAAGCTGAGATATATTCAAAACATCAACTTTCATGCCGCCAGGATGGTATAAAAGGCTTGGTAACTCAACGGCGCAAACACCGGATGAGTTTGTTCAAAATTCGAATATTGTGATCCTATTTGATCGATTTGCCATATTTAAATCACCGTAATCATTACAAGTTGTTAAAAAATTAGCGTATGGTTGTTGATTATTTGTTCACTGTTCTATAGCGAAGTGAAATCAATTGGACTATTTTGGCTTAATTGAGCGTAATTGTATATATTTCTTAAAAATTAAAACGCAACTGGAAATTCTGCCAGGAAGTCTTTGTCTTGTGATTGGTTATAAATATTTTGTGAGCTGATGCCAATGCCTTTGTAGACATATTTGTTCTTGTAAAGTATTTCTAGAATTAATTAAATGGAAGCTCCGTAAAATTTTTTTCAACTAATGAGCATTTCGGGAGGAAATTTGATGTCTTAACCTGTCCTTAAAATAAATCGGATATAAACCTTGGCCATCCAAATTGTAGGTCACCTCTTTGATTGAAATTGTGAAAAAAATAGTACAAGATTTAAAGAATTGTGTACAAATAATTGTAAATACCCGATTTCAACACAGTTGATGAACATCTGGAAATTTTAACCCAAAGGACAGTACAATACGCATAATAGAATTGATACTTTACCACTCTCATTACCAGCTAAACTTGTAACCGATCAATCCATTATAGCCCAATCGAAATGTTATCAATTACTCCCCTGTAATAATTATAATAATGAGATCATTGTTGAGTTAGAAGTCTGTCACTTTCTTCTTCCTTGTCTATTCGAAGGGACCAAGTGGATAGTTGAAATATCAGCAATTATTTATCAAGCCCAGTTCTCACTTACGTTTTGTGGGTAATTTATTGAAAACAGATTCAAGGTCCTTTCCATAAAACTTAGTACGAAAGAACTTCAGCATATCTTGAATTAATCAATGCTCCCATCTTGGTCTTCAAAATGACAAACTTTAGAATATATTATTTTCTCATCTCCAAGTCGAATTCAATAAATTTGAAATCATGTGTTAAGAAAAAGCACTCACTTCTGAGTCCCTAATATCTGACTGAAGAAACATACTGAATCATTGGCCAAGCAAACTTTTGCTTACTTTAATATGAAGGTTGGAGAGGAAGTCAGGACTGTGATTGAAAGTACAAATTAGGAGATAACACATTTGATAAGAATCATATCCTATCTTAAATCTAGGCCACGAAGTTTATGAGCCAAAACAATGGAAAACCAAAATCTATAGACATCCTTATTGTACCTCATTTGAATAAACACTTTTCAGTCTTTCAACACTGGAGCTGAAAATTTAGCCGCATGTAGGGGGGAGGGGAAGGTATAATTATCCCATGTTTTACGATCAGTAGCTCCCTTTCTCAGGTCATCGAGCCCAACGTGCTTTACATGCCGAAGTTAGTTAGTGGGAAAAATTAAGAGCAGAACCCAATATGGTGAATTCCAATACTTAGTATATGTAAAGCAGGTGTTCAATAAGAGTCATGTAACCACAACATATGAGTGAAAGTTGAACAGCAAGTCCCGCATAGGAGTGGTGTCAAGATTACCGCCATAGTGACTCTCACTTATTGACTGACAATTATAGACATGACTTATTATCAGTAAACCACGATATGATTTCACAATTTAAGCCAAAATAAAAAATTTGCACGTATTCATTGTGGGAAGGCAAACTGTGATTTCAAAACATTTTACTTAACTTTTTAATTCGGACTGTGCAATACTTAATAGGTAATTCGGGTTTGAGAATTCAAAGTTCGAGATTTATTACTTGGCTTATGAGCAGAATTCTAATGCTCAGTCGGTAAGGCTTACTGAGCGGTTGTTTAATTGCGTTTGTCGGTAGTGGCAGAGAAGTTAATTTTTTTCCTCAAAATCGATATAGCAGAATGTTCGTACGTGTTTGCAAACAGTTTAAATGATCTTAACATAGCCCAAGCTGAGGTTGGAAAAGTGCTGATCTTTTTATTTTCAAATATTAATGACAATTTTTAGCAGCACAGATTTTTAAATTAATGACTTAAATATTACGACTTAGAACACCATTCGTACCCTCTATCTTACAGTGTTTTGCTAATCTTGAGTCTCGAAAATGGAATATTGGCGGTTAATTCACTAAGACCTGGAGACAAAAATTAGTAGCCAGAGCAACAAAAAAATTATTTTCTCATGTTGTTTGAATGCATATTCGTTTTTTCTGCTTGATTTGGAGTAAGATAGAAAATAGGGATCAAATATTTCCTTTGAAATATTCATGATGGAACCAATGAGTGTCTGTAGGCAATTGCATAAACTTTTTGAAAAAGGTCAGTTTATTCAGTGATAAAATGTATTCGATCGTGGCAGCGAAATCTTCTCATTTGTTCCTTTATGTGAAAATTAAGAGATACAAGATAATACAGCAGGGTTTGTGCTATGGAGAGTGCCGAGAAAGCATAAGTAGTAGTAGTAGTAGTAGTAGTATAATTTTGGAGTTAAATTAAAATTGAGAAAGGGAGAAAATGCAGTATTCTTTGTTAATTTAGGATTCAATTAGCACAAGCGATGCGCGATAAAGTGTGTGTTTTAAGATTATTGCAGAAAAAGAGCAGCCATAGCCGTAGATAGTTGATGTTGAGTTTGAATATTTTATCGAGGTCGTGATCAAGAGGTGAGCGGGGAGTGGGGGAGTTTGGGGAGGGAGGGGGAAGGGGAGTGGTTCACTTCTACAACCATCCTGCATTTTGCGGTTGAACTGATCCAGAGGTCGACCATTGTTCTTGATCCTGATAATTCGAAGTTGCTGGAAAACAGAAAAATACACTAGTCAAAATTTTTTTAAATATATCTATTGGTCTACTAAGTAAATATTTGATGATGTAACAAATAAAAAGTTTTTTTGGGGAGGGGAGGGGAGAATCTTTGAAAATCTCGTATATGAAAAGCAAAATGTTCAATAGATATCCAGTTCTAATGATACGCCACAGTTCTTTAGAATTTCACCCTTTGAAGTATTTATTAGAAATTGTTTCGAATGCCTGTTTTCGGCGTATGAATACATTCATTTTTATTACATTCGTGATCGTGTATTTCCAGTTCTATTTTGAGTAACCAGAGAAACAGTACAAGTGGATTAATAAGGTAGGGGTGTCACCGATAGCCAAACCCATTTGTTGGCCTACCTTTGATGGACCGCGACCAAAGTAGGAATGATTTCCTCTCGTCCAGTTGATCAAAAGACAGTGTCAGATGTACGAGTTGAACAAGGATATAGATTTCAAGTTAGGGGAGGAAGATAAGTTCGATTGTAGTAGAGACCCCTTTGTCCAAAAAATTTTAAATCCCTAAGGATTTTTTGATCAATTGGCTCTTGCATAGATTTTAAGACGAGTGGATGTACATTGTAGTAGTTGTTCGCTTTCATAAACGAGATTTACCTACATTCGCATTTTCATAAGCTTGCATTTCGATTCAGTTGAAATTCTTTTGATTGTAAAAAAAAAACAATCAGAATCCCTAATTATCGTGATTGAAAGACTAGAGGGTGACTGTACTGATCTATTAGCCGGCATAAGCTTGTGGGATTCTGTTTGCCTACTGTGTCTCGTTTGCTAGTCCAAACAGACGCACTTAACTAAAGATAGTATGAATAAACCACTTTATGGTGCATTATCTTCGGGGTCTTCTAAGAACTTTGCCAATTGTTTACAAGTGAAGAGGGTAAATTCAAACAGTCAAATTAATAAAGTTTGTCGGTAATAGTCAACTCCACCATTTAAGCATTACTGTTAGTCTAATAGGTACAGAAACTTACATGAAAAATAATTTTGTTGAACGGGAGGACGGTAAGTGGCTATGTTGGTTGGTATGGACTGTCTTGGAGAAGGATTAGTCCATCCATTTGTGGTATTGCTCTGATACAAGCTCTGCTGATGAATCATCTCATTCTCCCTAATATGCCTTTGCGGATGATGCCTCACGTAACTCGTTTTTTGAGTTCCATAGTACTGGGTCATAAGTCCTGGATCATCCGCGCTCGAACGCTCAATGCTATTCCTGCTCCCGTAGTAATTCATCTGTTGATTCAATGCACTCCAGTTATTCGGTCGGGCTAATCTAGGCGCAGAATCATAGTAGACACGAGTTGGACTAGTGTTTCTCCACGTCTGATTAGTTGCGACCGGTGTTGCAATATACGTCCGATTTGCACTGATTTCAGAAAGAGGTTGAGCCTTTTGGATGTAGACAGTGTGACCTGTTCCCGGAGAGTAGGTATTAGAGTAATTAGTTCGGTTCATTTCACTATAGTTTGCCGTGTGAGTAGCTTGGTAGGTACGGCCCATCGTGGAGCCTGCTGAAGTCGGATAGTCGTTATAATAGCTTCGAGTCTATAATAAAGAGTACCACAACCAATAAGTAAATGCGAATATATTAAAACTTTTAAATGCTTTAAGTTAACCAATATTTCTGGCGAAAGGTGATCAGCACTTG
The DNA here is from genome assembly GCA_000469805.3 of Hymenolepis microstoma. Taxonomy (NCBI): domain Eukaryota; kingdom Metazoa; phylum Platyhelminthes; class Cestoda; order Cyclophyllidea; family Hymenolepididae; genus Hymenolepis; species Hymenolepis microstoma. The sequence continues at coordinate 26,814,435 of LR215989.1, forward strand.
AGAGAAGGGAATAAAGAATAAAGAAGAGTACCGATTGCTGGAAATAAATTGAAGCAACCAATTGACTTGAAAGAGGGTACGTAGCCTGGACGCAAAGCGGGTATAACAAGATCAGGTTTTTTGCTGGCTTTTCATTGCACGGCATGGGGTAGCACACGCGCATCAAAAGCTAACGGACGCACGCGAGGAAAATTTGTTTTTGAAGGAGGGCAGTGTGAACTTTTTGGTTTCGAATGCTGATGAGAATTGGCTTTGAACTAATGTTGACCCCCTTTCTCCCCCTCTCCCCCTCCCCCCCCCCCCCCCTCCAAACGAGGATACTTATGAAAATTAATTGTTGAATCTGCATTTAAAATGCTTATACCAATAAATTCTAGTGGTTAATATGCTTAATCAAGCTTAAATATAATTATGATATCATTACAGAGTGTTAATTTGTAGACTTTTCAATTGTAGAATTCAAATTCAATTTTTTTAAATATCTAAATTAATATAATGTATTTTGTACTTCTTCGTGTTTTAGTAACACTACGATGAAAGGAGAGAAGGATTTTTCTTGAAAGCTTTCTCGCAAAATTAAAAAAAATGCTTCAAATTTCTTTTTCCTAGTGGAAATTCGTTGATGCCTTGACTTCCAAAGATGTACCCAAATTTGAACTAAAGCAAATGTGTTTGTTTTAAGCAATAACAACATCGAATAAATTGCAAAATGTCTATGTAAGCTACATCAATTCGTTTCAAAGCTTATTATTTTTTCCCAGAATTGGGTGGAAAATATTTTAGACCAATTAGGTGTTTTGAGGACTATGTATTAAATTTTCAATTTTTGTGATCGATACCAATTCCTTAGTCATTTACCCATAAGTTAATAAGATTTTAATGTTTCTTTTTGGCCTCTTTCCTGTTTTCGTAATATTCCCATCAAAGGCAGGGTATACGTGTGTCCGCAGCACCCAGAAGGTCAAAGAAAGACATTATTTATGGAGGTGCAAATTCTTGGCTGAAACAAACGGGCACTCTATGCACAATCGCAGGAGGAAATGTTTTCATAAGAAATTGAAAATCTGTTAAGTAATTAAAATTATGCAAATTTCAACTAAAAATATCGCTGAGAAGGCGGGGGAAGCAGTGAAGGCAATCATTAAAGAAGGCTGATATTGTTATTATAATGTGAGAATTGAAATTGAAATTAAGGGTGATTGAGAAGCCAATAAGAATCTAATATTAATTAGTTGACTATTAAATAAAGAGCGAAGAAGGTAATGAAGGGTGAAATTGTGCTCTGGACATATAAAACACTGGTTCTTTTAAAAATTATATTTTTACAAGAATTTGAGCTGTTTTAATAATTCACAGATTCTGAGAATCGGAAAAAAAACTATTTAAATCTCCAGTAAATAAGAAAGCCTTTAAAATGAACAATTTCAAAGAATTAAAACTTTTTTCAAAATGTATTAATGGAAGCTTCGATTTTTCTTCCACGTCATAGCCATGTACGTTTATAATTGGCTTGGTTTATTGCTTTTCAAACCGGAAGTGCCTTTTCTTTTGGGTGGATTGGTCGGAGAGGGAGAGGGGAGGGTGTTATGGGGCAATCTTCTCCAATAAAGGATAGTGGTCACTTTTGCTGGCCAATTGAGATTCATCAATCATCATTCCTCTGGGAAAATCTTTTCAATCATATCTTTCCTCTCCAAATCTTATCAGATAGGTAAGCCTAAATTTCGGACAAACGCACCACGGTAACTCATGCAAAATAAATATGCAGATTTAAATATGCATTTTGGGATGAATAAGTGGATGGATTCATGATCATTAAATCGAAATACTTATTTTAACTGTTTTTGTATCCAACAAGGTTTTTATATTATTATTGTTCATGAAAAAGCAATTATGAAAAGCGCATAACTCCATCAATAATAAGATAATGGGAGTTGTTTGATGAAGAGAAAATAAGCTATTAGCGCCCTAAATTTATTGCGTTTGGTGACCTAAATTGCGCCAATATACGGTAGAGCAAAGTATTGTTCAGTTATTGAATAAATGAGGATGTACTTTCCTTATTCACCTCAGCCGATGGTAAAAGTACTACTCAGTAATACAAGATTCCCACATAAAATGATCCTCTCAATAACACCCACCTAGTGAACACTTGTGAACTCTGCCATGTCCAAAATAGCTTTTCCGATAAATGCCTTGAGGAGTGACAAATGCAAACAGGTGGAATACATAATTACTCAATCTTAGCAACGAATCAGCAGGCTCGAATATCAAGTAAATGCGGTAAATTAGTAATCCCGGTATCACATCAGAGTAATTAAACATTGGAAAATTTGTACGCTACAGAGTAAAGTATATCTCCCATGAGAAAAGTGAAAATTCAAACCTTCCAGAGTTCAGGTAAAATGAATCACTTGGTAAGCAATTTTGTTATTTCATCATTTGGTAGAAAATAAAAATGTAACGTAAATAACTTCAAAAATAATATGGAAATAATGATTAGTAAAATGATTATTTTTTCTTATATTGCTTATCAATATGGTCGTTTTTATTTGTCTCTGAATAAGTCAAACAGTATTCTCTACTTGAGGAATTGCGCAATTTCCTAACCAGTACTAAAATCGATAATGCCACCTTCAAATAAATGTAAAAAGTCGTTACTAACCCCAGCTCAGTAATACAGCCCACAATTGCGTAAACATTAATGCTTCAATTCTTTACATGTTATTTTGCAAAAATTCCTCTGCTTTTTTCCCACTGCTTAATGAATCTCCATGAATGTAGAAATCCAGAATATATTGCGGCCGTTTGGTAATATCTCTTAAACTACTTTTAAAACCACGAACCTGTTATATGGGTCATATCGTTACTTTAAACTTTAGTTGAATTTTTATTTTAAGGACATATCATCCGCCGTGAATAATTTTAATTCCTTATTTAACTTAACCAATAGAGAGTTCGTGAACACTAGAACCGCCTTCCAGCACTCTGTCAACTGAGCTACCACAATGATCCATGCTTATAAATGAATAAAAAGATATTGAAGAGGTCTCAACTCGGAATGATTTATTTTAAGTTTTAAAAGAAAATTATACTATGGCACCAGACAAAACCTGACTTTAACTAATTGAATATATTACTCAGTTTTGATGGAGCTTAAAAGAAAAATAATGCCAATAAGAAAAAACCTACATTTATCATATTTAAGCTGAAATTCCTCTTCTTCAATACATGGAAACAGGTTACTTATATTTTGTAAGTAGCAATTAAATTATTTCTACTGATGATGATCATTACTTGCTTTTTAATCAGAACAAGAACAAGATGCAGCTTGAACAACATCGAAACTTGTACTTTGTTCTACGTTTTTATTCCATTCGCAAATGTTATAGACCAGAATTATGGAAGATATGTGAAAATCTCACGATTTTCAGGACTACGAATTTCCATATTAAAAATTCAAAAGGTCAAAACATGATAAATATTTAAAATTTATATAACGAAAGCGATTTTAAATGACTTTAAATAAAAAGGAGTAAAGTAATTTCGTTTTTCTTCTATAGAATTGAACTTTATTGAAGATTACAACAAAGAGTGACGAGGATAAAAAATTTGAATAATTTCAATCTTCAGTAATTAGATTAAAATATTGTGCACTCACCGGCAAAAAGACATCAGCCGGCCGGGAAGGTGACATTTTAGGAGCCATCACAGGCTGAGAACTCATTGCATTGAGATGTTCATCTAGAAGTCTGAAGGAGCGAGTGCGAGTGACTTTATCATTGTAACTGGAACTATTTGACCTTGCCCTCGACCATGTACTACTAGTTTTCTGAACCGGAGTTTGGTTCATTGTAGGCCCAGGTGATGGAAGTGATGTTCGCAGGAGATTTGGAGCCCTCTGTGCAAGTATCTCCTTGTCAATACCCTGTCTAAATGGTAAATAATCACTCACAATAAGATAACTAGGAGCGAAATTGAGACTAAAAACACCATCGGAATGGAATTCCGTTATGGATACCTTAGCAGTCTTAATCCTTCAAACTATGCCAGTGAACATCAGCCGTATGAACTTTTTCGTTCCAACCAAATTATTGCTTAACACATTCAATTGCTTGAGGAATGTGAGTTCCTTTAATAGGTAATATATTGGCTGAACTTTCTATGCCATAAATTTTATCAGGAATCAAATCTTTCATAGCATTCTAATGGCATCGGGAAATCTTCTAAGTAATACAAGCATTAGCACTAATATTGATAAAATTTAAATATTTGTGGGACACGTCATGGCATGAGCGCACAGCGTGGCTTGAAGGTGCGGCCGCTCAACTTCGCGTGCGGATTGAGTGCTAGAGGACACAACCAATAGCCAATCAAAAGCCCTCGCTTCTTTTACTTAATCCGCCATGTTGAATGACTAGCTTTCTCCCTTGTTACACTCCACGCCATGCATGTCTAGAATAAACGCGTGCCTTGGATACGTCTCTTTCTTTTATAGCTTTGCAGTGGCTTAGCTAGTTCTGGGAGTATTATCAACTAGGAGAATCTGCCATAGAGGTTTCTGAGTACAGTCAAGCTTAGTTAGGTAGCTAATTCCTCTACAAGTTGTAATCAATTTTTGTCTATTAAATACACGGCTTCGATCTAACATTATAAATGTTTGCATGAACTTTAAACAAAGTAACAAACTAAACTTACTTGACCACCATAAAGTCGAGTTCATTTCCAGCTCGAAGGATCTCCGCTTTGACTTGAGAATGGTACATGCTTTGAACTGCTGTGTCACAAATGCTGACGACGATGTCACCTACTTCTAGTCCAGCTCTTGCAGCAATACTGTGCAGTGTGACCTAGAGCAAAGTTGGAGAAAACGACTTCAAATTAATTAACTCATTTTCCGCCTGGCCAAGCTAATTGTAGTAAGCTATAGCAATGATTGGAGGAGTCAAAATAAGATATGATACAAGACGTCAATTTTAAATTAATAACACTACCAAGTTTGTCTTTTTTCCATGAAAATTTATAGTATAAACAAGTGGGTGAACACTGAGTGAGGCTGGCTCGCTCGTTATATGAGTATCTTGTTCTTTGAATTTTGATAGCAATGTAAGCACTTAATTCTTGCATATAACTGCGATTTAAGGTTAGGAATCAAGATGTTTACCGGACAAGTGCGAATCCATCCATAATGTTAATGCAAATGCTAGTTATAAATTTTCAAGTGCATTTAAGTTGCCTCTCTGGTAGGAAAAACAGCAAGTCGTCGTTTTCTGGATCTTAACTTATTTTGAAAAAAATAAAATTTCAATATAATGTGGATTATTAAAAGAGTAATGGAAAATAAAATGCAAGACGGAATTTTATGATATCCCGAGTACGAAACAAATCAGACTGTTGTCATTACACATTAATTTAATTTAAACTGATTTTACAAGAGTGAGCGTCTCTTATGTCAATGTTAAACTATAGGGAAAAGATTCAGAAATTTGAATTTGTTAATTATGTCTTGTTTATTGAATTAAAAAGCTTCATTTGTCTTTACAGAGTTTTAAATGCATCAAAAAATCATATTTGCAAACACCCCTTGATCAATTTTATAAGCGATTAATCTCATGTAACATCTGAGTAATAACGAAATTCCTAGGCGGGCTATGAGTTGGGTTAGTGCACTGTTGTAAATAGTATTCCTTTAACTGTTATTTCTACCATTACCAACAGTACTGCAAAAAGTGTAGAATTTTCTATTGTGGGCAGAAATCGACGTCGAATAGAAGAAAGTTCAAATAGCGATGGGATCAAAAAGATGCGTATGACAAGGTCTCAATTCTTTTGACTTTTAAACTCAAATTGTGCAATATTCATCAAATGAACAGCTCACTCCTCAAAATTCTGATACCATACTTCGTTCCCTGAATTGCAGCCAGTGCACGTCTGCGATGTTCAGTGCTTATTGACGAGCATTATTTAATCAAGGAGAGTCGATCATCATACTTAGACTTAATTATTTTCCTCTTCCAATATTTACAAAGGCAAATAATTCTATATGATATGCTGTGCTTTAAACTTTTATCGAGGCAAAGATGCGATGTCTAATAAATTTCAAGGAATCAGTGCTTTGAAAGCACTGTCACTCAACAAAGTATGTTGACCTTTATTTGTTATTTGTTTGAATTTTCGCCTTTACATTATTATTAATTACATTCGATTTATCTTCTATCTTTTTCCCCAAGTTAGATAGATTCCTATAGTGCATTGAACTTTCATTCTACTGTAATAAAAATTGACGCATTGTTTTGTAAGGTTCAATCATTCTATCCACCTTAATTATACTATAATTGTTATTGATTATAGTTACGTTAAATATATATATATATATATACATATATATATACACGTAATTTAACCAATCGGCTAATTTCGACGACTCCGTGGGACACGTCATCGCATGAGCGCACAGCGTGACTTAAGGGTGAAGCCGTTCAACTTCGCGTACTGATTGAGTGCGAGGACACACAGGCAATGGCCAATCCAAAGCCTCCGCTTGTTTTACTTAATCCGCCATGTTGAATGACTAAGCTTCCTCTCTTGTTACACTCCACTCCACGCCATGCATGTTTAGAGTGAACGCTTACTCTGGATACGTCTGTTTCTTATTAGCTTTGCAATAGCTTAGCTACTTCAGTGGGACATACTAACTAGGAGGAATTGCCACTGAGGTTTCTGAGTACAGTCAGATTTAGTTAGGTAGCTAATGCGCTACAACTCAAGTTTCATACTTTTGCAAAGTTGCCAAATTGACTCAATTTATTCTTTTCGGAAAAGGCGAACGAAAACTGTAGTCTGACAGAGTAGGGTTTATTTATCTTAATATGTATGGCCTGATATCAGTCTATAACGAAGCACCGAAATATTCCTTAAGAAATCGATAACTTAATGGGGTCAAGTTCAAATTTATCTATATTTTTTTTTGTTTATGACGATAAAAAGCCATAGTTTTATTAAGTTACGCTAAATGAACTTTTCATTCATAGGCTGGTAAATGAAATCTGTGGAGAGAATGATGCTAACATGACTGAACCAAGGAAAATCAGATACCAACGAACAGTCTGGAACGTGCAGCCGTGCTACTGATTGCGATCGTGAGTACAGAGACTTCTTAGTCAGCCAAAAATTAATAGTCGCTGCATTGTCGGCTTAGCTTTGATTGTAATTTAATGACTAATCTCTGTATCAGTGACAATCAACTGCAATGAGCTCTTTTCAAACATGCACTCTCTTTCTTCGATATTGTTGGGGTAGCTTCGGGAACAATTTCATGCAAGAGGATCTTGGCATAGAGATTGGTCAAAGTTTATTCGTGTATCATCCGTCACAAGTCTAAGTTGCTAAAAGACATGAAGTCAAATTAAATGCTATTAAAATATTAACAAAAATAATTCCTTTCACCATTTGACTTGGGAAATATTTTCAGCAGACTAAGTCGATATATTGATTTTCTTATAAAAAATTGAGGTGGGGCAATAATTTTATTGGTATATCAGTTTGCTGTCATCTAAAAGTGTTTATATCACCCCCCCCCCCCCCACCCCCTCTTCAATGTCACTGAGGTCCTACGGATTTTGGACTTTAAAAAGTGCACAAATATTTCGGTTTCTTGAAAGGATTAAATAGGTTAGTGACCTCATTCTCTAAAATCCGCAAAATACATACTGGAAAGTGCACAAAAATAAATTTTTTTAGAGAGGCAGTAAGAGGGTTGGGTAACGAACCGATTTCCAACTTTTAACGCACAGATCGATTTTGACGGATTACTAATGTTATGTTTTACTCTCCCTTGCGTCCAAAACTCATCTGCACGTCAATTATTAACTTTTACTCGCCTCTGTCGTGCGATGCTTCAATTACTTTGGCACTCCGGTTTATAGTTGCTTTGTTCTAAATATCTTCTATGTCAAATTCTTCATTCGCACCCCTATGTTTCTTTTATTTCCACGGTGTGCCACGACATACAACTATTCTCCTCCCTTGGAGAAGCTAGCTGTTTACTCTCATCCATAAGGCAGACTCATCGATTCGTAAAGGTAAATTATTATAACATAACAGAAATAGATTCCTTCAAGTGTACTAACCCTAACTCCTAAAATTGAAGCATAAATCAGATGAACTATTCTCTATTGGTTACGGTTTCAAAAAATCAGATCTTGAATGAAAACAATTTTATTAAGTCCTTTACATCTTCTCAAGAAGAGAAGATCAAATAAAATTTGTCCATTTAAAAAAATTAATTTCCAAAATTGACCGAAAAGCACTATTCGTGTATTATATGATGCCTCTGTTCTGTTGTTACTACTTCATTATTCTCACAAACACAGAAGTAGCCATTTTAACAACATTATTTAAAAAAATAACATAAAATAATTGTTCAAACTTTGCGCATAATTAACTCATACTTCTGCAAGTTTTTTTTTGCAACCACCAATCTCTCGAGGGGTCAATTAGCCGGGCATGTAAATAGAGCAAAGTGCGGAAAAGTGCCATAGAGGAGGGCGTGTAGTTTAATCGAATCTGCCTTAAATTAGGCTAATCAATCAATTTCACCCAAAATGCTTACGGATACCCTTTGAGGGCAGTTTTGGGGTTATTTAAAGTCCAACCAAGCTTCGACTTGGGTTAAAAGCAAGCAAAATTAGTGGCATTAGAAATTTGGACTTCTTCTATGAGAAAGTACGAAGAAGCTGAAATATGATTTTGAATGGCACAGCTGTTGAGTTATATCAACAAACAATAAGTTCCATTAATTAAGTTTCCCAATTTGCACAACTTCCTGTTGTGACAAGCTAGAAATGTATTCCTGTTTGCTAGACGTTAATATCCCTCCTTTCTTAAACAAAGTCACTTAAGTTATCTAAAATTATCTTTTTCATTAAAAAATCTTGGCACTACTTCGAAGAAAATGTCAACTTTATCCCTAGTGGGTTTAATCTTATAGACTTCAAAATCACAACCCAAACACGATTTCGATCACGTAAAATGCAATAATCAATAACATTCCCATTTTCGAATATTAATATCAATTATAATCATTAATAATAATAGTATTATACGTGGTTATCTTGTTTAAGATCTATTGGTTATTTTATACAAAGTTGGGAGGCTCCCAATTTTAAACCAAATATCATAATAAAAAGTAATTGAAATACCATTTTTTAAATGGAATGGATCAAATTAAGCGTCATATAAAATCGTTTTGAAAAATATTTTTATTTAAAAATAAGTTATGATTTATAGAAATATCATATTTTGAGTAGATGGAATAGTGTATCTATTTTTTCCGCACTCCTAATTAATCATTATTCTACTGAAATACATAAAATAAATAAGTGATATTATGAAGGTGCTTGAAATTCATAGTTCGACTCACCCGACTAATGAACGGCGGACATCCATAATCGGCACCTCCAAACACAGCAAAACCCCAGGGTGCTTCAGGTCCTGGTCGTCTTAATCGAATCATCATCGGTGGCCTGGAGGTTTGAGCAATCACGTCCGGTCCGATGTACTGAGATGGGCTGACCTCAGGTGAAGCCTTTATTGTTTGTTTAGCGTTACCAAAAGGTGTTCCGAAAGTCATTGGCGTCGTTAATGGAGTGAGGCCCTTACTGATGACAAATTTCTTTGGTTGTGGAGGAGGAACACTAGGTCTATCTAGGGGTTGAGGCCGTTCAAAGGTAGTTCCGTCGGGCTGACTTTGTACCGGACTGAACTCGATTTGTTGTTTGCTGACCGGTTTAATAACATTGTCAGTAGCCCCTTCGAAAGGTTTTGGCATAGTGTTCGAATAAACCGCGGCGCTATTAACCGAAGAAACACCTTTAGGAGCCTGATCAGAATGTGCAGACGGAGACTTGTTTACATTGTTTGGTTTTCCCGCGAAAGCGCTAGATACTCCAGGTTTCGGTCTACCGTGAGTCTCCTGAATATTCAAATTTGCGAAAATTGCAATCTGTTCTTTTACGGAGCGTGGAACCTCCTCTACAACTTCTCCGTTTGAACCCGGTTGAGGTGGTGCCTCAACTGCAATTGGAGTTAAAACATTTGATGCCTTCTCCATTTTCACAGTATCTGAAGTGGTTTTTTCCTTTTCTCCTTCTACTACTTTCTTCTCAGAATGAGAGGAATTACTAGGCTGTTCATGGTTTACCTCCTTCCCCTCTGTTTTGGGTTGATTTTCCGCATTAGATGTTTCGACAGTATATTCGATAACCAGTTCATCCTCACTGGTGTTGCCATTCTCTTCGTTAGTCTCCTTGGGTTTTTCATCTTTTTTAGCGTCTCCTTTGGCTTCCTCAGTTTGCTTGTCATTCTTGCTGTCTTTGGTTCCTTCATCAGTTTTGGACGATTTAGAGTCTACTTCATGGGTTTCACTAACCTTTTCCTCTTCATCAGAGCTCGAGGAAGAGGTGCTGGAAGATTCTGTTTCTGAAGAGGGCATGAATGGATACACGTTCCGTCGAAGTCTATGTGAAGGAAACGAGGCTTGCCAGCTTCTAGCACCCACAACTGGTGAGGCATTCTGGTTGGATGGGTTGTGGACAGGCACCGAGGGTGCCTATTGGTTAGCTTAAGAGGGCGCGTGATCATCCAGCTTAGCGGGAGACTGTCTAGAAATATGATAACCGTTTTAAGGGAAACACTTTCATTTCAAATTAAAAATGGCAACATGCAAATACAACACAAAACTATTTATATACTCGGGGAAGAGCGTTGATATTTGCATTTGATGGTAGTAGGGTGTACAATAAATTCATTCGTGTTTCAGAGTTTAAATAGATTGTCCTTGAAAATGCGTTTATTCCTTGTAGGTGCAAATAATTTAAATATTTTTCATTCTTTTGTGCTTATTTTTTATTTTCTCGCAGAAATAAACGGAAATTGAGATAATTCATGAGAGATCTAGTTAAATAGGCGATAAGTGGTCAAATATTTGTCGAAAATGAAAGGCAAAATGTACGCGCTTTCTCCTTTGTCAGATCTACTAACTACTTATCTGCCATCTTATTCATTTGCATGGGAGAAAATACCGAGATATGATAGAAAAAGATAGAACAAGTTAAAGTGACTGACCGAATTTCTTTCAGAAATATTCTCATACATGCTTGAATGTTAACAGGATACAACAGCCCTTTCTAAAACACGACTCCAACAATTGAGTTATAAATGAGCCCGAGAAAAAAAGAAGTAAGCGAAATCGTAGATTAGAAGAGAATGCAACATGCTTCAGCGATGAACTATTGGAAACAGGGACCAAGTTTTAAAGCATACCAAGAGCGGTTGACTAACTTGCGTCCTTTCTTCATCAAATGAGCTGTCAAATTGGATTGGATTCCGCATGCACTTTCGATGAAATGCTCTTTTGCCATAAACAAGGTAAAAAAGAAAAGTTTTGAAAAAGAAATGGCACAGTGTTTCGATGACTTCAAAGTAGCAAAAGGTTAGTAAATTCATTTAATTCAATTAAAAAGCTCTAGATTATCTACTAGGAGTCTTATTTCGTTTCCTTTTATCACTGTCTCCGCTTTCCTCATCATTATCTCGTAGGGAGCATTTGAAAGTGTGAATTACTTCACCTTGCCATTAAAGAAGTAACTTTGAAGTGTACAGGGGTTAGAGCATACGAATGAGTGTGTTCATTAACATTTTTCTAAAAAATTTTCCCAATTCTTCATTTACTCCATCGTAAAATTCGGAAAATTGGGCTGATTGTATTCATTATTGGCATCCCAAAACATTACTCATCAAGGCAAACTTCTAGAAACAAGCTTAATCTGTCGTGCTATCGCACTTTCATGACGGCTTATATCATCTAGAAGTACTCACTTTGTTCTCTGGCAGATGTTAAATATTGGTGCTTCAAATCAACTCTTACTAAACCCTATCCCCTACTCCCAATTGTTTATCTAATTAATAAGATCGATTTAAGAATTTATTTGAAGGCTTGACAGACTTTTTGAACATATCAAATATATCCGACGAACAGGAGTTTAGGTTTCCCCTTTGGAGAGTAACTTCCACAACCGCCACCAAGTCTTGCTGATACACGGTCACGCTCTGCTCTTGACAGCTTGGCAATCTGAACAAAATTTGGCATGTATCCAAAGTTGATTTGGCCTTCAAAAGGTAACCGGATCATAGCGACAGTAATTTACCACCATGGGAGGTCTATATATTGACTTATTTTACAAAATTAAAAGCAATTTGAAATGTTTTCCCAAAAATTGCATAAAATTAAACAAGATGCGGTAAGAGTTCAGGTTTGTGAATCGAGATTAGACCAATGAATGGAACAATTTTCACTCATATGTACTTGCTTAATATGTTTTTCAAATAGATTTGCATCACTTCTCTACCATTTTGTCCTAAGCGCATCTTGCAGTTTACTCTAAACAGTAAATGAAGGAGGCCACCATTTAAGAAATTAAGCGCTTAACGGACGACCACACAAGCCAAAGTTGAATGAATATATTTGCAGATGTGTTCATTGAGCCCCTGTCACTCAAACCCAATCGATAACAATTAGCACCTGTGATTAATACCATCTAGATTGGCAGCGATGACTATATCCACATTGCATCTTCCCGGAAGAACGTAGTTGAAGGAGCACGCTTTTCAGGTCTATCAGAGATAATTTTTGAAATATATTAACTTCAATGATCTTAGTTGAAATTAAATTAACATATGTAGACTTTTATAAACTAAGTTCAATTAGCGCATTTTGTCCCTCTGTGTTCAAAGTGGACATGCTTATCAATTAGTGACTTTTACTCACATGAGCCTTGTGTTTAATTAGGCGACTTCATTCCCATTTCTTTTAAGGTGGTACCTTAATGTAACAGAATCGAGGTTGCTGTACATGGTGTTCGGAATAAATTTTATAAAATTATATTTTTCAAGGGCGTTTGCGCACACTAAACTTCCTTTAGAAGTTTTGGATCCTTCTTGCGTGATGAGGCTCAGAATTCTAAAACGTTCGACTTCAAAATTCATTTATATCTCTTCTCTTACGTCTTGGAGTGGACTTGAATTTTAAATAATATCCTGAAAATTTATGTTTTATTTCATTTTTGTTAATCAATTGTACTTGAGAAGTGGGCCTTAAATTTAAAAGCAAAACATTAAAAATTCAATTGACAAAAATAAAATATTTATAATTAAATGGAAATTTGGACCGCACTTGTGGGATCTCGGACAATTACCTTTTTTCCTACAATCGTCCTCTTACTCGAATTTTATAGCGCCGCACTTCTGCTAATTTAATGAAGCCTACAGATTTTTTATTGGAAATTCATTTCACAAGCCTTATAATAAATGGTATTTCAAGATATGGGAATTACTGCATAATTCGACAAATAGAATTGGCATACAATATCCGTTTTTATTCTAATGAAACCACCCCTACATGCTCACTTATTTAAACTAATGTTACTTTTGTAGCTAAATTGTGAAAGGTTTTCGAAAATTGCACTTAAGGAAACGTACTGTACTCCATACTTTGTCTAAACTGACAAATTTGAATGGATTAATTCGCTACTCAAATATCACTTAGGGGGCATTTATTTAAGTTTTGCTAAAGTGATATAACAGAGAGCAATTTTTTTATATTCCTTAAGGGAATCGAAAGAGAATGTAACTTTGCTATACTAGGGTGCGTGTGGCTACCTCTTCTTCACATTTAATGATCAGTCCACAGGTATTTATATACCGGCAGAACGAATTGTAGAATTGAAGAAAGGGTAATAAATATGTAGAAAAAAAACATGGGACAATACGCGCGCACCATGACAATTGGGACCTGATGCGCAGGCCATGACATGATAAGCTAAGTTTAATTGATTGTTTTGCAGCCTTTGTCCGCTTCATAATCAGCCAATAAAACGTCAACGGAGTGCAAAGTGCTAGTTCTAATGGGTGCATTCAATGTTTATGGAAGTTTGCTTGTAATTCAAAATAAATATTGTCCACTAAATTTACCACAAATGGTTGGTAATTGTTTCATCACTGACAATTTCGCACAACATTAATGGCCCTTCCAAATTACTGATGTCGGATTTCATTCGATGAATACAAATATTCAAAAAAGATTACTTCTTTCCCTTTTTAAAGAACCCTTTTTGTTTTGTTTTAACTTCTCCTCTTCAGCTTATCTTTTACAGTGCAAACCATTTTTGCCTTGACCGCACTCTATTTGATTAATGATTAATCAAGACCTAATTGTGACATAGAGGTGGAGATGGGCCTGCAACACACATACGATGTGAAGATAAAAGATCTCCTGTGTTCTGTATCGTACTGAAAGTGATATTTGGTGCTTGCGCGGGGTCACGCAATATTCCGCATTTACTGCTTTTGAATAAAAATATAATAGTATTAATTCATCCTTCTGTGTTCACTCGGGACCTCTTTTATTTTGGTCACCCTCTATTATGATTGAAAGTCAAAGTATTTTTCAGTTTCCTTTACCCAACAAAGGTTTACTGGATGTTTTTAAGGCGATATTCGTTCAATTACCAATACTGAGGTTCGGCAGTAAACCACAGGTACATCAAACGGCAGAAATTCTGTCGGGAAGAGGGAAGAGAATTGGATGTGAAAAGCAACTAGCAATGCGTCTGGATCCCGAGTGAAAAATTGGACAGTGATGTATAAGTCAAGCCGTGCTGCAATAAGATGACTATTTTGAATCCATTAATTAGCTGTCAGGATCTAGGTGTCGAATGAATAAAAAAGTTGATTTTCGCATTTACTAAGTCTCAGCAAAGGGACTTAAACGGTTTGTAGAGGTTGAACTGGCAAGCCGTACTAATTTAATGATATCATCTCTTCTTGTTCATCGACAGATGCATTTCTAAGTAAAACAGCAGTACAAAACCTCCAAAATATTCGCTACTCTCGTGAGTGGGTGGAGGCACGAAATGCTGGCTACTGACAGACATTTTCGCTGAATTTTCTCCATAGTCACCAGTATGGACACAATACTTTAACTATCCTACTTTTATTTTGACAGACTCAGAATTCACAAGTACTATTTTTACTTCCTTAGGTGGTTTTAAATCTTCCATTAGACAACTTTTCTTTTCCCACAGAAATCTCCTTTATCACTCCTCCATTCCTTAACTTTTAAATAACAAGCAGATGATAATTTATTCTTATTAGAAAAGGTTTTTCCAACGCCCATCCTGACTTGAAGCTTAGCTTGATGGAGACTCTCTGACAAGAAACTGCAACTCTGGCATTCTCACATTTTAGTCAGACTTAACACCAATGCGGTAAGTCACGCCCGCTGAGTGTGTATCGATGATTAACGAGGCCATGGTTTCTTCGGACTCGCAGACAATGCCTTAACTACTGCAACGCTGATACACTCCTCCACCCTCATACTCATTCTTCCTTTAATTCTCCTCTTAATCCGGCCACCTTTAAACCCAAATTGCTAGGAGACAGGTATTTACTTTTTTCTCGCCAAACGCAAACACACCTTGTTGTTGTTGTTGTTGTGAAACCATTGAGATATACAACTTCACACTGTGCATTAATAGTAAAAACAGGATACACTACCGACATAAATATACAAATAAACAGACACTTTCTTAGACTGGAGTAAAAGAATCATACTCAGAGAGGAAGGAAAGGCTCAAAGGTGTCAAGATGCAACTTCAAGGCGCAATTGTTCCAGGTGTCGCTCGATGACCGCTTCCAACTGAGCTGAATGTTCACGTTCATTAGCCAAGAATTGGACTGCCAACTGTTCAACGTCATCGTCGTCCCACAGTGCTAAACCGTAGAAGCTGTCTCCGCGCGTTCTCTCACCTTCTTTTGGACTTCTGGATCCATTTTCCTAAAGAATTATTAAACGGTATGATTTTAGAATATCTAGATGTGAAAGGCATTATTCAATGTTGACAGAAACTAAATGCCTTATTATGCATTTCATTTAATCTCCAGTGAATTGGACTGGGAATGATTTGAATCCATTTGTTTTAAATAACAGAACTAAGGCTATGTTGATGATGTCAACAACGATTCAAATCCCCACTTGTTGCTCGTCAAATTAAAGCAAACCAAATTGCAGTGTTTTTAAATAACTCGCTTCTCATTCTATGACAGCGTATGTAATGAGTACTTACGTTAAATGCGTCGACTATTTCAAAAAAAACTCTTTTTCCACCTTCGAAGCTTGAATATCAGTTGATAATTGGTGTGTATTCTTAAACTAGTAATAGTAAGATGACGCGATATATCATCCAGAAAATCGAAAGCAAATGAAATAGAATAGGGAGAGGAAAATGCACTTCTTGTTGGTTCTTTTTTATTAGTTTGACATACAATAAGACACTCCTTCCCTCCGGGGACCTTACGGCATGTCGTGCTGTATACCATCTCCTGTCAACACACTTTGATTCCTTATTATCAACGAGGCCATACAATTGGGTAAAAAAGACAAAAGAATTTTGCAGTCAAAATCTCCTCTCTCTCTCTCTCTCTCTCAGATTGGGACTTTAAAAAAGGGGGATAAATAAGCTTAAGTTAGAAATAAAGATGTGTGAAAAATTCATGAAAACCACTGACGCAAATTCATTGATCGATAGATAGACTTGGGCAGCTGGGAACAACCTTATTTTTTGCGACGCTGAGACGGTGATAGCATTCACTTCTGAACCACCTGCTATACACAAATACAAAGCTTATTATTACGAATTAAATAATTCGGACAGACACCCGAGTCACTGAACACAAGTCTGATGAGAAAACCTAGTCATGTGAGTCATTCAATTCTTGAGGAAGCGGGATGACGCAATATACTATAGAGTGAAACCATGGGCGCTACTTGTACGAGTTGAGAATAAATCTGTGTTTACAGGTCACGGTCACTCACTCTAAATCAGTGACGAAAATTAGTTGTTAAAATGTGGTTTCAAGGTCTCAAGAATTTTTCAATACTCACGACTTTTTTAATGTCCGAGCCAATTTAGAGAAGCCTTTTCTAACGCTCGTCTTATGCAGAGATTGGCATCACAGGATATTACTGCTGACTCGAGTTCTGCCCCTACCTATGTTAGCCAGGCTTAACCAATGTGGTTGGACATTCTGCTTACAAGGGTGTGCAGTAATAAGAATTGAATCCACGACCTCTGACATGGTAGATGGGCACGGCGAACAGGCGCCACCAACGTCCATCTACGGCTTTAAGATTTTTGCAAAAGCTGTTTCCCTTCTACATCTAAATCAAAAGCTTCTCATTCACCAAAAACTCCCAAATTATCTCAGGCATACTTTATTCTGGGAAACCCTATAAATTTGGTTCAGTGCATGTTGAACCGCAATCACGAAAATGTGGACTTATTGTATCACCATAAAAAATTATGGTGAAATTTAGCCCATTCGTCTATTTTAAACATTTACATTAAACAATGATATTATATATATATATATATATATATATAAAGAAAAAAACGAAATGTCATCAATATCCGTGGAGAGAGGTGCACATCTTAAATGTCAAAGTCCCTGTCAATGATGAAAACATACAATTCACTATTATACACCCACACAGAGAATCGATAAAATGTCAGGCTTGTTTACTCCTGGCAATTGGACCTAGTCGGCCACCATCAAAAATGAAAACAGATCATTGTTCATTGTTTCTCATTTTCATCAAGGTCTTAGAGAATGACTCCTGGGAGTGATTCTAAGATAAGCTCGCATTCTGTCATCCCTCCTATTGACCAGAATCATTCAATGGGGTCATTCATTCACAACATTGAATGCCCAAAGACAAGTATCGACCTCGTGATCTCTTCCTTGATAGACATTTAAGTTGACCACAGCGTCACAGGAGGGTTTAGAAGGGAAATTGTTTTGACGCACGTTTCGGAATAATTTTATTCCCTCTCTTCCCCAATCTCGATCTCAAATGTCTACATGCCAAAGAAAACTCATTAAGTTGATCTTGAACTTTGCTGGGTTGCCAAACCTCGACATTTTAACAATAAAATACGCGCACCTTGTGTTCGGAAATTATCGTTTCACAAAATACAATGGGGTGTTCAAATAACTAAACAATGTCATTTAAGCCTCTGTGCTAATTAAGTCACGAATGTGAGTGAATAGTGGATGAAGTGTTGCTTAATCCATGATTCATAGATAATAATGAACCTAGCCTCTGTCCAAAATTATGTGCTTAAACAGCAGGCAACAAACTATTTGCATACTGACACCTTCTTAAAATGACGACATTTAACGCAAAAATGGAAGAGATAAGTTTTTAATCGTAGAATATACTACAAGGATTTTCTTCGAGACCTAATGAATGAATACGTGATTGCTTTTGGTGATGTAATTTATTAACAGGTCAAGCCTAAGTACACCAAGGCCGCAACTGATTGTCAGCTACACGGGTCAGTCAATTAATCTCCCAGGTAAATAAATTCAGACAGCGAGTAAAGACTATGGAAGACTAATAGGAGGAAAACAGGATATCGTTTGAGGGCTAATGTAAGCCCAATACAGAAAAGGAAATTACCATTTCTGGCAAAGCAGAAAGACCAAGCACCAAAAATTGTGCAAATGGTAAGTACGCTTTGAATTAACCGGGCTATGCTTCACATTTGTGAATATTACACTCCTGAATGGCACGTTGTAAGCCGAATATAACCAAATCCACCTTTTTGCATCCCGAAAAGTGAAGCAAAAGTGGTTGCTTCAGTGAAGAGTAGCACATGAGCAAACCTGTTGGCCATATGAAATTTCACAGCAGGAGAGATAGGGACCCCGCAAGAAGAATAGTTTATGAATAAACCTTCCTTGCATTATTTCAAAATTGCATAAAGTACAAGGTGAACCCCGAATAACAAGCATATGCCAGCGCACTTTATCATTCATACACGCAGTAATACTGAAAGTTGTCACCATAACTGGTCCGAGATTTTAGGACTAACCAAGTGTTTTGTGAGTTTGTAAACCGAGCATAAGGAGCGACCATTAGATACACCGTCTAAGCCGAATATGACTAAATCCCTCTTTTTCCTAGCAGAAGGAGTGAAGTAAAACAGTTGTTTCCGTGAGAAGCGCGAGAAATAGGGACCACGCAAGAAATGGAGAACAACACTGGGGGCATAGCGAAACACACATCAGACATTATTAATTCGTTTCGTGAAACAGGCAAGGGCAATGAAAATCAGGAGTCCTTTAGTCGTACTAAAGACTTGTTACTAACACCAAATAAATTTGTGAGGTTTTCTGCCAATTCGAAATCGTGATAGTGGGAAGAAGAAATATTTTTAAGAATATTTTACCCAAAAAAAACTATTGTGCAATATTGAAATAAACAAATCATGCCAAAAATCGGCTGTGTAATGACATGGAAAGAAAGTCGGCAGACGGATAACAACCAGACGATCACGTGGGAGAATAAAAATATGCAAAAACAAACGTTTTTTCTTATTTTACACAAATATTTTTTTTCGGTTAAAATAGGCAAATAATGGTATTGTACTTCAGTAGGCTATCAAATTCTAACTATTACAGATAGGAACATACCTAAATACATAATGCTAAGTCACAAGGGCTCAGCTTTGGAACACCTAGAACTTTCATGTCAGAAAACTGACAAGTGAATGGTGCAAGCATTAAAATAGGATAAAAACCATGGCAACATCACTTGCATATCCACATGTTATTTCTTGATTAAAAATTATGTGAAATTCGTTTGCATTACAAGAATAGCCATTATCGTCAAACAATGTATGACAGGTACTTGAGGGTAGCTTATTTGAAAACTAAAGGCCATTATCAGAGAATTACTGAATAAATAAACTCTTCAAGGCAGCCGATATTCAATTTCAGGCATTTGAATTCTAAAAAATAAATTGCTATATATATATATATATATTTAAATAGAAGAAAACTCACATGATTGCCTAGTGTAATAACCGGTTATGAACTTCCCAAAAATAATAACAAAAAAACAAAGATAATGTACTGGGAAAGTTCATGGCCACTCACAAACTGGAGAAGTGACCATGTATTTAGACATTGGGGAAAATAGACAAAAAGGTTGAAGGCCGATAGATGAATCACAGACAGGAGGAAAGTAAGACCATTATTGCAGCCCTTGTGTTGATCACATTATTGTTGACAGTGAATTATCTGAGTATTTCTGGCAAATTCTATTGGTGATTCAAGTTAAGTTTAAATGCGTTATATCCCAAATTACTTATCAGTCGCCTAAAGACGTTACACTGAAGAGACTAACATCTCAATATATACTTGCATTAACCCTTTCCACGTTACTTCGCACAATTTGATCTGTGGCAGAACTCTACCTTGATTCCCAAAATTAAGTCTGATTACCTCAACGATATTTTTCCCAATTAGCAACCCTTCAAATTTAACATGACAATAGCTTAACCGAGCTAATCGTTCCTCAGACTGAAAGCTCTTAAGTCAGATTATATTCCCTCTTCAAAACGGAACTGAGCAGATGAATTTATATTCCCTCTTAGATCAATATATGCAGCAGTCAATATTTAGCTTAATGAGTGCACAGCTTCCCTCAAGCTTTCACAATTTACAATGAACCCTGTAGCCATTAGATACTCCGCTGGAGGTACCGGAGGAGACATCCTTATTCTATTACATAGCTTAATTAACACGTTTCACCAACCACCCACTACAACAAACTAACTCCGACTTAATAGGCGTGCAAAATCGGCGTATTCATCTAACATATACAATACTGTTGAACCTTGCGATTAGCAGATATACGGGCAATACATTAGTAACTGCAATATGTGTACGAAAGTATCGTAATATTCCGTAAACACACAAATACCTTCCACAAGCAAATATTCACTATGATAAATAGGCTTAAAAAAGCCAACAATGAAACTACTGACTCTAAAAGTCATAAGCACACAAGACAGGAAAGGCAGTTTAAAATAGGAGGCTTTTTATTGCGCGTGTGGACACACTTGACAAACATGCACGAGGCGTTGTTCCAAAACAAGTGGCAAAATTCTAAGACAAGAGCGTGCAAACTACTTACTCGCAGACTCGACTTAAACAAATAGGCTTATTTGTAGGCAAATATAAGATTTTCGCTCAAAAATAGGACCATTTTCTGCATATGCGTTTTAATTTTAACTTTGATGGCTTTTGACCACATTTTCTAGCCAAATAATAAAAAATAAAAATAATGTTCCAAAGTGGCCAAGTTAGCAAGAAATTTATCCACTTTACTTAATTATAGCATGACTTCATTGACTCGTAAGGGGAAAACTTAGCTATTAGCTAAATCTAGGACAGTTGAGTTGATTTCTAATGGAGTTCGCATAATAGTGGGCAGTAGACTTATTCGCAATTCCAATAGGCATTTGCCATTGAAAACGGAAGAATTAAACACTCAATTGGGAAAATGGCATGCATTTTACCACGAACTTAAAGAACAGTATTATCAAAACGTGAATAGGGCATAAAAGTAAGGCACCCTAGATCAGCTCTTCGGCGCCTGTTGACCAAAATTATTTAATGTGGTGTCCATTCGTATCATTAGAAGAGCATCGATATCGCGATCTCGAACACTAATCTCTACGGCAATTGTGAACGGCAGCGTTTATTTTCTTTTAAAGTTGAATATTCGTTTAGTGCCCCAACTTACCCAATTCAGAAATCCACAAATTACTTTTTGCGTCTTAAAATATATATGTACATAGTGGCAATTTATGCAAGAAAAATTGCGGTGGATTTCTTAATACCATTAATAGGCTGCACAATTAGGCGCCGAAATCAAAAAAAGGGTGACAAATATTAAGTACTGTATACCAGCGTACTTCATTGCAAGTATCCCCAGCGGCATTTGCGGAAGTATACGTAAAGGCGGAGGATTGCGGAACTCCTAGGGTTGCACTTGGAACATCCTTAATAAAGTTCTGTGTTCCAAATGAATTGTTGTAGGCATGATCAAGAGCTGAGTATACTTCCGGAAGCTGAATTTCAATTTCCTGTTCATGATTTTCCTCGGTTCTAAAACACGCAAGGAAAATTTTTTCTTCGTTTATAAATTTAGTGCAAGCACAAATATAACACAGATTATGAAGATCCACAAATTTGCTACAGTGTGCTCACGTTCACCTACACCACATATTATAGAAAAGGGTTTATAAAAAATCGATTTTCATTTGTGGCGTCTGGGTGCTTTAATATTATTGGCAATAAGTGTGACTGTCTTGAATATCTACCACAAAGTTTTATCAGATTTACTTCAAGGGAAAATTCTTCAAGATTTCATATCAATACCACGTTTTTAACTCGAACATTACAACTTTAGACTAAAATATTAGGTGACATTGATTGGTTCACACTTCCAATAATCAGGGAAATCGATACTTACATAGGCTTTCTCAAAGATTCGTGGGACGCATATAAAGAACGGGTCTGGGCGATGTGAGAGCAAAAACGGCGCCTGTACTTAAAATAATTTAATTATAGCCGAACTAAGTAAGTGCGCGTTCGCGAAATAGAAACTTGCATTTAATCGACGATAAAGCGTATACAGCCAAGGAGGGAGGGAGGGGGGAGACAAAAGCCCAATGAACAGTTGCTGTCCAGGTAAAATATTCAATATCTTCCACCCTTACCCTTGCCCCCATTTACAGATTTGCACCTCGTAATCCCGTCGTCTACGTAATCGATAGACGAAAGGAAGCGAATTCCTCCAGGATGTAAACGCTAACTAAGTGGTATTTTACAGTTGGGTACGAATGCCAAAAATATCTCAATAAAATTAGTCGCGGTATCGTATCATAATACCTGGCTGGGGGGGTATTCATGCAACTAAATTCCTTCCAAAAAAGAAATATTGCAAATCATTATTGTAAGTCACATTAATAAAAGTTGTCCTTTAGTAAGCACTGGTGTGTTTTGTCATGTTCAAAGCGTGTACTCCGTGACTTGCTCTTGGCTATGAGAACATAAAAAAATGTAGCAAAGTAGCAAGAAATCAACAAACAAATCAATCGATAAGCAAACGCTGAATATTGAAGACGTGATTTCATCCGTGAGCCCAGGGTTCATGTCACGAAGCCTGACCATTTGGAAATGACCCAGTAAACTGCAGCCCTTGCGAAAAAGCAGATGACTAAATGCGTTGAGAATTCAAACAAAGTAAGACTCTTGAAAGTCATCTTGCTAACAACATTCCTGAAAGGGTAGTAAGTTGAATATAAACTTAAAAAGTGCAGTACAAAAGAAGAAGTATGTAATCAACTTATTAGTTACTCGAAGAACTATTCATTAGCTTAACAAGAATACTTTGATTTCCAAATAGAGTTAGCAAGCATGAAGGTTTTAATACTTTAACAAGTCAAAGTGTAGAAAAAGGCGCAAAGAAGATTATACCTTTGCACTATAATATGTTAAACAAAGGAAGGTTAAATTTACGAAGTTAAAAATAGCTTAGACAATATTTAATAGGTGACAGAGACCGATGTCAGAGAATCAAAATCGATTTAGTCCTTAAGAAATAATAATAATAAATTTATGTATGGCTTTGAAGCTCTAACTGAATATGCTATATCTCACTTTCATTATCGGCAAAATAACTTCCATAAACTTGGGTAAATTAAACGTGAAAAAGAGGTGCTACATTAGATAATATCTGACTCACGTATGCTTTTCATCCGAATGCCAAGGAACTGGTGAGCAAGCTTCAGCAGATTTCAACAAAATTGCCGCCGCTGAGGTTACCGGTACTGACATATCATCGCAAATGGCAGGAGCACTCACTGTATCATCGGAAATTTGTTTAAGCTGGTCCTTTTGTTCAGTAGACAACCAAGTAGGGCTTGAACGAGGAGTCTGCAAAAAAAGACACTTGAGTGCAGACATTGAATAGAAGTGGTTTCTCCCCAACTTGAGATGACTTACATTGTCATCTAACTGATTAGCCCAAATGTCTTCAGCAGATTTTAATTCCCCCATCAGTGCCTGAAGGTTGGTTCCTTCTTCATTGGATGCATCAGCAATATTGACTGATACATTAACCTACAAATCATAAATGTATCACCGCCTCAATGAATATTTCCTAAGGAATTAGCATTCCAAGAACTTGAAACCACAAGAATTGATGATGTTCAATGATAAAAAAATACACTCCTTCATCAATTCCATCCTATGGGTTATTCAATTCTTCCGGATTCCAACCCATCCATACAGTGTTGTGTTAAGTATTTACCAGAATTTCCATATTAGTGCGGAAATCTTGCTATTTCCCATCATTTCGGGGAATTGACGTCAGTTCAATAATACCTGGAAAAAGGTGAAGATGATCTTCATATTGTCCTGAATCTTCCTTTAAATAGTCGAATGGAAGTAAACAAACAATCTTCACAAATAACTCGACGATTATTAAAATATTTTATTTAAAAATGAGCGCTATCAAAATGATACAAACTTCTTAATTAATTCACAGAACCGAATTTAGCAATTACAAGTACAATCACAGAAAGTATTTTTTAAATCTGAAAAGCAAGATTGACATTTCTGTTGTGTAGGAATTAGAACCCATAATAACACCACGTACCTCCTACATAGTGCATCCGTATATAGAAAATAACAACTTTTAGCAAATATCATACAGGACGGAATAGCATAGACGTAAAATACGTCTTATAAGTTCTGCATCTGTTCGAACTATTTCATCAAGCATAATAACATCTCAGTGCATAAAATTTACCTTAATATAAATCTGATATTACTTGGGACGAGGCTAAGTAGAGAGGTGTTACTATCTACCTTTCTAAGTCAGGATTCTCCACTATACCCCGATAATCGATCCACTAAATACGTGAGGGTGGATATTCTGATATCTCCTATCCTAGGGATTTTACATTTAAGAAGAAGCTTGGTCTTAACAAAAGCTTGGCAAAAAAGTTGAAGGATATTCACAAACATTGAATTTTTACCAAAATCTGTATGATTTTTAGTAACCCACGAATACGGCTAGAAGCTCCTGGCTAAGATTTAATTCACTTGCAAAATTCCTTAAATCAGCTTTAGCTCTTATAGTCTCTGTCAATGTTCTATTTTGGTTTAACTCGAAATATTGCATAGGCTTAAAGTTCCTATAAAAGAACATTTCATAATGAGAATGATGGTTGTAAAAGTAGAAATTTGCCACAAAAAAAGAATTAATAAAAAGGATCGCCATTAACCTTATTCTGAGTATTTGCCAGTGGTTCATCAGTGGTATTTGGACGAGGGTCAATTATTTCATGGCCTGTTGTGTCCACGAAATAGTCTACTAAATTATGGTCATTCCATACGGTTGAGGAATTTGGGCCTTGACTTTTGTCTAGGCCCATAAGGGCTTCCGTTAGAAAGCCAGGTACAATTTCAGTTGGTGTGTTGTAATCCTCAGTCTAAAAATAATGGGCTACTGAATTTAATAAGTAGACTATAATTACAATCGAAAATACTAACAAAACACACTTGGAAGCAAGCATCCAGTGTTTGAATAGGTTTAGCATCAATTTCCCGATCACATAACCGAATTGATTCCGATTGGGAAGCCTTTAAAATATTAAAATAAAAAAATATTACTTTGGAGCAGAAACCTCGTTGTCTACGAGGGCGCATCCGAAGTTTCTCTTGTGATAATTCAGCACATTTCTCAGCTAATAGCGTTTTGTTTTCCACCAATTCAGATCTCAGAGTTTCCATCATCTCCATAGCTACGGAATAGGCCTCTTCTAATTCTCTAATCAAATGGAATAAATTTGAAATCATGTGCGAACGGGAACATTTCAAAATTTGAGTCCAACATTTAAAAACACAAACGCATACACAATACGACTGTTTTTCTGATGAATTACTTCTTCAAGGTCTAGGTCGATGTTACTAGATTCTGGTGGTTTGAGATATTTGGAAGCCGTTAAGGTAGAGGTTGATAGTGTTCTAGGCTTAATATCGATTTGACAAGACGTTTCCCTGGTGATAATAGATTGAGAAGGAGGAGACCACTGAACTTTGATGTTTCGAGTGGCGGGTTTCGGTGGCTGCCTTTCTTTATCCTAAAACTTTATAATGATAAATATGGCATCAAAATATCTATTTAACAAATAAATGACCGTACTTGTAGAGCTTTCAGCTCTATCAGTTCATTAAGTTGACGCTCAAATTTTTGAACTTCTAATCGAAATGCCAATTCAATGGAATTGAGATTTTCCCTACAATGGCTTATCTCACTGCTTTTAGTAGACAATTCGGAGAGTACAACATTATCGAGTCTGATGGGACTTGTTTGGACGGATTTGGTGAGTTCGTTTGAGAGCCTATAACATTAATAGATAGAATGACAATATAGATTTAAAATATAATAACAGAATTGGAAGCAAGTTACCCATTAAAAGTGTGAAAACTTCGTTTGCGTTTTTTGCACGCTATCGAGCGGGAGCGCCATTTATCGTATTTCACTTGCAGTTTCTTGAAATCTTCTGCCATAATGTCCATGGATTTATTTAAATCTGATATTTTTGTTTGATATTCTGTTTTTGTGGCTTCATTATTCATTTCAAATGCTTTTAAAAGTTGCATTAATTTCGCAATCTGGCATAAATGAATTAGCAGAACTAACCTTAACTTCTTTCAAAGCGATAATGGACTTGGTTTGACTGTGAAGTTTCCTTTCTTCTGCTAATTCTGTCTCACTCTGCTTAATTTTGGCTGTCCATTCTAATTTCTTCCGTTCAACTAACTTGTCAAGGTCCATTACCAGCTGTTGTAATTCGTTTTCATACATATTAAAGTAGGGTTTCAAGCAGGTAAAATTTTTCGGACTAAGGTAAATAAAAATACAAAAGTAAGGTACCAAGACATGTTAATTTCGTGCCAACGAATAACAAGCTAATACGACAAGTAAAAAGTTGAAAAGCGTCTTGTTTGCGAAGCATTTAATGCAAATAGTCGACTTAAACAAAATTCTTTCTTGAAAATTATATAAATTTTCACGTAATCAAAAACTCTGTTTTCATCAGTTCTTCATCTTATTCATAAAAATCTTCTATTTAGTTCTTTTCCCTTTAGCTACTAAATGCTTCTAGATGAAAATTGTAGTAATCAACCGTAGATTTTGATTTCGATTTAGCCCAATAAAATCGATATTGAAAGCATTTTTACATTTCTGACACTGTTTATCACGATGAGTAGTTCGGAGCCAAATTTTAGCATGAACGAAAGTTAGAAACGGGCAGATTGTATCGTAAGTAGTAATCGTTTTGTTTTATTTCTAAGGGGAACTGTCAAAATTCCTACCTTCAGTTGGATCAGATCTAGCATGATAATGGGTTGCAGAATCCGTCTTTGTCCACTGTGAGATGAATTATGGCATTTCCTTGTGTTGTTTATCGCCATATAGCCATCTGTGATATCCTACATTTAATCCACTTTGAGAGGCAGACAGATATTCCTTTAGGATTCCATTGTATTGAAACGAACTATGCATTTGCATTTTGGTAATTAGTTAATTAGATCATAAATAAAATAACTACTACTGTGTGTAAGTGGGTATGGAAAGTCAATTAAGTTATTTCTACTGAGATGGAAGTTCTAAGAGAAAGAACCAATGATCTAGAGTTCCAAGTATGAAAACATCATTAAATAATATTGGTTGTGTTGATCGGAGACCCGGTGATCAGTCAACTCCTTCCTTATTTTTGAATAATACGGTCACAAAGAAACCTCGAAATTGATGTGATTTGCAATGGCAATATCGGTAACTTCAGTCAGGTTTCAGTCGTTAGCTTTAGCAATTATCTACCTCCGCATTGGTCCTATCAATCTTGTTGCGTAATCTGTAGATTAGGAGAACTGCATACGTGAAGATCAACTAGTCAAGGTTTTATTTAGCCCATCTAAATCGTGCAACTATTGACCGAACTTAATTTTGAATTCAATGAAGATAAGCTGCATTTTAATGGTAAATTCTCAATGTTAATTGTAATCACCATCAAAAATTCTCATCAATTGATTACTACTTCTGTCATATACGATCCAAATTGATTTTATACTATTCCAGCTTATAATATTTAAAATGAATCTTTCCAAACAGGTTGTTAAAAATCCATGTTGATCTGCAAATAAAGCCCAGCAGCTTTTCATTAATTTAGTTTTGATAATTCATTTACATCAAACAGTTTTTCTCACCTAGGTAGATTAACTAATCAGTAAGGGTAAAATTGCAGTGTCTTTCTGCACCCAGCTGTCATCAGACCACGGGAGACTAATTGCGTGAGGTCACGACTATCATTCATAAAATGGATATTGAGATCAGTACAATTCTTAATGATCTTTTTCTAACAGTCGTTAGTGAAATATGGCGAATTAGTCTACGCTTTTAATTAGAAAATTTCAATAATGGTATACTTTTGTAACCATTAATCCACAATTATTAATCGAAAATCAAAATTGAGGAAAGAATATTAAAAAAAAATAGAGGTAGACAATCTAAAGACTTTCGGGAGTGATTCCACTATTGACATTCATTTGAAGACTATTTTGTAGTCTGCTTTGCGCACCAAATTATTTTTCATTGGAAGCTTTTCGAACTTTGCTTGAACTTCTTTTTAACTTTGAGTCAATTAAAAGAAACTAGATCATCTAGTATCTACTAGTTAGTTTCATGCAGGAACCGATTGAAGGCAGAAATGGCGTGGTAGGCAAAATTAGCTCCCAATTAGTAATTCTTCTCTCAATTTTGGGAATCATTTTAGGCTGCCAATTTGGATAAATATAGCTTAGATCTGTATCCCCACACCCCTTTCCTCCTACAGCGTGCCCTTACGATGTGTTTTCATTCCAATCTCTGCAATATAGATAGTAGTTACATTCGAAAATTCGCGTTTATAATCTAGTGAGGAATTATGGATGTGACTGTCATTTACGCACAAAAAAGAGCAGTGGGTTTATATAACCACTAAAACAAAGTCTATCAGGTATTTATAATGGCCTAAACCCCATTTGGAGTCCCAATATAACGCCATAATAATAGAAAGGAGGGCGTTTTGTAACTCAATTAAGCTGCATATTGCTAGCTTGAATATTGTGGACTGATGGTTTTTGTGTCTAGTAAGGAATATAGCAATGAGGAGACCTCATTCTCGTATACAGGCCATGAAAGAAGGTAAGAGACATGAGTTCTGCTCTCGCAACCTTTTTCGAATTTTGCTTATCGGATCAATAATACTCGCTCCTGTCTTCAATCAGTCATTTGTTACATATAATAAAGTGTGAACCTAGGGGGGACCATAATTCAACTATTCATTCGTCCAGATGTCCCCTATTTAAATAAATGTGGCATAACGTGCCTTATGGGGGTCATGGATACGAGAGATCAAACAACGTAATGATGTTAGGTTATTTATCCCTCCGATAAAATGAAAATAATTCCTTTTTGCGCCCTAATACAGATAGGTATAAAAGGCATGAAATTAAGAAGATGAAACGAAGATCACAATAATATAATCTTGAAGTATTAAGTCCTATTGCCAAATTTTTTTCCCATTGACAAGTTTATAAATTAGGCGACAGTACTATTGCCAAGGAGGAAGTATGGTTTTATTCTAAGAAAAACAATCATTTTTTAAGCCGACTAAACTTTAAAAACTGGCTTTGAAAATGTAAGGACACTTTGTGAAACGAGCTTATCCAAATTTCAGATTGACGGGCAAGTCAGGCTATTGTTACGGAGGTTAGGAACTGTTCAACGTAAGTGGTTTATCGATTTCAGTTAGCCCAAGCAAAACGCAGATCTGACTTTCGATGAAGCTGTCTTGACTACATCTAAATTGTTTGACGAAAAATTGTTCAATCTCATTAGATGCTTTAAGGGCCTACCCTCTCCTAAACCCATGATGACCAATGCAAGCCGTGTTGATACATATTTTGAACTCTACTATTTTTCTGCAATTCTGAAGGATCATTTCATGTGTATACCAGTGTTTTTCGAAAGCTTTATCATACTGATGTCGGTCGTCAAATAATTTAAGAAAATGATAACGTCAATTAGAAGATCTTGTTAATGAATCCAAGTGACAGTAGCAATCTGATGAACAGAGTAATGTGACACGAATTGAAAGAATTTCGAGTGGAAGTAATCTCAAAATGTTTCCCCTCCCTGGTAAACCCCATTAAAATGCTGGCTCTTCAATTAATTACATTATCCGATTCTGTCATTAATTTGCGAATTGCGAGGACGTAAGGAAAAACTGAATTCAGATAGGTAAAACATGATCCGGAAGGCCAAACCAGTGAACGCTCCAAAATCCTTGAGCTTTTACTCTGCGAATGAAGCCATTGGTACGAATAAGGGCAAAATACGTGACTGAGCAGGTGAATGGTCATAAGGTCAATCAGCAGCTGAACACAGGCTCTAATATTATTCTAATTTCAACAGATTTGTGATATGTGCAAACGTATATAAATAGGTAAATATATTAAGATTTTTTTAATATAAAAGCAAGGAAATAGCACAAATCCTTTCAGGAAGTAAACCTTTTCTACTATTACACGCAACTTCACTCACGAATAATTGAACCTTAATTAGTGCATAAATGTCGAGGCAAAATTTAATAGCCTAAGTACACCAGCATTTAAACCAGACAAAGACAACAAACCACACAGCTGCAAATTAATTAGCTTTGACGCCCTCATCACGCGAAAAAAAAGCGCTTTGACAACCCCTGTATTCCAAAAAGGTGACTCATGTATGAGTAGATCGATAAGAGAGTTCTTTCCTTAGTTCACAAAAAAAACTAGACAAGTTGGGGGGAAGGTTTAAGACCTCCTAAAACTAGACACTGCGTTTTGGGCCAGTTAATTGGAAAACAAATAGGTAAAGGTGTCTAGCTGAAATCAGCATTGCGTACTGGAGTTGCAGGACAGAGCCTTCATTTTTAAAGAGCCGATAAATAAGCCTTGTTTACCACAGACAAGTATCTGCAGCTATCCAGGGAACAGGTTATGAATTTTTAAATGTGGGATACCCACACTCAGTAAATATTGTACAAACTAAGTAAGAAAAAAATTAATGAGGTGGTACGATGTTTTAGGCACCTTTTTGACCCCCTCTCCCTCTCGTCGTTTATTGGGCTTCCAATTTACCAATGTCAGTTGCATCCCCTCAATTAAAAATAGGCATTTTTTTGTATTTCTGTGGGTAATAATAATCATAAGGAAAAAGCCAGTTAGTGAAACCTAGACAGATTCTAAGCTCGACAGCAACATCGATTAGTTTTGGGCCGGTTTTACTTGCAACTGTTCACTGTAAGGCAAAAAACTGGTGGGTGAATATTAGTGAAGGAAATTGTAGCAATTTGGTGTTTGGACGACGAATCTATACATTTTCGAATAAGAAAGAAAAGCTTTAAAGAAACCCCAAATTGAAGGAATTTTTGACCTGGCCATTCCAATTTCAACTTAAATGATATGTTGGCCCCATAGTGAAACATTCTAAAGCTTATTGACCCGACTATGGAAAATAAACAAAGCAAGTGTATATAAAGTGTATATTGCGTCGATATAAAGCCGTCAACACGATAAGAGTTAATAAAATGGTATATGAGGGATGATTAGGGATAAAATATAGTCATGAATCAGAACGGCTTTCTGCCACGTTAGATCTATAATGCAACTCTTTTAGGCCCCTGGGGATCTTCGATAGCGTTGGTTGTGTCGGCTGGTCTCTTAGGCCGGATAAACTAAAAAAGGGAATAACGATGATAGTAAGTTTACATTTAACTTTCCTCTCATTTCACTCCTTCCTACCCAAATAACTCACAAGCATAAACCAAATGAAATCCTTTACCTTTGGTGATTGGAATGTGGGAGAGTAGTCACCTGAAGTCTGATTCACATACCTCTATATTGATTAGAAGTTTATCTATAGGAATTATTATAGTATATCATAACCCGTGGGCATGGTAAAACCAAAAAATACTCTCAACAAGGAATAAGAGAAACCAAGTTCAGCTCTAATTAGTAGGACGTTCAAATATAATGGTTTGTACCATGAATTGATGAGAATATTCGTGTCCACAGGTATAGAGTACTTGTCGACCGGCCAGTAATACCACTTCACTACACCGTTTCCTCCTAATATTCAAAATAGCAGAATGGAAAAAAAGAGTCCACTCATAGTGAACCAACTCTAAATCAAGCTAAGTAATAGAATAGCCCTAATAATCACAAAGCACAGAGACCCTCTACTCCTGGGCTACGAATATTCAGTACAATTTACAAAGTCCAAGTTATGGAAGTACCATTCAACAGTAGAGGTTTTAGGTCGCAGGTGAGAGATCGTTAACCACTATAAAGTTAGTTAATATAGCAATACCAATTTAAAGAAATAACTCCCGGACCCGGCTACAAAAAGCATTTTCCAACAATCGCTGGTGAAAATCGAATTCTGCCACCACTCCCATTATCGAAAAGAATTAACCAATGAGGATCGAAAGACGAAGCCCAGATATGGAACTCGAGAGCACGGTCTCTGTAGCTTAACTATGGGATGTAGATAACACAATTTACAACTTCCAGGGAAAAATCGCTTGGAACATTCGATTGATCTTATCCTGAAGACATCTAAGTTCACGTAACCTTTTCTGGATGACCATGACACCTTAACAGAGAGTAGATTTCATAATATAGGTGATCTATGGTTTAAATGGTTGTTCCAGTAGATTCAAATTAGCAAATTATACAAAAGAACTTTGTTTGTGTCTAATGATTAGATGATTTCACCTAGTAATTTTGAGGTTTCTACCGAGGAGTCTTTCATACATGCTTTGCGTGCTAGAAAGGAGAAACCTGAGGGGGTTATATAGGGAAGTAAACCGATTTCCTAAAGAACCTTCCAAGAAAAGCGAATTCTGACATTTCACTTCAATGATCGGAATTAATGGGTTTGGCCGTTCAGCATCAAGGTCATGGCCAATAAGCTCGCAGATTATGTTAAACGCTCCTCCACCGATTTACATCCAACTATGTTGACCTGGTGTTCAATGATTACTGAATTAAGCTAACTTGAGCTTATTGACAGTGTTAACTTTTAAGGGTGTCTGGTAGCTATTGGCACTTCACTTGCAATTAGGCTAATTTGTTCCCTAGTCAGCAATATGAGCATTTATAACCTGTTTCCATTGTCAGGCTGCTGGAAGAGTGATGAGCTTTTGATAAACCTATTGACTTTAACTGAATTGCTGGTTACTTTCGAATCATCTTCGTTGGTTTCAACTACGACCGCGCCTACTGGTAGCGGTTAAATCCGAAAGCGCAATTCCAGGTTCCTAATAAAAAGCACTGACTTGGTGTGAGAGATTGTCCCCCAATGGTTGAGGTTGAAGTTAGCTAAAATAACACCTCTTTAGGAGACTCGACTAATTTTTCGTCAAACCTCTTGCAACTTCAGGTTGGTGTAAAGGTTGCTTTGAGGGTTGCATTTCACCTATTGAAGATGAGAGCTGGATATCGTTCGTTTGTGATGCGTTGGTGCGCATATAAAGAAACTACTACTTGGTGTAGCTACTGCTGCAGTTGACTACACCAAGAGCAGACTTGGAGGAGACCCCATGCGAGATGTAAGCAGCGTAAGGCACCACAAATTTCTGAGAAACACTTCTTATCAAAACTAATTGAAATGAAAAGCATATTGAAAGCCATACAACCGCCAAAAAATAAGCCAATGCTAGCAATAAAAAAATAACGTGGAATATAGACGAAATGTACTTACGGGATCGGGAATATGATTGATAGTGTCGTCATTCTCAGCCATCACGGTATCTAAATTTTCAGGAGTGGAAGAATCCCTATTCCTCACACAGGAGATAAGGTTGTGGGGATCCAAGACACCATCAACCAAGTCATCATAGCCGGCCGTTTTTACAAGATCTGCCAGTTCATTTCGCATTGAAGCATCATTCAGCCAGGGGTGCAAGAGAGCCTCCTAGTTATGCAAACCACAAGAAGAAACGAGTTAGACAGCAAAAGGCCGGGGGGGGGGAGGGGGAGGTGAAAATGTACATACCTCAAGAGTAATGCGTTTAGCGGGATCAACGCAAATCAACTTTCTGACAAGATCTTTGGCACTTTCACTAACACCACTCCAAAACCTGTCAGGGAAATCGTAGAGTCCTCGAATGATCTGTGTTTTGAGATCATAGTCCTTTCGATCATCGGTGAATGGGGGATAACCCACAAGGCTAAATGGGGACAATAAATAGACCCACACACACTGCCACTTACCAGACATATAAAATAACACCTAGAGACCAAATATCGATCGCAGGAGTGTAAGAACCTGTTCCAGCAGTGGTTAGAATTTCCGGCGCTAGATAAGTAGGTGTTCCGCAAAATGTCTTCAACATCGTATTCTCATTAACAATTTTTGACAGACCAAAATCTGTGACTTTTATTAGACACCTATTGGATTTGCCAGAAAGAAGGATATTCTCTGGTTTAAGATCTCGATGAGTTATTCCATTATCATGTAGATACTTAGTTGCCATGAGCATTTGTAGGAAGATGAATTTAGTATCATCTTCAGGTAGGTAGCCACTATCAACAACTCTTTGAAACAATTCACCGCCCTCAACACTGGTGTAAAGTTCGAAAATTAAAATAAATGTAAACCTACAGTTCTAACACAATGTATAGAGTGTCATTGGATTCGATCACGTCATGAATCTTAACAATACAGGGCTAAAAGGAAGAGATAACTGTGACCAGAATATACTCACATAATCTAACTTCATCAAAATTTCCACCTCGGTTAATTCACGATTGTTCAAATTTGTACCGTTAAAGGAGGAAAATGTCTTTCTCGGTACAATTTTCATTGCATACTGTATACAAGTTTTCCTTTCATATACAACCCGAACTTCGCCACACGCACCACGCCCAAGTGACCGACAAACAGTGTACTTCGAGGAAACGGCCTCGGGATAGTCACTAGAAAACTTGTCAGCATACATGAAACCTAGGGAATTAAACTTGTCATATCATGTTAAATATATTTACATTTGCAATTTTGTGTAGCGATAGAAATCTCATCATTGTTTGAAAGAGGCTGCTTGCCACCCTTGCCTATTTTCTTTCCATTAACAAATGTCCCATTTGTGCTTAGGTCAAGAATGAATACTTGTGAACTTATATCAGTTGTCTCCTAAAATTGGCATAAGCTATATAAACAGACCACGCACCCTTACAATACGAAAATGCAGCTTGCTCACCGCATTTATATTTGTGCCATGGGTAAACATTTCACTTGTGAAAATTACATCACAGTTTCCGTCCCTTCCAGCAGTGTAAATGTCTTTTGTCATGGCTAAGAGTACTAAGTAGCCAAATATGTAAATTACCAACTGATGGCATGTTTCTTTTCAGCGGAAATAGACAACCCCATATTTGACTAACTTGCTGGGAATTGCCGTCTAAAGTTGATATATCGCCAATTTCTTGCGTTTGAGGTAGTTCTGCGGACATTGCAAATATAGTAGCAAAAACCCCCGACCGACGCGGGCAACACTAAAAATTGGCCAATTACTCGGTAAAAACAAGATAGAATAAGATTATTAAATGACCATATACGAATAATAACCTAATGCAAAAACATCTTTTATTTTATCAATATTTAACTGCTTATGAAAATACTTATTCATCTTTTGCCAAACTGATTTAATTATAATTGTAATAAATAAATAAATAGCGACTTTTAATTCCATTTCCAAAGTTTTTCATTGAACCGTTATTTAATACCGTCAAGTATAACCGTCAAGTATACCGTCAAGTAAAATTCTTACCTTCTTACTTTACTCTCCAGTTGAAATTAATGATAATGTTGATAATTTATCACAATTTTTATTTTATGAAAAGCATTTCTTTACCATCATCAAGATTGTTTCAATCGTATCGCTTTAAAGGATTGAATTTAATGAGCATTAGATGTTAATTTAGTCAAATGAATATTGTCAGTGATTATATGCTAAGTAATGCCAGACAAAATTGTAAGTAATAAGACCTTTAATTTCCAATGTCATCTGTTTCTTCAAATAATACCTTCCAAATAGCCCTTTTCTCTAACAAATAAATATGAAAATGAGAGGTGATTATCATTGAATTGAACCGGTTTTCATTTAATAAACCTATTTCCATGTGTATTCAAGCTCAACTACTCGAAAACGTAATGTTAAACGTAGAAACTCGAATATTATTGGATTTAAGATTAATTATGGCGGTATTCAAGTTTATGCTTTCAACTATATTAGGAATCGGACATGGCCTGGCGTTTATAAAATGCGTCCATTGGATTTGTTATTTTAAACTTGATAATATTCAATATGTAGCCTCTTAAAGTACTTATTATTATTATTATCTTCGTCATTAAAAGATCGATGAATTCTCCGATTAATTGTTGATTAGGTAAGTGTAAACTAGCGGGCGGTGAAAAAATGGTGACAAAATAATAAATTCCACTTGCTAAAATGCACTAAGGCAAAATTTAAGTAAAAAATATTTATAAGTTTAATATATTGTAATGTGCAGTAATTTCCTTAAGCTCTCCCGAAATATCAAATTCGTCTGTTTGTTTTACATAGCAGGCACTCTTCACGTATCAGCAACTTCATAAGTGAACACTCTAGGCTGCAGTATGAGGTACGTTGTGGAAATTTTTGGAACTTTCCTTTTTTCGTAATATTTGTGTTTGTAAATAAACTTTACCAGAAATCTTGCTATTGCAGCAACTTGCGTAGTCAAAAGCGGCTTGCAGCTTCCGTTTTAAGATGTGGTGAGAAAAAGATTTGGCTAGATCCCAATGAGAACTCCACCATTGCGTCTGCCAACTCTCGTAAATTAATTCGCAAATTGTATAAGGATAATTTGATAATCCGTAAGCCTGTTGCTGTCCATTCGCGCTTCCGGGCAAGGCGTCAACTCACCGCACGTCGTCTTGGTCGCCATACTGGCATTGGCAAAAGGAAGGGTACTGCTGATGCTCGTATGCCTCAAAAGGTATTGTGGATGCGCAGAATGCGCGTACTTCGTCGTCTACTGAGGCGATACCGAAGTTCTCGTAACATTGACAAGCATTTGTGAGTGTCCATGCTGAATCTGCATATGTCATTTCTGTTTAACTTATCTGATCTTCTTCATAGGTACCATTGCTTATATCAACAATGTAAAGGAAACATCTTTAAAAACAAGCGCATTCTTATTGATCACATTCATAAGAAGAAGGCCGAACGTGTTCGTGCCAAGCAGTTGAATGATCAGGCTGAAGCTATGCGCCAACGTAAACGTGAGGCCAAGATTCGACGTGAGGAGCGCTTAGTTGAGCGCAGGAAACAGCTGCTTATGGGAGCAATCGATTCTACTGCCCCTCCCAAACCAGTGGAGAAGCCAGTTGAAGAAGCTCCTAAAGTTGAGGCACCAAAAAAGGTTTTGCCAGTCGTACAGGACTCAAAAGCCAAAAGTTCCAAAGGTCGCAAAGTCGTCAAGGAAGTTCCTGAGACTGAAGAAAAAAAGAGTGCTGATGTTAAGCCAGTGGTCAAGGAGACAGCTCCAGCTCCTTCCAAACCTGCTGCTGCTGAACCAGCTAAAAAGGCTGCGGATGAGAAGAAAAAGGCTTCGGTGATCCAAAAACCAGCTAAAACTGCCAAAACCCCTGCTCCACCACCGAAAATCCCGACAGCGGGCACTTCGAAAGCAAAGTCGGCCAAGAAATAACTTTGTCAACCATTTAATACAACGCCTCGAAAATGAAGTTGAAGTTCTTTTTCCTTGCCTTTTACTTTTGCATTATTTGCCTTGTATTTGGTATTTTTGCTAGCTTTCAGTGGAGTGAGGGCCTTCCGGTCTATGTTAGGGACACTTTCTCTTAGTGTTTGATGTGTGTTTCATGACACAGGTTTGGTTACGTTACCATTCATGCTATTTTACATTCATTAAGTTTTTATTCATGGCTTCTTTGTATGTGTATTAGGGTTGATGTTGAGTAATGTCGTCAGAAGGGATTTCTTTAAATTTGGTTTTTGACTGTAGTTTTCTTTCGTTCAGTTTGTTTTGTGTTTAAGATTAGTCGTTCAAATGGTTGGAGTTTTAGTTTTCGCCTTTGGAGAGATGAGAATGTTGGTCTATTGATTGACCTGTCGTTTCTACTGTGCTCGAATAAATGGAAGGGTATAAGCCATTGTGCTCTTTATGCTTTTGGCCCTTGTTCAAGTCTCCCAAATTTGTTGATCTTAATGCCCCTTCGCGCTCTCTATGCAGACAATGCTTTAGAATCTAAGGATTTTGTGTGTAGTAGTAGTGTTTTTGCTACTGGATGTCGCTTGTTTTTTGCTGATGTGCAGCAGGTAGTGGGGCTTCTGAGTTAAGTGGAGTGAGAAGTGTGAGCTGTTGATCGATCTACTATATGCTGTTAGTATTGATGCGTATAGCATAGCATTTATTGAGTTAAATTTTAGAGTTCTTTCCATCAATAGGGATGCAGATTGGACTTTGTCTACGCGAAGTCTAATCCTACACTATTTGGTTTAGAAAAGGGTTCTACTTAAACTTATTAGTAGTAGAATTAGCAACATTTTTTGATTTTCTTAGATCATTTATCTTCTCGCGAGATGTGGGCAGTAGAAGTATCAATATTCGGAAGTAATTAACTGCATTTACCTGCGAAGATCGCAGATAATTTATTTTTTCGTATTTGCACTTATTATCACTTAGAATAGTATTCGTTAGAAACTCGTATTTTTGCCTCCATCTTAAACTGGTTCTGTCAACGCGGTAGGCTGTGCAGTTGGATGAATGTGTTCTGGTAAAGCTCGAATCCGCGAACTCTGTTCTCAATTGCTGAACTACAATCGTAAATGGAGCTAACATATCTAAATTTACAATGGCAGGGAGTTTGAGTAACTTTTGAATGAATTAATTCAATTAACGGTCTTGAATGCATCAATCACGTACACATTCTCAGCACCCAACTGGCACCTTCGCGGCATTCCGCATTGTTTTGTGTTACATCAATAAACGGTAAATTGATACCCACTGATGGTAATAGGTTCATAGAGTCATTAATTAAGTAATTCAATATCCGACTTTAGCCCAAGTTATACCTATAGTTTGCCTATCTCAAATTAACTTTTTAGCTATCAACTTTACTCCAAAGAATAGAAATCAATCAACACAATTATGATAAGTAATTCGTGAAAATGAAATCAAGAGTATTAGATTTAGCGAACATGAGGTTGTATTGCGTTTGAAGACAAGATAGTAATTCCAATTTATTTTTTACTAGATAAAGATGAACCCGATTTTTCATAAGATTTCATCAATCCTTGAAATTCGATAGCATAAAAGAATAATCAATGTTATTTTTCCATCCTAGCATCAGTTATTTCGTCGTAACATTTCCTTTAACTTGTTTCTTTTTAAAGTTAGATTAGATAATATTAAAATAATAATTTTATAAAAGTTGTTCGTTTCCTGAATCATCTTTAGGATGTAGATTTATTGAAAAATAGCACACGATGTTGGCTTGCTACCTACTTCTGAAGGCGGGCATTTAGTACGTCTACCAGTTATAGTAATTTAGTGAGTACGTTTTGATTTCTGTATAAATACTATTGACTGATGCAGTATTTTCTACCACTTAACGAAGAACAACATTTCGGATTTTTTGTATTTAATAATATAGAATAACGGTTGATTGACGTCCTAGATAAGAATTTTTCGTACTTTATTTTTTTCTTCCTAGTCGTGTTTGTTTAGAATGTAATGGTTTATACAAAATTAAACTAAAATAGTTGGTAATGGATATATTTCCCTTAATTCGTCTTCATTTGCTAATAGCTGACAGCAGTTCAAAAAATCGATTTTGGAATAGAGCTGAAGACGACAGCTTTAATTTTTGCTCATTT
This sequence comes from Hymenolepis microstoma, assembly GCA_000469805.3. Lineage (NCBI taxonomy): Eukaryota > Metazoa > Platyhelminthes > Cestoda > Cyclophyllidea > Hymenolepididae > Hymenolepis > Hymenolepis microstoma. The sequence continues at coordinate 26,854,451 of LR215989.1, forward strand.
TATCTATTCATTTTTGAATTTTATTAATGAGTATTTTTTTTAAATAATTGTTATCAACAGATTTTCGAGACAGAAGTGGTGGCAAGCTTTTGCAGATTTCAACCAAAATTTTTACAATTTAGTAGATTTTGCATATTATAGTGTCTCTGTCGGACCGATAAGACGAGAGAGCAGTTTTTTTTAGATTTTTGCAATTTAATATCGATATATCCCTAAAATACCTCCAAAACTAAGTCATATTAATCGCAATTAAGGTTCTAGATTTAATTCCCAATATCATTCTACGGAGGAATAACCATAGTGATGGTTAATCTAAAGAATATTCTTTTCTTCTGGCTAACTCAAAGCATGTTTATAAATATAAATGGAATCGAGTGAAAAGAATAGAAGAAAAGGTTTTGGCATTCATGGTGATAGCATCAATTATCGTTTGGAAATGTTGCCTCTACATCTCTCGGCAAGCTCTCCTCCTTATGTATCCTCCAATTTGACAGTTTTATAATATTAAAGAGATTTATGGGCTTTAATTATTTCTGTTTTGATCTATCCTTTCTTTTAATTCCCTCTGTTTGCTATATGTTAATTGGCGACTGCTGATAATCCAAAGTAAGATTCTAAGTCTGTCAATTAAAGGTAAGTCTTACAAATCCAGATGGAATTTTCGTTTCCCTTTTTTCATCTCCAATTTCCATTATGATGGTTAGTAAGAAATGCATTATTTCAGCTCCTCTACTCTATAAGAAGTCGTTGAAATTTTTAATACAATCGTATTTCAAAATACGAAATCGTTAACTCTTATTCTGCAACTTGAAAGCACAAACACTATATACAACTTTTATCATTGTGATTGATTTGTTAGAAAAACGGAAGAAATAATTCCGTAATCAAAGTAAAATTTATAAGCTTTAAAAAATTTTCTTATTCTATAAAGCGGTTTCGTCCATTTTTTTTAAATTTAAAATAAGATAAATTTGAGTGGTCTTGGTTATTTTTGCCATTTTTATAATAATTAACAACGTCACGTGACGTACACGGATCATCAGCTGATTCGCGAAATTTTCAAAGCCGCTACAATTGTATGACGTTTCTAAAAATCGCTGCTGGATTTCGTCCCTGATATTGGATCGATTTATTTAGTCCACTTGATAAAGACACTTTTGGAACAAGAACGCACATAACTTAAGATGCTATATTTCCTGAGGGTAGAGAAATTCAAATTTTGATATATTATCATGTAATTTTACCATTTTCAAGAGTTGCAGTTACTTCCTCCTTCGTAGGACCTTTAAATGTTTTGAGGGACTTAAATTTGATTGAGCCTAATTTGTAAGTTGACTGGTAACGATGTTGGGTTTGAAAATACGGATCAGTATTAATTGGCGTTTTTTCCAAGTCGACCTAACCTGCTCATAATGGGGATCTATATTTACTCAGATTTGAATATAGTGTAATTAATTAATTATCGTGCAGTTTGCGCAAACCAGATCATATGTAATTCTTGATATTAATAAATATTCAGATGTTCACTTGCATTGAAAGCCATTTAGGCTCCGTTTTTTTCAAATCGTGCTTGAGATGTGTAGCGATTTCTTTCCCAAAAAGGCTAGATGAGTTGGTATTTTAAACTTTGTAACGCTAAAATTATGGATATCTTAAATTGTTGACCTATTGGTGAAACCGTTTCCCGCTGGAACCCCTAGAAAGAAAATTCGACTTATCCAAGTCACAATACTTAGTCGTGCATGAAGGTGAAAGAAAGTTGATGTTAAAACGTAGGAACAATATCAGCTCAGCTTATTAAATAGTACTTGGAAAATCCCCTTTCAGGATCATTTTAAATTCCTCAGGATGTAATCAATTTACTTGACAATCTTCTCCGTTGGATTAAAAGGAAATGCTTTTAGATTTTCACGACTGGTGTGTATTTACATGACCCTGTCAAGATACGCTCAAATTGTCTTTCAGTATCTATGAGGGCTATTCGTTCAGTGTTTGACCGCAGTGAAAGCTGAGAGTTATTGTCGATTTGGTGAGAAAGATAAATCAGCAACATCTCTTCTACGATAAAATTGAATATAATTGTAAAATATTGTTTTATTATATTTTTTAGACCTACAAGGCCACCTACCTTATAACAAATACAATGGGAGCATGTATGGCTTCATTGGCCATTAGCTGTATCTATTTCGTCCGACATGAAAAGCTAGCCAGAAAGCAAGCGCGCAAATGAACTTAATAAATTCATGGTGATTCAGTGTGTGAAAGATGAGACCCTTAAACACCGAAGCATTACGGGTTAGTTGGTCTTATTTCGATAACGAAAGCGTCTCTGAAACATTTTTGCAACAATTTCTTTGTTACTTTTTAGACGACCTGGTGCTGAAGATAAATGAAAAATTGGGTGGTGTGAATTAACAAGTTAGCCAACTATCAGATTGTTGGGGGAGGAAAATATTCATGGTTGTGAGTGCTGACGTAACACACCCAAGTTCTAAAAACCGGAGAGTTAAAAAATCTTACAGCAGTTGTGGCCTCGGTTTCACCAGACCTGATGAAGAATGCTGTGGTTGTAAGTCAGCAGGAGCACAAATTGGTGAGAGAACCAAGTACTGCTCAGGAGCACATAAATGAAACGAAGGATGTATTTACGGACCTCCTGAAGGTAAAAAGTGGAATTTGTTGATGCATACATGCCACTGTGCTATGCAGATCCTTGGAAAGCACAACAAAGATAGACTTCCGACGAAAATATTCCTTTATCGAGATGGTGCTTCAGAGAAACAGCTCTATTAATAATTTGGAGATATTCAAAGATCTTGTACTGAAATTCGACCTAGACATGAACCTCGAATCCCCTTTATTGTTGAGCAGAAACAGCATCACATTTGTTTCAATCCTTCGTTTTACCTTCATTCACAGCTAAATACTGTGAGTTGGATAAATCGAATTATCTGTCTAGGTGTTCTGGTAGGAAGTGGAATCGTCTCACATCAGTCACACGTCATCAGCCATCCTGAATCAACTCATATATGTTTTTTTCGACCATGGAATTGAACGAATGAATATATCACGTTTTGTCCCCAATGCTTTCTACTCGGCCCGCTAGCATGGCTGAATCAAAGAAGCGCATACTCCTCCAAACATGAAGAAGCACATGGGCCCTCAAACATTCTGGAACATAGCAGACGCAATGCCAATCACGCCGGGGAGTAAACGAAGTCACAAGTGCAGAGACCTCTCGACCAATCAGTAACCAAAGTCATTACGTTGTTATTATACCCAAAAGGGACTAAGCTTCCTGTCAGTAAAACACAACCCAGCGGACAGGGCACGACTGATATACACACTCAACATTATCTCACTCGAATAAACATATTTCATACCATGTGTCTTTTCCTCTATAGCTTTGCGATAGCTTATCTAATCCCAGGAGCCATTCCAAACTAGGGGCACAAGTCAAGGCTTGTTAGAGTAGCAATCCACAACACAATCTTTCATTTTTCATTCTTGCATTATAAATTTTTTCTAATCAAATTGGTTATTCGATTCGCAATGCCATAGCTTCATGTTAGTTCGTACATTTAGACTGAAATTTGAAAAATAAATTAAATCCTTCTCATATCTAGTCTTATTCAGACTATAAATGAAACCAATGTGTAGAAGGTCAACAGTCTTATATAAGAGAATAAATCATTTGAGAGATAGGGTGATATACATGTTATTTCACTATTTTAACCATTATTACCTTTTCGAATAATGTTCCCAGAGAGATTGCAATATTTAAGCTATATTTTTAGAAAGAGTAGTTGCAAGTTTAACGCTTATTTAGTAAGTAATAGATTAAAACATTATAAATTCCCTGAAAAAAACAACAGTATCGAATTTCCAAATTAATATTCAGATTAAATCCTATCCTCTAGTGCATTATTCGAGTCGAATTTCCCTATTTGCAAAACGTTTTTTGTAATTGTGAGCCTTAAAAACCAATCATAATAATTGGATACACCTGTCTACCTTCAACCATATATGATGCGAAAAATTCAAATTTACTGAACTCGAGAAAGGTGATAAGTAAGGCCAAGATTTGAGATTATATAAAAATCAAATATAATCTTACTCGGGTGAATTCGCGCTTGTTCATCACATTGTGTATCTTCTCTCTCGTAAGCTCATTTTCTACTCAAGCCACGTGCAAAAGAGTTAAGCAGGAGTTCGTTGACTAACGGTGTAAGCTTACTGAACCTAATTATAATATGCTCCTTTGACGCCCCCCCCCCCTCCCAGAGTTTGACGAGAACTTATACAGGTACTCAAATGAATGGAAAATAACGATTGCTAATTAGCATCTCTAATGTTTTGGAACGAATCTGTGTGCCACCGCTGTAGTATTAGAGTTTAGTTACGCTTGGTGAACACTGATTTCATTAAACCCCTGTTCTGGCTTACTTTTGAAGTATATTGCTTGAATTCTGAACATAAGAAAGGCCATTCTCATCTCACCTGATTGCCTTAGAACTTTAACTCACCTCAGGAATCATTTCAACTCACAACTTCTGCAAAAGTTTAAAAACTTAAAACAGCATCCTATTGGTAATCTCACATTTGTGTCTAATTTACTTTCCCAGAGAACACGTTTCTGGAAAGTGTAATTAGCCATTGTCTTTTGCTTCCATTTAAATCTTATTCCGAATAGATGAATCCCATTGGTATTCTTCTTCCATTAAGCATAATCAATTCTGGACTTGGCAGAGTCCGACTTCTCTAAGGTTGGCTGGATTGTCACATAAATCTAATTAACATGCAAAAGATACATTTAATTACACCCCAAGCTGATGGAGTCGGTGGCAAAAGTCGACCAATTAATAGATCAATGATCTCGTCATTTTGTGATGTTGAGAACAGGCCGTAATTTGATGCACAAATTACTGCACGTTGACAAGCATATGAGATCAGAACTCGTGAAAGAATTAGACCATTTTATTTCAGAGGAAATGGGCTATTCATTTGATAGGATTTGCGTGATTGCAGATGTGATGTTTTCTTAAAATGGGAGTATTAGGGCAAACATAATTTGCCAATTTTTTATGCTAAAGTAGAGTTTTTCAGCTAAATTACTAAATTCCTGTTTTAAGGTGTGCAAAGTAGTTTATGCTATCAATTTGTTTCTTCTATAGTAATACTGATGCCGACGATGTAAAAATTCAACAAGATTCATAAGAGGTGAGAAGACACGAAACTAGTAGTGCAGTGAATATCCAAAGGACAGATTGAAGTTAAACAAGTCAACCCGACCAGACATTACTTATGTCACACAATAAACCTATATGCATAAATTTAATAATTCTATCAATAGATTCTGGTGGCTTTCCCGACCAACTCCAAACCCATCTAATAACGTGTGATCCTGTCCATATCATAACTTCGAAGTGATTGAAGTTAGACAGTGCTATCAATCGTGCTAGCCATTACAGAAGCACCTGTCAGCAGGCGGTCAAAAATGGACACAGCGTGGACCATCATGAATCTTGGCAGCGATATGATTACCAACGACTGTTCTCCTCACGGCCATTGTGACACTTTGCTAATTCCTTAAACTTTGTAACCTTTAATACCCCTTGATCCATATTTCCATCTCTTGTACCCCTACCAACCTTTTTATTATTCCAATTTGAGTAGCCTGATCTGCAAGATGATGAAATTATTGCGACTAACACGTTAGATATCCTGAGTGGAATGTACTGATTCGACTGTTCAGATCCCTGGGAGACCATTCGAAGTGCGCATTGCATATTCCGCGACAGCGCCATGTGCTACATGTTTTCTATGCTCTAATAGTTTGATTATTGTCGTTATAACCTATATTATATCAAGACAACGTGAAATTTTGCGCATGGAAAAGCATCAGAACTCGAGGAAAGATAAAGGAGTTTAGTAAGGAGTGGTTGTGGGGGGGGGGGACAGTTCCAATCACCCAAAATTTCTCTTATTATTCATCTTAAATTTGCTATGTGCTATTTTCGCATATATTAAACTTTTCCATTGATAGTATTATCAAACTATCCTTGTAAAGCCGACTTTAAATTGTTTATCAATAAAAGTTATAGTCATGTAAATTATAAGTGCTAACATTTTCGGCCAACTTGGTATGTAATCCTTCAGATATTTACATTTATTTCAGGAACTTAAATAAAGCTAGTAGCGACAGAAATGTCTAAATTAGCTGAGATAGATTCTCTAACATATAAAGCATCTTAAGAGCGATCTAAAACATACTTTTGAAGCTACTTGGGGCTTGTTTCTATTTCTTACCTTGGATATATTCACAAAGTTCTCGAACATTAATGGTTTTAGTTTGTTGAACCTAGCGTCTTGAGACACATTCGGGCTTTCCTGTTATCTTTTTGAAATCAGGCTGTTTTGGAAATTAAAAATTGAAGAGAAAGTACTTGGGGATTTGTAAATGTTCGGATGAATATTATCTTGTGATCTTTGCTATTAAAGGCTAAAGAAATCAAGAACATATGGGAGGCATCTTAGAGCAATGCACTGGAATTTGAACGATCATCTACATCGTTCCTCCTCGTGCAATACATAGATAAATGTGTTTTTAGTTACTCAATAAAAAGAAGAATTTTATTCGAAACACAATTTTTATCAGTCATTTCTGCATACTTATTCTCTATTTATGGATCGGTGTCACTTATTTTTGTTTTATAACTTGATATTGCGCATTAATGGTCTCAAATTTGGCCAAAATAACTTTAAATCATCACACGGTTTCAGCATAGCAGATACTACTTTGATTAGATTTGAAATTTAAATCCCTCCCTCCCCTCCCCTCCCCTCCCCCCAGTTACGTAAATGGAAATTTGTCTAATTATGAGAAATTTAGATAATGTTGCTACTGTATCAGTTTTCGCGCACCCCTTTCTGTAAAATTATCCATTACTTTTCTTTAAATAATTTATTTTATTTATTCGTTAATTCAGTTCTAGCATGTTTTATTTTCGAATCCATTAATTTTTAGAAAGTGCTTCTACGACCGACTCTTTTCAAAGATTAATAAATTCGAAATATCATAAAAAGGTCGTAGCATTCTAATCCAGAAGTTAGAAAAGATTTCGCCATTATATTTCAGCTAGCGATAATAATGAGTGTAGATCATTTGCAAATAAATGCAGAAAAGACGTTTAATGGATGCAGAAATGGGGAGAGAGTTTAAAACTTAAATATACAAAGATTTTACTCTTGTCCGGTCTGAAGCTCAGCCATCTTTGCCTCTTTCATCAGCACAGATACAAAGAAGATGCAAATGAACTAGCTACAATACAAAATAAACTGTTCAATAAACTCTCGTTTGTAGAATACACAACGATATCAAGGCTGATTAAAGGAATATCAGTCGCCGTAGAACATTCTATAATGTCCAGCCGTGCCTGCAGAAACCTTCCTCATCCAATTAGTAATCAAGTTTATGCAATGTAGACGAACTGTTAGAAAGTAAAACGTTGAATGACTTTGACTATTTAAAGCACGTGCGTAGTTTGTCAACGCATTGAATAAACGCTTTCATGTCATACGTCCCGTTCCATTAGTAGTGTTGAGGTGGCTTAGCTAATTTCGGGAGCAAAGGGATTTTGCCATCAAAGATTGCTGAGATTTGGCCAAGGTTTATTTGTGTAGTGTCCACCACACACTCAGTCAAAAACTTAGAGACAGGCTCATGGGAATCAAGCTTTTGAGTTATTAAAATTCAAATTATACTTCATATGAATAAGTGAAGGTCTCAGTGATTCTGCTGACCATTTAATTAAAGCCTGAACTTTCATTTCGCTATTTCATTATATTTACCTTATTGTATCCGTTTTATTTCAAATGGGATACTTGGATTTATCATTTATTTAGAAGACATCTTGTGTCTAGAACAAGTGAAATTTATTGTTAATATCAATAATATAGTTTTATTCTAAATTAAAAGCAATGAAAGCTCTAAGGCTATCAACACTAATGTGAAATTATATGAGCTTAAGAACGAAACTACTTCCGCTGTTTCTATATCCATCATCGAAGACTTTCAAACATTTTTTGTCTCTCGTATGCAAAACGAATAAAATGGTAGACAGGAATCCTACTTCTTATATTCTAAAATATATATTTTGATAACTTATTTTTATTAGGAGTGAAAATTTCCAGTATGAGGTAATTAAGCATGGTTCATAGATTGAAATCCACTAATTAATTAATGAGATGCCAATTATTCTATCGAGCCTGAGCAAAATTTGGCCTATAATTTTACCGCATATGCAATTTTACGCATTTTCTCATCGATCGATTTGCCGATTTATCACTAGAGAATGAACTACTTCTCAGACACGAACAGTCAATCTAATGCAAACCTCAAAGTAGATTAGGCGATTGGAAGTCCAAACCATTAGTTAATATACTTATGCTCAAAATTCCATTAGCTCATTGAGTTCTTTGGGTCTTGGTTCGAGTCGGCAATCTTTCCTCGATGATAGACTACTAAAAAGCTTGAGATTAATAAATTGAAGTTGTTGGTAAGGTGCTTCGTTAGTCATCTTAAGCAGTTGAAAAAATTTCATGTACAACTTTTATCATTTGGTAAATGGTATAGTTTAATTTAAAAATTACACCTGCATGGGAATTAATCGGAAGACGAATCAAGTAAATTTTTTTTTCCACATTAAAATAGTCGGAAATTTCTACCATAATTAGGTGGTGAAATGATTTCACTTCATAAAGATTGGTAAAGTACTAGTTTTATATAGTTTTTCTAATGAGGTTAATATAAAAAGACTTTATTTCTTGCAGAAAGGAGTCCAATTTTTTGAAATGAATGTTCATGATAAATTTCTTTATTAATCAGATCTTACGGAAAAAAAGATCAGAATTTCATCATTAATTAACCTCTCATAAGGCGAACATTCAAAAAGCGAGGAAAGGTTCTGAACTCCAAGAACAAATTAATATAAAATTTAAGGTCTTGGGCAATTCCTTACCTTTTCAAATAGTATTAGACGTGTGGACGACTATTCATATATGAAGATGTTTACGCCCACATATTTTGGCAAGCTGTGCAATCTTTATTAGCAGCGATGCTCGTTGTACCGAACTTTTTTAAAGAAATATGATATTTAAGTTTAAAATTACGTCATTCCGACTTTTATTCAATCACGTGGGTGGAATTACTTTTCCATGTTCACTACTAGCAAATTTAACGACGCCTTTATTTTATAGGTGTTTAAACGCAGTACCACAATTGTTACATTTGCCTAAGCACGCTTATTTACATTCCGACACCATCTATGTGCAATTTCTTTACTCCGTTCATTCAGTACGTCATTTGTGGGGAAAACAACGCTAACATGGCTGAATCAAAGGACTCTTTGCGCTTGAACATTCTGTAAATTACACTTGGGAGCAAATGCAGAGTCCAGGGGCTTTTCAACCAATCAACAACAAAGCCCAAATAAACGTGTTTAATGCCATACGTCTGCTCCTCAATATCGTTGAGGTAGCTTAGTTAATCCCAGGAGCCATTCCAAAATAGGAGATCTTATCATAGAGATTTCCGAGCATAAGTCAAGGCTTGTTAGTTAGCAATCCGCTACGCATTCGATCCTTGCAGCTTTCGTTCTATTCTGTTGGAATTGTGTGATTCCATTAATGATAATAAATTGCAATTCAGAACATAAGACTCATGTTTTACGCCTGAGGCAATTTTAACTTCAATTGGTATCAATTGAACTGAAAATTTCAAAGATTGAGTAAATAAATGTTCAGTAACTCAAAGTAGTTTTATTTTAAACAAATGAAATTAGTGCCAATTGGTATTTTTACTCTAATCCAACATCTACTCGGTAGACGGAATCCCAACTATCGAAACACATTACTTCTAATTAATTTGTAATGATTTGATCAGTTTGCTAAAGTCAATCGAAGTATTTTCTTTTTTTAACTTCTCAATTGAGAAGATTTCATATTTTATGACATTCTTTCAAAAAGCTTCTAGTGCTTAATGAAGCGAAACAACTTGTTACTTTTAAGTGTATGGTGCAAAATCTCCTACTCACCAAGACGGATTCTTGTTAATTACCTGTTACGTTATTCATACAAATTGGCCTTTTTTAATTAACTGCTCCACTAAATATTTCCAATTGTTATAATATGAACTGATTTCTGGGTCAAAACCGAAAATCTCCAGAGAATTTACTGGGGTATTATATCAATAATATATATTTCTACTGTATTTCTACGCACCCTTCCATGACGTAATTAGAGTTTAAAAATCTCAATGTCCTGGTATTTGTGTAGGTAATCCTTTTCTATTGTTTAAATGAGAGCTAGCAAGAATTGTAGCAGTGACTTTTCTACTGTACTGCCTTTTGAACACCATTATTCATGGGAAATATGACGGACTTGTTAATAATCTTGAAAGTTAATATGAGCTACCTAACTAACCTGTGCAAATTTTCATTTACGAACTGACCTGGTGATTGTGAAGTACTTTTAAAATAGATGGCTTTTGGTTCTTTCCTCTGGTAACGCTTACGTTATGGAGGGATTATATGTAACTTAATCAAATCTGAATGATTGAATAAACCAGAATCCGAAACACAACTAAAATGCTGCACTGTACTAAAAGATAAGGATAGAATTAAGGGTATAAGTAAGTTTAATTTGAACGCAAGGTCATTTAACTTTGTGAAGGTGTACAATGTTAAGATCAATCTTGATAATGGCCACACGAACTGAACACAATTTATTTCTAATTATTCAAAGTTCGAGTGTCTTTTAGTTTGTTTTAAAATTGATTCCTTGCCGTCTGTCCATATTTTTCTCTTAGCTCCTGCCTAAAGTATACATACATATCACACATGTGATGTACAATTTTAATGTCGAGATAAAAATCAACAAACGAATAATCACATTTAAATAAAAATGTACGCGGCTGAATTAACTTTTTTTCGAAGCTCTAAAATGCACATTGTATAATTAATGAAACAGCCGGCGGAGTCTTCTCACTACTTAGTTTAGAAACTCCATATAGTCACAGCTGGGGGCTAATAAAATTAAGGACAGCTTATGGGAAAGTTAATTTCACGTCTTGAGCACTTTCACACACTTCTAATTTCTAATCAATCGATCTATGTCAAACTCACCAACTCACTTCTCAGGCATAGTGCAATTCAAAGTTGTGATTAAATGGGCAGAATACATACAACGAACTTGGCTAAAAGATCTTGCATACAGCTTCCTTAATTGGAGAATTAAAATAAGAAGTGTGCACTTATATAATCTTTAACTGCAACTCAGAGATTCCATTGATGTTTGAGTATCCATCCTTTATGCTGCAACGTCGAATTTTAATTCAATCGGATTCATAATATTTAAAATTTATTTATATCAAATGACAGGCTTTATGATAGTTATCATTAGCCCTTTAGTTGACTTTGGGCTTCAGAGTCACGAAACGTCGAGAGAGCGAGCAAAAGAGTGATTCACAGATGTAAGAGGGAGACAGACACAAAGTGGTGGAATATGACATATAGTGGGGTCATGGTAGTTTGAAGTCAACTGTCGGGCTATAGAATTTTTTGCCGTATGAGTATACGTTGCACAAGGTGCATCACGTGGAGGTGAGTCCATCGCCCACCCCGTAATATTTAAAATAGCTATACGAATTATTCGCATTTCTTCATTTTTTTCAAAAATATATGGCTTTTCAACCAAAGTGTGGTTTATTAACTTATTCAGCGCATGCCCCTGATTTGGCCCAATTTTGTCTAAGGACTGAACCGAATTCCCAGGCAGTATTTAGTCTAGGTCCAAATTAATTCCGCAAATCACTTCAACATATAATTCTTTACACTCGACTTGCATAAAATTCGTAATATAAAACCTAGTTTCGCTCTAATAATATCTACGAAACCAAAATTGTATATACAGATGATAAACCGCCAGACGAATATGAAACCTTCCGCATCTTGAACATTGACCAAATTCTTTAATTTGATTTTGTAATCTTTCCGCAGTTTGGCCTCCTAATTCCCAATTTTGACATTAACTCCTGCAAAGGTCAAGTTTCGGGCCACTGTACGGTCAGAGAGTTTAAACGACATTGGCGGATTACTATTCAGAAATTAAAAATGCATTTCACTACTTTACAATTACCTTGCAATTTTGAATTTAGGGAAACAACTGAGATGAGTCAACAGAATGCCTAAGGAATGCGTTGGGAGTGATCGAAAAGCAACGAGGACAAGGGACAAACGCGATAATTCTATACAATTTACACGTTCGAACTTGGTTTTACAGTAGATGTCTATTGAGTATTTTAAATCTAAAAAAACTTTAATCTTACGAATCACCCCCCCGGGTTGGCGCAAATTCGTGCTTACAACTTTGTAACTTCCTCCGAGACTTCAGAAGGAAGAAATGTTCACATGATATTATGCGGAACTGAAGCACCAGAACTTTTTTTATCAACTTATTAACGATTTACAACAATTAGAGTAATTTTCCACCCATCAACATATAATTTCCACCAGATATAAGACATTTAAACCATGCACTAATTTAAAGCACCTTACCAATCTCTAAACAACCACAAGACGTTTTTCATTCTCATATTTGATATTGATGTGCACTATTAATGGAACAATAGTGGGCCACCATACGCATAAACAGCAATGTTGGTGTGACTTAAGGATAAGGGAAGAGATAGAAGGTAACAAAACAAGCACGCAGACAAGATCGTGATACATATCTAATATAATAGTGTAAGTCAAATGCGCCATCACTGCCCAGTGCTACCCGGTTGCTGATTGGCAGCACCATTTTGGTTCTGATGCTGCTGTAGAGCTTGTTGGTTCTGTTGCTGCTGAATAGCACTTGCGTAGACAGCTTGAAGTTGCTGCTGGAGCTGTAAATGATGTTGATTTTGTTGCTGGAGAAATATAGCGGTCGAGGCAAGCATCTGCTGTTGTTTAATTTGCTCCAACAACTGTTGTTGCTGAGCAGCAGCATCCATAAAAGGCTGTATCAGACCAGCAGATGCTAGTAGAGCCTGTTGTTGTTGTTGAATAGAGACTATGTGCTGCATTAGAGTGTAGGGAATGGTTGCTGCCGATGTAGTCGGCGGCAATACCGAGGGGACTACTGATGGGATAACAGTAGTCGGTCCCCCAGCTCTGGCCATATTTCGAACCACGAAACTGGTTTGAGCAACGTCATTGAGAGATGGTAGGAAATGGGAAACTTGAACTGCCGAAGATGATGATGAAGGTGCAGATTCAAGTTTTGCTAATTTAGCTGCCGGTTCAGCTGAATTCTCCTTTTCCACCACCTTTACAGTACTCTCAGTTGAATTCCCTGACTTTTTTTCCTCAGAGGATTCTATTTCAATTTCCCCACTCGTACTTTCAGACTCCGAAGCTGAAATAAAAAAAGCAAGGACCAAGTCTAGATGTCAATTTATTTTGTTCATGCACTCAGTAAATAACTAAGCACTAAGACTAAAAAGACTTACCTTATTTTTTTATGAGGAATTACCTATGATAAGATTTGTTTTGTGATTTAGCCAAATTATTTTGCAAAGTCATAAAGACCACGTGGATGAAGTTTATTGCTTTGGCAATACAACTTATGATTACTGTTCCTACTTTTTAGAATCTGGGAGCGGCCTTCTCACTACTACCTTACTGACTAATTAATGAACTAATTTGTATGATGGAAAAGGGGGTTTCATTAAGTCAGTAACCTAGAGCAAATAAGTGCCTACGTACTGTGACACCAATGGAGACGTAATTAAGCGTATTGATTATATAAAACAAATAGTCCGCCGAGGGCTGTTTGTGCAAATACAAGCAGTTAAGAGAATCAGATACCACGTTTTCGATGTTAATCGCTGAACACTAAATGATTTAAACGATTGAACACACTGATTTATGACAGCAAGGCGAAACATATCACTTCCACTTCATAAACAAAGTAGACAAGGAGGCATGCCGAGGTCGACCACCATTTATCGATTGGTTGTCGGACTAAGCCCACCCTACCACATAGAACATGGGAGTCAAATATAACCGCTGAGTAAGCATAATCGATTTCAATAACATGAATGCTTTTCAAATTATGTCGAAAAATGACCAGTGCTGTGTGATCTGTCTTCTCTCTCTCTCTTTGAGGTAAGAATAACACTAGATTACCTGAAACAATGGAAAACTATACTTTGCAGCGATTTGTTAATCGTATTCAGAAAAGGGATGGTAGAATGTGGATTTTTTATATGAGCGATGCCTTCCACTAGCAGAGGATGAGAAAAGTAGAAATGAATTTCAATTGACAGGCTAAAAAAGTTAAAAAGTTGACAAAGTGAGAGCATGGCAGCAAGAGATTAAAAAGAGCAGCGAACAGTGCAGAAGACAATTAGTCTAATTATTTTCATACGCAAAGGGTACTTCGGGTTTGGGAACGCTATGCATTCATTATTCATGAAGGAACACCAATTAAGATTATTAGAAACAGTGTCAAATATGGAACACCTTCTAAGGCAAAGGATTTTTTAAAACACATTCCTCTAAGAGACTCTCGTTTAACCACCTTTTTAATTAGTCAACAGAAACCAGGGCATTGTTGAAATCCGAACACGTGCGAGCCATTAAATGGATTAGTTGTCGTTGTTAAATACGAAGAAGCAGGGGAACGGTACTTTATCTATAAAATATCTAAAAATTTAGAATAAGAAGGATAGCTGAGGTTATAGAGGAAATTAAGGTGGAAGTGCGAGCTAGAATATTAGAGAATCCTAATCCGTTTGAGGTCTGGAATCAGCAGGCTACCTGGTTTTAACTCCGAATTTCATCTGCTACGCTGTACTAATGTTTCCGAAGGAATACTTGCAAAAGTTATAAAAAATAAGGGAGAGGTGAATTTTGGCGTCAGCTTCTTTAACGAGTTTGCGGAACATGTTTAATTTAATTTGACGTTAATAATTATATTAACTCCGCTAAACATGAATACGCTATGGCCAATTTTGTCCCTTAATATCATTCGGACATTAACGTGAATGCAATGTAAAGGGCATTAAATGTTTCTAAAAGATCAGCATTCGGTATGTTAGAATCTCGTTAGCTAGAATCCTGATTGGAAGCAAAAAAAAAATTGCCGATGTAATTGTAATAAAACGATCAGTAAGCTTTGTACGCGGACCACAAAACCTGAAACGAGAAAAATTCTGGCATTTGAACATTGGCACTTTATAAATGGAGGGTATTGAAATGAAAAGGAACACAGAGGATAGTCAAATAATACAAAATATAAGAAATAAAAAAGATAGCAAAGATGAAACTTGGTTGCTATAAGAACCGGCACACTGCACATTTAACGACAACACATCCAGGTGTAAAAATGAACATAGAAAATTCATGACTTTTTTTAAAAGCCCTGCAATTTAAAGCACATTTTCACAAAACTACCTGCATTCTTTCATCGGATGGATTTTTCAGTAAGTACGGTCAGTCTGACAAGCGCGAATTCCTGGTGAAATGAAAAATGCCAAAATGCCCCAAATAAATAAACAGGGATTTAAAAAAAAGTAAAACATATCGCGGCCCGAAACAGCAATAGATAGGTGCTTTAAGAATCAAATTAAAAGCGTTCGAAACGCATCAATGAAAATTTAAACGCATGGTTAATTATAATTGAGCTATTCGAAAGTAAGCAATTTTCACCGGTCTTAAACAAATAGATTGGAGCTTCACTGACGAGGAACCCCCCATTTCACAATCCGACATTTGACTAGTTTTGGCCAGAAAGATTGTTCATCCCACCAATCGGACGCAATAAATCAATAAAGATATGATCAATCAGTTGCGCAAATGAATACTATACACGGCAGAACGAAATAGTAACGTTAGAGAACTATGTAAGTAAACTGTGCATAAATAATAACCAGCATTAGGCAGATAGGACAACGGGAAAAAAGCAAAAGATTCGACAGATAAAACTAGTAGTCTGGGGAGAAAATACTGAAATATACGTTAGTTCTAGTGGCATCAATTACTCCCATTAAGTAAACAGCTCATAATGACAGATTAAGCCATTTTTTTCAATAGACTTTGCGTTAGATGTTCTAAAAGCTAAAAAATGAAGTGAAAGGGAGCAAACAAGACTATATCCACTAACTACACAATCCCATAACTATAAAGTTAATGATCTCGTACGAAACATAACAATCATAAGTAAAATAGCCTTGATGTTCTTTTCCCACTTATAATAACAATTTTTAAACACAAAGATTTTCCATGACATCAAACATTGCAACTATGCACACAGAAAGGCACAAGCTGAGATTCCAACTAGGGTTCCTTCAAACCCGATGCGTTCTGACATCGAAGGCAGCCGATTGGTTGAGTGGATTACAAAAATTGAATAATTAAAACCTAAAAAACCTCTTCTTCTTGGCCTTTCTATAAAAAAATTTACAGCGATCATCCATTTAGCTACGCATAGTCATCAAAGATGAAGACAGAAGGCATATGCAAATCCTTTTTGTGCCCAGGGCAGAAAACAAAGTCATGCAAACATGGTTCACATCGTGGGAACTTCTATGGATATGGCTGAGGGAGAAGTTTCCTTACTCTGCTAGTCGATGAAGTTCACAAACAGACGTTGCGTATAAACATATACTCTTCTAACAAAGCGAAGCCTTCGTTGGTTTACACATGCCATCTACATTCCTTCATTGAGACTGAATAGATATAGTAATAGCAGTGGATATATGGTCATATCGAAGAGGGAAGATTATTAGCTGCTATATACAGCTTTATCATTGGCGATGTAGCTGTATATTTAAAAAAGAGGCGTCCGATCACTCAGCAACATTCAAATAATGGCTTTTGGGTTTACATTTTTCAATTAGGCAAACACGAAGCAAGATATTTGACATCTGATGCATTCTGACGTGAAGGCCAGTAGGGGATTGGTTAATTGATCGGCAGACGATTAGCGTACACAAAATTCGATAATTAAACTGTTAGACTAGGCGTGGTGTTTTATTGCATTCCTATGCAATTACACTATGTAACTGCAACATATGTGAGTTCCGTTCGAAACCATACGATAAACGAGTATAACAATGAAAAATCTGCATCCAAAAAAAGCATAGTGAAATAATTGATTAAATCTTGTCACAATCACAATGATCCCCAAATCCAATTAGAAAAGCACTTTCCAACGCTTATCTTGGATAGAGAGTGTGACATTCCAGAGCGTCCTGGTGAGACTCGAATTCTGCCATCCCTTTTATTAGTTATCTTGCTCATTGAACGTGAGCCGATTTGAATTGAATCCATTGACCCACGACATGGCAGAGGTGCACAGTGACCAATACGCCATTGAACTACAACTCATAACGTTATTGAACTTAGCAGAGTCCACCTTATGTGAACTCTAATGTACTCTACATTGTTAAATAATCTTAGATTGTGCGCGATTGTGTAAAAAATTAGAGATCACAGGTTCAATTTGTATCAATGCACATTCAGTGAATGGTCAACCGCACTGGTTAAGTCTGGCAAATACAGGGGCTGGCAAAATTTGAGTTTCTCACCATAGAGGTTCGACGATGTCGCTCCCTAACCCAAGGTGAGTGTTGAAAAAAACTTCTGAATAGACTTGACAATTACAATCATAACCTTTTCAAATATCTAATATCCATGTCTTTTAGCAATTACATTATTGAAGGAAGTTGGAATGAGGTTGCTCAACAAAATGTGACACTTTCCAATGATCAAACGACACACTCGATGTCAAAAAGCATTTTAATTAGTTTAGCGAAATACAATTTAACTAACCCGGACGCTTTGAAGTTCGGACTGCAGTCGACACCTCGCCATTAGCATTCATTGATGTTGGTACGGCTTCACCCTCCGCATTTGCCAAGACAGGAGTACTAATAGGGGTATTAGTAGCAGTAGACATGGTAGCAGATGTATCCCCAGCACTAGAAATAGTGCGTTGTGGTATGGGGGAAGAAGGCGCGATAGAATTTGTTGACGGCGCTGGTTCTGCAATGCTACTTAAATCAGCAGCAAGAATATTATCGGCAGTGTCTATATCACCAACGGCAATAGCTGCTGACTCATCTTCTGAAAAGACGAAGACAGAATCATCCGGTGCGGAGATATAACGTGACTCCTTCGTGGCATCAAAACAGAAGCTGGCGTTGATGCAGTCATCTGAGATGACGGAGGCCTTGTCGGCAGGCAAAAAACGTTCCAAGTGTGCGCGTACGTCGGCCACACTTTTCAGGCGTGAACCACCAGGTCTGCAAAAACGAGATGTCGGATTCAGCATAAAGTTATTGGTTCTGTAACGCAATGAAACCCACACACGTGACTGACTACCTAGGCGCACACCACATAACCTGACGCTGCAGTTCAATCGATTAGGGAGGAAAAGGTAACTTAAATGACCCCAAAGAGGCCTAACTTTGCAAATGTCAAAATGGAAAACAAAATTTTTATAGCTCGAGGCTGTGATACAAGAACATGACTACTAAATTAAAGTTCGAACTGAGGGTCAAGCTGGAGAAAAGGAAAAAAACCTTGTTTCGGCTTCGACGTCAATAAGTGAGGAAAATGATCAACCATACCAGCTAGATGGAAAATTTGGGTACCTAAATAGGAAAATGAGTGCTGGAGGCTCGCTTGACAAATAAGGAATAAGGTCGAAAAGGTAAATGGATAAAATGAATTACACACCGTGTTAACGCTTTAGTGTCTATTACTTATCAACTCGGAAGGCAGGAGGTATCATAAAACAAAGAGGAAGTCATAAACGAAACTAATTTTAACTAACACTGACCCTCCACTTCAATATATTTTGATGGACATGGGATCTGACACGGCAGATTAAATACCGCAAAGTACTTAATTAAGTCCGATGAAAAATATCGTCAGCACTGCAAGCCCATACATGCCTCGAAGAACTAAGGAAGTGTTTATTTGCATTAAAGACTCAGACTGGTAGTTATAAAATCTATAATTTCACCGCACTTTCAAATAATCACATGCGTGGATGGATTAATTATAGAGGAGCAGAAACGAAATGATAAACTTGTCGTAAGGACACCAGATGAATCATAGAGCAAGGTGCATACTTAAAGACCACATTCTAACCTAGATCCAGGCTAAATGGCTAGAAAAGTTTAAACACAAACACTTGAAGAGAGAATGACATAAGATTCTAGTCGCACGCCGAGAGGAACTCTTGACGTACAAAAATAACTGAGGAGGCAGATGGCCTAACGGCTAAAATCAATAGCAAAGATAACAGTGAAGCCAGACGAAACAGAGCACAAATAGATTGCGAGTTGTGCCTATATCGTAAGCTGCATATATTGCACAATCAATTACAAAAGTCTATACGTAAACTCTTCGCATTGTGACAAAGCGGGAAAGTTATCCTCTTCGTGTATTCGGATGTTATATTTACCTACACATTGCCTTCGTGATGTAAAAAGCTGTCAAATTTTAACAAGAAACATACAAACGCGAAGGGAGTGAAGGCAGTTCATTGAGATTGAGTAGGATTGAGAGTTGAAAAAAACAGGACAACACTGGGTCAGATAGGTTTCGAGTATTTTTTTAATTTAAAGTTAGGCAAAACTTCCCCAATTTTATCTCGCACCCCCTACCCCCCCCCCCCCATCGATTAATTTCAAAAGGAATAGATTTTGACAATTGAAGGGGGGGGCCAGTAAAGATGCGACTTTTGATAGATAGGTAAAATACGTTCTTATCAAATTATACGGATATGGATAAAAATGTCCATTCATATTAGTTAATGATGATCAACACAAGAACAGAACAAGGGGGGGTGGTTAGTTAAAACCCAAACCCTAGCCCTTACCGTGAATAGGTAAAGTATTAACAAATACTAGAAGCAGGTAAAGAAAGAAAACCAGGGGTTCAGATGTAGACAACGCTCTATTTAAAGATATTGGCTGGTGATTTAGACTAATTTTGTCATAACGAATAGCATTACCTACAAAAAACGCCGAAATACTAAATGAATATCTATGAAATAGAAAGGATAAAGATAACTTATTGAAAAGGAGTGCATACAGTTCATACAGAGAAAAGAGGATTGGGTGTGACCTGCTAAATTTTATGCGCATTCTAATCATTCAAGTCTAGGATCATAGCAGCTGAAAGGGGAGCATATTGAAAGTGGCATTCGAAAAGGTCAAGTTGCTGTAGCAATTAAAGAATATGTGAAGTTCTAATTTAATTTCCCAGCATGGGCTAGAAACTCATTGATTCACTACCACTAGTTAACGCTTGCTAGCAGAGTATTGGTGAACATAACTAAATGAAGTTAATAGTGAAAATTATTTTTTGTGTAGAGAGAAATGTACATGCTCGGTCAGAGATCGATATCTATAAGAGTATATGTACGAATGGAAAAGTTAATCCCATTGAAACCTAAGATAACTACCGCCATTTAACCAAGGTGATGCAGATACTTCTCTCATTGGGGGTTGTAACAGAATCTGATCGATAGTTTACGACCTCCATAACCTTATAATGTGGGTTAATAGGGACTCTCATAAGTATTAATTAGATTCTTAGAGTGTCAATGGCTCTCAATTATATGACTAGGCTGAATCCAAACCGGCTGGTCTCGACGTTAATCCTCCCATTTTAACAAAATAAAGTTATTAGTCGCATGCAATTTACCAAGCCTATTCAGGAAAGGGTTTTCCAACGCTCACACTGAGTAAGGGTTTGAATCATGAAGCCTGAGAAACTCCACTACTTCCGCCCCGTTATACATCAGACTTAATTAATGGGATTGCCAACCTGTTCATTGAGTTTGCACCGGTAGGCACCAAATCAGGGATTTTTTAGCTTTCCAGGCATCCACTATGCACCATGGTGCACTAATTTCTAACCCAAGTGTAAAAACTTCAGGAGAGCTTTATGCTGACATTTTTTACAAATTCATAGAAAAACATTCACATTATTTTAGTTTCTCGAGTGAGCTAAGCTAAAAAACTCCCATCTAACAATAGCCTTGTTACTTGACATAATTATAATACAGAAGAATGACAACTTAACCACGACGTTCAAACAAGGCTTTGAATAGAGCTTGAGGGCCAAATGACTGACAAGAAGAAAAGTACTCAGAATGTGGTAATTACAAATAAAGGCAAAAAGGCCATAGGAGATAAAAGCAAACAACACACACTGTGTTGTGACTGTGCCTTACTTAGCATACATCCCGTGACCATTGTTGATATGTGGCAAAAAAGCCACTAGGAGATCCTAGTTATTCGTCGTGTTCAAGCATAACAAGAAGATTATACCCAAGTGACAGTGGTTAACTCTTTAACGCCCGAATTATTTTTTGAAAGATGCACCTAACCGCACTGGCACGTGTCTCGCAGCAGACTGATGTCACCGACGTGATGAGTTTTGGTGGTACTACGCAAATGCTATAGACACATATTGAGCATATTTCAAACGGCAATGGCGCCTTCTGTTTCGAGTCTAGTATCAAGGAACCTTATTTTGAGAGAGGATCGTACGGTCTTAAGGGCGTTAAAGGATTAATTAATACACAAATACCCACACATTCCTAGCATTAAGTATGTAAATTGGGAGCAGTTCCTCAGTTATCGTCGTACAGCTTCACTTATATGAAATATTTGACATATTTCACCAGTGTATAGAACTGGTTCACATAATCTCCCAGCTTTAAATAAGGTAATAAGTATGTAAAATTGCCAATAACGTATGCTAACTATTTGAGTGCACTTCATGTAAGATAAAGCGTCATTCGCGTAATTTAAGCATAGTGCTTAATGTGCTTATGTTAGCACACTACCAGTAATTGACTGCTGTTGCAATTAGCACTTCCCAAAAGAACAATAATTTGACAAGATTAAGGTGCTGATGCAACTGTGTAGTATGGACGGTAGAAAAACAAGCTCTAGTGACTAGCGTACAAGAAGTTACATTGAGAGTATGCACTAAAACATAAACATTTTAAAGGCCGTTTTGATAAACAACTTGGGGATATGGGGGAATACGCAGGATCTTTTAACTGAGAGATGAAAATTGATCTTTCTTAGATGTAAGTTGATCATCTAATAAACTGGCTATATTTGTAGAGGGTAATCTCGAAGGCAAAGCTACTTTAAGAATCAAATCGAGCTAGATTTGCAGCTATTCTCTTAGAGATAAAACGATCATCCTTATCACTGGTGTACTGAGCGATCGCATTGGAAGGAAATATTGAAAGGGGGTCGGATGGTTTGCCTCAAGTTACATGCCCCAATGTGGCAATTAGGTCAAACAGATCAATGGATCGACGTAGGCAGACTAGAGGGATAATACCACATTTCTGTGATTACATAAGCAATCAGGCTCCTTTAAATATCATGATTCGGACTCGATTGGTAAAAGACAGCTATCTCCTAGAAAATATGGTAAATAAAATCATGTCGAGACTCGCAATTTGAAAACTTAACCAACATATTTGAGCTTCTAGCAACATGAACTAAAACAATCTACATCACAGAAAATCGGATGCGTATAAGAAAATAGAATAGAACGTAGATATCAAACCAGAAAGTAAATGGACTAACCTGATTAGCAGGAGAGTGTTTCAATTACAACAAAATGAGCCCTGATATTTCCTCAAAGAGGACCAAACCAAAAAGTCATTTTAGCAATAACCAAATTAATGAAACTCACGATATGTAGACGACAACGTCTGCCTGACGATCAACCATACGTGTCCAAGCGCTGTTCCACGGAAGAGGAGGCTTAGCACTCTTGGCGTTTTCGGTAGAAGCACCAGGAGCCATAGGAGTAATAATTGCAGCAGAAGCAGAGATGGGAGCACTATATCCGCCAACAGA
Organism: Hymenolepis microstoma; assembly: GCA_000469805.3. NCBI lineage: Eukaryota > Metazoa > Platyhelminthes > Cestoda > Cyclophyllidea > Hymenolepididae > Hymenolepis > Hymenolepis microstoma. The sequence goes on from LR215989.1 coordinate 26,877,408, forward strand.
TGTCCGTCTTGGTCTATTTTTAGCTGTCGTAACCCCAGTTCCGTTCAAACTCGCCAGTGTACTAGCAGCCGAGGCCGCTGTGTTAAGAAAAACTTCTGCAGCGTTTGAAAGGGGTTGACGATGTACAATAGCCGCCGCTTGTGCCGCAGCAGCATATGACGCAACAATTTGTTCAGGTGGACTAGATTTAGTCGACTCCTTAGACGCCTAAAAGGCAATACGAGAAGTAGACATCAGCGAAGCCAAGAAGGACAAGAGTTTAGGTTTTGGTTTTCAGATGACCGAAAAAGAAGAGATGCACTTACAGGCACACAAATATAGAAAGAGCAAATGTAGCATAGCAGTTGAGGGTGCTAAATGGCATGCACAAAATTAGGATGGGTTAATCGTGCAAAACGGGGAGGGAAAGTTGTTACAAACACGGTACTACGGGGTGCTATTGTTGCATGGGTTTTTGATTTCTGGGCGATAAACTCTACCTTCAGATGAGCGGATTGAATGGACGATCACGGCTGTAAAAAATAATACCTACAAGATTTTTGCTTTTAACACAAATGATGCGCCCAGACATCCACACACGCACGCACAAAACATTGATGCCGAGTTTTTATTTCGGAGCTTACTTGGATAATTCTTTGTGCTGAAGTGGAGAAAGAAGGGGGGAGATGGGCCTGAAGATAAGAAGTGTAAGTGGGAGAAAACCAAAAACGGAACAAGTTCCAAACACCAAAAACAACGTTAACCAGACCTGAGGTTAGTTAGTTAGCATGCAGAGACTAACGTGAGAAAATAAAGGGTAATTTATATGCAGGCGGGTAATCAAGAGCATGCTGTATAAAGTAGTGTTCACGAGTTAGGTATTGCAAAAAACTCATAATTTGGCGTACATTTGTAGAATGCATACAAAGCATGCATATGGTGCAATATTAGGAATCCGAAACAAAATTAAGTGAATAAAAAGCTGAATCGAAACAAGATACATCCGTACCTGAGAGGTAGTTTCACCGCTACTGTTTCCATAGAGAACCGGGGCGCGGACAATAGTGTGTGAATCAGAGTTATCCGTTGAGGACGTTGATACTTCTGAAGAATGGAGCTGGTGCGCTGGTTGTTGGAGAAGAGCAGGATTGAATAAAGGAAACATTTGTGAAAGACTGAATGGAGGATTCACGAGAGGACTCAACGCATTTGAGAAGGGAATACCGGTAAAAATTTGATTTGTTTGAGGGAGGAAGTACTGAGGTGTGGCAGCTTGAAGTTGCGGCACATTAGAGAGGCCCGCTTGAGCAGATAAGAGAAGGGAGGAAAAATCTTGTGCGGGTGTGATGGAGGTGGCATCAAGGGGGAGACCAAGACCCAATCCAATATTATTTAAATTGGGAACTGAGGAAGACTGACCATATGGAAAATAACGAGGAAACATCTTGGAGGAAACAAAGCTGACAAGCAGATACCCTTTCTATAATTGAAACGATAAAAATATTAAAATAGATAGTATTGAAAACATAAATTTTTGAAAAATTTTGAGCAAAAAAGCATATCAAAGGGGATCCACTTGAACCCAGTTAATCTTACCTTAACAGAAATTTAAGTATGAATATATTTATGCTTTAGATTGTGAAAATGATATAGGCTGCGGTCAAATGAGGTACTATTGAATCAGCGGTTTATAACAAAACATTATAACTTATTTTATATTAAATTTTAGATTTTAGTTATTAATTAATTTATTTGATTTATGTATGATTCATGACAGTTAGTTACCAAATCATATCAGATTTTAGTAACGGATATTTAAGAGCTTACAATAAATATTTGGCACCCATAATCAAAAACATGTTTAGATTAAGTTATTAATGCTAAACAATCGACCTGTTCGAATTTTAAATATCTTGATCGTCATTCAAGTGTCATAACATTACCAACCACCCAGGAATTATTATGCAATATTTAATGGTGATTCAATTTCCTTCTAATATTTATGTGTTTTTTTTTATAAATACTATTTCTTTAGCTCAAGTGGTAATTAGTAAAACATGTGACCTTTATTCTTGTCCACATATTAATGCACATAAATGCATCCGTACTAACTTGGTATTTTAATTATTTAAACAACACTCATGCGGCAAATAATCACTGAAGTTTGAATAATAAATTTTGAACTTAAGTACTCCGTATCTACTCTGATGGGTAGAAAATATGACTGATGTCAGTCCACTCAATTTGTAACTATAATCGAAAATACTTTTTTTAACTTTATGTGATACTGTAAGCCACATTGAATTAATAAGTTTTTTTTCCTTTCGCTGAACATGGTTGTTTGAGATCTGAAAGATAATCCCATTTAATGGACGCAAATATAAAGTTCATATAAAAGTATTTCTTTGTGAGACGTCAATCATGTCCAATCGCGAGGCCTCCGTTTAAGTAACTAGCAGCCGCAACCAACCAGCTTCTTGTGAAATTGCCTTGGTAGCATCTTATCGTTTCGTTTGACATCAAACATGTGTCGTAAAAACCATTTGTTACCTTTAAAAGGGCGCAGGCAATTAAAATACTTTAGCACCAAACTGCTGGACATCATTAAGTTTATTACCGCATAAATAAATAATCACTTCTTTAGTTCCCTATTTCAATATATTAAAATTCAACTTCAAAGGTAATAGAAATTTAAATTACAAAATTCCAGTAATCTGGGTACCAGAATTATTTAATCATATGGGCCTTTTGGTGCAGTGTGCACTTATCCTGACGAAGTTTAACTTTAGAGGGCAAAATATTAGATGAAATGTTGCATTAAGGCATAATTAAGTTCGGAGATAAATACTCAACTTTTATCCGAATGCGACTGATCATAATCATCAATCGTATTTTTCAATTGTTCCAACGATATATTCATCTCCATCTCCATAAACATAACATATATATGTGAATCTATCCGATATTAAAGCTACGCTACTCATATTTGGTTAAAATCTTAATGGTTGTCGAAAGTATTGTAATTTCAAGAAACTAGATTCAGGGATATTATCGGTATTTAGGTGTTGTGCACCGATTCAACAGACTTAAAATTTGGGTAATTTTAACCATTCAATATTTTGGTAATTTTTTTCCAGTGGTCTGATCTACCTTTGTAACAGTAATTATTCGAGAATCAAGTAAAGAAATTTTAGTTAATTTTTAATTCCTACAGTAATTTATTGTACTTAACATTGCTGATATTTCAGGGGATTCAACCAACCTTAGAGAATATGATTACTATACTAACGTGTTGATGAAATATACCGTTATTGTTTTTGCGTACCTTCTAAATAAATGGGTAATTTTTTATTTCCTAAACATCTTAGGCTTCTGTGAGGTCATCATTATAGTAGAGAAGTATCTCCGGAATAAAGTCGTCCACATTTAAAAGAAGCTCCTCTAACATATCGTCTTGATCAGGTATTCCATTTTCTTCCAGAGTTTTGTCAAAATCAAGAACCTCGTTGGCATATTTCCAAGTGTAAGATGCTGCATGAGCGTTGCATTGCAAGTAGCGCTCCAAAATGGCTAGCATAGTTTCTTCTGAACAAACCTTTGAGAAAATGATTACGATAATTTGGAGGTGTTTGATCATGTATTCAGTAGCTATTATTAACAAATGGAATTACTTCAATTGTATCTTCAATCCTCGTGAGAGTGTTAACAATTCTTATGGTACGAGTTTTCTTAGTTAATTTGCCAATCTGGTAGCTTTTATCCTTCCACCACGGCACAACGAAATCGTTCGGCCAATCTGATGTCGGATAGGGTGGTGGAACATGAAGGAAACGTCCTTGAGGAGTGTAAGGAACACGAGCTAAAGTTATCGGATCAATGTGAGTTTTAACATCCCCCGTTTTTGGGTCAAACCAGTGGGATATATCGGTTCCAGCAGCAGCCAAAATTGGCTTAATTAAAACGTCAGCTAAAACAAACAGGTATTCCCTGCATTTAAATGTATAGGTAAATTTCACATAGTAAATAATTGAAAAGTTTTCACTTAAAAATTTCTAGTGAAAATCTGTACAGATTTATTAAATTGGTTTAATAATAAATTGTTTACATTTATGCCGACGACATAAGTCTGTCAAATCATAAACATCTCCAAGATATGAGACCCATATATCGGCCCTTGAATTATGCAAAGAGACCTCGGTCGGGGTAAAATACTTCACCATCACAACTCATATCAACGCCTTTTTCGTCGTTCATTAGATAATCTATTAAAATAAAGCCAAGGTGAAATACCTTCAAGTTCAAATTGTTTAAATTTAGCTTATATGACAGACTTAATAATCGAATAAGCTATAGTTTGAATTTTTTTTGCACGTTATAGTCTTTCTGTTTGTTGGAATTAAATATTAAAGTTTTACGTATTGCATTGTACCGATTTTATTAATACATAGTATGTTTGGTGTCATCAAAAGATTTTTTCGTTAGTTTTACTAATATGTTTTTGTACTTCGCTTTAGTGCTTTAATCTAAGGCAGTTTACCTGCAACGGTAGCGCCTTAGGTTGTTCAAATTCAGATGATTCACTTTGGGCAACCGTTTGCATGAAAATTCTTGATTAAAGAAATTAATTCAATTTTATTATGCTATTTACTTACTTTTTTAACTTATTATAAACATCAAATGAATAAATATTATATCTTTATGTTAGTTTACTTGGTTTTTGTCGACAATGTGCTATTTCCACTATATTCTACGAACAAATTGCACTTCCATGCTTTGATTTTTGGTTTGTATTGAAGGGGAATTTAGGCATAATATTCTAGGAGTTTCGTAATAGGTTTTATATTGGTAAAGTTGGCGATAAAACCTATCGTACATTCATTAAATCATTACTACCATATCGTTGGATTATATATTACTCAGACAGTTAAGAAAGAATACCAATGTGATTTCAGTCCTGGGTTACTTTTTTGACTAAAATAAGTAACAATTTGTCGTTTTGTTTATGGCCCAGATTCATAAAACCATTATGAATATCTATTGCTTTCTTTATGTGACGTAATTAAATAAGACTATTTAGATTAAATGATTGATTGTGTGGCGTGCCACGGCTATGTATATTTTATGTTTGTTGAATGACCTTACTCACACTTCGAGAAGACAATAATTACTATCTAGCATTTTGATTTCGCTACTATCAACATGGTGGCATAATGATTACTACATTTTAAAAATGGGCGACATTTTGAAACCACAATAACTTTTTAATCTTCAAATTGCTTTTTTCGAAACTCACTTAATGGCTTCCCAAATTTAAAATACCTTTTACAGTGATTTACTAACCAATCTTACAAGTTTAAATCGAAGTTTGACGTTTGCCAAAGCTACTTTGGAAGAACAATTATATTTGTTTTTAAGAATTTACTAAATCCAATTTAGTACACTATTGAAAATACTAATATAAAAACTTTCGAAATACACAGGGAATTCCAGAATGACGTATTCTACTTATTGGCTAAATTAATGAACACAACAAACTCGAGAAAACAAATAACGCCCCAGCACCCTCAAATTACAGAGGGAAGATAAATTCAATCTCTCAAGGCAATTTGGGATCGAATGATTCTTCAATGAGAAGCAGTTTAATTCCTTCCAACACATTGGCAGTCTCAAAGCTTGGCAGGATAAGATCGACGGCACCGGTAAAGTCACGGTGACAATGGAGCGGTTTGGAGCGTTTCAACTTTCGGTCTAATGGCTTGTAGACACCCGTTTGTACCAGAATCGCTGAAATTTAAATTAGTAAATGCGATGAAAATGACCACTTTAGTATGAAAAATCGCTCAAATGAGTATGGGTAATACTGATATCGACCTTATGAAAGATTAGATTGGTTAGATAAAGATGATACAAAGGTAATGAGCAAATGGCTGGAAGTAACTGTTACGGCATTTTGTTGGAATTTTCTGTGACATGGCTACTGAAGTGATTTCCCATTTGTCTCCATTGTAGACTCAGCAATAAAGAGCATCTTTATTGTAATAAAGTCCCATCTCAACTCAGTGTGTAGTAATCACAATAATTCTAGTGTGTGTGAACACTTTGATAGCAATTTTTATTTATACTAATATGCTTAAAAGAGAGAAAGAGAGAGAGAGAGAGATAACAAGGATAATTAGCAATTCCTCCACCTTGTGTGAACTATAATGAGGTGTTTTATGCTAAAAATGTTGCCCGCGATTCTGGAAGTCGAAGTATGATAATCGAAGACCTCCTCCATGGTGTAGACCTTCTCACGCTCGTTTGTTGCTCCCATTATTCAAATGTCATGCCTTGATTATAATTTGTAAACTTTTGTGTTTGCTGTGTTATAGTCTATGGAAATAGCAATTCTTAAACCAAACCAAATTGGTCAGTTCTGAACGGAGTTGAAGACAAGAGATTGAGGATGCTTGAAGTTGTAAATTGTTCAATGATATTTGAAACTCGTTTGTTTGTACTCTAACGGTTACTTAAATCGATTGATGCGCTGAAGCCTTTTAAAGTGCTCAGCCTATTTAACACTAAGTAAACCCGACAAATATTTACCAAAATGTATGACCCACTGGCAATAGTGTGTCAAATTAATTGAGAAAATGCGCAAACGACTAAATCTTTCTCTTATTTTCATCTAAAGCTCTACTCATCAATTTTGGACTGTCAACAAACGAAAAGCCGTTGTCACCAATTCTTGACGGGTGGCTAAAAACGGACTTTTTTAACCTCTTTTCCACCAAAGTAAACAAACTCTCTACGGATCATTGTTTTTCGAATACTTCATGAAAATCTTAGTGCTATTTACATTGCTATTAATTTTGTTTACACACTTTTTATCATGGTTAATATCTAAAATGGTTAAGGTAGTAAACTAAATAGAGCAATGCCACATACTTCGAATACCATCTAGAAATAAAAGATAATGAAATAATATTTTCAAGAAATAGTTTTTTTCCAAGGCGACATCCTTTTATTCAAAAAGGATTATTCATATGCAAAAAATGATTTGTAATCAGATTTTGAACGTGATGCAACAAGCCATAACCTACTAACTAACAGTAGATCTTTTCAACGAAACTCAAATTCAGACGAATTCAATACCACTTCTCGCCGTGTTTAGATGCATTTTCGAAACCAACATTTTAAAAGATCAGCCTATTTTATTATGGACATTAATAAGGTCCGAATTAACATTACTAGAAAAACAAAATTTAGGAACTGGGAAAAGAAACCCATGTCCAACTCCATCCTCGTTAATAAATGTTATTAGTTCACCAATTCTAAGTACTCGTAGCACTGATAGATGGAATATGCAAACTCTTCATTTTATTCCAAGCCTCTTAGCGATTCACAAGGCAGGTATACAACCGAGAGGATATTTATAGTCAAAGCATGGCAATGAATTTTCACTCTACCTCCTTGCAGATTTAAACCACTTAAAGTTGACTTGATCTAACACTAGGTTACTTAATTGGATAGGAAAAAAAATTAAAGTGTTAAGAAAAACCTACACTCAACACTGCGAGCTGTTTGCGGTAGAAAAGCAGCATCTGCAGGAACAGTGCGTGAAGATGCCACCGCTGCCTTCTTGTCAAGTTTGCCTTGTTCAGGAAAAGAGAGCTCTCGGCCACCCGACAAACGACGATAACGACGCAAATACATGTTGTAGAGATTCGCACCCAGGATATCAACCTCGGGATTGTCTCTAGAAACGGAAGGAAAAAATTAAGTCTAAAAAATTCTGGCAGTCATTGTTGAGGTGTAAGTTTAACTTAGATTGGCCCTTACGACAAGATGAAAGGAAAGATGAAGGAAAGGATACTGCGTACATTAATAAAAGTTGAACAATGTTTTTTGCTTAAAGGCCAACAAGAAGCCAGAAAGATGAATATCAATTTGATGAGATAAATGGCCTAGTAGCTTTCATTCCCGAAAATTTAATCAGTATGATTTAATTAGGAAATTGGATTGCCTAATTTATTAAAATTAAAAGTTTCAAAACATTGCAGATATAGGGAGGTGAAATTTCTCCTCTGATACTTAACAACAATTCATTATGAAGTAAGGAATAAAATAGCAAAAAATGAAGGTCAAGGTTGTTTGAAAATAGCTTGATGAGATAGGGTGCAAAAGGGGCTAGAATATCTTAATGGACAACTCTTTTGGGATTTCCAGTAAGTCAAAATAACCATCAAATTGATTTATGGTTTACCCAAAGAAGTAGATTTTTCGAAGAGGCCTCGAGATGCCCAATCTCTTGGCAGTTTTGCTTAAAGTATGCTCAGAGAATCGATAGGTTATCTCACTCGGTTTGCCAACCAAAGCAGTGTATTTCAGAGGATATCCGGAAACTCTCTAAAATGTAAAAAATAGTTGTTTAAGGAAGGAAAAGAAACAGTGCTTGAATGGTCGTTCTATTTAACTCACTTCATACAATGACTCAAGGCAGACGAGAAAAGCGCCATGACCAAATCTAAAACGTTTTCACAAGAAAGTGTGATTCTGAAGCAACTGGAGATGGAGTTAAGACGATACAATTGTTTTGCAGAAGATAATATTTACCGAGGCATACAAGCTTGACCCATATAGAGAAGATCCATGTTGCAAGCCAATACAGGAAGGTGGTTCTCCGGACTTGTTTCAGGCTTGTGATCAGGTTTTCCATTAGTTAATAGCAGATCGATGAGCAATTGCAAATACATTTCCCATTGGGTTGGTTCTCCCATCAATACAATAGCTAAAAACAAACAAGATTAAGCATTTCAGCAAATTCAAAGTTAATTGCGAATAGCCACAAAAGTATAAAATGCTCCGATTAGGTGCAAACTCATCTTTTCTAATTTAAAGTGAACAGAGGATAAAATGTACCCGTTAACACTCAGTAATGAAAGCGCAGCTTAGTATGTACTCGCTTTACTGCTTAACCGATTGTTCTAAGGTGATCAACAATCAAACGTTCAAGGCATTGACCTGATCATTTGGAATATCATGTTTCATTATCAAAATTGCAAATACCGCAGCTCACCTTCCATTCGCGGAAAGTCCTTATTTTCTTTGTACCCTTTAGCCTAAAACAAAGTAAACACCACGCATTAACGAAGTTTTAATTTCCTATTAATAATCAGATTTAAATAACTTAAAAATTAAAATGCGAAGTTAAATACATGAAGTTCCGCATTCAGTATGCAAAAAAAAGTTCTGTAATGAAATATTTTCCTTGTGTAATTAAGGAAATTTGATAATCTTAATCCAAAAATATGAGTGAAAAAAATTTGAAAGCAAATCATATCAATTTCCATTATTGCTTTTTTCTCTAATCACCTACCACAACTTTCCGATTCTCATGATTAACCATATCAAGAAGAGGCCAAGCTTCAGCTACTTGTTCCATAGTATAGACATGCTTGAAGCCAAGACCTTCTGCAATCTTCTTCATGTCCCCTTGACCTACAACAAGCACTCTTTTGTCATGCCAGTTGGTGAAACTCTGGAAAGGGCTCGGTGCGAATATCACCTGCTCCGGTTCCAACTGCATTTAAACAAAAAGAATAGTATTCAACTTCCTAAATAAGTGAATTTGTGGAGAAAATTTAAGTAAACTTGCATCAATCTTAAAGATGGAAGAGAGTTGTTCAGACTTTGATTTGATATCTCCACAAGCATTCGTTACAAATGCAATCGGTACTCGAAGTTTACCATTACGTCCCTTCAGCAGATCCATAGCAACAAGTGCCTCTGGAATTGGTGTAGAGCCTCGCATAAGAACGCCATCGATGTCGAATAGTAGACCAAAGCCGGGCTGTATTAAACGGATACAAGTGTTAGATTTAGTAATCATATGGTACAAGATTAATCTTTATATTGGAAGACGCACTTCTTTTTGTTTTAACCCAACCGGAAAGTGGTCATGGCGTTCATCAGTACTGTCGGTGCTAATAATACTAGCCCTACGAAGATCTAGTTGTTCAGCAGAGGGGATTGTATAGAGGTCGGTAAGAGTATCTTCAGTCATTTCTTGAGTGTGGAAACAGGAGGTGCTGTCATTAGCTACCATGCATTTATATAGAGATCTCGAGTTCATGTAAACACGTGATGTGCATTTGGGTGTATAGTAAACATCGTTATATTCCATTTATCCAGCCATCCATCTAGGTATGATCGCAAGGGAAGGTGTGATCGAAGGAATTCGATAAAAAAGCGTTCATCATGCAAATTTTTACTGAGAGTGCATGAAATGAATTTAATAAACTTATATTTACGGGTGACTTGAGGGGAATCAACAAAAAGAATAAAACGGAAGAGGTCAAATAACTGAAAGAATTAAGAAAAATGCTAAATTTCGATGAGCAATAAAGTGACTTGGTGGTTATTTAGATGTCCATTACTAACGAGTGCTGAATGTTTGACAAATTAAGTCTATTCGCACTCGGAAGCGCAATGAAATATGGACTAATTGAAAAGATCGGCATAAACATGAAAAATTTTTCCTTCACCAAATACATTTCTCAACTACTAGTGTGCTAAATTCCATGATTTTGAGCATTTTTTTGCATTCATAGCGTTCTATCCAGTGATTCATTTGCTTACCAAGTGCTATTTGCCTAGTGAAAATGTGATCGATTATATAATAAGTCGTTTTTCTAAACGCCTCTAGAGGTCAATTATGACAAATGCAAAGATAGCTTCCCCATTTTTTGCCATGTTTCTTACTTATAGAACCCAATGATTATGAACTATACTACCAATGAGAAGAATTGTCATCGAGGTCATATAACATTGGCTTGGTAATTTAAATTGGAGCTTATCGAACCCTTGCGTTAATTGATCGCCTAATTCTAAATATATAAATGAGTCGGCGTAAAATCAGACAGTGGGAGTGACATTTCACACTTTATAAAAATACAATAACAAAGAAATCATACTTATATTAAGGGCCACTTAAAGAACTAATTTTGATTTCTTCGAAGGTGAGCAGAGTAGATATCAATGTATACGTGATCAACAAGCCCGTCCACCAAGCCAGAGCCCATGAGATCATTGTAGAGCCAACAAAACCATTGAATTCGTGTCAACAGAAAGGGTAGTAGGAAGCGAGATTCCCATAGAAGCTCCTCAGTAATACCTATTTCTCTCCAAGTCAAGTGGTGCTTGCACTTCCTTTAGAGGACTGCAGGATTTTTACATAAAATCAATCCAATACAAAGAAACAGTGAAGTGGAGTATCGAAAAAGGAAGGTATAAAAGTGATTTCCGGAAGTTCAAAAGTACTGAGAGCTACATATTTCAACATATTAAACAAGTGTGTATAAAGGAGTAGGATGCTCTAAAAGAGAATAAGTTTTAGCCTAAATCATACTTTATGATACTGTACCAATTACGACTGTTTAAATAGACACTTTTAACAACTGGAAGGTAGATACGTGTCACAAAGAGAGAGAGAGGCCGAATACCCAAGGAAGAACAAGCCTTGACTAGAGGAATGTAATAAGTCTCGAATCTATCTGTCCAGAGTAGACACATTAAACAGAATTAGTCAAACAAGGAGAGTAATTGATTTTCTATCAAATTTTTAATACTGACTTAATTTGCATATTTCCCTAATAGAAAGAAATGATTTTTAACGATGCAGATCAAAATAATGCATCAAACTTTGCATCCAAAATTCTCAAATCTCATATTCCCCCCCAACCCCACCCTCGCCCCTTCCTTCCACCCGCAAATGAGTTAAATATTGAAAGCTGTACATCTCAACATCGAATTCAATTTGTGATAAGCATTTCAGTAAATCATCTTGATTAAGTGAGCATAATATTTCATATAAGACCTTATACTAGGTAAGGATTGAGACTTTTCTGTTACGTACAGGGGTTCAAAACCATTGACTGTCTTGCTGAATAGATAGCCTTTATAGTAAACTAGAATTGTTTCGCTTAGAGCGTGGATAATACAATATAATGAAGACAAGTGAACCGATTAATGCATCAAGGTGTGTATATCGAATAAATAACAGTTTGGTCCAAATGCTATGATCTAATTAATTGTCTTTCATTAAGACGATAGTAAATAAAAAGTGTCCAAAACATAACATTCAAGTGGTTTTGATACACAAAATAGGCATCGCATGAGACGATTGGCGCACCTCAACAGAGAATCAAAGGTGCCTCATTTCTCGAAGTCCCGAACGCTTTTCCAAATGCGTTTAAACGTTAGAAATTTGATGTTTGCATTTTTTTATAACCTCAGATGAAAATGAGAAATTCAAGTGCTATTGTTTGCTCCTCCTCTAATGTAAACGACAAGTCCAAGAGAAAATATTTCTAAAAATGTTGATATTTGGCCTCCATGTGTGCGCAAAGGACACTCGGAATGACAACAGGTGTCACTAAATATGCCGGTTTTCGATGAATGTCATGTGAAATTGACAAACTTTCAATACTTCGGTGAAAAAATAATGATTGCCATGAGGTAAATAAGTTAGAAAGTAAACTTTGCTTCAAGGAATTGTGTTAAATTTAATGGTTGTGGATAATCAGATAAAATAGTGAACAATAATTTGAAGCATGAGGATGAAAAATATAGATAGTACTTATAACAGCCTTCTATGGGTTCACAATTAAAAAAAATACCGCGATTTATTAAATTCTGTCATGCAAAGAATTTTAGGATACCTTGTAGCCCTGTTAATAGTGGAGCAAGTGACGAATTTATATCATTAAATTTAACACCCCTGGATGCAAGACGAGTTTAGAAAAGGTTTAATTCAACAGAAAAATTTTATTTTGCGTGACAGTATCGAGAATTATTTTAAGTTAGCTGCATTGCATCTCTTATGATCACTTACTTAAGTGATACACTTAAACCAATATGAATTGTCATCAATGCGACTGTTTGAAAACACCACTTACTCCTATCTGACAACAATAAATCTGCTGAATGCGACGCATAGCCCCTTAGACGCATGTGAATTACGAATAGTTCATGTCATAATTAGTATAGTAAATACGATCCTCCCCAGTTGTCTCTAATTTTGCAGTTACCCATGGATAAACGATTCGAATGCGTGATCAAATGAAGTGTCTTTATTTTAATAACCACAGGAAATTAATATGGAGTGGAGAGGTAGATGTGATTGTGGTTGACGGAGCGCAGGTAATGCAAAAGTAAGTTACAATGTAAATTAATTGAGCATTTTTGGTGAGATCTAAAAAATAAAATGGCGAGAATTGTATCACACGAAAAGATTCATCGGTTAAAACACCACCTGGGAATAACCCGTCGTTGCAAATATTGATTAAAAAGGCAGTCAGCCACTTGTTGCATAAGAAAAACCATCGTTTGAGAAAAATTTTTTCTTCTCACTAGATTTTTCATGAGGAAACATATAAAAATCATTCATAATTATATTTCATCTTGACAATATAGGTCGATGGCACAGCAGTCAACGTGCACGTATGCTAAATCAGAGGTCAAGAAGACCATGGCATATCCAGTCCAGTGACGTGGGTAGCCAAGAGCATTAACTAATTCCAGCAGTGAACAAAAGAGGCGGTAGAACGTGAGTTTATTGCAGTAGGGATTATAGAGCAGATTCATTCAATTCAAATCAAGATGCCCTATTTCGACTATTCCAATCAATGCTGTGGTAAGTTAGCTTTAGAAAGGAAATGTTTCAGCAAAGGAAATATTTCAATGGAATATTACAATAGAGGATCAACGAAAGGAAGAGACATAAATCAAGCATACGGTAGGGTGAGATGAGCTGCACTTCTCTAGCTGTCTAAAAGTTATCATCGTGAGCGACCACGCACGATGATCCAACAACAAACTCAGCTCATTTTGACTCAATGCACCTGCAACTGTGATTGTGCAAATATTTGTAAATGGATCAATATATGGTTGCAATAGTTAATATGCCAGGCAACATTTATTAAGCAAGTAATGATGTTATGTTTAAGACCCATAAGAATAGTTGTCAATTTCCAAGAAATTGAAATGAAAAAAGTCCACCGTTTACTAGCCAAACAATCATCAACGTTATCCAAAATTTGCAGGCATTTTTCTTTGGATTCATAGAAAGAAATGAGAGAAATAAGTTCAGAAGCTGGGCTTGTAAAGTCAGGGTTCAAGAGATGAGTAAGGGACGTGTACATTTCTTTATTTAGCAAAAAAACCTCATGCTCTTTACTCTACTAAACTTTTTAATACCAACGAATTTGCAGACATTGCCAATAAACAACACGTTTCATATCGCAGCTGCTTTCCTAGCCCAGACAAATGTTTAATCTCATTTACATCAAGGCATGGCATTAAAAAGTACATTCAAATTAATTGAACGTTATACTTAACGGTCGAATTAGATTTGACGGCTGATAACTTTCTAGGTAGAGAATAGAAAGCAAATGAGGATCAGCTGTCAGTTGGAGCGCATTTTATCTGACAACAATATGGTTATTTTTCTATTCCACATTTTTTTGTTCAGAAGTATTTTTTGACATCCTTGATAGGGAGCAAATTTAGTCTCACACAAACCGGTAAAATTTAATAACTAAAATTGGAATAATTTTTAAAACGAGGTTTCTTTGTGAGGATAAATCTTACGCTGACTGATTACGAGTATAATTGCCCGAGAGCAGATAATGTAGAATTATGATTGGTTCAGCCAGTAGCCAATGGAACTAATATAAAACTAGGTTACATAAACTCCAGGCATGAGGGTTACAAATATCAGTATCAATCGGTTCCTGGGGCGAAGCGCCATGGCCCGTAGCCGTAGTATAATTAATTTGCCAAAATGAAATTGAAAATCCCATTAATACTTACTTCAAACTGACGTGGTATATTTATTCTGCCTCGTCGATAAAGTCGGGTGAAATTAATTCCAAAATGTTGATTAAATCCAACACATGTAATGACATTCTTAATTCTAGATATGTAATTCCTAAAGACTTATTTAAATAGAAGTAAATTACTGTTTAAAAGAGAATATTTGTAGTGACATAGAATTAGGAAATCTCGAGTTAGGGCGGATGCTATTCACACGCTAAAGACCATGTGATGGTAGATTCATAGCGAATAGTTATCGCCAATGCAAAGTAGCCAATAGGAAATGCTGAAATCCTTTAGAGTACATTCGTATGTTGCAAATCTAGCCTTTTTTTAAACTAAGATATAAACATAAATGGCAAATTTTGCGCGGATGTTTCTTTGAAGAATAGTAGGAGATAAAGAAGTAGATTGGAGAACGCGGCCCGGGAAATAGAACCATTACACTTCCAGATAAGGGTGAGGAGAAGGCGAAACTGTGGAAAGCGAGGCTTAATGAAATTAAACAGGGATAACGAGGGAGAAATGGAGGCAGGAAAGTTGGTTGATAGATAGGTGGCCAGTCTATTCGTGAGCTGGCATGGTTGCATAGTTTTTAAGATGTAGCCAAATCTCCGAAAAATGTATAAATGCACGGTGAGTTGAGAGTATTCATGCTGCAAAGGCTAAAAATAACACAAACGTTGAAGGGGATCCAGTATTAGCTAGGTTTCACACTATGGCAGACCACTAAAGAGATCGAATGGGATTATCGAAACTCAGATAAATTTAAACCTCTCGACTTAACCAACGTCCACTCCAAGATGTAGGGCGCCGAGACTTGTGCTGGCTAAAGCGTAGTTTATAAGCCAAGGTGAGGATTCGGGGGGAGTATGAGAGGAGAGAAGCGTATGAACCGATAAAAACGAGTGTGTCTGTATCTATGGGAGTGAAAGTACAATGACAGCTCACACGAGTCACCTGAACAACCTGAGGGGTATGTGGGAACGTACCTCTAAATAAAATAAGATAGTTATTGGAACGCTGAGTAACGACGACCTCACCTGGTCATGACGGAGAGGAATTTGGGCCACAGGGAAATAAATACAGCAGTAGAGCACCATGAAGGCAAAACCAAAGTATTGCCATAGTGAGTATGAATAAAGAACTCCGGGTAGATACTGAGACCTGGATAATAGATCACTGACAATAATTATAACGATTTCAACTTACTTCGAAATTCTTTTTTTTTCCTCATAAATGTGTAAGTGAACTAACTTAACATTCAACGGACGATGAAAACTGGTCAATCAGATTGAGGAATTTGAATGTAAGAACTGTACTGTTAAAGGTACACCAGCCAAATTGCCTTAAATTAAAAAAAACGACAATTTAGATTTTTCAAGACAATTTCGTTTTCGAAATGAATCTTAAAACTTTAAATGGGGTACAAGATGTAGCTCTTTCGATGCCCCATCCTTATTTATTACGCCTCATTAATGTCCCTTTTTGTACTTCACGCCCACTGGAATATTTCAATTAGACTTCAAGACTCTGCACCACCACCTGTTTATACTAGCAAGACAGTTGATAAGCATTCGAATAGTGTGAAATATTATCTTAAATTAATTTTAGTAACTCCATTTCTCGATGGACTACTTTACATAACTGGCAGAAATAATGAATGATTAGAGAGAATCACTAAATTTGCGGTGGACTGACATGATACGAATATTTTTTACAGGCATTTTAAGCCTAAATAAGTTTTTAATCGCCACTGGTATCTTCCTCTATGTTTCTGCGATGACCTGATCAATGGCAGGAAATCCACACAAGAGTTCTACTTCCAATTGTGCTTTGATTAACCAACATCCTTAAATTCTTTAACTATTTAACTCCTTTTCTATGCTGCAATCACTTGTCAAAACTCTCACAAAGACTCGGACCATCTATCTACCACCCGCTATCCACACGCTTCCTCTTATATTCTCTGGTCCACTCCCAAAAAAACTCTATCCAGCACTTACCTTGTATTCAAATTATTATGTGGCGAAGGTCGATAATATTAAGAAGGGAATAATTAGTGATATAACTTCGGGTGGGGAAACAGGATTTACTAGCCTACCTCCTCTTACACCAGACATGTAAAACATAGCCGACGTTAAGCACAACCCAATCTCTCGCCCTCCTCCCCATCTCTCTCTCTTACTTGCAGTTTCTGGATCTTCCAAAAAAAACACCCTACATTGTGTGGCAAAAATGGTAAAATGCTAGACGGGTCTTCGACTTCTCCTTTCCTCAGAATCATTTAAATCGATTGGAAAGCAGGAAAAATTCCGAACCACTTTTATTTTATCAATGTATTTTCACATAGTTGACCAATTTGACAGGTTTCAGCATTCGAATTCACTGACTCTTTTTCGAACAGGAGAATTTAATGTTAGATAAAGAACAGCTAAATATGGACACATTTTATATTACTTTAGACACACATAAAGACTGAAATATATTATTATTATTATCAGTGTGGATTAAAATTTCTCAACCAAATCGTTTCTTTTGGATGATATCATCGATACTTTTCATGGGGATTTCACTACAATTGTTTAAGCTACTTTTAAAGAGATTTTTTCGGCGGTTAGGCTTCTTGGAATAAGCCAAATCAGCTGCTTCTCTAAAAGACCAACCGTATTCCCACGAACAGGGAAGAATAAAGTTGAATTTGTCCTCAGGGTCTTTTTTGTTCCGCAATTTCAAGTATCTTGCTCTAATGATTGAATGGTACACATACATTAATAAGTAATATTGTAATAAATTAATATGTAGTAAGTAAGTAATTTTGACTTTCAGTACTCAATTATGAATGGTCATCCTTCAAAGTATCCTACCATCTAGTTATTCCATTTAAAATTAACCTTTTTAGACAATAGAGGATTTAAATAAAATTGCATTGGACCTGTCGGATAACTAATACATTGAAAAGTGGCTAAATATGCGAGAAAAATCTAATATACAGTAAATAATTAATTGAGACAAATCGAGAAACAATTGATAGGAAGAGGAATGAGCCCATGAAAAATAGAGCGAAGCTCAAAGTCCATGTGGTGAAATTGGACGTTAAAAACCTAGCTCATGATTGCAAGTTAATTTTAGTGTCGGGATGACTGATTCTTGCAGGTAGCCTTTAGGCTGACTATCGCCTTTATCATTATATGAACGCATGCATACACGTACACAGCGTAGACCTTTGGGGAAGCCAACTTGGGAGCTCAGTGTGACCATTGGATAAGTCAGTCTACATAGTCATTGGTTGATATCGCTCTTGGTGGAGCTGAGAGGACGAGGCAGATAGCCACCTGCTCTATCGAATTGCAATCTTAACGTTTCTTGGTACTTATTTCAACCTTTCAACCTACAAACATTATTAGAATATGTATTCTGCCGAGTTTAAATGCCTTGGAGTAAGTATACCTATGACTTCACTTTCTAGACCGGATTAAGCTGTAGCCTACCAGTATATAGTCGTCAGATATCATAGTAGCAGAAGTTTGATCTCATAGTATTAGAGCAGTGTCGAAATAGTCTACCTTACAAAAATATCAGTAAAGACAAGTCGATTAGTTCACTGCCGGGGTAACACAATCTAAACAACTGAACTGCGATGGTTGTAAGGTTAATTGTCCAACTGTGAGAGTCACTAACCTTCCACCGTCTTCAGCTGAAATTCCTTCGTATAATGTTGCTTTCACTTCTGGCGTTACCGGTCGCATTATGGCCACCGTTGAAGAACTTTCAAGATCTAACCCATTTCTTTCAAGCTCCTTCGTTCTCTTTTCATACTCTGTTTTTTCTTTTTCTCTTCTTTCCTCTGCAGCTTTCAACATCGCTTTACATTCCTCATGCTTGAGACTATTCATTTCCAACTTTTGACGAAGTACTTGGGAGGCTGTACCCACACTGTCTGGTGAACAGTAGGAATCCTTGTGTTTGACAAAGAATTTGTAGATTGCATCTTCCTCTTTCTTAATCTGATCTTTGTAATTTTGAGTAAATTGTATGCTATCCAGAATATTTCGGGCCATTTTGCAAAATAATCACACACAAAGTAAAACATGCTAGAATATTGATTGACAATCTGACCTTGGAATTCAGAGGTGGTGATGCTGGGGGAAGGGGGTGGAAGTATGAGGAAAGTGACGTGTATTTTAAGAATTCTTTGGATTAATGATCATTTCATTTTAATTAATATAATTATCACCAGAGCATATACAAAAAACGCTTTTAAATCGGATTACTTTAGTTTCTCAACTTCGCTTAATCCCATAAATCTCTTCATTAAATTTAGTAGTAATAAAATTATTGACAGTTTGGAAATTATTATTATTATTAAATCGACGAAAGGCTTCAGATTATTTCGGCTTTTTCCGTTATGAAAACGTCGGTTGCATTAATTTTGTCCAATGGATCAAGACAACAAGACCAGATTATAATAAATAAACTGGTTCAAAATGCCATACTGTCGCCTTTTAAGTAGTATAGCTGTGAGTGATTAATTAAATGTAATTATTTTGAAGGTGATAGCGATTGCAATGACCTAGTAGTAAACGTATTTTAACTCATTCTCCTAAATTACTTATACATATTTTCTACTTGTCAAATATGCACTTTTCAGCATCCGCATTCCGTTCAATGTCTTTGCTCGACCTGACAATACTAGCATTCAACACCAGTCAACGTGTTGGATAGAACAAATAATGGCCCTTCTTTTCTTATTTCTTGTGTTTTCTTCCGCGCTTATTTTATGAAGCAAGATTGCAGAACCAAGGAAGGAAATAAGTCGATCACAAAAATAACTGCTGTGATGCATTCACATTCGTCTCCACTATCCATCAAACTCTTCGTGATGGTGCGTATATGCATTTCCTCTTAAGTGACACGCTTTATAACTTTCCATTTACTAGCATTACGTACACCATTTCACCAATTCCCATAAACAGACCCAGACCTTTTGTATTTATAGTTTAAGAATTTTATCTTAATATAGGTTGGCGAGATAACGCTACGTCGAGTCTGCTATGCCTCTGTTGAAGTTACTTACTGAGTTCAGAGCAATACTAACTAAGTTCTGAGTGCAGAGTTCGCCACACATATGCCTTAATCCTATTATTGAATGTCAATCTCGATTCCCCGCATTTTTTATTATCACAAGTTCCAAATTTTAAGCTAATTATATGGGATTCATTAAATAACTCGAGGTGGAAATGTGGAACACCTTGAGTCAATAAGAACATATATACATATATAGGTGTATCAACGAGGATAGATACCACTGCGATCAAAACAAGAGCCTACTGTAGAAAGCAAAGCGTGTAACGGTTTAATGTAATAATAATGGTAGAAAGGTGGACCTTTTTTGAGCATTGCTCAGATCTCAGGTTTTCATCGGTTGGTATGTCAACTCAGCCTACTTCTAATTTTTAAGTAGCAAGGTACTTTGCGGATTGTATTCTTTTATTTCCTTCTTTTAATTGGTTAGTACTTGACTTGCTGGTTTCTTATTATTTTTCCACACGGCAGTCTTAGTGAAGACGTCTTATGCCAGATCTAGCCCTTTTTTAGCTATAAAGGGGGAGGGGGAGGGGAGGGAGGGAGGGACGGAAGTCAATACCTTCCACTATTCTAGCGGTGTACACAATGTAGGATCTCTTAATTGCGTTGAAGATGGGAAATTTTAAAATATTTAAAAAAAGAATGAAGAATTATCTTTCCCTTTCTGACTAACCCTGAAGTAGACACAATAAATAGGGCAATTTAAAAATATAGAATACATTTTTTTCAGGTTTCTCTCATGGTTTGGATGGTGGAGCTTATGAAGATGTCATTTTTGTGCATCGATGCAATAGACAAGGAGGTTAAAATTGATCAAGTGGAACTAGCCAATTTGAGAGCAGAGACTTTCCAAAATCTTGCAATGATAGTCACTTAGCTCTAGTTATGACAGATAAAGCTCTTGGGTCAAATTTGAAAGCACTTTCGCACTTAGTTTGAAACAAATCTCGCTTTTTATCATTCTCCTTGACGGCAGATTCTTTACGACTCAACACTTTTGCCTATGTCATACCACTAATGCATTTATGTCCTTCCTTTTTAACTCACTCCCTCCCTCACACTTTCAAAACTTCACTTGACATACTCTAAACCTTTATTCTCTCTCCAGTTGGAGAGAAGCAGTTCTCTACTTAAGCTTTTTGTAAAATATTTAGTTTGGGCCTAAAACTTATTTCTGAGATATTATAGTGCCATCTTAGTACCTTAGAAGTATATATCTATCGCCTCCTTTCTTAATCTTAGGTCCTCTCTACTTCTTATGGAGATCCTCAAACTCCATTCTTGATCTACTTCAGGTTTTATGCCATTGGATCTATTTCAAGATACACAGGAAGAAGTGATGCTGACTGTTTTCTCAATAAAGGTGACCAGTTCATACTTTACATAAAAGTCCTATTGTGCATTTACAGTACTACAAACAACACAATGTCGTTATCTGGACAGGTATGACAGGAGTGAAGCATTTTTAATTTCACGAGTGGGCTATCACAGATTTGACTGGGAGACCATCTGCTTAACTGGATAAAATGTGAATACATGCTAATCTATCTTTTCAAGACGATTCACTTCAGGATACTAGTAGGTGGCTTAGCAGATACATACTTATATTTTTTAATGCCAAATATTATTTATTTTAAAAAACACAGCCTTATTTTTTGTGATAAATTTATTCAAGTACAATACACCTTCATTATGTTTATATAGCAACATGTTCACCCGAAATACACACCCAGTCTTACCACGATAAATTAAAAGAGAATACTCCTATTAGATTATTCAACTTTAATATTATAAAGCTCTTTGGAATACCCGGAGTGGCATTGGTTATCATGGAATATAGAGATGAATGGAATAATTTCGTTCAGAGTCTTCTTTGAGCGACTATCTTCATGGCGCACAGAAAGTGAATCTTACTAAACAATAGGGCTATAATTAACGACTAACTTACGTACACTAATATTTAATAGCGTTAGATATCAGAGAGCTTTACTGGTTGAGAAAGCTTTAGCTATTTAGAATTTCGAATGCCTCATTGGTCCCAACCAAACTATATTCGATATATACATGCGAGTTTATATAATTAAAAATCAATTCATTATATTTCCAATATGACGAAAATTTTTAGTTAAATTTCTAGACAAGTTGACGTATTTCAGGTAAAAGCTTGTAAATAAATGCTAAAACTGTGGTAATTTTTAGAAATAAAAAGTTTAAAAAGTAATCTTTGCTTTGCTATCTTTGAATTCTTAGCTTAAATTTCAGTCAACTTTTACCTTTAAAATAACTGTGACAAATTGCCTGCTGACATCAAACTTAAACTGATATATATTCGAATTTTTACAAAATTGCAGGCAAATACGCGTGGCTATTCATAATTCTCAGCCTTTGTTTAAATCAATCGATAGCTTTCGGCAGTGAATTAGCAAACTTGCATTATTACTTTGCTTTCACGCCACCACCAACAGAAAACGCTAGTCGCTGAGTAGAGATGCAGGATGCGAATGCTATAAAAGAGGAGGCAGAGCACGGAAAGTTACAAAAGGTGGATTTATATTCCACAACTTCTCAAACTAATGTTCCAAGTAATGAAATGTCCTGCCTCAGCTTGAATAACGAGGAGTTCATTTCAACTGCAAGAAAGCTACTTCGATGCACAGTTTGTCTTGAAGATTCTGAGGATGTGAATCAATGCAAAAATGGACATTTGATCTGCCAACACTGTACACATAAACTTAAACTTCACTTAGAGCCTGATGATAATCAAGGAAAATGTCCTACTTGCCGAATTCCTCTCTTTCCTGGGATGTCTCGATGTCTACTAGCAGTCCAGTTGTTTTCTGAGCTGCCAAGAACGTGCACCCACTGTAAACTCAATATTCGCCAGGGGGACCACGAAGATCATCAAAATAATCTCTGTCCAGAGAGACCAGTTACTTGCAAATACAAAATCTTTGGATGTCAATGGAAGGGAAGAGCTGCTGATTCAAGGAAACATCACAGTTTGTGCATAGTTTCGAAGAAAAGTGTACAAGATATTGAGAGTATTATCAAGGAAAAATTTAATGAGCAAGCGAAAATCTCTAACTATTACTTTGAATCTTGGAGTGAAACACTTAATATTTTAAATGGGCATCCATTAGGTGCATTCATAGCAATTCGTGAAGCTATTTTGTTTCAGGTTACTGAAGAAAGTAGAGGAGGTGTGCTTCGGTTTCGGGGAAATACTGCAGAGTTATCCCTATCTGGGCGCGGTGATACAACTGTGGAACTCACTATATGGCCTGATGACTTAACACTCTCCTACCGAACAAAATTTCCGCCTCAGGGCATGTATGAAATGAGATCTCGTCTGATTACGATAGACTATAATGAAATTCTTATTCCAGTTATTGATAAGTTTCGTTTACCTAATGTGAAAAATTCTTACACGTGGCAGGAATTTCGAAGTCAGCTGGATGTTCTTCCCGATAAACGAACGGATTTCCTTAATATCTTTTCAAAATTAGCAAGTGAAAGGGGCTCTAGTTTTATGGTGAGAGCTCAATTTCTGGTGGTGTTTGAAATGTCTTACTTGGTACAAACGATCGATATTGGTGGCCTAGAACACAATACTAATGCTTCTACAACTTCAGTTGATCCTGAGCGGTCAGTAGTCAATGCAAACACAAACCATGGTAATAACCAAGAATTAGCGCCACAGACAATGCTCGTAAATGAAAATCATAGTCATCTTGAAAATACTAGACTGGCAGTTGGTATCAGTATTTCAACATCCAGTAATGAAACGACAGATGAAGAATATGAGAGTTTGAGTGAAGATCCGCTCGCCTTAGCCATGCAAAACAATAATGCACTTGAAGAGAAGGATATGGAAGCTTACATTACCCAGAGTTTGCCTACTTCAGACAAAAGTGAACCACACTCTAGAAACGTGGATTCAAGAACTTGCATATCTGTAAGGAAGCGAAGAGGACTGAGAACGGCGAAAAACCATAATAGCTACATAAATGGTGTAGCTTCTTTGGTTGAGACGATAACTCCCTATATAACCAGGGGACATATGTGGCGAAATTATGAAATTCTCAGGGGAAATGTCCCAGTGACTGTTCGACTTCGCAGATCGGCAAGAAAAAAACTCAAATCGAAATCGAGTGATAGCTTGCAAAGAGTATCGTTGATAACCTTTGTACTTGAGAAGTGGAATGTCTTCAGAGAGAATCTGCTTGGAATTGGGGGCTGGGGAAAGCTAGGGACCATAAGTCCTTGTGAAAAAATTGGAAATGAAACAAAAACAGATCAACTCGAATAAATGCTCCTGGCAACGAATATTCCGGAACAACTTTGTATTACAGCCACAGTCGCTAGTGTTTGTTAAAGTTCGTCCATTTTAAATAAACTTTATTCCATGAAATATCCTGCAAGTTTGACGAGAACTTTGGGATGCGTCTCCATTTTCTAGAAAAAGATATCTAATTTTTCTATAAAAATTAACTTAGTTGTTTTCTGTCTTATTCTTTGACGTATTCTGAAGTTAGTAAATTCCTTTAATTTATCGTCAAATACAGCATTATTCCACTTTTTATAAAATTTAGGCGATATATGAAGCACATCTTATGAACGCTCGTAAATTGCGGCATCTTCGGCCATTTACTTTGATTCAGAGTGCGAATAGGATTGTTGAAGGTAGTGAAGAAGACGAAGTCTAAATAGGTATTTATTAAGGAATATTTAATTGACTATGATACTTTCTTATTAAAGTCACGTTTGTTTAAAGAAACCTGTTTACGGCCCTGAATTCATATAGGTTCATCGTATTTCCATGTAGTCCAATTTATGGCAACAGCTACTGTTTTGGCTGGCGAGGTTTCTAGATTAGTCTACTTCTTGTTCTCACTAGCGTCTTTCCTGATAATTATTGATATCCTCAAATATATGATCACATTAATAAATTTACAGAATATATAACACATAACAGGGAACGCTTTCTTCTTCTACGATGAACTGTACTTTTGTGAACATTCAACGACTGCAGATTTTTATTAAGAGTAGAGGTTTTTGAAGTATAGCAAAATTAAAAGAAAATATCGACCATTGACGACGATTTTAGTGTTTTTAAGCCTTCAAAATATTGCACTTAAGCATCAACTGCGAATAATATTATTGCAATTATTATGATTATATATGCAAATTCAAAAGCATAACTTGTTTTGATTTGTGTTAAAGTCCATGCAACTTAATTAGAACGTTGATACGGCTAGGGGGAAGTGAGGGAAAAAATTCGAAGATAGGTAAAATTCATTGCAACACGGGTCTATCCCCACCAGTGAAATGCGCCCAAAAAGGAAGGCGTTTACCATTAGGTGGACACGCCCTTAGTGATTGATTTGAAGCAGAGTAAATCAGAGTAGACCACTTCCAGGGTGTCTGTAGCGGAAGGTCGCTTCTGATTAATCATTCAGGCCAATCGTCGCATCAAAATGGGTTCCTTGAGCCCCAAAGTCTGCCTACCAGGGTCAAAAGTAAGTTTTTGACACTGCACACTATGCTTATAGAGCTCTTCATTTCCATCAGTAGGTGAGTTATTGCTCACACGAGAAGGCTATAAAATGTTTTCGTCAAGCTCCTAAAAATAAAATTCTTGACGCTCCTCCGAACAATAGCATTTTAGGTGAGATTTCGAACACCTAATATTGTTCGAGCGATTGATATGCCTTTTAAGAAGCCACTTTGTTAATACTCAATTGGGTATTATCTCCATATGCAATGATGCAAAAGCTTCCTACATATAACTGCAGCATTTTTTTCCTATTTTGCTCCTACATTTTGCCTTTCCTCTTATACCGCGATCTCACTTCTGCATCTGCCCATTCATATGGGATTGGTTAAATACCCTACCAATAGTCATTGAAAATTTTAAGCAAACGAGCGTTTTACTTTCTCCCTCCACATTTCACGAGCTTAGATCTTATCCTATTAGGACCAAAGTGGTTGCAAGTAGTAAATCTCCAGAAGTCAGACCCAACTCAGGAACAAAGGCAGTTAAGTCAATTAAAATGGTCACGAGGTGACTTAAATATATTATATTATTGATACTGAGCTAATGGAGTCACGCTTATCAGCTACGTCTAATTCTGTTAGAAAAAGTACGGAACTTTAATCAGGTCTTCGAGTGCTCGGAATGAATCATTTTTATGCGGGCTTGAACACTAACAATTGGTTCTTCAACGAAGCTCTTTTGGCGAATTTTAAAAATTCGCATCGTTTGACTTAATTGTCTTATACAAGCCATGAAATTTCACTATGCTATCTGATATATAAACCATTTATTCTTCGATTCGGGTTTTGAAAGCGAAACATTATGGTTTACACTGCTTTTCTGATTTATGAAATACTGGTAGGTATTCATGTGTGTTTCGATTATTTTGACTTCTTAAGTTAAAGTTGGAGCTTCGAAACACAGTTAAATCTGACGATTCCATTCTTGTATGACACTTTAAGTCGTGTAACACACGTTGTCAGCTATCGGATACTGCTAGACCTGGTGTGATGGCTCGTACGTTTGTTTATATTTAGATTTCCGGAGTGGAGGAAAAAATCCATTCCCGATACTTTAACAGATGGACGCTACCATGTCAGCTTTCGGGTATCCATCTTAGCAGGACATGCAAATTATGCTGCTGATAGAGGCTCAGAAGGCTTGTTTCATTTACTGATGTCTTGTTGAGATGAGATTCTTACCTTTATCTCTCATAATAAGGGACAAATCTTGATAGATATAGACAAGTAAGTACTTGACGAATGACCTGACGGTGCATTTATTACATTTTCAACTGAAGACATAGGTTGATCTGTATTAATTAAATAAAATGAATATAATTTTGCGTCAAATAGCACATGAGTTGACGCCTCCTGTAAAATGGCATACACCGACAAGCACCTGACTTGTTTAACGCAAATTATTTTTGACCAGCTTAGCATAATTCTGAGCAATAAATTGTGGTATTGACTGAATCTTCTCTTCTTATCAATAGTCACTTGAATAGGGAATTAGCTAACTAATTGTTATTTGTCTTGGCTAGTGAATTAGCAAATAAATTTGATTCAATTAAGTGTATATCATATGCTAGTTGCATAATTTTATTATAAAGGAAATGCCAAATGCTACAAATTAGGACATTGATAATGTCAGACTATAAAATGCGGTCTCCTATTTGGAACACGATAACTGCAATGCGATTGACTTCCCACTTTCTTAAATAATGGCCTATGTGTATCGAGTTTGATATGATTGACTTTTTAAACGAAATCATGTGTGCTCTCTCCGGAGTCCTCTGGAGTTTAGTGCGTACTTCCCATTACGTCAACGGCATTTTACAATCAAAATCATTCCGCACCCTGATTTTCACTGAGTCTTTTGGAGTTGACTAAAATCGATTTAGCAAATACTTTTAGAATTAATACTGTTAATTTATGGTGTTGTTGAGCCCTACATTTGCAATTACTTGAACACATTAAATTAGACTTTTTTGGGACTTATTAATTTAAATTGCGGTAACTGCCCGCGTAATCTCGTTATTCTCTCTTCTACCTCCTCTTATTTTGTGAGTCACAAAAAAATTCCCCGTTTACCTAAGTACTTTAATTCATTCAGTGGTTGATGCTTTTTTCGAAGGACTTAGCGTGACTTTATTAAAACCCATATTTAGAAAATAAAATTTTTTCTACAATTGTTATTCTCAAGAATTGGCACTGGATATGACAAAAGTAACCTGGAACCGCTCCAATGAGAATTCACATTCTGCTGCCTTGCTATTAACCGATTTTAAGTAGTGAAATTGAAGAATTGCTGCGTTAAATATTCAGTGGAACTATATATTCTCAACAATACATTGCTCCAAGTAATGTCAAGTAACTCGAATAGATCAGCTGAAATTCCTACAAAAGAAATTATTTTAACCATGAAGAAGCTCATTTAGTTGAATGAAATAAAGATTTCGCCTACATTCCATTCCGTCTCCTTTGAGCGTTCTCGATTCAGGACAAGTGAAGGCGCATAAGATAGTAAGGTAGACTATTGAGCGAAGAACGGCACTTAACATCGACCACGAAAACCAAAGTTTGTAATCAACAGTGTTTTTACAATCGGGTATTTCTCAAGCTGGATCTTATTAACAACTAAATCAGAGGACAATGTGCACGCCAATTCTTATAAATTTTTATAAGATTATGGCGGATGCGGTATAGTATCATTGTGATAGCTGTGTCTAACAACTTTTTATATCTTTTTCTTGATCAACTGCAATTAGGCGACTTCTTTAACCTTCTTTAATGTATATATTTCGATCAAGATAATGACGATGCTCATTCTGCACGCGAATGATCTATAAAAATTTGCCTACCATACAGGGTGGCCACATAGATATTAGTCAAACATAAGGTTAAATAAATTTTCGCCTAAGAGGTTACTAATTTCGATATTAACTAAGTTAGATCTCTACTGAGAAATACCTTTGCCTGATAATAACAATTATTTGAGTCGTTGGTTGATCAAAACTCGCTTTAGTTCAGAATCTCCCCTTCTATCCCACTTAACAATAATTAACTTAACAACAACTCAAGCCAGTTGAGTAGTTTGCTATTTCCGCGACTGAATGCAAGAAAGGCTCTTGTGCCCTTTTTCTGCATTCTTTCCGCATGAAGAGGCATTCAATTCTTCTCGCTTTAGTTAAGACATAAGTAAGTGTATCTGAAAATAGTTGCAGAGATAAGCTAAACTCTGCCGGCATTAAATGAAGGAAACTACTGCTATTGTATAAGTGTAGATCTAGTATTTCGAAAGAATTATGTATCAGAATACTAATAATATATACAACTTGTTTTGAAATGCCTGAAAAAGCGGATTCTCACTTAGTTAAAGGGGGGCATATTTTCATGCATATTTCGTGCATCTGCTTGTTTGACTCTCAACCAGACACCCCTGTCTAAATAATTCTGACAGACTCATATGCATCTATAGCTGGACTGCGTTGTAGCCTTAGAATGGTATCTTGTTGAAAATTTCGGATGAGGACAACTCATTAACTTAAAAAATTTAAATTTTACATTAGTGGAGTATGTATATTCGATTCGGCCTTTCCTTCTTATTTGCCTACTTCGGCCGCCATTTTCAAGAAACTCGAGATGATTTTAACTATTAAACGAAGGTGAAATGCATTTTTAGAAATAAAGGGTTTCACATTGCCTACCAATATGAAATTAAGTAAATAAAGGTACTGCCCTACGATTTTCTTAACCAGTGGACTTGGCATTATTTCTATCTAGCGGTCCTGGTTTATAATAGTCAAATTTCAAAAATATTATCTAGTTTGTACCTACCAGAAAAAAAGGAGAAATGAGAAGGATGCGTTTGAGGTGAAATTTAATTTGAAAGGAGATTTTCTTTCTGGCATTTGTTTTTAATTTAAGGGAACAGCTCGACCTTGATGGTTGATGATCTGGGCATATTCATTTACAACGACCAAGCACCACCTTTATGCCCAAACTACTACATTTACAATCTTCCAATATCCGGATAACTTTGGCAAGTTAGGAAATCTTCACAGGAATCGCTATTCAATCATTTCGTGTAGTAATGGGAACTGAGAGTGATTAAATGCTTCTCTTTACTCCAATATATCGCCATAGCATGAAAAACTTCGAGAACCTACAAAAGGAAGTTAAAATTTCAATTCAATAAACTTACTAATACCTCAGTAATAAGTCTGAGGTACTGTTTAAGAGAAAAAAGCACTCTCCCTTTTACGTCATTTAATTTGAAACGTTAACTCTTAATCTCGCAGAACGGGAGTTGAGCAGAAATAGATAAGCGATATGCTGTCATTGGATTGGCGCTGCTAAATGGCTTTTTCTAAAGCAGCAATGAAATGGAGTGATAAAAAAGCTCCGTATAAACGAAGTCGCGAAAAATTACAAGTATAAAACATTAAAATCAAACTGTGGACTAGAGAGGTGATAAAATGATTATATTTGTAGCTCTGTGCTTAAAAGCGTGATAAAATTCGCGTATTTGGTTCTGTGTTTTATGGGTTGTAATTGGCAGAATATAAAATCTCTCAACTATGAACTCAGCCATATCCATGGCCAAGTTGAACTCTATGTTGTAACATAAATCCATAGTATGCAGAATTGAATATTATTGATTAGCATATGCAGAGTTCACTTTCCATCCTATTTTTGTCGAAGACACTGGATACTTCTATTGCCATTCTTCCGTGCTTGTAACAAAAAGTTAACTCCCCTAACCAGTTAAGCCATTAACCCCATAACACGGGTGCACATCAACAAAGTTGCAACTTCTTACTAAAAGTTAAGGAATGCTCTCTTGTACAATGAGTCGTTTCTTTACATCTTTCTTGGTCTGAGCAACTGCAGCTCACCCAACAGCTATGATTTCAATTATGATAAAATAAAGTTGTGTGACGTGGTTACAACTTTTCAGATTCTTATTTCCCCACATACGACGTTGAATAGACGGCTCCGAACTTGGGTTCACCGGTGTATAGTAACGATCATCTTGATTTCATTGAGTTCCAAGGCGGAAAATTGGCAGTGAATGCGAATTTAGCACTCAGGTTAGGAAGTAAAAAGCAAATTCGTCAGCGCTCAAATTAATGTTTGTCGTTTTATGCTAATGAAGAGTGAATGATTCATAACCCACAGTAAAGAGTCTGGATTTGGTTATAATAAGAGTTTGGTGAGACAGGTGGTATAGTTCAGAAGCGTCTAAGAGAAGTAATAAAAAAATACTATGCTTAACGCTATCAGAATCACATCAGGCCGGTGTATCGATTGAAAGAGCTCCGAAAAAGGCTTTATAAATCAATGCTTTCCTTCCAGCATACGTAGCTTTGGATGAAAGGTTACAATGGCTGTCGCCATGGCTTATCGTTCATGAGGAGGGGTCTTAATTGAGGCTAGTTATTAATAGGAGGAAAGCAGTTTGAGTCTTGCTAATCTGCATTCATGCAGTTCTAGTCTTTACCAAACTCCTTGAAGGTAATGCACCGTGTCCACTCCAGACAATGCATACTTACTCTATCCGCTATCAACCATTCACAAAGATTCTCAAGCTTGATAACAACCGGGTTTTCAAGAATAAATTAAAATTGAATCAGCTTTAAATCCTAAATCACCTTTATCACTTTCTTTCACAACTCAGAGTCGTAAGAAGTAAGGATAATTAGCTTCATGAAATTAGAAAGCTCGTATTTAAAAAAATTCAGCAGTAAACAAAAATACGCATAATTTTTTCCCATTCTAAGTTACGAATTGGCACATATCCTTTTTAAGTGACACAATAAATATTCCAATTTAGCTTGAAAAAATTTATGAATTTCCTGCCTTCTACTGCAAATTTCCTGCCTCCTCTGGTCATAATTACAGTCTAAGTAGTTAATTACTTTAAAAGCAACAGCACGTTTTGCAAACAAAGCGAGTCTCTTCAGGGGTATTTCAACGATGTTACTATTTTTGCCTCGAGAATTCGCCTCAAACGCCTGATATTGAATCTTCCTTCAGTTATATGAGTTTTTGCTCTCTGAATTTTCCTAGGTATTGGGAAAGGGGGGTTGGGGGTGGAGGGGGGGGGGAGGAAAGGAGGGAAGGGAGACATTTATTTAATTTGCATGACTAACCACAAATTTGGCCATCTGATTTATAAACTCTCTATACCACTGATGTAAACTAGATTAGGAATCCTGAAATTTAAGCTTAGAAGCACAATATATAACTCTGTAAGTTATTAGCAAGGTAAAAAGCAGGTGGGTTGATGATTTTTAAAGTCAAATTAAGAGAGGCGGCCTTGATTCATCACATCGGTTCAACCTTTCTTTTCATTCCCTATCTTTTTAACTCTTGTTTACATCGCCCCACATATTTTTTGCATTTAGAGGCTTATTCACGTTTTAGCGCACATCAATAATAATGATAACGATAGATAAATCAATGCATCAAGAATTTCTAGACTAGATACTTACAAAACAAACTATTCGAAAGTTGATGAATTTCATAAGAGTTCTTATCATATTGGTAGATGGACAATGAACTTATTCAAGAACACATGGGCATTGAAATTTAAAGTTACCTCCCATTTAATGAAATAGCTTTGCTTCGGGCTACAAAGTATGATCTGGTTCACTTATGGGTTTATATTAGTAAAATACCGAGGAATGAGTGTTCCCCTCATGCACTATTAAGGGTGCTATTGCCACTTCTTGCCCAATGTACGTCAATTATTATTCTTAACTACCTTGAACTCTTCCCAATGTTCTCAAATTGATTATCACATTAATTATATAGCATTTTAACCCTGTTATCTCCTTAGGACTGTACGGCCCTCTTAAAAAAATCTTCATTGGTACTAGAGTCGTAACAGAAGGCGGTATTGACGTTTGAAACATCTATAGCCTTTGACTGATGCCACCAAAACTCATCATGTCCTTATCAGTCTACTGCGAGACACGTGTGAGTGCGGTTGGATGCATTTTTCAAAAAATTATTTGGACGTTAAAGGGTTGATGTAACATATTGACCTTTACTCTATTGGTAGGGAAGCTGATGGCTTCTCTCTGCTCTCACCTAATATGAACGTCCAATCAAGTTTTTGCATATATTTCCTTTAATCCGTGACTGGAGTTGGTAGGGGTATGAAGGATCAATACCCATACGAGTTTTATATTAGTTTAAAACAACGATAGCGTTGAGTATTCTTGTGTGCAGTAACATTTGAATTGTAACACTCACTTTTTACTCCATCTCTTGGGCTATCGCTTGCTTGCTCTTTCTTGGTTGGTTAGCAATATGGCGTTGTCCCACAACAACTCTCCTCCTCTCCTATCTGCCTAACTGCCTCTCTCTCTACCACTCACCCACTCCCACTTCTAGTCCCATAAAAATCACTCTCCTACCGTTAAAAAACTCTCCCATTCTCCACCCCAAAACTGTCAAAATGCCGAGAATGGGGCTGGATTCGAGTTGTATACAAAAAGGAAGTACAAGACAATGTCCTTCTTTTTTTAAAAATATTTAAAACAAAGCGAAGTTTTTTTTATTATTTTTTCTTATTAATGCACGTTATAATATAAAAATTGAAATACATTTATTGTAAATTCTACTCCCCTTTGAAATACTTTATCAATTTAAAGATCTATATGATAAGATCTCGAGGAGGTGGGTATAAGAAAGAGAAATCGGGCCTCTTTAATGTATGCAATATCGGAATGGACAACTACATATAGCATTTATTCGCTACTTGATATGTCAAACGGACTTCATTTTTTCCTTCCGTTGGAAAGAAAGCTACTCAAACTTAAATTTGGTAAAAGATAGGCCTTTATACTTTTTGATATTGTGAATACAAAGGCATTATCAACTAAATGTGGTATTCCAGCTCAATATTAGTCCACGTGGTAAACTCGAATCGAAACCAAGCTGCTGGGATACGATTGATTTTCTGATAATTAATAACCGGCGTGAATTGCAGTTTATGTATTTGGAGTGAAGAGCATTACACTCGAGGCGATCTCTGGCAAATTAACATGCGTAGGCGAGCTGTTTCGATTGCCTGGGCAGTTAGTCCAGGCAAATTCCAACTTCGATGGGACAGAGGTTAATTAAATTCTCCCTGTAACCGGTCTTGTTAAAAAGTTAATAGAACGACTTTTGAGTAACTGCGTAGCTGTCGTGTTTTTTTCTCTCTTGGTCTGAGAGGATGTAGCATATTAACAGAACTGTATCTCATAGCGGTACTACAGCATGATAAAGTCAACGAAGAAGTTGAAAAACTTTCTCTTGTCAACAAGCGTGACGATCGACTTTTTAAATACATGTTCTTGCCACAATATCATATGATATGATTGAGTATAGAAGCCTTCTCTACCTGATCTGCTGGGTCCTTGTACATAGTTCCAAATTACTGTAAAGTAGAACCCTTCTTCATTAGTGTAATACCATAAGGTCTATTTTCTGGCGTTATGATCAACACGTCCACTTATCATTATTGTTATTGTCACTGTTGACTCAAACACACAGAGGAAAGTGGAGTAACTTCAAATCTTTTCATTAATTCACCAAAGTCAACTGTAAGCCCCGAACATGTTAATTAGCCAGCAACCTATGCTATACCCTTACGGATACACTTGTCTTCAATCTATCTAACGTTACTACAAAGCTCGAGCCAATGGAAAAAAATCGGGCCTAGAGGTAGGTAGGGCCCTTGCCCAGATTGGGACATATACTTAAGTTCGTGACTCTTGCAAGAAATAGTGGATTGTGGTTATGCTTGCGAGATAGCCATATCCTCACACCCTTTCTACACTGTGCTTTATGGACCTTGACTCTATCTTGCTCACACCTTTATGTCCTTTCCAGCAGATATCCCTTTTATACACTGGTCATTGATAAAGAGCAACTTAGATGGTGTTAATATATATATTTACACAGTTCTGAAGCTTCGAGGTTTGTTTATCGGCTTCCGGAAACCAATGCCATAGGATAAAATAGTTAAAAGGTGATTTTATCTTTACAATTTTGGCCGATGAGCCATTTACAACGAATTATTAGTGCCAAATAGCATTTTTGTAGAACGCTTCAGAAAATCGTTCAAAACGCTTCGGTAACATGACACCCCTGGACTGTTCTGACCCCCCTTTATCTACCTCAATTCCGAGCTATAATCTCACTCCACTTTATTGACTTTTACCGGCATCAATAGTTGCAGTAACCTTAGCTTTATGTAATCCCAGAATCGGTTGCCATGCTTATTTTTAAAATAGGAGGCCAAGGGTCCGATGACCATGGTTTAACTTCTAGTGAAATGAATGGGCAACTACATTGAGTAGTTTGGCTAACGATATTACAGAATTTGGGTTTCTCATCAATTCTTTGAAATGTTACCTTTCTGTTCAAAGATGGGTGTTGGAAGCTCTTTCCTAAGTGAATGTTGTAGTTAAGCTATCCTAAGGTCCTCATTGTCATTAACCAGGTATTTTTCCTCCTACGATATTCACAATGAGCACGTTACTTTCCCCTATAACCGTCTTTATCCCCCTTACCATTATCTTATATCATGACCCCGTGTAGTTGGAGTGTCGCAAATTAAGGCGTCGGATGGTTGAATTGAAAACTTTCAAGCATTAAATTGATAAGTACGACGATGAATCTCGACATATCAAAGTGAATATAAGACTTAAACGTTTTTTTTAATTTTATTTACTACATCCATACGATACCATTATATCCTTTCTCTTGTTCATACTATTCGCCTAGTTATCGCCACGTGTTTCATATAAGTAATTGCTGGAAATATTTTTTGATTTACTGTGGATAATGGGAATATTGCTCATTTGTTGATTTAAAATTTTTGGTGAAAACCAAATGCGAATTTTTCTAGCAGCGATATTAATTGAGCTTGTTGCAACCTTAAAAGCAGACCCATCAGTACCCATTTTGCAAAAACGCAGGATCTCATATCTAGACCAGCTTTAATTAACAGTAAATTTTTTGTAAAAACACAACAGAATATCATCTGTGGCAGTGGGTAAACGCGAAGTAACTAGGCTATAGCCGCACAAAACATACGCACATGACACCTTTGGAAAGAGGCTAGATAAAACGTCAAAAGATGGGGATGCAAAATCATCCACGGCTGTATCACAGGCTCAATAATATCGACATGATGGACAAATAGGCAGATCCCAGTAAACTTTAAGGCGCTTTAAGAAACCGCCAAGAGGATGGAGGAAAGAGGAATGCATAAACATGAGCTACCAAGAGTGAAGAACAGGGAGGTGGGGAAGGGTAATGATAATAATAAATAAATATAGGAAAGAATGGGGTGGCCAAGTATTATCTTGTTGTTTCTATACAGAACTCTTTGATCGAGAAGATAAAATACAATTCTAGTTTGGATGGGCTTGGGAGTATACACAGTCTCTGACTGTAATTCAGGAATAAGATATTGCATAATGCATATGGTTGTGGTAAATTTTTCCATTCATTCGCTTCTCAACGCTGCCGAACGCTGTGCAAAGAAAGTGGGATATTAATTTATATAATCAACACTCACTTCCATCCCTAGTGGATTAAACCCATGTAGTTATTTCAATTATCTTTTATTTAGCTTAGTAGCACTTACATCCTGAAAATTAATTTTTTACAGGCAAAACTAGACTATCTGTTTGACGAAGTTAGATTAGCTTTAAACAAATAGGCGCCTATTATTTACTCCCAAAATATGTATTTTAAACTTAAAACGTGGTTATTTTAAGATGATATAGTGGTTACCGATCACCTTAACGAAGCATTAAAGCTAACTGATAATGAAATATCATGAATTAAAATTCTCCCTTAGCCCATGTTTAACAAGAAAAAAACATACGCCAAAACGTAGGAAATTCGAAAATCTGAAAATTTCAGGAGAGAATATTTACCCCGATTCTCGAGATGTTTTCCTCGGACCTGATGCTTGTCCATCATTCATAGTTGGTGGCTGTGGTTTGGATTTCTTGATGCGACGATTTCGCTCGTAGACTAGGATAAAGGCAGCTAGAATAATTAATTCAACAGCAATTCCAAAGAGAGGCCAGAATGTAGCCTTTGCACCTATTGAGAAGAAAAAATCAACTACTATTTCTTTCAGTAATGGAGAAGGCTCAGAAATTTAAATTAATAAATCAATTTTTTAAGGACTATAGATAGGAAATCTAGAGAAAGGGGTAGGAATAATAAAATTGATACCCGAACAAATAAAATTGCCGAATAAGGTAGAAAGTATCTCATGAAACAAAGAATGCTACCAATTATACATTAAAACTACAATTTATTTAACAAGAAAACAGAATGTCTCTTCACTTCTGGGCTGTGAATTTTAGTCAAATGGCCCACACCGGTAGAAGAATACGTAAAGCCACCAACGAGATTAAAAATGTATCAGGTAACTGTGACATTTAAATATGTATGGGCTCAGGACAAAGGCACGAAATGTGATCGATGCTCACGTATCCAAATGAGAAATGGCTGCTTGCACATTGTTAGGAAGCCAAATAAAATATTTTGGTTGAATTTGAAAGGCATTCGTAGGTTCCATCGCTCGCCCTCAGACTTATCGATTATTGAATTTCTTCCCTCGCATTTGGATATGTGAATCCATCCATTGCTACAGTCATTGAACAACCAGCCAGCCAATCACTTATCATATGTCCAATCCTATATAAGCAAAATTTATTATCCTGACTGAGAAAACGCTATTTTGAGTTGGTGTCTATTTTTTCCTTGTGTGTATGTGCAGTTGCAGCATTATAAAGGAAACAAAGGCCTGGGCGGAAATGCAAGAATTACAAGATTAGTACCCAAATTAAACAAAATCCTTTTTTGTTCAAAAGAGGTAATTAGCAGATATTGTTATAAGGGATTTTTTATTTTTATATTACCACAGAGTTCGCGAAATTTCTGTTAGTTTTTGAAGGATTTTTTTGCATTTTCTTAAAGCACTACTTTCTGTTTTAAAAGACAAAATTTAATTAACTACAATTAGGGCGTTCTGTTGAGTTTAAGTGAAACCATTTTTGGGTACACTCCTGATTTGTTATATTTATCAACTCTTCATATTATTTAATTACAATTTGGCTTAATTTTTTTCAAGTGAGTGTTTATGTGGAAAATGAAAATTCCTATCCTTACTATTACTCGCAGTAAAAAATCTTTCAATTATTAATTGTTTGAAGCAAATGAAACAATTAACTGAATTTTCTTTAAACAGTAAAAGCCCAGTGAACAAAAGATTCTGAGAGCATCGCCGAGATACTGAGTCACCATTTGTTTTTGGATTAAATAGTATTTTTAAAATTCAAAACTATGTGATTCGCATCGGGAGTGCAGAGGATGTCTACCATGACCAGTGCTGGTAGACTGGTTTTAATCATGATGTTCAGTCTTAAAAACTTATTTAAGATATGAAGGAAAGGATATTTTACTTATATTTAGCAGATGAAAGTGTCACATTACATTTAATTTTCTAGCTTAATATCACGAACCAGTTGTAATTCTAGCTTGGATGTCTAACAAATTTTATTTAAAATGAGCTTAAAGCTCATTATGCATATGTCAAGCTTTTTCATATTCTTAATCATTTCTTACAATACTGATCCTCAGTCAGGCAACTTTGTTCATTTGCGAATTTGTTTGCTTCATATTTAAATAATTTGTTTGTCTTTACACAACTAAATTAAAGAACTTATTGCATCGACAAATTTATTAGCAATTCTAATTCTTATTTATTGTTGTTTTATGAAAGCAGGTAATTTTCTTCAGACCTGTACATTCTTTGGCATCGAAAGTCATTTATTGCACCAGTTGTGAGTTTGGTTACGCATCTTTTAAATTTGAAAATAAGAATAAATTTAAAATTCAGATGGCCTCAGCTCTGTTGAAAGAAAACGTTTAAAATAGCACTAATCTAAACACAAAGCTACTTTGCGACCAGATATCATCTTGCAGAACCAGAGACTAACACAATGCAGCAGTCGTTGCCGCAGGAGAACAGCAAAAATTAAGTTGGATCCTGTGTATATTGAACAAATGGGAATGAGGGTGGAGATGAAGAATGATGAAGTGGAACTGTAAGAGGAGAGGAAGGCGTCTGACAGTAACTCGGGTTGTGCGGAGCAGACTAAACGAGGTACAATAACGCGATCGATTAATTATGCCTTCTTTATTCGATGATAGGCTTCTGATAGGTAGGGCAGAGACATGAGTCGGGAGCCGTGTAATACATATATTAGCAGAGTAAGAGGTCGCAAACACTGCATGTTGTTCCGTGCTCATGTAACTTCCCTTTTTGAGTAGATCACATTTTGCCTCCTCTTCCTCCTCATTTACCGAGTCCTATTATCAGGTAAACACTGTCATTCATTGTAGATTTGCTACTATTTGGACAGAATATTGAATGTGTCATGGATAAAATTCACTTTAAAAATAATGAGTTGTCCATATTCCATTTATTGAAGCTAGTTTTTTCTGTTTGCTAATAAGGATGGAAGTGTCTCCTTCGTCATTTTCTATCATTTTTCTCCTCAATATTTTAAAGTAAGTGAAATTTGCATAAACTTCGACGTTTGATGACCTTATCTGTATTTATTTCTCAATAGATTCAGATAGTTTAGTTCTCTATAATCACATTATAACGCATTTTATTAATTATATAGTTTTTATTCTCTTAAGAGTTCATAAAACTGTGTGGTTTCTTATTATGGCATTGATTTTTATTTTCAAATTTATTCGAAATTCTCTTAAATAATGTTTAACTGAAACAGTGAGATCAGATCACAAATTGGCTTGACCAAAGTGAATTAATGGATTAGCTCTCTCGCCTTTGTTGCGGTGCTTCCGCTAAAATCGAACCGAGGTTTATCTCCGGTAAAATTTAATACTTGAAATTTTTCAAATAATTCTGCGCTATTAAAAATGCTAAATGCTGATGGAACAAAAATAAATGCAACAGATTGCTAGATAAGCCTGAGTTTGTACATTTTTAAGAAAAGAAAATTTAATTAAGCATTGATTATGTATTGCCCTTATTCAATTTTAAAAAATGGCGCATTTGCTATATTAAATATAATATAAAAATTCATTTTACTGTATTTATAGATTTGAATTCCAATAACTCTCCCCCCCCTTCCCCATTTCTATATACTTTTAAAAATCAATGAAACGAGTTTTAATGTTATAGATTGGCATTGACGCAGTTCGTCCTGCTTTTCTATGGACTTATAATTATGGGGATCAAACCAATAACAATTGAGTTATTAGAACATTTTTTTGCTTTTTTACGCCTTCAGGGCTCCACTCCTGACATCCCGCTTTCGTGCCATACACTTGTTGGCTGGATTATTTTTGCGATTTCGCGTTGTCAAGGTCGATCCAATCATCAATAAAATTTGTAAATGTTTTTTTTTGCAACGAAATGGATGCGTATGGTGGGTTGGTGAGCCTGAGAAGTGGGAGAATTTTTAAGAACTAAACAGAAAAGTAGTTGTCTACACTAATTTCTTGAAATGTTTCAATAAATCTCCATTTTCATTTTTTGTGCTATCTTTTTAAGTGAAGATTTTTTCTTCCATTTAACCAACGGAAAATTTATTAGTTGCTTGCTCTAGTAAAAAGAAGTAGCGCGAATTTTCAACGCTCAGTTGATAAAATGCAGCATCCGTCAGCTTTGGCCAAAATTCATAGCAGGACCGTAAGATTGATATAGTGAATTACTGTCAAGTTTCTCCGACCCTTATAGTAATAAAAATTCTGATAATAATTTTTATAACTGAGGTGTTTGAATGTTTATTAGTTCCGATTATTTAGCGTCTTAAGACGGCACATCGAAGAATGACATTCTCTTTGCTGATACCGGATCAGTATGAGCCTCTTCTAAATGCAACAGCACACATACTTCGGGCAGGGGAAAGAGAAGCTACTTATCTCGATTTCCATGGACTGGATGACCCTACCTATCCTAACAGCCAGTGCTTATCTGCTTTGGCCTATGCCTCTACTTGTCCGGTTAGTATATTAAATGTAATCCATATTAATAAGCAGATAGTAATGGAGAGTATACCATTTGAACAAATTATTTCATCAGCTGGGTAGTAGTGTTTGGCTGTTACATTGATTTTATTTTTATAAACACGCGTTACTTTTGGGAACTTTGACATTACAGAGGCAAGATACTTAACTGATCTATTGAAAGTTCTCAAACGAGGGGAAAATTGGCATGAAGATATATACGACTCAGAAGTAAAGATATTTTGATTAAAAATACAGCCTGAGAAGTTCACTATTTAGCCAGTTTTTTGTATATATTGTGATTACCTTGGGCAAGAGTATATTTGAGAAGTAATAATAAATTATTCCCCCGTTCCAATCGTCAGCCGTCTTTAAGTACAAAGCAAACAAACAAAAATCATTTGTCGCACCATTTCGCCAAGTACTAAAGCTTGATTTTATTTTTACACTATATCTTGATATTCCTTTACCAT
This sequence comes from Hymenolepis microstoma, assembly GCA_000469805.3. Classification (NCBI taxonomy): domain Eukaryota; kingdom Metazoa; phylum Platyhelminthes; class Cestoda; order Cyclophyllidea; family Hymenolepididae; genus Hymenolepis; species Hymenolepis microstoma. Next base: position 26,918,414 of record LR215989.1, read on the forward strand.
ATTGACAGAGTATTAATTTATTAAGGAGCAATCAATCCCATTATGAAAATGATACAACTATTTTGGATCATACTGTCTTCATTTCAATCTATTAGAGAGTAGAAAAATTAAAATCGATCGGGCATTCTTTGGAAGACTTAAAAAGAACGCCTTCAATTATGCCTACTTAAAAGTGTTCTTATAGCCTCTATAGCTGAGCGGCCATTAATCAGAGAGAACTTTTAACTGCATTGCGAGGCAGAATTCCTTTAACTGTGTGCAAAAATTGAGGTAATTAGTTTCAAATAAGCAATTTAAAGAGTTTAAAAGTAAAGCTTCAGTGACTCGGTCCGTCACCGGATAAGAACCTAAAAATAAGATAATAATTTGAATATATACAGAAATCTCTCGTTTTCAGGAAAGGATTTAAAATATCAAAGTACCAACAATTCATTTTAAACAATTGAATAGTGCGATTCGTTGGCATATTTACGAACTATTAAATGCACGAAAATATGTCACTGAAATAGTTCTAAACAACTCGATATTATTTAAGTATTTGCTACTTTCACACTTGATAGTCTGAATAAATAAGTTTGGTAATAAAAGTAGTCAAGTATCTTTCCCCATGTTTAACAAAATGTAAAATCTACTCTATGGGAACTATACTTGGGTACAAATTCAACAGTTAAGTGAGCAGTAAAACATTTAAATTAAAAAAAAGAAATGAAAAAATGAAAGGTAAGGCATACTTTTAACACGAACAAAAATGCCATTTGAGCTATTTCCAAGACTGGTTTGAACTGAGCAAACGTAGACGGCACGGTCGGGGGATGCGAGGGCTGTAAATGAGAGGGTGTCATAATGACTCTTTGTAGAGAGGAGATGAACACGGCCCTCTGGATCGTACGTAGGCGAAGCGGCTACCCGTCCGCTGTCTGGGTCTTCAACCAACAGCAGTTGAGAGTTGCGTCGCCAAGTAATATCTCCTGCTTTCGCTTCCGGATAGGCGATAATCCCACATGTTAGGTTGTATGAATCACCTTCGTAAACTGTTTTAGCAGAAGGGCGAACCACGAGCACTGGTGATACTGCAAAATTGGAAATAGAAAGTGAGAATTATGCATGATAGGGTGTGTCCAAAAACAAAGTTAAATGCCCTAAAGTTAAAATTTTGTCTTGGGATGAGCAGTTGTCGCAAAGTCGTCCATCGTCCTTAAAAATACGCAGACTTACGCCACGACAAGTCGCTTGACCCTCAAATATCAGTAATATGAAGACGGATCCAAGTCCATTGTAGGCCGGCAATATCCAATGGAAACATAGATTATAGTGTTAGAACCTGAATTTCTTAGTATTACACCAGTACCTTAGTAATAATTTGTGAGATAAGTCACAGGCTTCTAGAAGTATGGAAATAGCGCAGTATGAGCGGTGATATAAAAGCAAAGACGATTAGGACGAAAAGCAAATAAGCAAGGCATTTATTTCAGCTATTTCTTTACTTTTGGTTTACCCATTCGCTCACATGCCATAGCATAATAATTTGTACGCTTAAAATTGGAATAACAAAGGCATACTACCCTCAAAACTAAGTTGAAAGCGTAATTAAGAAACTTAATTAAGAGGAAAAGGCAAAAATGAGTCGCGTATTTCAACAGACAGAAAAACATGAATTTTTGATAATTAGTGCAAAAATAGATTGAATGGAGGAAATATAAAGAAGGCGAGTAGATAGAATAGATAAGTAGTTAAAACCGATCTCACAATTTCCTGAAATTCTAAATTAATAAAAATGTCAGTGTAAAGAGTTTTTAGAATAACTATTTTAGCTGAAGGGAAGAAAGTTAGGAAGGAAAGAAACACCTCTTCAATCAAACACATGCTATAATAGAATAAAAAGCAATAATATTTGATTTAAAATCATGTAAATTACTTATCAGTCAATATAAAAAGCCTTTCTAATTTGATGATTGTATTAAAATTTAACATCGCGTCATACCTTTTAACTCAAAGACCTCATAAAAATGCTAAATTATCACTAGCATTATAAGTAATGTACTGACAGCCTATTAATAATTTAAAAGAAAAACATTTTATGGTAAGCTATTCCTCTCTTTGTGACGAATAGCGGCTTAACATATTTGCACTTAAAATAGATGCAATTATATCGAAAAATATTGGAATTGATCACTTTTTTTACACAAACTGGCATAAAACTGAAATTGAGGCGTCCCAAGTGCAGTGTACACTGTGGAAATCTCAAGGGACAAAAGAACGGTAGAGTCGCAGATAGTAGCTGGAAGCTAACAGCCGCGAAGCACAATTCTTATGGTGCAATATAAAAGCCACGTAGGTCAAAGTTTATTGAACGAACTATTGTAAGGATTCAGAAAGAAAAGAGAAATGAGTGGAGAGCGTAGGAGATGGTAACTGACATGTGTGCATGTTGGTATGATTACTTCGGTTCAAAGAACAAAATAATCACAGGTGAAATGGTTCCAGATATCGCTAATCGAGGAATGTGGACACTAGCGGGGCTCATTCAAAGACCAATTAATCATAACAAACCACTTGGGGACAAAAAATGGTTCTCTACGGGGAACTTGAGGTCAGCACAGAATTAAGCGCCACTGTGAGGTTGAGGTAATTAGGTCTCAGAGATTAGTGATGACCTAGGTAGAAATTTTGGAAACGGATGGGAATTCATCCTTCATCTGCTTAGGGGAAGAAATTTTTTAATTGCCTAGGTTATTTATATCAAAAGAGAAACTAAATCTTCAATTTTATAAGTTTAATAATATCATTATTACTTATAATTAAAAACTGACGGCGTAATAAGGTGTCTGTGGTTAACTCTTGCTCAAATTTTGAAGATCGTGTCGTCACTCCTTCATCGCTCAAGCGAATTGAATTATACCGTTCTATTGTAGTCATTCACATATTAGCCATATTAAATAAATTAAAAGAACATTTGCATATTGTCCTGAATCGGTCAAGGATATTGAAGCAGCAAGTTGCAATGCTTTCCTCACAACAAAACCTTAATTCCTGTACTAATACTGCAACACCATGGTTCCGCATTCACTTGGATTTTGCTAGACCTGCCTATGTCCTTTCATACTTTGTGGTAAATATGCAAAGTTATTCCATTAAGGCCTCGAAAGTGTAATTGGGTCCTTTGGATATCCTCTTGAATATTTACGCAAATAACAGGCAGCAAAACCTTCGTTCGGGATGAACAAGGAAATCTTTCAAAAGATTCCAAGTGGATCCAACATACAAAGTCTATGAGAAAAAGCTTTCGCTGGGAAGAGTTAGAAAAAAATGGGAAATCTTTATTCGCAAATAAATCAAGGCGGCAAATTTGAATGTTAGTTAAGGGTATTATTAGTTATTCGCAATTTTGCACCATTTACACTGAAATAGTGGGTTTTTGCTGAGCATAATGTGGAATTGCTAAAACGTTTGTCTTAACCCTGTGAATATTATTCCATCTGGGGAATTGTCACGATTTTTTTTAGTATTCGAAGGGAATAACAGAAGACAAATATTAGGGAGAGAGAGAGAGGATCGAGTTGTTGAGGTGAACGTGGATTGCTGAGTTAAAAAAATTGTAAAAATATACTAAATGAATGGGACAAAACTGGCACTTTTACATAGTCAGCAAAACACATTTAGGACAATTTAACCGCTGTTGTATGAGACAGTATTTAACAAGCATGGGCAATGATTTCAACTGTTTGATAAAACCAGTTATAATCTAAACTGATTGTATCACTTATGACTGTCGATCTCTGTGACCGTTGTAGTTTTGCATAACTTCCCAGAGCAAAGGATTTGAGATATGTGGTTTGGTTATTAGTAATTGTGGAAGCGACAGGGAATTGGTTAACTCCGTGAGCAATGAAATGCAAATGCAATCTGATAAATGGAGCTGGAGGCTGCCATAATGAGGAAAAGCGGTATATACTGGTGAGTTAGCCAGTGAATTAGAAGGACCGTAGTATTTAAACACCGAATCGTATTCGAACATTTTCGTGATTATCTCCTCTCGGTGCGAAAAAATGCGTGCCGGCTTCTTTTGTCCTATAAACGCGATGAGATGAGATTTAGATACTCCGTAGTCCTTTCACTTTTCTATTAACGCTCAGCCGCTCGCATTCTGTGTAAATTTTTCCATTAAACGCCAAATCTACTTAGGCCACTTACATTAGCTACATTCATCAGGCATTTATTAATTCCGATTAGTCAATTATAGCTTAGGACAATTGAATACTCCAAGATTAGGCTAGGGTTGACTGTGTTGCGCCCTAACAATAATCCATTCTATTAACGGCAAAACCGGCCGCCTTTCAAATGCTCTGTTTTTAGTCTTAAACTTAATCATACTGAAATACCTAATAAAAGCCTTTATTAATTGAAAATTTTCATGAAATGTACATTTCCGAATTGAATTAACAAAATGAATTTTCACTTGATGAGTCAACATAGTACCATCTAGCTCTGAAAGCCATTAAGGTTTATTTATTTCTTTGATAAAAAACGTGAGGGATTTTTCACCTATACTAAAATAAGATGTAAATCATTCCTAAATTTTCCTTCATAGAGGTTTTCTTTGCAGACTTTCAATAAACGGAAGTTGAAGGGAAGTTCAGCTTATGAAGTAGAGGATGGATTCCTCCTAATTTGCAATTGACGCGCCGGAGTTGAACAGAGCATGTCATACGCAGACGGATAAACCATTACTCAGAGACAGAGTTAATTCGTACTTTCCATAATATTTGTCAATATTTATCACAAGTCCAAAATTTAATATAAATTTGCTCTTATAACATATAGAGGAAATGGATTCGAACATTCATTCCTGATCACTTAAGTCATCCACAATTAATCTTGACCTCCGTCTCATACCTTTAGGTCGGAACGGACTGACAAAACAAGACAAGTGATATATAGGTCAGCTCAACACATGACTTAGGCGCGAGAGTGATATGATATCATGGTAAATGATAATGATTGCGTTATAATGAAAAATATAAGCACAGTTATGCATCAGAATATTTCAAAAAAACCATTTTGTATACCTGGTAGCAGACAGAAATGATAAATAATTAATAGCATATCTAATAATACGGTATGGCACAAGTGGTGATAAAAGGCATTTTTAGACTTCATTCTAAACAACTCTTTGTCTTGTTGATACTAAGTGGTCTCATTCATATTATTAGAATACAATTTGTAAAACGCTTGATAAACAATCAGCTGGGTAACATGGACATAAATACTCACTGGGAACGCCGGAAAAATTATAATATTTCTTAATTTGAAACATTAACATATGAAGCATTGAATTATGCTCAACCATTAATTGAATCCAGAAGTAAAACCAAGTGAAACACTTTTGAAATCCTTACGCTTTTTATCAGTTTCAACTCTTTTAAGGAGCTCTATTTGTCATTGTTCGGAAGATCTTCCATGACTGAAATTTGTATTCTTGCCTCAAGGCGAAGGAATAAGATGAATGATAGCTTGGAAATATTTAGCAAGGATCGAAAAAAAATTTTCTTCTGGCTCATCAGCGATGGCAAATTGAAAGAAATCAAGAAGGAAAAAGAAATTAATCCAATGGAAAATCCATCATTTAAAAGAGGAAAAACAAAAAATGTTATTTTTCATATAATCGAAAAAATTAAGCAACCTACTTCGAAAATAAACTGATTGCTTTACGGATGAGCCGGGTAGAATATTGAAGGAACACTGATATGGACCGAATAATTCCTGACGAATTGTGCTGGCTGAAATTAAACAGGCCGAAAAAATTAGGAAACAAAAATACACTTTTGATTGATTTCTTAATTTAAATTTGTATTTTTATTAAATACTTGCAAACAAGCGAATTATCTTGCTTGCTTTATTTTTCTAAAGACATTTTAATGACAATTTACCTGTGACAAGCATTGTAAGATTACTGTAAATAACTCCAGTCTCTGAATCTTTAGACTCAGTAATTTCAAACATATTCCGATGTTGAGTCAATCCCTTTCCATACCATCGCACAGTAGCATAATTTACACCATTTTTTCCAACTTGAAATTTACAAAATGCTGTTGGATATCGACGAATGTCAGGAACATTATGCGTAAAGCGAATATTATGCAAATCATCGGTGAGTGAGCTAGACTTGATATCAGTTCCACCAGAATCAACAACTAAACATTATATTCAGCAATAAAAGCATATTACTTACTTCCATAAATATGAAGATTAACACGCGTACTGTGCAATCCGGTTTCACATTGGTAAATCCCAGATCTGTTAAAATCCGCATCGGTCAGGGTAATTTTACTTTCGCCATCTCGGTTGTCAATTACTACGGTGCTTGACTGTTTCACAGTAACATAATCTTGAGAACTGAAAAAGGCCTTTTTCCATAGGAAATCACTTTTCTTAACGTCACTAGCTCGACAAATAAATGATACAGAAGAAGCTACGGGAATAGCTACGTCTGGAAGAAAATTTTCATTTCCATCCATATCAATAACCATTATGCGAGGATTGTATGCTGGGAATATATATTAAATGTATATTTACCTTTGCAAAGACAGATAAATAAAAATACATAGATCATCCGCGATAAACCGTTTGCGAGCATCTTAAATATGCGCCGAAAGTTATGGATAGGGTCATTTCTCTTTTTTGAAGCACATTTCGTACACTTAAAGAGCAACATAAAACTTTCTGAAAAAATTTCCAAACTATCTAGCAAAATTCAATAAAATTTATAAATTAAATGTATTTATTTTATAATTTTAGTTAAAGGCTTGCTTTATGCTTGCAACAAATTTTTGAAAACATTTTAAATATTGTTTTAATTTATTAATAAAAATTATTTAAAGTTATTTTAAAAATATAATCTTTAAACTTTCACTCTGATATAGGAGTAGATGCGTGTTTATATTGTCGTTCTGGGTCAACTATCTTTCTGACAGTTTTGGCGTAGCTGTCCCTCGAGGGTCTGTATCTGTGGTTTAATTATTTCCTATTTACTCCCTTTTAGCAAATCTGATTAATGAGTAGTATTTTATACTTTTAGATGTATGCAACAACCCGTGGTGGATTTAAAGATCTCTCACACCCATACTACATTGTCAACATTTTCCTGAGTGTGTTATTTATTTTCACAAAGAAAATGCCTTTTGTCTCTGAGTTACTCTATGAAAATTCCAAAATGGAATTTGATGACTTCCAAGTTATTATTCTCTTCGCCACTATTATCTCCCTGCGGCGTTCGAGATTACTTTCTGTAACTGACTATGTTGCCTATTTCTGCATGTTCGCAAAAGCCTCCAATCTAATCTTATTCTACCATCAAAGTCTCACTCTTGCGACAATCTATGGTGTATTATGGCTTATTCAAGCCTCACTTTTGTTTCAACCTGTTTATAATGGACCCGAAACTATCTCTTACTTTCGTGAGGCCACGTTTAAGGAGGCAAGTTACTTCTAACTTTAACTTCAAACATTTTTTACGTTTATTGTAATACCCACTTTTCATAGACGGTGGAAACAGCGGATTCCCGTGTTACGTGGTTTATTGTATTCTATACTGCCTGGTCTCCCGCGTGCAATTCCTTAGCTCCTATCTTCTCGGAGCTTTCGAATGCCTATTCGGGTTATGATGGTATGCGTTTTGGAAAAGTTGATGTTGGACGTTGCCCAAATCTTGCTCAAAGAATGGGCATCGATACATCAAGTTGGTCCAAACAACTTCCAACAATCATTGTCTTTCGCGGCGGTAAGGAAATCGATCGACGGCCAGGTTTCAGCCAGAAATCAAGGAAGCTCATCCCCTTTAACTTTAATTGGGATAGCATTATCAGGGCATTTGATATGAACGAACTCTATGCTCAATGCAAACGCGATGGTACCAAAATCAAACGAACTGAAGTTGGTAAGGAGAAGACCAAAACTGAACAAACGGAGACGAGAAAAGATAAGTAGAGGCTTATCTATCGCTTCTCCTCTGTTAGTATTGCAATGCACATTCTATTATATTAGTGTATTCTTGAATTATCTTGTAAAGTTTTTCTTGTGTTTATTCAATTTTTTGAATATCTATTTATTTGCTATGCAAACACAGACCTTATCAACGTCATTGGACTATATCTGTTTGAAGTAACAAACCCTACAGTTGTAACACTAGTTGTAGCATTGTGACTATAATATCAAGTAGGTTTGCATATGGCATTAATATAGGCAGTTTAAGCCATAAAATCTTATACTCATACGAGAGTTCATTTCATTTTTTATATCACAGTCATCTTTCTATTTTTCATTTTTCGGATGCCTGAAGGAGTTTTTTTCGTGCATGCTTAATTTAGTTTGAGATAGTATTGAAAAACTAGGAAATTTGCTAGAATTAGATTATGGCGATCTAGCAGGGAAAACTATTGCTCTTGTGAACTTCCCTATTGCAAGATAGGAAGGAGATCAAGGCGACACTATAATGACTTAACTGATTAATTTTACTCATATTCGTAATCGAGAGGGCATCTGGGCAGCACAGAGATCTTGATAAGAGCTGTTAGTTGACAGAGAAGATTAGTGAATCGTTTGTTTGAACGGCGAGATGAAGGTGTAGGAAGTGGATAAATTAAGTAGGCTACCTTGTGTAAACACCGATGTGACCTCAATTTTAAATTCATTTGTGAATGTAATAGATGTGATTTTCAGGACAGTTGATCTGGCTAATGATTACTGGGTTTTGATAATTCATTGACTTATAGAGATATTTGGCTATGGGAGTGCAGGTGTAATTTAATAATTCCATGAATGACATGGCAAATGTGCAAAAATAAAATCGGCATTGTATTCTTGGCACTGACAAGTGTACTTTCATATAATTGTTTAAATACAGCAGTGAAAGCGTTTGTTTGGTGTTCAGGGCACTATCTTTCATTTTACTTTTTAGAAGTAATCTAAGAGAACTTGGTTTGTTATGGATGTATAGATCAAAGAGTACAGTTCTGTTGGGTATTATCAATAGGCATTGAACAATATTTGTGCTTGTCAACTGCAGATTTGATCACAAAAAGAACAGTAGCAGATTTAAATAGCTAGGTTGCTAAACCTTCCTATCCTATTTATTTAATATCTTTCCCAGCACCGAAATGTATTCAGTACGGAATTTTAATCCGGCCATTTTAGGTTTAGTGCTACTATTTTATAGATATGACAGGCCAGGGAAAATTAAAGATAGAAAATATTACCATAAAAGGGTTTTTTAGGCAATGACTAGATGTGTTATAGGTACTTGGTAAAGTCCAATTGCGCCAAATTATCCACAAATTGAAAACACTTCGGTCATATATGCGCACTTCGCATTCGTTCGGTGTGATGGCCAGAACTGAGGTATCGGAGGTCACGTATTCTCCTGGATTATTTACAAAATGAAATAGAACATCGCAATCGTAGATGTTTGTTTATGATATCATTTCCTGTACTTTTCTTTGTGCAGACTAATCGCTTTCTGCAACCTGTTTCCTAACTGGTAAATCTGGGGCTTGTCAACTGCTTAATTCTGAATTTGACTTAGGAGACGCTTATTCATTGTAAAAGTTATTAATTTCTTTCAAGTTGAAAACCTTGATTTGATTTCAATATTTTCCAGGATTGGTATACTGACGGATTATTCTCGAATTTAGATTATCATTTTCGGAGGATGGATGAAGCCACATCAAACTAAAAGCACATCCAAACGTGTTAATCCCCGTCCCCTTTTCCTAAATTATCCACCTATAACGAGGGATTGTGTGGTCGCTTAATGCCCAAAAGGTCTATTCACCACAGTCTCTATTCTTTAGACCATGCAAGCAAGATGAGGGTGTCTAGAGGTAAAACATTATGAAAAATGAGCGTTCTTGCACATCTTTTACTGACCAAATTTAACCAGGACAATTGAACTTTTATGCCACTGCCCCGAACGCCAATGAACATCAATCTAACACACTGGCAAAAGACGCTCAGGTTCATCACTTCGTTGCCACCTAATCACAGTTTGATGTTCCTGGAGATGTGGATAGCCAGTTAGCTGTTCAATTCTACATTTAGCAATGAATGTATTGAACCATATCTAATGTGTAAGTAGAGTTACTTCTAGGTGTGACTATTAGATCACGCACTTAGTTAGTTAATATGGTCGCTAAATGAGGTGACAAAACCCACCAAAAAAGCCATAGAAACGTTGCTATATCATAACGCAATGTGAGTCCTCTTCTGTTCATTTTCAGCTATTAACTCCGCTTTGGATTTTAAACATAATATATTAGCGCGTCATCGATGTAAGTTCTGATTTTTAGTAATTAATTAATTAATTAATTAATTTCATTTTGGTGAGAGCAACAAGCCAACTTTGGTAATGTAGCGGATTAGCTACCTAACTAAGCCAGACTGTACTCAGAAAGCTCAGTGGCAATTTCTCCTAGTTAGTCCCACTGAAGTAGCTAAGCTACTGCAAAGCTTTGCAAGAAAAAGAGATATCCAGGGCGCGCGTTTATTCTAGACATGCATGGCGTGGAGTGTAACAAGGGATTAAGTAAAACGAGCGGAGGCTTTTGATTGACCACTGGCTGTGCGTCCTCGCACTCAATCCGTACGCAAAGTTGAACGACCGAACCTTCAAGTCACGCTGTGCACTCATGCAATGACGTGTCCCACAAGTATATCCAGTTAACATTCCCGGCTAGGTATGGACGGTTCCATTCTAGTATCAAATCCCTTAGGACTTTTTTAGCACGTTTATCAGATCCTGACTGAGTGCTTCTTAATTGCTTACAAATACTAAGAATTACAAAGAGAGTAAACTCGAGGGATTGGAGGTTATTAATTTCCTCTTACAGACCATTTTCAGAGATGGAAGGGCGAATTCTCATTCAGTTAAAATCATAAAAATGTAATTAACTAATACACAAATGAAAGTGATTCGTAGCACTAAGATACGCTTGCAAATTGTTTAAAATTCCAATTTCTCAAGTTTACTACGACGGAAACCTGAGAATACGATTAATTCCATAAACTGGACATTTGTGGTCAACTAACCTAAAGGAAAATGAAGCCGATAGTTATTTTAATTCACTCGGAACAAATTTTAAGTTAAACTGATCAAATTATAGTGAAGCCTTACCTACGAGTAGACAAATCCTATTACTAGTAATAACATCTTATTAGCATTACCTTACCCTATAAATAGGAATAGCGAATAACAGAATTGACATTCAAAGAAAGATTGGTCATTAACGTTCACAAGGTGAGGAAGCGATCTAAAGTAAAAGAAATTAGAACGACAAAAAAACAAGGAAACAAGTGTATCACACAATTGGTGGAGGTTTGCTTTAGGGATGCGAAAGGTTGGATTCCAAACGAGATAGTGCTTTGCTAACCTGTAACCTGAAAAGGTTAGGACAGCAATGATATTGCTACTTATAATTAAGGTAGTAGCAATTAAACATTAAGGCTCACACTGAAGACTGTAGCTGTGGAACAGTGGACATTGCTTTGACCATTTCTTCGCACCTTGCCATCATTGTATACATAGACTAAAAGTGAAGTAGTGGGCTACTAACACGAAATAAGTAGATGATATGAGGCAATTATAAAGAACTAAATTATTCAAACAACCTTAATGCTAGCATCCATTTCATCACAAGTTTGCGAAACCAAGGAATCATAGAGGCCAAAGCAGTCAACTGTCAAAGAAGATATCTAGAGAAGAGTAATAGCAATGCAAATATTAAGGATTTCTAACCAGAGTAAAGGAAAAACTGTATGACAAATGCTGACACTAGATACCTATTGGTCAATTACAGCAAATAAACAGTTTCATCGTTGACGGCATATTTTTTTGAAAATAAGTAAACGTTTACCCTTTGAAGACCAGTTTGCAAGTTTGCCATTAGAAGAGTCGTCTCAGCATCAAGTTTTCTGGCACATGCTTCGATTTTGTTTAAAGAATTGAGATGTTTTAGGATGCTATGAAAAGTGTAAAATTGTATTTTCTTTACTCAAGAGAATCTGCGACATCATCCGGTTCATCTCGACTTTCCATATTAAGCTAATCAAAAGTGAAAGAAAATGGTAGGCATACTTTGTGAAAATCTATATAGTTATATTTGCTAAAATAAGCATTCGAAAAAAATTAATTTACCATTTAAAAGACCTTTGGAATAACAAATCAATAAATCTAAAGTGTGGCACGGAGACCAAAGTGCACCAATGACTTACAACTTGTGAAGGTCAAATATAATAATTGCGGTTTTATTCCTCAGCCTAAAAGAGGCTTAAGTGTAGTTATAAGTATGGAAATTAGAGTAATTATTTGCAGGAGCTGCCAGACTTGGGATAAGATATTCTATTATATTTATACAATGTGTATTCTTTCATATACGTTGTAAATGGATTTTTGACAACATAGGGAGAAGAGCGTTGGATAGAAAGAATGTAAAATGGTGCACTCTAGTAATCATTAGCCAGCATTTCACCAGTTAATAAAGCTAAAATGCTTTGTTTTTTGTAAAGATAATTTTTTTCTAGCATTTTTTACAAATACATATGCGAATTTGCTTCGACAAAAAACTCTGTCAATTTATTTGAATTGGATTTTATGAACTGGGCATAGCACCATTTCTTTGAGATCAATGCCAGAATTAAAAAAGGTGATCATTTAATATGGATTGCCATTTTGTGTTCATGAACAGTGTTTAGATATTTAACACATCCGACAAAAAATAAAATTTATTATCTCTCGGTTTTAACAACGTTCATATTATTTATGTTTATGGTGATAGTGGAATCAGATTTTAGTTTGATTTCTGCTGTTATAAGCTCTTATGTGTGCCTAAAATTTACGTGGACTTTTCATTTCAAAAACTTGTTACCGTCTTTTTTAGCATGCGCTTTCTTCTGTTTGTAGTATCTTAGCCTTATTGTGACGAATATATACTCTATATATTTGCTGCTCCATTATTTTAATATATAATCATTTGGTCTTCGGGAATTAAACAATTTCTCAACTCCCCTGGCGAAGAAGCTATTTACAAATGCAAACAATGTAAGAACCATAAGCCGAATTCGTCCAAATGAGATATTTTAAGGAGTCATAAATTAAACGGCAGTGAATAATGGACCTTGCAATGAAATATTATTTTTGGGAAAGGATTGTTTTCTTGCCTGTTACATGTAAACTTGCTAAAAAATTCTTTCTTTTATGAGCTGAAAATGGTATTGTCGCCGCACAGGCTTACATTTTCATGAAAGTTATGCAAAAAATTTCAAACTATTAAATTGTCTAACTTATGTACAACCGCGGTCACAGGGCTGGGAGTAAGAGAACAGTTTATTTTGATTTAGATACTAATGGAAGTTGTTTTTGTTGATCTGCTTTACACAAGGAGGATTTCTTGGACATGCGCTTTGTTGATTTTCAACAGAATGCAAAGCTCCCATTGATTTTCAAGGCATCCGCACGTATGACGAATAGCCCACAAATTTTCCATTCCCGTAAACGCTTACAACTAACTTTACTAAACAGTCCACCACTTATATTATCGTAACTAATTACAACTGAAATTAAGCACAGGTTTTGAGAAAGAATCATCACTTGATAAAAAATATATTATTACCTGTGATTTAAATTATTATGTGTTTCCAATCACTCGAGGTTTCATTCACTTCGATTGTTCAAATTTTTTTAACCTAATCTTAAACAATAAACCCAATAGCAATTAAAATTTACTATTAAATAGTATCTATTTGACACGAGTATTTTCTAATTTACTTTTCGCTTTCAATAATATTAGTCAAAAAAATTACACGAATGATATAGAGGGATATTTTGATGATAAAATTAAACCGAATCATTACTTAAGCACTTTTGCACATGTACTGAGTAATCAATAATATTACCAAATATATCTTTTCAGTAAACTCTATTGTGAAGAGATCATACCCACTATGTATTTTTATGAAATTTTCAAAAAAATATTTTGAAATTATTGCCTCATTAATTCAGTGAACATAATTAGCAGCTTCAGTAATAAAAGTGTCCTTTAGTAAGTTAATATGAAGCAACAAAGTTTAATTTATGATATAATGAAAATTTAAACAACGTAATACTGCAATTTGACGCAAAAAAAAGATAAAATTTCAAAAATCTTAAATTTTAATGCAGATCATTAAACATTTAATTATTTCTAACTTATTATAAACGATTTCATATTTCGTCCTTGAACTTGTTTTCCTAATCTAGTTAAAATTGCTTTTTTTTTGCACGAAAGCGTATCAATTCAAGGTTACCATTTCAGATTTTCACTCAAAATAACGTGATTTTAAACTAAATGAAATATTTATATCTAATGTGCTGTTTATTAATTACCACTTGTATTAAGAAAACCTCACAGTTTTTGTTTAGACATTGTCATTATTATTTGGAACGCTTAAACCTTTAAAAACTTCGTCTTTAGTTATAAACCGGTCTATACTTTTTCTTTTACGTTAATTAAAATCTCTTATTTTGCAAATTTGATTTTTACTCAAAACGGCATCTATGATCAATTGCTTTAACTCCTAATAGAATTTATCCATTTTATTTTACACTCTCAGGTATTTTTAGTTTTTTCATTCTGCTTTCTCTTATTTTCGATCCTGTATATCTTATGTACTTTTAATTTTTAGGGGTTTATACATACATTATTAACTGCTCTCCAGTTTGTGATTTACGTCACTATGCAGCACGCTTCGTTGTCTGCGATCGGGCGTCGTGATACAATCGAAACGCAGGATAGTTTATCTGATTCTTTTGAGAAAAACGGATCTAAGGATATTTCATGTTCACCAGAACTCGTCTCTACTGGTTCTCCATCCACGTTCTCCCAGCCACTTCCTCTCCAAGTATTTAGACTTGATGAAGCTTTAGAACACTTGCTTAATATTAAGCGTCATCTCCATGATCTACACACCTCCAAAACTTCTTCTACTGCGCAATATTCGAAGTCCTCAGAAGAAACTTCCAGTTTCGACGTTGATGGGCAGAAAGTGAGTACTTAATCTTAGTTGTTTATATAAATTTAAGACAATATTAAGCATAAATCTACGTTGGTGATTAAGACAAATAGATGGAAATAAATTACTTAAAGTCACTCTCTAAGAAATTCTCCTTATTAAAATTATTTATTTTAATAAACCTGATAATAAATTCATGCTTTCAAAATATCTTTCTGTGTATTGAGGTTAAATATTTAAAATGAATTAAAAGTATTTATTACATAAGTGTTATTTTTTATTTTTTATAAATACTTTACAAAATTTACTTAAATAGCTATAAATCGGGTGTTTTTAAAGTAGAAATTTAACTAAAGCTGCAAAGTCTTTATATTATGAGGTATATGATCAATATGATTCCCACAAAAAGGGATCTACCTTCAAGTACGATATCTAAATTACAAAGGAGTCAAAACGAAGAATTTTCAAATAATTATATTGCAAGTTAGCTGCCGAGCAGTTGAAATTGGTTTCGGCTTGTTAGTTAATAATTTATCTAGCACGCTCCCAACTCTGATTACATTGAATATACTTGTTTACTATTCGTCGAAAACGGATAAAATATTTTTAGGTTGAAGAAATAATAAATAATTCTTTTCGAAAAGTTTTATTTTTAAGCTTACTTAATAGAAACAACACGCCTAATAACTATCTCGCGTGCTTCCAGCGCTGCTTCCAGTTGAGATCATATCAAAGAGAATAAAATTTCAGTTGATACTTATGATTTATTTCCAGATCTGACAATACACTATTACTAGATTCATTCAAACTCCTTTGATATCCTCTATCTTTGTTGGCATCAATGGCTCAAAGTATTGGTTAAAAAGAAACAGAGTGCTTAATTTTTGCCACACAAAACGAAACTCATTTCTCTAAAGTCTCGGCATTGGGCAGCAAATGTGATGTCGCCACTTAGAGGTTTAAATTTGGCAAAAATGCATTGAATTTTCCTCCCTACAACTGTTCTCATTTGATAAGGATGTGATTGGATGGGAGTGAGAGACCTCGAGCGTTTGCGAACATTTTTTCCCATTTGCCGCACCGACAGATTAAGTGATTTATTCCAACTTTTGATGTAAATTTAGTGCCAAAGGTCTTTTAGCTATTTCAAAATGAAGAATTCCCTGATTAACCATAAATTAAAATTCTTAAATGAATTACTGTTGAATAGCGTGTATATGACCTGAAGATTTCATGCTTATTATTGATATTAATGCTTAATATCCGAGGAAAGCTCATTAAATTAAGGTACCGTTTTTTAATTTTTCATTGGAAATCAGAAATCTGTGGACCTTTTATTGACTTTAGGTGAAGTAAACTCACCTGTTATGAATTATTTATACTCTAGATAGCATCAGTTGAATACTCTTTGGTATAGGTAGAGATAAATTATTTCATTTTTCATGACTAAGTGAAAAGCAAGCCCCCAAGTAACCTTAAGTTAAAATCGTGAGGTTTACACAAAGGATTGTTAAATTTACTGGATGGTCATGTCATCTGGGTAAATTAACATTTGTGTAATTGCTATGAAGAAATAAACTACTAGTTATATAAAAGCTTGTTTAAATTAAAGTGGATTGCATTAATATAATGGACCAAATAATTCTTTTATGACGATAACAGCGCAGTATGAGAATGGAAAGTTCAACCTGGTAAATAGTAGTTGCCTGATCTTGAATCTGATGCACATTAAATGTAATTACATTACTTTAGCATAATTTGGTTCAATTCAAATTTAATTTTAAAATTAAAATTTTGTGCAATTATACAAGGGAAGGGCATTAGTTGCTAAAAGCTGGGGACATATTAAGACACTCCTCTTCCCTCCCCTCTTAATGAACTTTTAGTTAAATATACTTTGCTAAAAATTAAATATATTAGGAAATAATTGTAACTCTAACGATGAGATTCGTGTCACTACCTTACTTTTTAAATATTGACACAAAGTCTGATTTGCTTCGGTGGAACTGTTTCTGAAATGTGGGAATAGGGAATGAAGAACAAATTTACCCTTAAATGACAAAATTTTGGGTTACTTTAACTCCAAAAATATCTGTTTTTATCCAAAAATACAATACACCTTGAAAGACAAGGAATTTCAAACTCATCTCTAAATCTAAAGTTGATTTTGATGCATTAATGCTCCTAGTACATCTTTGCTTTAAGTATTTGCCTTGAACACAATAATGAAATGACTTTTAATTTACTGATAGTTGTGGGGGTGGAGGGGAGGAGGGGGGGGGGGAGGGGAGTGGATCAGAGCATTTAGATAAAGGTGACACCTTGACCATTGCGGTCATCTGAACGAACTTGAGAATCCGTAGGCAGTAAATGGTCTTTGGCTTTCAGGTTTCATATTCGTATGAGTCTATTTATCGCCTTCCGAATAAGGTAATAGAGTAAATATGAAGTAAATAAAATTCTGAGTAGAAAGTTACATTATGGAAAAGGAAAATGTTACAAAAAATAAATGCTATCTTTTGAAAACTACATTTCGAAAATATCTACAACAGAAATTATCTGCTAGTGTGCTATAATTAAGTCATTAGAAATCTAAAGCAACTATGACGTAGGCAATAGTAATTTCCAAGCCGCCTATCTTGTGTAATGAGTACTATCATGAAGCCTACTTGGGGAGAGACTCGAATTCCCCCATATTCTGCATTGACCAGTCTCAATCGGTGTAATTGCCTATTTCGCTCACTAGATGTGAATAGACAGACATCTATTGACTAAAATTTTCTTTTTGATTTGAGAGAATGCAAATCAGAGACATTAACGTCTACAAAATAAAGATAATCTTTCCTTCACACACTTCCAGACAAGTTGTTCAATAAAATAAACAATTTACTAGACCCGATTGAATCTTTCAGAAATTTTTCATCTTGACAACAAGTTTATTACAAAAAAGAGGCTGAATAATGACTTTCCTTCAAGTAATTTGCTAGTTTGTTGAGATACGAAAAAAATTGGACGTTCATCTAACCCCAATCCTTCAATCTGCCTCGTGGATTAAATGTGCCCATGCTTTATATTGTTGGAAAATCGTAGTCGATATTGCCTATTTAATGAAAATTTGTTGTGTCTGGATGCTAAAATAGACTGCAGTTGAATTTATTCTTTTATTGGAGAAATTCGTCAGGTTTTACTTCTCAACAATTAGAGTTGACGCCTTTACTATTATTCTTGTGCTTATTTGAAAGCAAGTGCACTATCTTGTTGACAAGTGATAATATTTGTACTTAACAAAACCATAACTGTTAGATTTCATTTTATTGCCTATTTACCTCTTAACAGCATAAAATGCTGTTACTTTTAGATTAACGTCTATGGTTTAGGACGCATCGGTCACCGTGAATTCAATTAGATGCAAAGAGTACTCTAGATTACTTTTTTGAAAGAATTATTTGCTATAGCTCTTGTCTGCACTGCAAGAGATTAAAGATTTGATAGCCTTTGGAGTACTTTCAGAGATCGACCGCAAAATGGGAATTTCTCAGACAAAAGTTCTAAGAATGCTTTCTTTTAATTCTACAGGGTAGCTGAGATAAAAGAGGTCCCATGTGAATACAGAAGGGCAAATTAATGTTCGTTTTATTTGTATTTAGAAGTGTAAATACAGATTATTGCAAATAACAACGTACTGAGTATTTAATGGTTCACTTCAAATGTTGAAAGTGTTCACAATTAACTTCGATTCACAACTTAGCACGTCTCCTTTATCTTAGCCACACCTGATTGCTTTGAGTGAACTTCACTGAGCTCCATCTTATCGAAGCATTGTAAGTTAAAATTATCCTGCTACCTTGAGCGGTGATAGTAACACCCAATCTTTTGAACTTACTAAACGCGAATTTAAACTTTCTGCAATGAGGAACATTTAAACTTGACTTTGAAAGACATTTTTTTTAAAATCCGAATGAACTCAAACTCCCCTTAATGATAGTCAAAACCTCTCTCTATTTCCCCTGTTTGCCTTGAATATGGACCTCTTAAGAAATGGAGTTTTATTTATGACGTGCTAAAGTTAAAACAGGAGCTGTGAAGTAGTTTTGGACTAACAATAGGTATCGATAACTCCTCCCTCCAACTTCCATATCTTTCTTAAATATTATATTTAAGGCCATGTGCCGCCTGTTTAAGTCATAGACATGACATCTTGTTAAAATGCACAACCAATTATCGATCTAAAGAATAAACGTTCATGGCAATTTCTAGTTGTGTGGTTGCTAAATACTAGCACAAAGTATGTACCAGATGGGTTCACTGAGAGAGGAACAATTGAAAGTTGATTATGATTGGCGAAGTAGCTTTTTTTCGAATGTACAAGTACAAATGTACTCATTAAAATTAGAGCATTCTACTAAGGTGATGATTTATGCAACCATTTTATTTGAATAGCTTTATTATCTTAAAGTTTATTAACTTTGGACCACGAAAGTAGATACAACCCACAGTTTCATTAAACAGCGGAGGAATGTGCTCATTCAGAAACGACTAGGGTACCGTCTTTTTAATTTACATAGCTATTTATAAGCTTAGGTATTTGGTATCTACAATAGTTCTAAGACCTTCACCTTGCCAGCGGCGAATGTGGATACCGCCCACTGTTTTAACATTGAATACTTTTATTTATCCAATTGAGCTCAAATATTTATTCTGTCTCAGTGTGGCCGCTGCGGAATGGAATTTTATGGAATTTTAATAACTTAAAAGCCGCCTCCATTCACCTTTTAAAGATAACCGGTTTGACACTACTATTTTGGAGGTTAAAATAGGCGCTAGAATTTTGCAATACTTACGAAAATGTTATTTTCCCAATAAATTTTGCACCAGATATAAATTACAATTTCTCCTTTAATGCAATTTAAAATTTCACGGCAATATTTCAATTATAGACGTTATTGTTAACAAATCTTCTTACGCTAGAACAAACAAGTGTATAATTATGGTGGGACCTTGCAAAACACGATACTTTAATTGAACTATCCTCAAAATGATTACTTTACTGCCCTAATTCCACTTGCTCCTCTACATGCTGAGACCCTATTTTACTGACAGTAAAGCGAACGTTAACTAACTAAAAATAAACGTCTTATTCTGTCAATTCCATTAAATTTGAAATTTGCATTTTTATGAACAATGCTCCACTTCCATTTTTATTTTTTCCGAAAGAAATAAAATGAGAGAGGTATTTTGAAATTTGTCGAACGTGTCTTATAGATAAATCTATGATATAGTAAAGAATTGAAAAATTGTCTATCCCGGTCACACTCAACTTCTAGATGTTCGATTTCGACTATGATTCACTTTAATTTAATTTACTTAATTTTCTGAAATCCTATTCATTCATAAACCATTTTAATTTCATTACCAAGATTGGTCCAGCTGATAATAAACGCATTTTTAAGATCGTTTGACTTTGAACTACGTTTCTTGGCTTAAATATTTAATTTAAATAGATGAATTTACTAAGTAGATCGATCATATTTTTTAATTTGTAACCTTTATTATATATTATCATTTTGATTTACATCACTTGAAATATAAAATATAATGAAACTCCATTTTTAGTCTCATTAGCTAATAAAAAAGCCTTGGGTGCTCTTCGAGCCTTTAATCCTACTTTAAACCTTTTACTTCCTTCTGTTAAATTCCATTTGTATGCAAAATAAATCTCTTTGCTCTATACTACACACTTTTCTCCTTTGCAGGCAACAATACTTCCTTTCGAGAAGTTCTCGTAATGCTTTAATTTCATTTGCAGAAGTAATTACAATGAACCTGTCATATTTATATATATAGAGAGGTTGAATGAAAACTGTTACAATGTGAGCTAAAATAAGTACCTGTTCATGCCCTATTCTGACTGGGCAACTACTACGCCTTCCCAGGGTATTATTTGAAGTAGAGCAGAGTACAACCTTACCTACCCACTCATATTTTGGTGATGGTAGTTAGGTGACAAGGAGGCATGTGGCAGCTAGCCAGTTAGTTATTTTCGGTGACTCTGCACAAGGCATTATCGTAACGCAGGGCTTTGGCAAACGCAGTTTTTAGTTGCTAAATTTAGCCCATCTATACTCTACAACGCGTGACCATTTTCTTAGGTGCGTGCGCACGAAAGTGCGAACGTGGTGATGCGGCATCATTGGTCGAAAAAAGGGGGCCTTTCTCTCTTACGTCTTATTCATTAACTTACTCCTCACAAAGTTTTTACAATCTACTCGTTAGCCAACTATTTGAGTGGAGAATGAAAAGGAGGAAGGGCAAATATTAAAGTATGGCGTTAGGAATATTACTGAGACATGTTTAGACCATATTCTTACCAAAGCTACGGCGAGGAATCAGCGGTTGGCTCAAAACTCTGGTAAAGAATATGGGTTTTTAATGACTTTTTTAAGTAATTTCTATCACATATGCAGTCATAATCCTAGGTGAATCCATTCAATTTGTGCATAATTTTAGCAAATTTAGACTTGTAATATCGGAAATCCAAACATGTCATATATGTACATGTATTAACGCAAACAGTGTATGACAGCAATCTCCAAATTAATTGAATCTAGTGGTGTTTTCAGATCGAACCCGTTTTTTATGGGCTACAGCACTGATCAAAGATGTAGCAAATGAACAGCCGGCAAGGGGCAATTATTCTTGAATGATAATTATTACATTATAGACCGAAGGAGAGTTTTAAATCCCACACAATTTTTACATAATCCTTTATTTGCCAGGTATATTCACGGTTATCATACAAAGTGGTGGAGAATTTGCTTATATCAATCAAATCAAGAGTAGTATATTTCATTATTTAAAGACTCCATCAGTGAAACAAATTCGCCAAAAGGAAGCATGATTTCCACGTTTAGTAACACGAAGAGAGATAGCTGGGATATTTCATACAATTTCATTAATTAGGCTCTGAAGGTCACATTTGGGTGGATCTATTTCTCCCAACTCTTTATGACCTAGACGAGGTCTTGAATGTGAAAGAGTTATAAAAATTAATGTCTCCCGGCAAATAAATAGAAGAATGGTTGCATGACCAATTTCCTACTCTCAGTTGTACTGAATGCAGCTTTAGCTTACTTTAAACTCGATCGGTGTTCCTGCATCAATAAGAATTCCTCTTATTACAATCGATGAATTACAAAGCCTTTGTTTGATGGTAGGGATCAAAAGGGAGTTTTTAAGATTTGCTAATTATTTCACTGATCTGATGATATTCTGAAACTTCAAAAATCAACTACAATATTTGCCACGAAGCCCAATTCTTTTTTTCGCAATTTATTGAAATAGTCAGCGAATTTTGGTTCTTTTTCTTTCTTGTCCATTTAAAGTGACACTAATAATTTCCTGCATTGATCTATTCAAGTATTCATGAAAACTTTTAGAACATCGTTGGTTTATAATGAATTGCTTATGAAAATCACCCATAGAAGGCTTCGAATATGCTTAGCAGGCTTTTGAAGTCACTTTTATCAGTTGCATTTTATATTCTCTTCACAATAGCCGCAACTTTTTTTCGAGCATTGAACTTCAAGTTATATAAGTTAACTTTAAAAAAACTAAATTATAATTTCAATCTTCGCCAATTCTACCGTCTCAATTCAGCAGAAAAAATTGTTTTAATGATCTAAAAATGCTTAAACAGAAATACCAAAATGAATTCCGCCTAAAATTGTGGGATTTATTTTTTAATACACCCGAAGTTAAACATTGGAAATTGTGATAAACTGATAGGAACGTAGAAATGTTGAATTGTAGTTGGTAATTAAAACCATTGTGTTATTTCCAAAGCATTTACCTCCCTCGTACAATTTTTTATAGGAATAAAAGGTTTATAGTCTTGCAGGCGATAAAATTATGACAGTTGGCCAAATAAGGTTGAATGGAATAGTAAAATGACAATTTTTCATAAAATACTCCTACTTTTCCGCTTTAGATAGGAATATTTATGGTGTTAAGTACAATCGGAGATTCGTTATTAAAGACCTTTTAGTGCCCAGTTGACGTCAATTTTGCCTTGAATTCCATAAAATGACGAAAAATATAAGTTTAAAGTCATAACTCATTTCAAGACAAAATAGTTTGGCAGGAACAATTATTGCGACTGTATTCGTAAACGCCCACTCTTGACATTATTCACATTTGATCATTTGAAATTGTTTAGTTTTCAACCTTTTAGAAGGCAAAAGAAATAAAATCAAATGGAATGGACTAAAATAGAGGCGTATTTTTAATTCCTCAATACACCAATGATTAGCAAGATTAAAAAATTTGCAGAACTCATTTCGGTTATTTCCTTTACCTCAAATTTATTATCGCAAATACTGTATTCTACATATTGACTTATCGATAGCAAATTGCAGTGATTTGAAAGGAGTAATTTAACATATTTTGCATGAATAGATATTATATTTACATTTGCAGATGCTTTAAAAATTATTTAACTTTATGTATGTACTGCGAATATTGCTAACTTAATATTAGATATTAATTTAAGCAAATTCTGAATTAATATCCTTTAAAGAATGTCGTATTTTCGATCTGTGAACTGAGGCTTAAGAGTTGTATAAAGTCCTCAAGTTAGATTTAACATCTAAATATTTTTTACAGTAATTTTTAACGAAACAATTTCGTGTCTAAATTCGGTTCAATTATTTTAAATAATTAATGTCTAGTTGAAAGTAGGCAACTCGCTGAATCTTTATTTACGCTTGCTTCTCAATATTCACAAAAAATAACTGCTCTTATCTATGGTGTTTAATGTAATACAGAGTAATAAACTTTATTTCATCAACTCACCAATAGATCTCTCCTTTTTTTACTGGAAAATTATATTTTTAACTAAATTCTGAATATAGTAAATAATAAGTTTCATAATGTCCGTGCCTCCTAAACTAAACTAAATCTTAACTAGGAACTAAACCTTAGCTCAATAAATGGACCGGAGAAATAAAATCCAGAAGTATTTTTTTTATTTATTAAAGCTGTTTGTTCTTTTACCAATTAAAACTTACTTTGCCTTTCCTTTCTGTGAAAGTCGGCCAAGTTAAATGAATTGCTTTTAAGTATTGATTTACTTGAGAATAGTGTTTGCTTATTTCTAGCACAAACATTATTTGTCACTGAATGAATTAAATATTAATATCCCTTAAGCCTATTTAAAATGTGCTTATTATTGATTTCAGTGTGAAAGTTTGTAGGGTCATTTTGATATGGGATATCTTGATTGGCCTTATCAGTTATTATATTGATAACATTCATAAATTGAGATCATTCGTGCTTATTGTTTCATAGCCACGTTTACAAACATGAACACCTTTTCCCATTCTAAGATGCTATGTATACAAATATGAGCCCTGTGATTTACTATTTTCATACACTTTATGTGTATTTTCCGTTTTTAGATAGGTAAGATCAAGATTTATTACGCACTACATGATTACTTGAAATAAACTATTTGATATTTATTAATTTTGCATTTGTAATCAACTGTAACTTAAGTTGTTGATAAAACTTCAGTTTGAATTGAAACTTGTGAGACAATTTTAAGGGGGGAGAATAAAAAGCGGATGTGGAATTTTGATTATTGAATTAAAAATAGTTTTATTAGAAAAGCGAATACAGTTTGCCTCTCCAATAATTATTTTGGCAACATTTTTGAAGATTGTTTCTTACATTTTAAGACAAGAAATTTCCTATTAATTTATAAAGTATTATTGAAGTGCGTTTTAGTGCTATCATTTACCTAGCAGGGACTCTTGAGATAACTGAATTCGATTATGAGATTTATGATTCCTGCGTGCACTAATGTAATTTGTCTATTCGATGGAAATAGAGTCGGGGCCTATTTTTGGGAGATAGATTATGCTGCGTTTTTCAACATATGTAGAACAAGAAACGATTAAAGCTAAGTTCATCGAGAAAAAAACGGAACCGATAATCGAACTGGGTGCTTAATGCTCATTGCCTTTTACTTTCGTCCAGAAATAAAGTCAAAAGTTGAAAAAGTACTCTCGATTTTATTTTACCTTTCGTGAATACAGGTCGTTGAAATTTGTAGAGGGGAAATTTAACTTATTTTAAAATCTGCAGTTGTTAATCACAAATAACTCTTGAAGTTCCAGATGTTAACTTTCTTTTTCAACATCCGACAACTTTGAGCTGGTTTGGGAAATAAACGAAAAGAAATCTTTAAGAAAATTCAATCCTCTAGGCATGAAAATCCGTGAAATTATTCTCAATTGTCCTGAAAAATGTCCTTTAGTGGATGTGAACTCCCTAAGTATCCTGAAGTTCTTGCAGACAAAGTGGGAGTACGAAGACCATCTTTATATTTCACCTCTCTCTCCTCCTCCCTCCCTAATCAACAGATGAGATATTTAAAGGTAGACGTGCTCGTATCTAAATCGCACCTGTACTATATATTTAAAACGGTCAATGTTGCTGACCAAATTGACTCGAAAAACTTGACCAAAATTTTACAAAAATGTCTACCAGCCACCTATTATGAGCATATGGACCATGAATGGTACAAATCTGACTGAGAGATACCTGTGGAACGATTGCATGTTAATAATTTATTGATGCGTTGAAGTGGATTCTAGTTATCTTGGCCTGAATATATCCTACATAGTTTTATCTCGAGTTCCGAGGGTTAATAAGGCCTGAGGTGTAACAGCGTTTAACCCTTAATTATGGTTACGCAGGCAAGTCTGAAGTATTAGAAATTTTCAGAAGCCCAAGTCATGTCCGATAAATAAACATTTATGAAAGGTCTTTTATTTAGACGAGAGCGACTTCCTACTTTCCGTATTCAACAGCTACCAATTGTGATCGTAAGAAAGTATGCAAACACGTAAAACAATAAACATTTCCTGAAATATTTTGCAGTAGAGTTAACTAGAAATATTGAATAATATGGTAGATTTGAATTTTTTTTAATTTGAATTCATGTTGGCCACATTTGCAAATTGAATATCGTGTTTCGGGATCAACTTTTGGATTTCAGAAAGTTTCAGAAATTTATTATTTATTATTTAAAAAGGAAAGTTTGACCTTCATAGATGAGGAAAAACACTTTGGCCTCAGTGAATATTGATGATGAATCTAGAAAAAAAACGATCCGTAGTTTGATGACCTTAAAATTTCCATGGGCAAGTAATATTAAGATTAGCTGCAGATCACATCAACAGGGAATCAAATCAAGTTTTCCTTTTTTACGTTTTCATATTCAATTAATTTCAAATATATTCCGTCCAAAATTACTTTTAATTTTCAAAAAAACGATCTTTTGTGCGTTGAAAAGTGTTTATTCATTTTTTACCAGGAATATGTGTCGTTTCTCTTCCATTTAATTTTAAACGCTTTCATCATCAACTGGAAAAAATGTCCTATATAGTATTTAAGTCAAAATTTTTTCTTGTAAATATACAAATTGATTTGAAAGAGCACCAAGTTCAAGAAAATTCCTGTTTTTATATCACCATTTTCACGACAGAGCTTTATAGAATGAAAATGAGTAATAATTCAAGACAAATAGAGAACTGTTTATTTTAATCAGATATACCTTGATATATGTAGACGCTTTATTAAACTGTCAAGTTAGAAAGCAATCCTTGTCTCTCTTTTTGTCATTATTGCTCTGGGATTGGAACTTAGACGGAATTGCAAACTAGGGCTGAGGTATTTTCTGGTACAAGATTATGGGTTAAACAGCTCAGCATTCTGCCTTGAATTAAATTTATTTATAATTATTGTTGAAAGTATTTTTGCTATTGCTAGGTGGCTGTCTTGAATTTCCTTATTCTTTTATTAAATAGCTATCTTTGGTTGACGAAAAACACTCAAAGAGTAGTACCCGTTGTGTGCGTTTGGGCGAGTTTGTTCGGACAGCGACAAAGGCGGTGGAGTTGCATGTTGCTCTGGTGCGTCTGGAAACACTCAATTCCTCCCTGGTTGAACTTTCACAGTCCGTTGACCTGATGGTTGAACAGGAATTCGCCAATGTCTCCGCTGGTGCAACTAGTTTAATCAATGCTCTTATTCATCCATCTTATGGACGACTCCCTACAAGTATTACCAAAACGAAAATAAGTTCTGTTCGTGGAATCTGTGAGGGATTAAGACAGGGTCTTTCTCTTGTATCTCGAACCAACACTCTACTGGTTAGTGAATTTGGTGATCTGGCGCCTATCCCTGGAAATTCTCAAAAACTCTCATTGATGGTCATCTCTGTACTTATTGCCGCAAGTCATATTGTGAATTCTGGCCTCCTTCTCTTATCCCAATCTGATCTTACTCGATATACTCACACAGAACTCTGGGAGATAACTCGAGGAATTGAGGAGCTTAGCATGCTAACAGAACGGGTCCAGGAGCAGTTAGATGAAAAGAAACAACTTCACCTTCGTCAGCTTCTTTTGCATGGTCACCCATTTACCAGTACCTCGAAACACCTAGAACAAAAGCTAGCAAAATTATCCCTTCTTACTGATCCGATAGATAGCCTACGGCCAGCTTCGGTTGGACATATAATCTATCTCCTGGCTCGTTATCGCTCAACAACTTTGGCCACTTTCCATGTGCAGGACCTTTTGAAAGCTTTAAGAAACTCGAGTGGGATAGTAGACTTTCTTAATGAAGTCGTTAGAAAGGAATATGAGTTCTGCTCAAATTTCCTCGATGTCATGACACAATCCACTGAACTTCTAAGGAATCTTAAAAAAGTGCAGGAATCTGTCGACGGACATCCTAAAAGCATTCTACACAAGACTGATTTAGTAAGCCCTGTTCAACGTCTTAACCTCAAGGCCCATAGAAAACCTGTGTATATTGCAAAAACAGTCTCTATTGATAAATTTATTTCTGCATTTCCTGAAAGGCCTTCTAAACAGGTCACAACAACCACACCGATTGAGGAAGGTGATGAAGAGGGCGGAGAAAAGCTGCAGAAGAAAATTGTCCAATGGAGTGATTATTATGAGGTTACTTTAAGACATCAGGTTGTTGGACGATATTTACAGCTCACATGGATTGGCTTGAGCGAAGAATTCGATTCCTTACTCCAACTTGTCGTTCCAACAGATTTGAAAATGTCAACAGAGATTCTTCCTCCTTGGCCATTGTTGAACAAACAAGAGCTTTATCAACTGACCAACAGACTTCAAGAGCTTGAAACACAAGGTATCTGTTATTTCCACATTGATAACAATAGTGTGGGCCAGGAAACCCTAAATCGGAAGGACATTGAATTTAAGCGCACTTATGAATGAAATATTTCTTAAATGATAATTTATGTTTGTAAGGTATTTGAAGATTTGAAAACTTAAGTTTACTTCGTTGAGAGTGACTACTCAGTTTTATCAATCTAGATTGGCTATTTCTGAATTATTTGATATGTTTTTGGACACGATCATTACAATTCGGTTCTTGGTGATTCTCGTAAGTTAATAAAATAATCGGAAATATTTCAGATTTTTCCCAATACTGATCCAATATGAGCAGACTTTGCTCTGATATATATGTTGACTATATAATTACCAGTAAGGTCAATTTCAGAATGAAGAGCCTTTTTACAGTTATACTTCAAATAGTCAGTTTCTCATTTGCATTAATAGGAGTTGCTTGAAGATTTTGCCAAATGCATATTAAATTAGAGGTTGGGATAGTTGCAGTGTTTGGAAATCCCAGCAAATTGAGTGATTTTTCAAGAGTACTTTAACGTTTACATTTGGAGGAAATCATTTTTAAACCCCTTTATTGGCTTTTAATTTGGAAATTTAAAAGCGCATGATGATGTGTTTGCAAAAGCACTCTCCTCTCGATAGAATCATTTAAAAGATTGACTTGGGAATGTTTTGTTATGAGATAATCCCGTTCGGAGTGAACGCTTTATTCAGTGTAAACAAAATTTAACATAATTTAGAATTATCGTTTCATCGTCCAAGCGATCAATTGTGGATATAATGCCTTTGCTTTTAAAATCACACTATTTTTGAACTTGAGTACGTTTTATTTGGACTCGTATCTCAGAGCAGTTAGTATAAATTTGGGGTAGATTTTGGTTTAAGATGGCACAGTGACATTCGTAATCGGATTCCATCCAAATTATTTTGATTTGACAGTGCAGTGAATTGAAAATATATGTGTTCAACCTGCCTTAAGAGTGGTTAAGCCATTACTGATCTACCTGGATAGATATTTTTCTTTCACTGAACCAAGTTGTAGGATTTATGGGATTTAAAACAGTCAAAATTACCTGAATATGTATATACTTCGGAGGCTTATGCAAGGTTAGTTTAGTGAACTAATTAATATTTTTTAATTTCTTTCATCTATTCTTTTCCTATTTATTTCTATAGAGTATTATTCGAATACTTTCTAGGCGCCAGTTGTGAATAGAAGATTAAAATCTCACTTCGGTGACATTTTGATTTACTTGAGAATAAACCAACGTCCCACGTTTTAATAATACTATTGTTATGAAATTGTGGAATTAAATAACTCCTTTCAGTCCAAAATTAAACATGATTTGATCAAAAATAATAAAAAAATATGATCAACTCCTAAAAAATTGGCCATGGTGGCAGGAAGTCAGCAATAACCACGCAAAAGAAGCTTCCTTCGTGGTTCTGCGCACAAATGGGCTATTTGCGGTGAAACTGAGCAGGGTTTCTGCTGGTCAGGATTAACCACTTTTCAAAATTCGCAAATAAATGCGCCAAATTTTCAAATTTCTCTCTGCCTCTGTTCCCTTCCACGGTGATTGATTTTAGTCTGGTGATGGCCTTTTTAAATTCAATTGCCTAGCTGCCTCAGAATTTGCTTAAATAATTTAAAGGAAAAAAAATTTCATTATTTGCACTCTATTAAAGAAGTGTTTTTTAGTTAATTATCTTTCATGGAAATAACGACGCCCTTTTACTAAATTTGATAATATTGAATTTATCTTTGAGTTGATTACTCTGAACCTTATTCGCAAAATCGAATACAAGCCGTCATACATAAAATTGACAATGCAATCATTCTTTAATATTCTACGTTACTCGATGTGTGCTTTTACGTAATTATCCCAATTGCAGGCTCGCACTCCAAATCGAAATTTTTATTTCAGGCCACTTATTACAAAAAATTGTGCCAAAATGCACGAAAGGTTATCGTATTGTCACTCAGAACTTTCCCTTTTTTATGGGCAAAAAATGTGGGTGCAGCGGATACTTTTTCATTCCATTAGTGTTGTCGATATGATTTCAACTAAACGAACGCAGCATATATGCCTGATTGCACAGCCGATACAAACCAATAATCTAAATATTTAAAAAATTGAACTATCGTTGAGAAATATGTCCTAATCTTGGAAGACAATATTTAGCTTGCAAGAACTTAAGCCACTTAACTACTTACTCAGATTACGTTAAGACAAATTCTAATAGCTGCACGCCAAAGGTTATTTAAAAATAGCTCCCAAATTCAAAGATCCGCATAATTCCTAATCTCTTGAAAACATCAAGATCCATTATCTACAATTGCCAAACGGACGTCTTTTTATCTGAACTTTATCTGTATGGAGTACTTCTGAAAGCCAAAGACATGATGGCTCCAGGGGGCAATGAGGTGTCAAGAGCTAAACGAATTAGTCAGAGAATAATTGCTTTCAGGGACAAGATTTCAAATTTTGCAACATATTTCCACTTCCTATAAATGTGATCTTTTCATTATCTTACAACGAGCCTTTGATTTATACCCAATTAATAAAGTTTCTCCCAGAGGTCATATTTTGTTCGCTTAGTTTCGATCATTTTAGATGTAAAATATTTTTGCTGCTATAATAGAAGAAGCAAATATAAATCTTTCTTATGCACGCTTCTACAGTCTTTTAATCAAAGTTCATATGATGTTAATGTCAGACTTTGTTTAAGTCAAATAGCTAATGAAAATAATTGATTAATTTTAGATGGCATCCCCGTGCCTATTAAGAGCGGTATTTTCCGGCAAAGACGAAGAATGAAAATCTATTCTAACTCACTTGATTGGCTGACCTGTGAGTACTTCACAATAATGTATAGTGGAGATTTAAGGTTTTATTCTTATATTTCTTATAAATTTTAGTATATTGCACTTTTAAGTTTTAATATGATTAATCTTCAACTTTATATTAACTATTTATATTTTAACTAATAGTCTTTGTCACATTTCCACAAATGTGCGAATTTTAGAAATAATCAATACCAAATTATAAAACTAATGCTTTGGACGAGCTCATTTATTTTTATGTAATTTTCCTCTTCTAGGGCCTTCTGAAAAGCGGATAATTGAAGAAGACAATTGTGACGTTTTCTGCACACCAATTTGTGGCTTTCTCAGGGATTTACTTTCTGAAATTCTCAGCATTAAGTCTACTGAGATTGACGATTGGTTAAACCAAATCCCAAGTAATGCTCGCAAATGCTTCGGTAAAAATCTGTTTATTAAATCAATCGTTAATGAATCAAATATTAATTTCTGTAAAAATCAATGTTATAGTAGTGTTATGAAGTTTTCTTCTGAACTAGAGTTTATTTACTAATTTTCCACCTTAATTCACCATGCTAAACTTAGATATCTCACATTTCACCACCTTATATGCAAATTATTGGCCATTAAAAGTAACTTATAAGTTAAATTGGTGCGCATTTGTTATATTTCAGTTGAAATGTGGACATTTTATCCCGACTTTTTATTGATGTATCAGGTATCTCTCTAAAGTGATAAGCTGTGCCCCATTTCATCGATGTTTTTTTATTTAAAACACCAGTATTACATGTCGCGTGATTTATCCTATCCGCTTTTTACTCTAGTGTCTTAAAATATTTGCGTTAGAGTTATTGTAAATTGACCTACATTATTTGTATTAACCGACTAAGGCGATAGGATATGTGATTTTTTGTATAGACAACTTATGTTTTGAGCATTAGAAGAGGATTTTCATATCAAACATATAAAACGGTCTATAGTAAACTTTAAAATATCATTACATTTCTATAATTGGATTGGTTGCTCAATCTCATGCTTAATCAGAGTAGTTTTTGATCTTAGTCTTGTATTCTGACTACGTCTATCTTTCAGGATGATCACTCACTTAAAGCATTTTGTTCACAATATCTCGGTTTTTAAGGCATAGGATGCGATGTCATTAGATAAAAGCAGGTTAGCTTATTAAATCAAGGGAATCGTGGTTTCTAGAAATCTGGGTAACTTGAAATGCTATTTTCTTATACCTGACGCATATTAAGGTCCTGAAGGAAAACGGATTAAAGACTCACTTTTACAAAAGATTACTGCAATTGTTATACAATAATATTGACTCGACTAAAAATACGTTTTGATTTAAAAAAGATTAATCCGATCTATTTTTTCATAATTAGACCGTCTTGGACTTGACTACAGAACAATTCCACAAACTGAATTTTCTCATCGGCTTTTTCGAATCCATTTGGATCAGTTCTTACGTCTGCTGAACAAATTCACCACAAGAGTATTGATAAAATATGGGCAGCTTTTAACGGATTCCCAAATAACCATGCATTCCCCTGAGAGAATAACAAATTTTGCTCTGAATTCATCACGCAATTTCGCCTTTTGTCTTTCATTTCTTGATCTTCTTCATTTTGCAATCGACTACTTCTGCGTGCTCAAAAGGACCCCATACAAAATGCCATTACTTTCCGATATCGTTGGCGCAAAATTTGAGGCAACAGTAACTCTCTCACGATTGGCCTTAATTGAAACTACAACGAGAAAATTGAGGGTAGATTTTTCGTCGCTTTGCTTAAAAATAGCGATTCTCTTCAATAATTACTTACTTAGTGTTATGAGAAAAAGTGAAAATACTTTCCTTCTAAAATTTTTAAAACTATCTTTTTATATTCTCTACCACTATTTTAGGAATAATTAGGAGATTTTAGCTGTAAAATAAAGTCGAGTTTTATTTTAATATCAATTTCTTAAATCATTATAATTTCCCGATTTTTTGGATAGATGTTAATCAGTTTAGAATTCGAAAATGGTTGCACAATTTTTGTCTGTTGTCTTTAGTTATTTTCTTATGCAACATTGAAATAATAATAATAATAATAGTAATCAAATCAGATCTCTTACCAGTCTAATCATTCTTTCAATTAAATTGTTTTTATTTTCAATTTTATAGAATGCTCAACACACTATCGCCTTATCCCATGATCTATATTGGAAAAAATTTGCAATTAAGCAGACAACCAATCAGAATGCAAGAATACTGAGCACTCCAGGACCAAACGTGGCTGAAATTGATGAATTTTGTTCCACTATCTTGGCAGCGCTGGAGGTCTTTTCCCGGTGTAAGGTTTTTGCGCATAATGGCATTGATGAGTTTGAGCAAGACGAAACGGACAGGACTGATTTTGCTCATCAAAGAATATGCACAAGAATTTCCCATCCCATTATTGATGCAACTCTGCTGTGCCTGGAAACCCGGTTTATTAAGATTACGTGAGTTCATACATTGTTGCGGCAAGAATATATTAATTTAAAAGATATTTCATTTAATTTTGTATTTAATTATAGTCTTCGGTCCTACCATTTCACTTCGTTTTTTAACTCAATGACTGATAGGCGAAATGATATCAAATGATATTCAGCTGCTCGCAAAATTGGCATCCATGGTGTAAGATGGCTTAAAGTGATGACTGCAACAAGCCCAAATGGGAAGTGGTGAAATTTGATGGTTTGGCAAATTAAAGCTGAAAATTAATTATGAGTAAAAAGGAGTCTTATTTCAGTAGAAATCTGGATTTCCACCACACTACACGATGTCTTGATGTTCCGAAGTTCAAATGTTAATCTATCACTCCCAGATTTGCCTTGGCCTCGTATTTGTTGAAAAGTTGTATTTAATTAAATTCAAATGGGCTGATGCTATGAACATTTCATGACAGATTTGATTTCCATTGTGGTATTTAACCATTTTAAAAGTTAAATGTTATTGTTTAATAATTGGGCTTCCGGTGTGTTCATGTGAGCTGTATTCAAAGCTCGTTGAATTTCAATCATTTGTATCTTCTTACAGACATAGGCAGATAAATGAAATTTGCAGTCACTTGAAGCAGCTCAGTGGAGTTAATTTAATCTCATTCAGAATGTTAAACCACCTGATACTCTTCGACAGAATCCCACCAATGCAAAGAGATTTGAAACGAAAAATTAGAAATGAGCTGAGTCTACTCTCTATTATTTTGCCTAGAATATCCTAACATCTTGTCTTTTTACGTTTAGAGAGCCAAGTAATTCGACTAAAATAAACTCTCTCCTATGTCTCCTTGCTAAGTTATTGGCTGCAATCAATCAATTAGAGGAAGCTGAGTTGAGCCAATCGGAGAAACAAAAGCTTCTTTCACGGTGTGTTTCTTTAACGGACAAATTTCAGTCTCGAAGGTAGTCCTTTGCCGAATTTTATTTTTTCCCACCATTGTCCCATTTATTTGCTCGTAATTAGAAATCTGTAATAAGTAAGCAGTAGTATTTCAGTATAAGTTTAAAAAAAATATGTCATATACTTCAGGGTATTTAAAACCCAGATGAATATCATCCTTCATCTCGATTGTGATCGGAGAGGTCCTATCGGGTAGCGTGCCTTGCACGCAAATAAAAAGCTTAGCCATCAATGTAACTATTTCATCGAGACTTTGATATTGGGCGTTTTTTTTAACTTAGTCACCCGAGCACTAGGCATTTATGAAAGTGTTGATCTATGTAAACTGATCATCCTGATTAATGTATTATTATTATCACCCAAAACTTTTTAACACTTTTGATTGTGGGAAGTGACTGAAATCGGCCAAATTAATGAGTCTGAAAAGGGGAATTAAGAAGACGCTGAAAGCAATGGGAAATTATCATCGAGTTCGACTTCAGTTGAGTTTTGGGTTCGCGTTATGAAGTGCCCCCTAAATGGGTAACTGACTTTCGAAAAATTCAGTTCATTAATCGATTTTTTTTGGATTCCGGTGAATGCGTGGCTACGATATCCACTGCTTACTGATAATTTTTGATCAAGTAGGATTGTTGCTATCATTTCATTTCTTTCTCTAAGTAATGATGTGGGTTTTCAGCGTGTCCCGTAGAAGCAACCCAAGAGAGTTCGGGTGACGAATCATTGACTGCTGGTACATGGAGACAACGATGCCTCTGAAATGCCAATTCCCTCAGTAACTCTAATCCAATTAGGCAATTTTCACTCTCTCGCGTTTTAGTGAACTTGCTCTCGTGCGTTTTATTCTCTACAGAATTCGAGGATTAATAGTTGTCCACCTCCTACAATCGTTCGCAGAACAATTTCTTGCCATATATGCTATATTTAGAAAGTAATTAATCTGACAATCTGGGCGTATTCTCACTGAAAACCTCGTTTTCAGTTCCGTTTAAGGCCATTACAATATGTCACTTACTGTACCCAATGTTTGCTATTTACAAATAGATCACTTTAAATATAAAAGATTGATATATCTAAATTATACTTTGTAAAAATGTAAAAATATTCGTAAAATTAAGCAATAATAGTACTTAAATGCATATTCAAGTAATTCATGTTAACTATTTTGAGCCTTGGATAGTTGAATTCCCTTTTAGTGTAAATTAAATATAATTTGTAAAATTTTCATTGGTTAAAACACTGCCATTCAACAGACCATACCTCCTGTATTCGACCAATCTTTTAGCGACGAAATAAACGGAGAGAAATGCATGAAAGGGAAAGAGACATAGGTTGAGTAACATAAGTTGATGAAGTGCGAAACTGAAAAATAGCGACGATCACTCAAGAGACATTTGAGTGCATTAATCACTTTAATCTAAACAAACTTTTGAACACTTGGTCCTGTTTAAGCACTCTAAGTACCAATTATTTTCAACATTAATCAGCTACCGATCTGCCAATAATTTCACCCGCAAAAATCGATTTAAACTGTGCTGCAGAATTATGTACAAAACCAATATGTCTAATCCTGAGTTAATATTCTGCCACAAGCTCTGTAAAATCTAAGTGCAGTTGTTAGTCTTTAAGAATCAGAAAAAGACGGAGCGCAAACTTGCCGTTGTAATGCGGGAGTTGTTTTAATTTTCTTGAATCAACTACAAATCTTGATTCAAATTTTCACAGAACTTGAGATTAATTGGTGAGTAGTAATCTCTGCCACAGTCTATGAGAGCCAAATTTTCATAGTCGCCACAAAATAATATATTGAAATAATATATAATAAAATACAATATTATAACTCAAATTTCTATCTTTAATTAAACAAAAACGCTGTAGGATATTTTATTACAGGCCCCATTCAGTATTACTTTTGTATCTAACATATTTTCGATAAAATATTTGTCATTGAAAATATATTCCATTTTAGAAATGAACGGCATTTAATTGCCTTCTCTAACAGTTGTTCTCCATCACAGACCAAACCGAAGGAGACAGTGCTGCGTTTGAAGCAATATATATCTGATAATGTGCTCACTCCTCTACATAGCTCAGATCCCCTCTCGACGCTCGGAACTCTCTCCGCCAATGTTCGAGCCTATTTCCAAAATGAAGATTTAGTTTCTCGTTCTTTTGGCTCTTCAGCAAAGAGTACCTATGACAAGAGATGACACCAATATTTCTCATTCTTTTCACCTACTTTGAAATTTAAGGAGTTCAAACCATATTCCACTCCCTTCCTTTTCTCTAACTGCATTTAATACCTTACTAGATTGTGGTTTAGTAAGTGAGCGAATGGATATATTAAGTACACTTCTACTTGAACATATTATTAAACAGCGCAAAAATTTGCTTGGCTGAGAACATGTCTACTTGGGCGGGATGGCTAGAGCCAATCTATTTCGATAACGGTAAAATTTGACTTTAATTGATTCACTGTGGTAATATTAATTCGTAACGAGTTATTTCTACCAAATGCGTAGAAGAGGATTCAGATTAGTTAACCCTAGTTTGCCTTAGTGAATGGAATGGGTGTTTGTGCCGTAACCGATATAGCTATCATCCTCCAGCAACGATTTGATGCAAAAAAGACAAGGAAGTATACGCTTCTCCTGCTCATCTTTGCTATACTGGGAGTGATGATGTGATCATGCATAAATTACCATACCAAAATTTTACCAACAAGCTTCAAGTGTGTTTGCACAGTCGACCATGGACATGAAAATTCTTCAGTAATTGAATGAAGATCTGACCCAACCAGGGATTTCAATATCTTATCGCCAAAATCTGTAGGTCGTCCTCATTTTTGGGCATCGTTTAAATTCATACTCTATCCGATTTAACTATGTTAAAATAAAATTAAAATATTGGTGTTTTCTGTGTGCTTTGACGTGGGGCATTTTTACTCCTAATAATATGAAGAAATAAATTATCCATAAATAATGTTAAATAACTATTCCTCATCGTGTCCGAACACAGGTCCAACCATTTGATTAGTTGTAAGTGGCCAAGAATCCACCCATGTACTAGGAGTAAAGCCTTGCCATCTAAGACCTTTTGAGTCGCATAAGGACTTCACTAAACATTCTTATATATTGGCAATCTGTTTAAAAATATATCACCATGCGCAGTTAATAAGCACTTAATTTTAAATCTAAGTTATGAAAATGAATACACCTCAAGGAGTTAATTCGCGAAAATTGAAATAAAAATTTTGTTCTTCTGTCTTTAGAATTTAATATGCCTTAGTAGGGTCTACGCCGATCACTCATAACCATTTTTCTGGCTAACCGCCTAAGGACTAACAATCCGTTCAGACCCACGACTATAAATTAAGATCAGGGTGAGGATTCCAATCGCTTCGCCTTCTAGTGAACTAACCAATTGATGAAGTGCCAATGGGCGATTGAGGTCATGCAAATCGATAAATTCAATGATACATTTATATATTTTAACGTTTATGTTATCAAATTCTATTAGTCGACCTCAAATAGTTTTAAAAACTAAATGATCGGCATTCGGTTTTGTGAATTAACTACACTAACTTCTTTAAATACGTCAAATTAGCAGGATTGTATGACAAAATTAAAGATATTTAAAGTTGCAAATACAATTATTGACTTCAATTTATTTTTTACGATCATCCACTTTTTCCGTAGCGATATCTCCAAATAGAGAGGGTGGCTTAATTATAGTCTTATGCCATAGTTGGACTATTTTAAGAGAGCATCGTCATTTCAATTTTGTTAAATGGGATTTCGTTAATTGCGTTGTTAAATTTGGCACAAAATTGAGTACATCTTTTTATTAAATTACCGAATCACCAGGTTATAAACAGTAACAAAATGGACTGCCTTCCTGTCGTGAATTAAATTCATAATTTAGCCTATTTATGGAGCCTTTAAAACGATTAGATTATTGTTAAATTTTGTAGATATTTAATTAGCCATTGATTTACTTTCTGAAAAGCAAAAAGTCCGTCAACTACTTTTCCATGCACTCTATTTTTATCCTGAGTCCTCTTCCCTGAAATGGATTTTTAAGCTGCATTTATTAAAAAGGTTGTGGTAATTAAATATACATGGTTATTGATAGAATTTGTTCGATGGCAAAGTCAACGGTAAATAATTACAATAAACATTATCAAATCAACGAATAATGCTTAAAATTCAAGGTCAAGTTACAGAAATTGCAGATAAATGCCGTACAAAAATTTTGTGTTTGGTGTACTTTCTTATTTTAAAGTTGGACAATGCATTAAATTTATTTACTTGATACTAAATGTTACTTAATAAAAAATGATCAAACTATATTCAAGAATTAATTGTGTTTCATTAATTTTTGTTATGAATTTTTACATACTGCCGTATTTCCCAACATTTTGATTTAAAAATAAAATATATATAACTGAAATTCGCGCTTCGATACACTAACATTTATGGCACTTTAATGGACAACTACTTAGGATTTAATGTCCACTTGATGTGTTACATTCCTCTCAGTTGTTAAATGCTTATATATTTTATTTAATTTTAAATTTTAAAGGGAAAATAACTGACGGGGGAATTGATTTCTAGCCATTTAAGATATGATTCAGTATACCTTCGAGAGGTACCCTGCTCTAATCTTTATACATGTTTAAATAATTTCAAATACTTTTTTTGAAATTAATGAAGGTGGTATATAACTCGCCTTTAGTATGAAACATCGGCAACTAGGGACATTTCTTTGGGTGAAATTCTTTCTTTGATAAGTTTGATAATGATCAAATGGTAACCAAATCGCGAATAGAATTGTAAACTTATTGAATAAAAAGTAAAGTAGAACGATTATATCATTCGTATAGAAATTTAAATTGAATAAGAAATATTAATAGATGATCCTAGCAAAAGAATTTTCGGCGCATTTATTTTAATGAAGCTTTAAAGAAAATGTACCATCTTTTCAATAATCTTAAGTGAATGCCTATGGTTCTTAAACTGACTATAATATAAATCCCAAAGATTTATTTATAGTGATGCATAAACAACTGGTTTTTATTCATGATTAATATTGTATTTCCTGCTTTATATTAATGGTTTTAAATTGTTAATTCAATTGGTTAATCATGGCTGAATTAATTTGAGAATTTATTGTAGCTTTGTTTTCATAAAAATTGTAGCTAATTTATTTGTGCCTATATTAATTTTCCTAGACTGGCATATTTTTAAAATCCAATCATTAATTAATAATTATTTTGAATCGATTTTAGGGGGAGGAGAAGTAATATTAAATTGCATTTTTAATTTAATTACAGTTTAATCTTGGAAACTGCATGTTAAATAACAAAACGGGCATTTAAATTAATGTGAGTTCTTACAAAATAAGTTAAATACATTTTGGATAAATTGAAAAATTTCCATGAGGTATAAATTAAAGCTAAAAATTAGCAAGATTTTTGTAGGCTGAGAATAATAACAGTTTCTTATAATTTACACCCAAACAGTCTCAGAAAATGCCCTTTTTTAAACGTTTATTTTGAAATATAGGAAAATAGTTGGATTCTTTTCATTTTAAACAACTAACAAAATCATAAAAAATAAAACTAATCACGTTGCTGTCAAAATGAAATTGAAAGTCACAAGTGAAATTATTATTTACAATTTTACTTTGCTATTCGAGCATGCCAAGTACTAATTCAATTACGACTATCCATGCCATTCATGGTATGGCATAATATTTGGGTCATAGATATTGACCTAGAAGGGGTTCTGACTTTTGAGCGTGTCATGAGATTGGAAAAATTTTCAATAATGAGGCTCATTATGATGAGGTGAAATATTGGAACAATCGTGAGCCCTTTACCCATCAAAATATAGTTTATAAGGTGCCATAATTTCGACTAATCAATATTCCTTCAACTTCTCATTAGCTGGTGGAGACTAATAGTACGTCATGTGGTATTAATGGCCTCGTCTTATTTTCAATGCTCTTGGTAATTTTTATTTAAAGTTAATCCCAGGTTTTAAATAACGGAATATTACCTGGAAAACTTTTGCATTCTTGAGTTCCAAATGCGTTTTAATTGGCGCCACAGTACATTAATTTAAAATGGCAATATTAAACAAACTTTTTATCTTCCATGATCATCGTTTTTCAGTTGGTGCCTCATTCGCGTGAGCCTACTTAGAGCTCGTTTTGCTTAAACAAATATTATCTAACATGCGATAGAAGACAACCGCTGATGACGTAGCAATAAACCAACTTCTAATGCCTATTTTTTGCATGCCGGCATTATGAAGCAACAAAAACTAATTTAAATCTTATTAAACCATCAAGTTGATGAATTGAAGGTCGGGGGGGGGGAGGGGGAGGGGGAGGGAGATTTTATTTTAACAATCTCTCGAGGAGGATAAAAAGCGAAATGAATGGATAGGATTGGCTCTTCTTGATTAAATAATGCCAACCAATAGACAACAAGCATCATTCAATCCACCTAACAAATCGTGAAATTTAAATTTCGGAACATTTAGTAGTAATTTTACAATATTAGTACACGAATTAAATGAAATAAGACTCTTTGATACCTCAACCACGTATCTTTCTGATCTCACTCACCATATTATTAATTCAAAGTGCGGTTATTAGATGTCAATTGCTAACTGCAATTGGAGTTGGATTTTGTTGCGAATGTGTGAGTGATCAAAATAATTTCCAAAATGCGAAGCTGATCCAATCAGATTGGACACTTACTCCCGGTCTCTTGCTAGCCACTTTGAAGGTTGTCCACTGTCGACTAAATTCTTACTTTGTACGGATAATTGTAACCATACAAATGGTTTCTTTGTTACATGAATCCACAATCTAACTTGAATGTTTTGTCTTCAATAAATAACCCATACTTTGTTATGGAGTTAAACAGAATTTTGTATGACAACAGCAAAATTTCCAATCTTTCCGACGTGACTATCTGAGAAAAGAATGAATGGGTTTTCTGTTAATTTCACCTTAAGTATGGATGATTTTGTAGGACGACGTTATAATTTTCTCATCAAAAAAGCCAAATTTTCGCCGAGTATTGGTGAGCTTTTCGATTTAATATACTTATTGACAATATCCTAATACCCAATTATTTAAAATGTTATTTCAACCAATTTTATATCAATTTTGCAATTGTAAACATTGAAGGCGCATATTTGCTAGGACAGTGATCACAAATTCCATTAGTCTTTAATGAAATCTCCTGTTTGCAAACGGAGGTAGACCATTAGAAAAATTTTTTTGCATTTTTCTCCGCTAACTAATTAGGGAAAGATATTTCGAGAAGTTATTTGAGATAGCATTGCTACATGTTTATAGAATTCTAAATTATTACATTGAAGTGAAGCTTAGGTATAGTTTGACAAATAAATTACAGTGTGCATAAAGCGAATGAATTGAGTTTAGGATATTTTTCTTGATAGCAGCAACTCGTCAATGAGTCAAAACTTATCACCAGAAATTATAAAATATACACTTCATTTGCCATCTGGATATCTACGTCATTGGTTTCTTTGAATAGGGAAGAATTTATTTCGACTTCAGTGTCATCAATAAAGATGGTCAATTTGTGATATTGACCTTTAAACTCTCTATCTTCATTACATCTTAAATTAAATGTCCCGTACAAATATCCTAAAACTTCCCAAAATTTTCGCCATTGAGGCGGAGCGCACGCATGTGGATTCTTTTTCAGTGAAGAAATTGCCTATATGATGACCTTGTGCTCGCACATGGCCGAGTGGATTAAGCCGTTTTATCCCCTAAATCCAGCGTCGTCAATATTTTTTGAAAGACTTTCATTCCACAAAATACTACCCTTTTTATGAAATAAGTTCAATATAAATATTTATATATTGTACCCCTCTTAAGTATCTTGACTACACAAGTAAACATATAGGTGTCTTTTCTTAAATATGTGACCAATGAGATTTAGTTTTCTGTTTAATGTATCTATTTCAAACAAACTTGTGTCCGATGTTTGTAAAAGAAAAGTGAAACTTGCATTTAGTACAGTAAACATGAATTTTGCAAATGGTTTTTTTTTCAACATCCATCCCCATCAGCTTCTAGAAAATAAGAGAGCGAATTTTGTTTCTGACCTCTTGACAGCTGAGACAAGAATGAACGAAGTTCCAATATTCCATGGTTATTTGTTCTACACGATATCTATTCGAATATGCATAGAGAAACTATAAATATATTTTTTTAAATAATCGAAATTTGATATCCCAAACAAAATCAATAAAATTTAGAGTAGTGTGAATTCGTCTGCAATCATTGGAATCTTTATTTCATTTCAATTATCAAATGTATTCCCTTGAATCATGAAATACCGCTACAAATCTCGAGAGCAATTTGGTCCACATTCTCTCCTTTTGGAGAATAGAAAATGTCGGAACCTCGATGCCAAAAATTATTATATTAAGATTTATAATTTATAAACAATTTGGCCTTTCCATTATTCTGTTACTATTAGTATAAATGCAACATTTTCATATTCCAAGACCTGCAACATTTAATTGTCAGGATATGTGAAGTTATCTATTTTATCGAATGAACACGTGACAAAAGAAACGATTTAAACAAATAGTTAAATAAATTTAAGGATAGGATACTTATAGGCTAAACTATAAAAGACACACTCATTTTATATATACCATGGATAATCTAATTTCTTAGATCTGATGCATTCAGACTTTTCAGAGCGTCGTATCGCTGAAATCTGTGTTATGATACCACCAATAAATTGCTCGACTGAAGTATCGAAATTGTTGTTTTATTGCAGTGGTCTATTATACTGCCTATATTTTCGAGTATATCAAGTCATTATATTTGATTCAATTTCCGGTAAATATAAAATCAACCATTTGAATTGACTTTTTTTTATCTTAAAACACCTTTAACTCAAGAGTTTCCAAAGTTCCACACACAGAACTTGATCACTTTCTATTATTAACAACTATCACATTTGCAATTTTCAATAAACTTTATTTTTTGCGTTTTGGACAATTGATAATCATTGGTCCAATTCACTTTAAACAATTCAAATTTATTTGAGAATGGAAGAAATTAAATCTGCAGACAAACCCACTTTAAATAGGAATTTTTTGGTCTAATTTTTGATTCATAAAAAAATTTGGCAGATTTCATGCATTTATATCAACATCCATCCTTTTAAAAAGTACACATTGTAATCAGAATAACACAGAATGACAATAAATTCACAATTTTTGCAACATTTAAGTTGAATTCATCAACAGACAAATTAAAGTTGATTAAAGGATAAAGCTAAGTGAATTTCATTTGGTAGATTCCTTCTAAAACATAATTGGATTTTACAATTAACTTCGCCAATTTGTTAGAATGAACTAGCTTGTAGACCCTTTACTTAGCATAGTTTTATAGTAAAGCTATTCATTATTATTGAGCTCTGATATTTGTGGCTATTTTGAAGACTAATAAGACTAAAACAGTCTGGTAAAACGAATTACTGGAGATTTTTTGTGGACTAACACTTCTCAATCACTTTTGTGAAATTTCCACCTTTCATCAAAGATATTATTCTCCGTGGAAAAGACGGAATAACGCAAACTATTTTAAAATGAGGCAAACAGAACGAGTAAATTTGAGTCAGAGGATAAAGTCAGGACCGGAGAATATCCTTGCATTATTTAAGCTCCGATAAAATTTGGAGCCCTCTTTCAATTTACCAGTAGAGGTCATTGTTTTGTGCCTCAAAATTAAGCGACCATCCAAAACTTTCTAATTCAGTTTTAACTCTCGTTCGCCCGAAGCTAATTACCAAACAGGATAATTGATTATTGATTGATGATTGATTGATTAATTGACTAATTGATTATGCTATGTTGACTAAACACTTATTGTGCTACAAGTTTGAGCGAACCTTATTAGTGATTAATTACCGAACTTACCAGTATTCTGAGCCTGTTCTAATTT
Organism: Hymenolepis microstoma; assembly: GCA_000469805.3. Taxonomy (NCBI): domain Eukaryota; kingdom Metazoa; phylum Platyhelminthes; class Cestoda; order Cyclophyllidea; family Hymenolepididae; genus Hymenolepis; species Hymenolepis microstoma. Next base: position 26,962,962 of record LR215989.1, read on the forward strand.
AAAATTTATTTACTTTATAAGTAAATTTAAAGGGACATAAATTTTGTCACCACTTGGCATTAGAAATAACCCCAGCAACTCTTTTGACGCAGAAATTTAGACATAATTTCACTGAGATTAAGCGAACAATTCTTCTAATTTTTCCCATTTAATGTCGAAATATCTTAATTAATATAGTAGCAATAAAACGAACGAATTATCTATTTCTTAGCAACAACATCGTGAAATAATGTCTTCATGCCCCATTCATAAAAATTTCAGAAATGCGGGAATAAAAAATAGTAAAATAAGCTTTCATGATATAAAATATACTTCTTGACTCATTGAAATTTCTAGAATCTATTCAATCCAAATGTCCCAAAGCACCACAACCAAAACGTTCCTTGGTGATCATTTTTGTCCACAGCCAAAAGATCTAATTTGGTTGTTAATAATTCCAAGATATTTCAAACATTTGAAATATTTATTTAAATTTATTCTATACTAAGGAAAATCGTACGTGGAATATAATTGCTATACAACCAGATGGTGTTGATAAGATGCCGAGTGGGAGATAAATCTAATGTAAATACAGCCTATTATGGGATAGAAAAGCACATTGCTAACCGCAAAGTGCTCCTGTGTGTCTGCGTATATTAAATTTGACAAATATAAAAATAAAATACTCAAATAATCTTAATGGCTGCTGGGTAGTAAATTGGTTATTCATCTAATTACTGCCTCATTTGAAAAAATCATCTCTTTTCAATTTCTATTTGCTTTTTCTATGTCAGGTAATTGCTACGTTAAGACTTGTTTGCTTAGAAAATTTAAACAAATTCCTGTACACTACTGTACACAATTAGCACCTGGTTAAAAGAAGACACAAATGAATCAAAATGGCCTGATCAAATCTTCGAAGAAATTGACGGGAACAAATCTATTTCTTAACAAGCAGAATGAATTGAGCATTTTTTGTTAATTATTCATAAAATTTGCATAGTTATTAAAATGTGCAAATTGCTGGGTGGTTGACTAGCATATTTTTATACTACTAACGCAGTTACATATTGTTATTGTTAATATTTAATACCTCAGGTGATTTCATTATGCCGAAATCAAAAGATGTTCGCGGTTTCCATCCTGCCTTGAGTCCTAGCAACAGGACCTGATTTCAAGCCCAGCCTACCCGAACAACAACCAGTCTCTCGCTTTTGTCTGATTGATCAGCAGACAGACCAAATACTCCGCCTAAAAGGCCTAAAAGAAAGTTGTTTTTCACCTTGTCCACTTTGATCAAGTCCCCCAAAGTGCCTTGCTCAGGTAAATCACGTTTGAGCAAAATTCATAGTCGTTTGAAGTCCCATTGGTATTACTATGTCGAAAAATTAACACTTTAAACTTTGAAAATAAGTGACTACTATAGCATTTAAATCTGAAAATCAACTGGAATAACTCTCTCTAGTGTTCACTTTTGTTTCCTTCCATTCAATCCTTTTTTGAACTTTACTTGAGCAGATTCAGTGCCTTTCTCAGCCGGTATACTAGGGAGATACTCGAGTTGTTACCAAATGCAGCTAAGGTTTCTTTTTCATTAATATTTATAGAATTTTATGAAATACTCATACTGTTGGATCAAAGGATTGGTGAATTAATCTCAAGGGTGCCTGACCGTTTAGTAAATGATATTTTAAATTAAGATTTATACAGCGGTAGTACTGCGGTCGCTTACCGGTCTACTGATCAAGCCAAACGTATTCAAAATTAACTGACTGAATTCAGAAGTTTTAAGTACTGCCCCCATTTCAGCATATTAATTTACAGAGATATCTAGTTTAAAAAATTGCTTTGAAATTTCAGAGTGCTTGTTTAACCTCCAAATGTCTACATTTTGCATAATATTGAAATAACTATTTATGTTCAAGTTTGTTTATTCATTATCAAACATGGAAGCCATTATGTTATCAAGTGAAGTACGCGCCTACAGGAACGCGTGTGATACTGATTCTCAAACGATGTCATCCATTTGATCTTGATACTGTACCTTTACAGTTTTGAATATTATGTTAGATTCCATTTTTTCTATGCTACCCAGAGCATATTTGGGTTGGGGCTGAGTAAACTATTAAAATTGCTGACGCTTTACTCCTAAATTGAATAGAACAAATCGAAGGTTTTTTTTAAAAAACTGATATAGCATAGTGATTGGGCAAAATTTCACTACGTTAGAAGACAGGCAGTGGAATCGTAAAACTTACGACAAAATTTTCAACCCTTCTCAAAAGCGAGACACAGGAATGTGAGTGTCGTATTTAGATTGAACTTCAAAGGTTCCCCATGCTTAGTTTAGAATTACAGACAGCAGACAAATTCGAAGCAACAAATTTTTCCAGAATTTATTCGAAAAAATATTTTTTTTCCAATTTCTGTCACGTGCATTTCTTCGTATCCAAAATTAAAGCAAGGTAATATTTATCGAGTAAATAAACGTATTTATTTGACATCTACTGACCGATATTCCATCCAGAAGTAGGGAAAACAGATGGTCTCATTATTAAACAAAAAAAAATATAATACATTGGACATCCATTCTGTCGAGGCAAAATGTTAATTCTTTTACCTAATTCCATTTCCTTTTTGAATAATTTTAATCCAACAGCAGCAGCAGCAGATTTCCCTGAAGCATTCTCATTGGAGATAAAGGATTTTTTATTTCGATTCGATTTAAAAGTGACTTGGAAGCTCAATTCCCCTTTTTGGGTCCTCGTGAACTGATAAAAGTTCACGACAATCTCTATTTTTGAAATCTAATTTAATTGGGAGGGGCGGTAAATAACATTTTTTTACCTCACTAACACGAAAAAAACTTATTTTTAATACATTTCAAGAGTTTATTGAATGGATATAAACGGCGGTATATTTGATTATTAATTTCGACAATTTTTCGATTCCGAAGGCTTTAGTATCCAAGTTTTCACAATAACTAATTATGAAAGGCTAAACATGTGCCAGTCTAAACCAATAAATAATAAACTAATGTTTTAAAAAAAGGAGTTTAAGTATTCAGTTGAATTCAATTTTGTATATATTTTTACTAAGTCATAACCTATTTCAAGATGAAATCCGATATTTAGTTTCTGTTGGCCGGAGGACGAAAATGTATTTACGTTATCAAATTTGCAGCAGTTGCCTACCGCATTCTATTTTCAAGGCTGAAATTACGACCTCTCTACCATCTGCTTATTGCATGAAAAAACGCCTTACTTTTACTCGAATAAAAATGGCTATTAAGGATAATTTTAAAGAATATCACTTAAACAAAGGTTGGGAGGTAATTCCAGAATTCTAATCATTTTGATGCCTTTCCTGAATATTTTGATTTGTGGTCATCCCATGAAGTATTCTGGATATTCATATCTCAATCTCAATATCTGTCAATAGCCAGAACATAAGCAGAGAGCGAGAAATCATTTAACCACCTTATCGTACCTCATTTTGTCTGTTTCCCACAATCTTGACTGTCCCAGATCAGCCCTGACGCCTTCTTTTTCCTACCAATTGCTTTTTCCCCTCCTTCCCCCTTTTCTTCTCATTCATTTCCAATTAATAAAATTAATATTTAGTTCACCAGACTCTTGATCCTCTCTCACCATCTTTACCCTGGGAAGATCATTAGTTCTGGTCGGGAATGTCTAGCCAGATATGATCCGGCTTGGAAAATTACCTAATTATTCCTCTAATAGCTACTTTAGAAGAAGTGTCGCTGATTTACTCCGTTTATACCCATACGTACTTGCAACCATTTCTGAGTGAAGAATTGAAACGTCTTTGCTAAATCAGCAACGCTTTCTCCTCATTTGTTCAACATTCATCAACATCCGTCGATTGCTACCCACTCAACTACCTTCAAATTGCAAAAAATTGCTAGCGAGTTTCAAGGTAGTGTCTTTTTTTCGAAGAAAACGAGAACCACAAAAAAACAACGTGTACAGAAAATCAGAGGTCTTGAGGCCAATATGCGTTCCTCCACAGCTAGTAGTGTGATTTACTTCTTGTTAGTGGGAGAAATTATGGAACGTGAATTTCACGAAAGAGAGAGTGAGAGAGGCGCCAGCATATCCTCTCCCCGTCAAAGTCACAGTTATGAACGCTTGTAATTGTTTTATACCTTATTCAAATTACAAATATAGTTTATTTAAATGAATTGACTATTCAACTATCTTCTATTTCACTTTAATAAACCTGAAAAATTTTTAAATTTGGGAAGTGAATCAATGTAACGATAAGCAGAAATACTAAAATCTTTGCAGAGTTTTAACCAAACCTGACTCACCCATCAATACACATCATTTATCAATCCTACTTACTTATGATAGTAGAATCTTTTTAACCAAAATTAATTACAAGTAACAACTGGTAGGCAAAAGAAAACGTTAATTTGATTATTAGAATAATGAGGAGTTTTGTAATATTTTTTTACAATTATTTACGATAGTTTAAATATGCAATCCTTTGGTATCTATATTCAATCCCTAACTTTGTGGAAGATGTATCTGCTGAAACGACTGAGAAAGTTATGAAAATAAATAATATTTTAAAACAAGGAAATATTTTTGAAACATTCTTTTCTTCCATATAGCAGAAATTGACGCAATTAAATTACTAGATCTTCCAAATGTCTATCCTCTTTTACATAAGAAGTTATAAATGTATTAAGGTGGAGTGACCAATAATTCTATAAAATCAGTCGGTTGAAAAGTAGTAAATATTTGGACCGAATCACGAAAATTGCACTTTGAAGTTGGCACAAAACCTGCAAAACGATGTTCAAATCTTATAATACTCACATCCTACAGACTGGCTCTACGTTACTTAACTTTCTCTTCAAAAGGTGGCTCGCTCTGCCCCACATTGTTTAGCATTTATTCAGGATAGCAGGTTTTATCTGTCTGGCAACGTTTTGGTCTCCAAACATTAACAACACGAAGATGATTTCTGCTGCATAAGTTATATTGATAAAGTATCTCTGAGTCTGAGAAACTGAACACTAGCGATAGCTAGTCTGCTGTGGAGTGGACAAAGGAGTCTCATGGGCAATCGAACAGTCGGAAAAATAAGGCTGTGCTGTAAATCGCATAGCGAGTGATTGTGGATGTGAGTGGGAAGATCTCTTAGCCACCCAGCAATCAATAGTCCCAGAAGCTTAATGTAGCACCAATTGTACTTTAATGACTACACCTTGTGCCAACGGCTTAAATAAACGTCATTCACTCAATATTATCTGTCTCCTTGATACTGTTGAGGTGGCTTAGCCAATTTCGAGAGCAATCTTGTACTAGTCGATTTGGCCATAGAGGATTGTTGAGGTGTAGTTGTATAGCAACTGCCAGAGAGTAAGTAGATAAACGGGTAGAAACTGAACTTCCAAGTTAGGAAACGAACCTCATATTAGCAAATAAATATTTTGATGATATAAAATGAATTATGTCATGTTAAGGAAATGGGCGTCTTAATGAATACAGAATGTAAATATTTTAAAATTAAATAAAATGTACGAAGTCGGATATGCGGATTTAATCAACCCCAAATTCACACCTTACTGAAATGTTTTGCTGTTCTTTCACCTAATATTGTATTGCCATTTTTGATAAGATATTAGTAGACATTGCGTTTTTTTAATCAAAGATTGTGATTCAAATCATTTGAAATACGTTACTGTTGCGAAATTGTTTTTTTTTTACATAAATAGCACTTTTCTTTTTTACCCTCGTAGACACGGGAAAAATATTCATTCTGTCATCCGCATATCTCTGATTGAATGATATGAAAGCCTTCCCCATGTGGTTATGCTGAACAAATCTGACCTTTTCAGAAAGAGCAGCCAACAACATCTAATTTAACCACCCGAAAGTTTCTCGAGAAGTGGAATGAAAGCTGTCCCTCCAGCTTTTCACCGTGGCCAATTTGTAGCATCTGGGGAATCCAGACTCCCTGTTGGGTGTGACAAGGGACCACATTAGTCGAACTGTCATTTCTACTTGAAGGATACCATTTGATGGATAAGTTGGGCTGCCACTCCTACGGATCTGTCATTCAGGCAGCACCTATTCCACTATTTGTGAATCATTCGACTCTGTTCGAATTTTAACTTATTAAGGATACTCCTGTTCCATCACTTACTTGCTCTTATTTTGTATGTCCTATGGATGCAGCGCAGAGAGAATGGTTTCGATGTTGCAAGGTCAATTTGATCAAAGCGTAGGTCTGTTATAGCAATTACTTAAGAAAATCATACCTTCAGTATCTTAGAACAGAAATTCTTATGACTCTGGAGTAGAAATTACTTTTGATTCCATTGGTGTATCTTATTCTTAAGGAATCGTTGATTATGTATAACACTTCTGCATTTCTATTAATGTGCCAAACTGCTAAACTGCATAATTTTGAAATAAACTCTTTGTTTAAGGCACTGTGTTCTGTGACTTGTGACCATAATTAGGTTATGGGAGGTACGGTTTATAAATGTCGAATAATTTATTAGATCAAATATTGATTGGATCAGTTTTGATTTTCAAGGTTTTATTACTTGCTTTATTTTATGGCAGTAATTTGTGGATCGTTCCTTCCATTCCACAAAGCAAAAACTTTACTGACTGAGGCGTTATATTCACTTGCTGCTCTCAGTAGTCAATATTTGAAAAACCAGCTTTATATTTGCACCATTTTGCTTGGTCGTGTAGGTTCATTTTGTTTGCGTTTATACATACACTGTATTATTTAGTCGGAAAAAATGGCGTATGCAGTATTTTGAAATATTTCTACTTTTTGGTAACAAAATAAGTAATAGATCAGGTGAATTGGAGGAAATATTGCTAGTTAACAAAAGAATTTGTGGTCTGAGGTAATTGGAAAAGAAGTTATTTGAGACATGCGTTCTATTGGCGACTATGTTGGCATTGTACGCCAAGTCAGTTTCTCTTTGTACTGATCGGTATCTTCAACTCAATTGTAAATGAACAAAAAAAACCGCAAATGCGGTCATTTCTCTTGGCTCACCCTATTTCCTCAGTACTGACGCCTCATCTCCCCCGCCCCTCCCCCCTAATTTCTCCTCCGTTTCTTTCCTCCTTCTCTCGACAATCCGCTTCCCATTGTCCAATAATCCAGCGATTCTACTTGAATCTTTGTCATCTCCCTCCTGGAAGTCTTTTTTATCGCATTAACCTCGGGGAGTTTATTGATTCATTGAAGGATATCTAGCCATATTTACTTCGATTATTAAAAGAGTTATTGGTACATCAATACCTTCTTTTCATATCGATTTTTGTTGGCTTCAATTATTTATGCTTATTTTTCATAGAACAAAGATAATTTAAACTGCATCCTATCCCAAACACTGTTTTAAGAAGTCAGTAAGGTAGATCAAGATCAAAACTCTCGAGATATCTATCCACATTTCAATAAAGGCAAACAGTGAAAAAAATGTAATAAATTTGATAGAAAGCTTATAGACTGGAATGGCGTTGTTTTGACAACAATAGATAAAACTATTGCTTATTTCTATGCCATCCAAGGAAACCAAGAGAAAACATTGAAAAAGACCACTTAGCGTACAAATAAGGTAAGTTATTCCCTCGAAATTTTCTCAGGTCGTGATTACTTAACGGCTTTTAAAATTCTGCTTACTTAATTTCTATTTGACATGGCAGTTTTGCCTAAGTAAAGCATTTGGTGGATGGGTAAAAAATGTGAACTCGTGGACCATCAAAATACCCTGCTTTAAAATAAGGGAGAACGCGACTGATAAAGCGTCAATGGAAGGGAAAAATGCTGTTTCAAAACACAAAAGTTCGTCATTTTCTTGAAGTAAAACATACCATATCGATATAAGAGATTTCTGCTGTTTAGCTCCTCTCCCTTCCTTCCTAAAGCTAACTGACAACTCAATTGTTACAACTACGATATTATCATTTCATTATACAAAATTCACAGACGAAATCGATATGCCAAGCCTTTATAAACTTTCACTGAAGTTTTTCTCTCTCTCTCTCAAATTCATTAATACGACTTGTTGTGAGTTTTTTGGAGTAGCCTAAGCCACTTGTAAGCTCACCGTGGTCCTCTAAGGGAAACTTGAGGTCACCAAAGGATTAAGCACTACCGTGGGGCCTAGATCATTCGGTTTCAAAAAATAGTGATGACCTTTATAATTTTTTTGGAAACGCCTAGGGATCCATCCTCCACTCTCACCTCAACCTTGAGGCACGAAACGACCGCACAGTTTTTGGCTTCGAATTGATTTGAATGAAATTGTCCAGTCCTCTTTGAGAGATTGATCGAATTAAATTAAGAAAAGTGAGGCTTCCAATAATGCTATAATAGAATACTGAACGATGACACAAGATTGAATTGCATGCAGAATGTAGAACAGTTAATCGAAATGTCAAAAATTGAAATTACTTAATTAGTAAAATTTGGCTTTATGAAAATGTGATAAATGGAAATTCCAAAAGGTCGTCTTTTAGTCATGAAAAACGGGAGAGTAATAGTGAAGGGGAAATATGCGAATTTGGAAATAGCTAGATGTTTTGTCTTTTTCCCATTGCTCGGCGCAGTCTCATTGCATACTGGGTGGAAGCAATTTGTGGGTTTTGCAGTGAGAAGGTTGTAATAGCACTTATGAAAACCGAAGTTGATGGGATGATATCGCCTTTGTTTATACGGCTGCACTGAAAGATGCAAATGCCGGAAGAATGTTAGGTTTTGGAAACCTGGGATCGGTTGATCGAAATACTGCATCTAATCAGCGTGGTACTGGAGTTACCTGCTGGGCTTTGTCGTCGTTGTTAATGACACTGTTTTCCTGTTGGGGCAGTTTTGGAGGAGCTGTCACATCAGGTTTCTTTGGATGGTGGGTGGTAGGGCGACACATCCATGCTGCCCCCTCCTCTGCTCCTGGACAATCTCAAACCGGTTTATTGACGGCCACTGACATCCCCAACAGACTGGTTAACAATCAATTTCTGTTGTACTACAGCATATTTCAGTTTTTTAGATTCTTAATTTATACAACTATAAACAATTGGAATTTCCATGGGAATACTTCAGTCATAAAGAGGATATATTCAAACGACAAACTGCCCATATTTTAGGCAAAGGTTATAAGATAAATCAAAACATCGTTATGTTAATTGACTCGTATGAATTCCTGCAGATAAAAGACTTCACCCACACCCATTTAATATAACTGATAATGGTATTATTATAGTCATCAGCATTATTACATTTTTAATAATTATTTCGGTTGTATGAGCAAACATTTGGGAAAGCGCTTTGCAACGCCCATTTTTGCAAGTAGTGGTGGCACCCTGTTGAGGGACTTGAATTCTTCCATCCCCGGTACTAGCTCGACTTAACCAGTGCTGCTGATCTAGAAGCAAAGGGGAGATTAAATACAGAAACAGCAGTTAATCTAATCACCAAATTCTTTAAAACATCAATTTCCCGATTTTTGACTGACAGGCACCAGTCGAGATTTGACGGACACCTTCTTTTTCTGTCCACCACTCTTTAATGGACAGGCCGTAAAAAAAAGATAGGAAAACAAAGTAGGTGGTGGTGGTGGTGGCTATAGCAATTATTAATAGACCATGGGACCGTCTCGTCTAGACTAGGAGGTCCTTGTCTTCAAATCAGAGCACAATCTGGTAGGCAGACACCCTCCTCCTCTCCTTTCTAATTTCTTTTAAAATGAACGACATCTGTGCAAAAATTAATTGTCATATGTGAAAAAAAAACAAATTTCAAGAATTCCATTCTGTTGAAAGCTCAATCGTGGAAAGTATTGGAATATGCAGTGCAATAAAGGTGCTCAGCAGGGCACACACAGTGGCTCAAGATAAAGTAAGTAATGAAGTCGAGGGTTCAAATTGTAGGCATCGGCTGGGTGGACAAGACCGCTTATTTTTATGTTTCTTCTGAGATCGGTATTGGTCAAGCCACACCGATTTATTATATCCTGGTAAAGCCAAAAGAATCTGGAATAGACCCGACACTTTTAACATAGTTTCATAAACAAAATAATTTGTGACTATTGAGTGGGGTATTGACTTTACAGTCAAGGCGTATTTTTCTAAATTTCTGTATCTTATTCTCTCTTCAGCGTTGTCTGCGCGAAGATAGCAGATAGGTGTTTTAAAGTCTGGAACCACATCACTTTTGACAGCATAAGCTCTCGCCCTCCCGCTCCTCTCAGTCCTGTTTTGTTTATTTTACAACACTCATCATCTAGAAAGAAAAATATCAAGACTCTTCTTTCCTTCCTGTTATTTCATTATTTGCATAATATTTTATTCACTTAATGTTATACTTTGCTCCAATTTGCTTATTAACGGCTCTCCTTTTCGTGCCTGACTTTCTCCTTCCTGCCTTTTCTCATGATAGCAAATTAAAGGAGGGCTTTATTTAAGCCAGAAATGAATCAGCTAACAGCAACCAAATAAGACCTGTCAAATTAACCTTTCGAGTTAATCAACTTAGGTGCAAATTTGTTGGAATGAGAGAAAGCGGGTTCCATAATGACCTTTTAGTAATACTCTAGTCCAAGATTTGCAAAATTGTTAATGAGTGAGAATTTTATTTATTTTTTTATTTACATATTTATGTAATTGTGGCAGCTCATTGTTCCAAGAAAGTAGACAGAAATTTTATATTAAGACAGAATCCCACATGTACATTCACATTGAGCTATTCTCACGAGATGACCTCATATTTATAGTGGATTTAAAAATGTGTTTATAAAAAATAGCAAATGATAGAGATGTTAAAGTTTGTTCCTGGTTTCGTTTCTCCGATCATTTCATTTTTTATAAAAAAGTATGTTGATGACTGCTAGAATTCTTCGGAGCATCGGTACTCCCAAGCGGAGAATGTTCAAGAACATTCAAAACAATATTCCATGGACTCATTTCTAGGTTCAATGATGTTACGGTGAACAGAAATGGAGATTAAAATCACCATCAACTTGGCTGCCTAAACAATCTCTAAGGGTACCTGTCTATGCCCCACTTATTTGATGATTCAGTGCAAAAATTTTGCATCATTTGAAAGGATTTTTTTGGAGCCTGAAAGTGGACTATGGATGAACCAGTCGAAGTTCTCTTCTGTTGCCTCTTCTGCTCTTGACTTCTGAAGTGTCAGCTTTAGGGAAAAACGAGTACCTCTACCTAACCGTTCGATTTTGGACGATATAGTTGGAAGTTGTTGCGGGTGATGTTATGCATTCGGCAAAGGTCTTTAGAAGGACAGAAAAGAGTAAGGTCTCATCGGTTGCATGCACGCAGCAGCAGCACCAGAGGCCCAATGCCAAAATAGCCAAAATCCTTTTTATCAAGTAAAAATATTTTGTCATTCGATGAGATTGGCACTTTATATTATGCTTTCTTCCATTTTGTATTGAACACGACGTTCGCTTATGGGGTCGTCTTTCCCAACTAATGGGATAAACTTGTGCATAGAACAGGATCCTACGACAACTTAAAATCGTTCATCCAAGCTCTTATTCTTGAAAAAATTGTCTCTCCTTTTCCCTATTTGCTGCAATTTTATTGTAAGTATTTTGGAATAATTTTCTGAAATTATATTATTTCTTGAAACAGCATTGGAGTCATGAATATTGAACAGACCGCGACGTGGGAAGTTTGTAAGCTGATCTCGTGACTGTGGCCAATTGTGATTGAGAAATAAGCCTTGATCAAATTGAAATTTGCGAAAAATTCACCACTATTCACTAATAATAAAATACCATTTGTGACTGATAGTGAGAAACAAATAGATTCCCATAAATAGACCTGTGGAATAGTCGGTGTCAACCAGATCTTTTTAGTTGCCTCCAACCAACACAACAGGTACAGACCTTTCGAGCAAAAAATACGTTTTAAAAGTCCCCAAAGCTTTTAGTTTCACTGGTCTCTTAATGTAGAAAATTGGCTGAGAAATTAACATTAGTTTCAATGCTACCTTTGCATAGGCTAAGACCTAATTGAAATCATCACAACTGCGCTGTGAATTAAGTGCTGGATGAGGCAAATACATCATATTTCGTAGCAGATCCAGAATACTGAGTTGACCGTAGCATTTGAGTCGAAGCAGATCAATTTAAGTCCACTACACAATTTGTTTTAGAAATATCAGTCTCAAGGTACTTCACGCCGATCTGAAAGGTAGGCAAGAGGAAAGTTCACAAGTCAAAGTAAATACGCCGATAAAAAATGGGAATAAAAGCAGACACGACAAATGAATAAGGAATAAATTAGCGATGCAGTAAATCCACCTAGTTTTCTCGCTGCCGGTTGCAGGGAAGAGTCGAGGGAGGGTGCAATTCAACGCTCTTCAACTAAACAAAGAACTCGGTTGCCACGAATGTTATTAATAGAATAAGGCATTACAATTTGGAAATGTAAAAAATGTCAAAACGCCACAGATAAATGTCTCCTTTTAATGTCCAAAACGTTGAAAAGCTTTTAACCTTTTACCCAATTCGTAGCCTTGTTATCTTAAAATAAATGAATCTGTTAATTATGCGGGAAGTTTGCTTGGAGCTCCTAGAAGCCATTAAAATGAAAAAAGTTTTGACTAACATCTAGCTTAAATGGTTTCAGTTTATGGACCAAGTCTGGAATTCAATCTACTTGTTTCAATCATCTCAGACTGGACGATGCTTTCTGTATGAATTTAATTGAGTTTATGTCGAATTCATCAACCTTAGTAACTGAAATTATGCGACAATTCTGTGAAAAAAGGGAGTCGTAACGATTCTTTCCATTAGTTTCTAACTCATTATATTGAAATATAAATTGAATACCATTCATATTATCATATTTTTGTTAAATAAAGTCAATGATTTTTTTGTTTAAGTTAGCGGTTAAAAAGTCTAATTAACAATCATATGTCACTGAAATGAAATAATCTGGCTTTATAATGGTAAGCGAATCAAGCGAAAACGAGCTTCAAAAGTACGGCTCGAATTTCTTCTTATATATACACACATAATATTAATAATAATAGAAAAGAAATAAGTATGATAAATTCCTAAAAAATATAGTCTCCTATGGCAATACAAAAGGAGAAAAAGAATACTTAATCCAAATCTTGCTAATACTCCAATCTGAATCAACTGATCGGGAAGTAAGTGACATTTGAAACCATCTTTGGCTTTCTTTATCAAAATACTTATTAGTTGGGCTCAATTCACGGATTCTTTTATTTCGTGCAAGGGTCAAGTTTTGCATAAACGTGCTATATTCATTTTGAGGAATAGAAACAAGGCCAAACAGGGCTCCAATAACTGCTATCATCTGCAACGAGGTAAATGAGTATTTCTCACCTTTTACTAAACGCTTGGGCATTGATACGGCAAAATAACCTAATGTTAAGGAGGAGGTTGTCATTTTTTTAAATTAGAGTATGATGAATAAGTATTGTGCGCGACTGACTTACCTCCACGTGGTGCACGCTACACAACGTATACTCATACGCTAAATAGTCTTTAAGCCGAAAGTTGACTTTAAATGGCCATGACCCCACTGTATGTCATATTCGACCAACTCCACAGTACTCACCTTACCTCACCCTTTTCTCCACCTTTGTGTCTGTCTCCCTCTTACATCTGTGAATCAGTCTTCTGTTCCCCCTCTCGACTTTTTGTGACTTTGAAGCCCGCAGTCAACTAAAGGGCTAATGATAACTATCATAAAGCCTGTCATTTGATATAAACCTCGTGTTCTATTGCCCTATTAATGCGCTTATACCAAAGATACAAGGGTAATCTGGTTGCTTTGTGTAAGCATTAATCGTAGTAAAAAGCCTTCTTTGGTATAGTTTGAATTCTTTGACGCAAGCTTTAAGTAACTATATTCAAACTACCTTACTTGATCAAACAAATGGTAGCGTTGAAGCAACACTATTTGATCCTTTTAATCATCATGGAGCATCGAAGGATACGTTTTTCCACAAAATTGATCTAATTATAGCAAATCTGTCCCTCGACATACTCAGCTTTCTGATTAATCTTTCGCTAATTACATCGAAATAAGTTTAATTTTAGTTTTTAATTATTAAATTCTAATTTACGTTTGTTCTCGGTTTGCCATTGATTCGTTTTGAAGCCGCTTGGCCTATTATTTTCTCTTTATATGTGCGGTAGATGTTTAACAGAATACCCGAAGTATAAGGAACTAATGGAAGCAAATAATAGAGGAAAAATTACAACTTCAGTTTGAAAAAATGAGGATATATACCCATCCACTACGATATAAATGAGGAACTTAGAAAAATTACTTAACATAATAGCAGGAACATAAATAATTTGATAAAATATTAGTCAAAATAAATCCTTTTTTTATTTGAAGGATATCTATCACAAAATAAGACCACCGGTTGAAACCCAAAATATGCTCATTCACCCCCCTCCCATCTCACTTTGAAAGGCTCCTGGATATGTCAAAATTTATTTAAAAATTTTAGGAAGTGAATTACCGGGAGAACTCTTCGAGGAGACGAAGATGGAAGAGGGGAGGGACTTGAGTGAGTAACATAAGTCTGATTTATGGACATTTTATATAGAGAAGGGTGAAGAAACTGCAGTAGCGATAAATCAGTCTGTTTGACAGCTTGGTGAGGAGGACCTCACACTGACATGTCTCCTCTGATTTCAATGAAAGACTTATGCATTTTTATTTTCTCCATTGCTCAAGACTTGGTCGAAATCGGGACAAATTGATCCGACGTGAATTTTGCTAATACGTTTTCAGATACCTCGGCTAGAGAGAGAGAGTGTGAGAGAGAGAAAGCACTACTTTTTAATCTAATTTAAAAGGAATGGATATTACAAATCTTGTGAATTGGGGTTTTTATTCAGGTGTTAGCTAATGTTGCATATGATTACTAAAACGTTTCTTCGAATTTTTGTATATGATCACTTTAATTACCTCAGGAGATGGAAGACATCTCTATCTACAATTGCTGAAATTATGTACAATTAATAAATTAAAGGCAGTCTGAATTTAAACTGGAATCCGACTTATTTACACAAATAGATATATTGTCATTTAATCCATGATTTTAAAAACATATGCGTGAATGCAAACTTGGTTTGAGTATAATTTTGACTAAATTTCATTTAAACTACACGGCTTAGGATTATTTTATAACTCAATACTCGATTTCAGATACTTTATCCTTTTCAGGTTATAAATTTCCTCATTTCGCATACATTTTGTCTTTATATAACTTCTCATCACATGATAAAGAAAACTTAGTAATAGCGTCAAATTCCTCTTACTCTGGGATCCTAAATTACTAAAGTCTTGCTTAATTCAATAAATTGCATTCAATGGCATTGATTAGATGCTTCTAATTAAGTGGCATGCAAATAGATTATGTCTCATTTAATCGAAGCAATGGTTAATTGCAGGCAAACCGCTGCAATCGATCACAGAGAAAGAGGAGGAGGAAATAGAAACTTGAATGACAGATTTTCTGATTAATCAATCACGATTGTTTATTTACCCACTGCTGAAGTTGAGACTACCATTTTGGACATCTTCAATTTTAAATGCCACCCTCCGGTTCCGTCTTAGTTATCCCTTCCCTCCTCTTGAATCCCTTCATTCCGCCCCCAGCTCCGGATTCCCCACCCACCCTGCGACAACACAACAAGTGCCTTGTGGGAGTAGCACCGCACGCGTATTCATAATGCGCGCCCAGTTGCATGTGTCATTCGGACCAATCAGAGTGAAGCTGAGCGCGATGTGATTGGTTGGGGTCACGACGCACGGTCAGTGCGCATGTGAATGAGTGCTGCAGCAAGGATATGCAGTTGAAGAAGTTTCATCCTTCTTTTAACACCTTCCTCTTCTTTTTCTCCGCTCAACTCACATTGACAAGTATTACTTACGCACTGACAATCATATGGTATTGAGCTATTGGTTTCAAAGGAATTCTACTGCTGGATCTGGGTAAGCAGGACCCTAATATTTGTCTCTTTCGATAAATACCAGTGAAGTGCATCATTACCACTTCACAAAGTTTGCGCTTTTTGGTATTTGTGTTTGCTATTGGATATTGCCATTGAACTTAATCCCATCTATGGGTTGTTTTGCTTTTTCTGCATACATAACAATTAATTGACCCAATCTTTGGAGCGCCACAACAATAAATTGTCCCTGGTGCCTTTATAAGATTGGATATAAGCAGGAGTTACCACTAACAGGAAGCATCTTTTCACTCATTCCTTGGTGGAAGTGAGTTAACGCAGAGTTTTTTGTTGAAAATTTATCCATTAGTATTTACCAGAAAGGTGGATCTTTAGATTAGCTAAACAAAGGTCATCAAGAGTAGTGTTATAAGTTTATAATACATGATCGGTCCATGATCGATCAGTCAACGGTGTTTTCTTGAACCACTAATAGTAAAAAGTAGATGAAAATTAAAGTGCTTGCAGCAAAATCGTTGGTTAATTTGATTTCTGTCAAACTTTCCACGTTTTCTCTATACAAATACGGCCAGTTTGAAATATTCGAACACCTGTTCATTTTGTTCAACCTGGAGCAATACTAGTCCTGCCTGAATTCGCTCTTATGCCCCTACTTTTAAAGCACACACAGAATAGCTAACTTGAAATACTTCCACCATTTACTGAGATAAAGTTGAATTGTACAAGCAGAATGATTCCATTTTTTTCAACATCTCTTCCCTTGGAATTTCATTGTTTCGCTAGGATACAGAGAATCTGGATGCATTATGTTGTGAGTCTATGTTGGAGAAGTTGCTTTGCGTTCAGTTTGTCAAGATTTGATGACAACTGAATTAACAGATGTTCGAGGAGAAATCGTTAATTTAATCTCAAGGACTTTTGTTGTTCCTTTCTTCTCCGCTCTCGCAAAATTTCTATACTCCGTCCTTATCCGAATATTCACCGACGAAATGGATAGTTTAAATGAATTAGTGATTTTAGCAAGTAAAAAGTGTGCACTTGGAATGTCATACAAGCTTGACAGGTGGATTGGTCAAACCACCGCTAGCAATTCACGCCCCAGTGTTCTCCCTCCACCAAAGAAGATGTCAAAACTCTGCCCCAAAAGTTAATGTTGTTGATTAGTTCCCCCAGCTTGTTTAATTAAAGACTCCTCTATATTTATGCAGGTGCAAACTCACCATTGTTCTCACGCCTAGTCCACTAACCTTCCTTGTCAAATCCATCCATCCACCTTGGAGGAAAAAATTAACTGAGTAGTTTGGGAGTAGAAACTACCTGAAATACCAAACATGTCACTACTAACTCTGATTTCCATTTTGAGACTGCTCTTAAATGCTAACACCTTATTTTCACTTCCTTTCAGACAATCAACAATGGGATTCAAAATCGGCAGTCTGTCCCATTTTCTCCTCCTTGTTCTATTACTTAAGACAGGTAAGTCTGTGCTTCCTGACTACCATTAAAAATTGGTCCGATTTCTCGCAAGTTAGTGACCTTTGCTTGAGCTGATGCTTTTAATTAAATTGGCGGACGCTTCCTGTCATTCATTATTGTTTACACATTCCGATCCACTTAATGACAATAAGCCTGTGGCAACAGACAGTTATTACTCCGGATGTTTACTTAATGATCGTATTATTGACGTAACTATTTTTGCCTGCTTTTAGCTATGTTGAATTTTTATGGATATTTAGCAGGAAGACTAACGAGAACTTGAGCTTATTACGAACGAAGTTCATAAGGACACGGCGTTACGTTAGGTCAAGTAAATACGAATTAATCAGCAGTTCAAACCAGGAGATCTGATATGTGATAAAATTTTAAAAAATTAGCCACATATGTAAAACGTGGCCAACCCGGATGGGATTTTAAATAGACTGGTCCATCGAATAGATTTATAAGGGGTTTTCTACCGACCAATATTCTAACATAGAGTTTCGATGCTTTCATTCTTCACTGTCGATGCCTCGAAGCGTAGATTTAACAAGCCAGAACTTCGATGCCGTTCGTAATTGACCAACAAAGGCTACGAAAACTCGGAAAGTTTTAACTCCTCTGGGTACTACACCACTTGAACTAGTAATTTGTCAATTGCAAATCTTCCCATTTATTTTATCTGGCTGTGAACCAGTATACTCAGTTGCTACAAGCACACGTGCTACTGATTCTTCTTTGGCTCACCTTGGCCTCGTTACCATACAACTAGTATATATGCGTGAAATGTATTGCCTGTCGAATCCGTGTGTGCGAAGACCATAATTTTGACGTACTTAGTAGAGAAGAGGAGTATAAAATGGTCATCTATTCCATGCATAAACGTATACTGGATAGAAATGATTGGTTAGGCTGATTGTTCACTATGATAAAGCTAATAACGGTTTAATGGTATTTAGTTAAATTTTGACGGTAGGTTATAAGATGGCATCATAACTTCGAAAGCGTTCAATGCTCATTAAATACACTCCTCACTGTGGGTCCTTCGCCTTCATCGCAGACTGGGACACCAAACTAATTTGCAGATTTTAATCGATGACAACATCACCAGTCTTTCAAATTTTCGCAAAAACTTGATATGCTCCTATTCACCTAGACACCATTACCAATCTTTCACTTAAAAGGAACAATCATAAAATGTTAAATTTCATTATTATGTCTAAACAACTATATCAGGAGAACAATATAATAAGATAATTAGAATTCTTAACTGGGGCGATTTATCGAAGATTCTTTTTGGTGTTTACGAGGTTGAGAAGGCTATTGACACACTTGTGATGGATAAAATTGCAATTCGACAGTAAACATCAGATACTTAGAAAAAAGTGATTAATGAGAGTTAGACTCAAATTATTTATAACTTAAACGGTTATTAATTGATGTTGGAGACGATTGAGATCAGGATGTCCCATATGATGTGGTTTAGAAAGACTCAAGCGTATTTCTGTATTAATGCTTGCTTCGAGTTGTCTACTATCAACTGTTTGATAGCCTTTGATGAGTAAATCCTTTCATCAGTGGATATCATATGTCCACTATGAGTCAGGGGGAATAAAATTCTATTTGAGAAGGGTGTTTGAGTGCCTTTCATGCGCAGTGCTGGTATGCATCCACATCCATAGACACAGACAGTAACAGTTGATTTGGCACACCTCTCGACCTCCTATTTGGAAAATGAGAGAATTTGAAGGAAGAAAATGTAAGTTGGCTTAATTAGCTCTCCCTCTCTGTGCATACTCATGCTTTTAGCAGTGGGAGTGAGGAAATGCATCTCCCATTGAATAGTCGAATTTTTGGATATCCGTGCCATGATTGCTTTTCCACATCGTCGTTTGTTTGGTTAAAGCTCATCCAGTGAATGTCAGGGGCTATCAGCTTTAGCAGGCAACATCTTGAATTTTCACAGGTTGTTAGCTGAAAGACTTGGTCTTTAGAAGATTTGGTTCCTCTTTCACGATGACTGTTTTTACCAACTCTGCTTTGCATTAGCTTAATGTGCCCAAAAGTAGCATCGCTTCAGGTATCAGTCTTTAAGCGGTAAATCGTCGCTTTTAAACAAGAATCGTCTCTTTCCGTGTGACTCACTGAGAATTTCTACTGTTTTATGACGGCTGAAAGTTTGTATTCATTCGTTTTGTCATTCTATTTACCTTCTAGTCCTTGCAAATGTCCCAGTAGTCAGTAACCATAATCGACAGATAAGCCTCCACGTGGGAGATCATCTTCGTTTAGAATGCCCAATTCGAGGCTCAAATGATCCCGATGGAGACAATTCGCATGCCTCCTACCTTGATGACGGTCTAATGAGTGATATTATCTACCAGTGGAACATTCAAGGCCTTCCAGAATACGCCGTCTCCATGGATGCACGTTTCCGTTTCCTCGAAGGAGGTCGCGTAGTGGAACTAACCCAACCAGTGACTAAATCCGATGCGGGAATCTATCAGTGCTCAGGAGTTACTGGATTCGGCCAGAAAAAGGTTATATTCGAAATCAATATTGCTGGTAAGCTGATATGAAGAAAAATAAGTGCATTTATTTGCTTACATTTTGAAGAAACTATCATTTTTTAGTTTTGGCATTCTAGTTAGTGGGAAATATGGTTGACAGCGAGAAAGTGAAGTGAGAAATCTCCTTTTGTCAGAAGACAGTCTTTATTGCATTATTTCTGACACTTGCGCAACAAAACATGCATAAACCACAAGCTATTTGCATGTTGAGTGAATATTTTGATGAAGGGCTGGCGAAGAAGTCTGTCAATGGGATGTTATTCTCCTACAGGGAACAGCATCTCACACAGATTTTGGAAGCGATCGAGGACCCACTGGAAGGGAATACGTCAGTGGGCCCAGCCAGAAGTGACCTTTATTTTGACACACCATTAGCTCTGCAAATAGCCGCTAACAAACGGACAGGGAACTGTCAAATTATCCCAATTATGGAGCTTGATGAGTTGGCATTAGCGTTTGGGCTCCCTATTTTTCCTGCCCTATTGCCCAACCCTGTCAACGCCAAATGATGAACACAAGCTGGACTTGAAGACTTAACAAGCTTCTGCTTACTGACAGTAATTTCGCGGAGGAACACATGATTGCAAACGTTAACTTTACATGAACAATTCTTACAAGAACTGTCAGAGCAGAATTTGACATTGTGATTGTAAAAATATTGACGTTTAATTGTCTGCCTGTAGTTACATTAACATTTCAGATTAAATATGTGATCTTAAAATATATGCCAGAGTGCTTATGCAGTATCCTGTTCCTGTTAACTATTGATTCGATAGGAAATTTTCTCTTCAAAGTAACTTCCGTTGAAAACGGCAGATAATGAGAAATCAATTAAATAGCCAGCTGCTGAACATTCAATTGTGATAGCTTCAAGCAATTATTTTGCCGTTCAGTTAAAAAAATAAAAAGAAACTACATTTTTATTATCAAGAGTGAGAGATGGAAGAATAAATTTGACAAAGTTTAGCTCGAGAGACAGAGTTTAAATTTCGGATTACTTCGTTTATCGTAATCTAAATAATAGGCAAAGTTAACAACCTAATGTCTTCTGCTTTGCTTCTGCATCCAACTTCTGAAATCGAATGATAGTTAATGCCCTCTAAGCTAAGAGGCAATGTACTTGAAGATATTGAAATGGTATTTTGATGCATATATAACAGGAATTATTATGTTATATCTGATGCACAAGTTTATTGATTAGTCTCTAAGTGTCCCAACTTATCATGCTACTATATTGGCTAACGATGGAAATTTCTTAATTTAGATACTAACGATGATCTGCTCTGCGTTAAGGCATATCCAGGAGCAACAGATCGAAATCAAGGTAAGCTATTTTTCGTTCTACCGTCCAACTAGAAAATGACACTTCCATTGCTTTTAACCTCCCTAACCGCGTGGATATGCTGTTAGACAAAATAATTTGATTGAATTAGCCATGATTTTCTTTGGCCGTCATTACGTGTTACATTCACTTCATTCCCCTTCATCTGAAGCTGAAGTTATCAAGTTCATTTCTAGGGAAGGAAACAACGCATGGTTTTAACCGTAAACTAACTATAGTTATAAACCTGGCCAATAGGAATAGGTTCTAAGTTCACTGTAGTGGAGATTGAAAATTGTCTTTTGGGTTGAGTTAAAGAGTCACTTTAAAAATCCCCTGTTAACGTGTATTAATTGACAATTTTACTATACCACTGACATTATTAATAATATTTTCGATTTCCCTTGCACAAATCTCTAGTTCTCTGTTTGATGGATCCCAAACTTCGGCCGGATACAATAATGACAATCGATGCAGAACTAGGTTCATCGGTTGAGATGAGCTGTGAGGCTATTGGCAGAGAACCAATCAAATACCTCTGGTTCATGGGAAATGCCGTAGCTGACTGGATATCGAGCAGCCAAGGTGTTCGTGGTCCTAATCTTCATATTGAGCGAGTTGGTCGTGAACATATTGGTCAATATGTCTGCCAAGTCAAAAATGCAATTGGTAGCCTTAACTATACATATCGGCTCACAGTGAAAGGTTAGTTGATATCGACTAAAATAATGAAATTATTTAAATCATCTCAGTATGGAGACCTTGTTCACTTTAGAACCTCCATCAGCTATCCCGAAGATTATAGATAAAGTTGAGAATCAGACACTGATTGGAGGGTCCAGCGGAGCTTTATCTTGCCGTGTGAAATGTTCATGTTCGGAGCCAATAATTCAGGTGAGTATTTGTCTAAACTTTTTTTTCCTATAGAAGCAAGAAGGGAGAGGGGAGGGTAGAGAAAGAAGACTGATTTATGGTCTGCTTTCACCTTCTTTAACTGACCATTTTGGTGGAGGTTATAAATTATTCAGTTGACAAAATGAAAATGAAGTGATAGGTAAAAAGGGAAACGCATAAGTATAGACCTTGTATAAATAGATATGAATATATATTTCCCTACGATTTGGTAGGCAAATAAGTTAACCGTGAAAAAAATTGTATTTGCACGCAGTTGAGATGAGCATTAATTAATTTGCTCCACGCTCCCCTCCCTTCCCCCTTCCCCCGGATGTAGTCGACGGTGGTTTTGAATGATATTATGTCCAAATAAAATTGGACATTTCCACTTTTTCCAGCCTTGGCATCCCATCAAAACACAAAGTGTGGGCTTTTCGTGAAAAATAATTAAATACAAACTGAAGATGTGTGATTGACGTGAACAAACAACTAAGACAAGAAGCAAGGCCTTGATGCTTTCATATAAAATATTTAAGAATACATTTGTACAATTTGATTAGCAGATGCGCAGTATCTATACTCTTTAGGCTTTTAAATAAAAAAATATTTAATTTATGGGTATGAACTATTCCTCAATTCTTTTAGTCTGTTGGAACTTCCTTAGCTCCTTGCGGTCTTTTGGCCTAATATTCATGAAGGCCTTTAAAGTGATGTGATTTAACAACAATAGTGAGGTGAGACGCATTCGAATTGTCTCCTTTTACTTTCGTTATGAATGACTTTATGAGAATTGTCATAAGAGCACGCAGTTAAGTAAAGTTAAGCCTAAAAGGTTTAGCGTAACCATGCTAATAGAGATACTTTAAATGTCAATTTATTATCAGATTAGAAATACCTGCTATCTCATTTCAGTTTTTATTTGTCTTTAATTTTGTAAACTGACTACCCAGAGTTGCTTCTTTTCATTTACCCTTAAATCGTCACTTCAATCTTTAAACAATCATTTCAGTAGAGAACTTTCCTTTTCGAAGCATATAATTAATGTGTCTTTCCTACCATATGCGTGTGCCTGGATAGCAAAAAACACCAAACAGAGGTAGCTATTTATCCCAATGAAGTGACTTAGGTCCAGAAATCAAGTCTCACATTGCTTCAAATGTACTCTTCTAAAATGACCAATTATTGGAAAGCACTATGCCAATAGATTAATACATGCCACCAAGTGTTCTGTCTCATATTGGTGGAACGTTCTTATTTTCGTTGATAAGTTATAAATGACCAATCTAGAAGCTATAATTAATGTCTTATTGTCACGTAATCCGCCCGTCTGATGCTTGATTACAGTGAGAATTCTCTTACCTTATTCCGGTTTGAAGGATCACTTCCTATGCCCCATTATTTTTCACCACAACTCACAACTCGCATTCTTTTTTAAATTGTGTTAGAAAGTAAATGGGAATAAAGGGCTCCATGAGAGTCTCGCTTCATCTGATTTTCGAACTCCAGTTGGACACTTTTACTGAATGGACTTTCCACTGCTTCATGTTTTAATTTTTTTTTCCGCCTCCACTGAACTTCACCATAATAGAGCTCACTAAATCAACTCAAGTTGAATTCTTATTCAAAGATGTGAATTTAAACAAAGATTATACAATTCGGCCCGAATATATGATATTCTACATTAATTATAGATTTCCTAGCTTCAGGAACAATCAATATTTTGAGACAGTCTGCCTTTTTACTTACTTCAAGTTGTAAAAATGGAGTTATTCCAATTATAATGTTGAACTAGAGTAAACGTTTCTCATAATGCAAATTTGATATTCGAAAGGCAATAAGGCATGCTTTGCAGAAAGTAAGATAGAAGAAGGGCACTATTTTCAAGTTATTTATTTGTTTTGATTTTAATGGACAACTATCAACAATGGTAATGAGTCACACTGAGTGCGTCTATTTCTGCGCAGATTATGTTTAAGAAATCTAGAGTTGCCAGTTTCCTGCCTGAATATGTATCGTGACACGGTAGTAAGTCACGAATACCTTCTTCCTTTCCATTAATATCTTAATATTTCATTCTCAAGAAGAAAAGACAAAAAATAGCAGGAGAAAGATCTACTGAACAGCTTATGTTTGCTTTTTGTTTTTCTGGCAATTTTTCTTTCCTATTCTCATACTGTTTACATATTCAACACACAGATTTCAGATCAATCAATCTGTTCAGTTTGAAAAGGTCACATTGCACACATTTGATTGCAAAGAAAATAACTCGCCTCTCCACTCCCCTCTTTATCAAGGGGAAGGGGAAATATTTACAAGACCCACCAAAATTCGAATTTTAGTGCTTAAACTGAAATGTTATCTCTCCAACCACTTCACTCTCCTCCTCCTCCTTTTTCCGCAAAAGTAAACTGATGCAGTTGGCTTGGCACCAATAAACAATTTGTGGTGGTAAAAAAACACATTTTTTGGGGGTAATTAGGAAACCTAATCAATTTGCAATTTGATTTTGCAGGGAATTTTTGCATTTCGTTCGAATGGCCTTCACTAATTTTCCACTTGGTCGATGTTAAACGCTACTTTTTTCTGTTTTAAAATTAAAATAATATTGAATTAATATTAAGGTTATTCAAAACCCAGATCTATGCCTAAAACAACCTTCCAGTTCCAGCCGCCCGTAGAATTGTGGTGTACTGAAAGCCACCCACCATTGTGATTAAACTAACGACTAAAGTAAGACTCTCTTATTTCAGCCATTCATGAAACTCCAAACGCCAAATAAAATGGCTAAATAAAAATACAAAACTCTTTGGGTCATCCAGATTAGTTATGGACTAGATCTTAATTTGGTGACGTATTTTAAATGTAGTTCAAAGCACTAAATTGAAATATTGTTCTGAAGATCTTATCAAACGCTAAACTCCTTAGGTTTATAAATAATTAAGTGGAAAAATACCTATTCGAAATAGTATTAAGCTAATTATTCCTTCACGTAACAGCCGAACAGTCACAAAAGGAGAGTATAAGCGTCGCTTACATCTTCTTCGACTTTGATGGTGAATACTTATTTGGGGGTAGTGAGGGTAATTTTCTATTGAGACCTCGATAATGATACATCCTCCTGCTTAAATTATTAGTTGAAAATAAAACGTGATTGGGCAATAGTAACGCTATACAATACTTTTAACAATATGCGTAGCAAATATACAGAAAGTTTCTTGAAATTTGCGCTTAAATTAAGTGTATTTGTGAATGTGGCTAACAGAGAAATTAATTAATATTTTTTTACCATCATAGTGGTTGAAACGAGTTGATCCAGAGGATGTCGACACCTACAAAGCACTGGGAAAATCGTTAGTTCCTCTACCATCTCCACGACCAGAGGAAGCGAGTGAGCTCTACTTAGCATTGGAAAAGTGGGAAGATGCTCCAGCTTTCATGGAACAAACAGTGATAGAAACGCATCCCGCCAAGTCCCAGGGATCAACGGGAAATATTCCTGGCGAAATTACCGTGCCAGAACGCGAATTTCTTATCAACACTCGCCACGACGGTGAGGCAGAGGAGAAAATTTTTCTCTCTCGACTGCGACTTCGGGGACCTGTCAGTCCTCAGCTCCATGCAGGAAAGTATGTAGTCATGACAATGAGTAGATCCAATCTCAAAGCAATTGACTATGCAGTCGCATACGTCACTATTTTGCAAAGTATGTAGTTTTTTTGCAATTTACTTTATTACTGAAAGTACAAATGTCAAATTTTGTTGATGGGATTATTTCCATAAGCAATTTTTAATGCTGCATTGCATTATTTTAAAGCAAAAATCGAACACGTTATTATAAAATTTGGCATTATTCAAATCCAACAGTGAACTTGCACAATCTATCTTCTTCATTCATACTGTGGTTTACAAAGATTCTAATTTTACTACCATATTTGTTAAGAATTAGGTAATTTTTCTTAATTAATTCAATTTTGTCAAAAAATATTTGTTAAAAAAGAACTTGTTTTAAAATTTATAATATTGTCACTTTACCGCAGCTATAACAAACTATATAGGCTCCGTTGTAAAAATTGATTGTAATGCATCCAACAAATTGAAAGAATCTAAAAAAGTTAATAAATAAACGAATTTACTGTATTCGATCCATTCATAAATTGTAGAATCCTTCAATGCAACAGTACATAACATCATAGTTTACTGCGTGGTACCAATCTCCTTTATCCTCCTCACTGCCTTCGTCTCACTCTACTTCTTCCTAAGCCGACGAAATAAAGACCTAGGCCACTCCGTCAACCGACGTGGTGGAACTTTATTCTCACCAGTTAGCCGAGGTAATTCTCTGCCCAGAGTGAAGAAAGAGTACACTTCTATAGTACGCACAACACCACGATCTTCCGTCTTTTCAAATGGAAATACCCTTTCAAATGGGAGTAAAACGTCTTCCTGCCTTCCGCCTTATGCAACCCATTCCTCCTCAACTCCAAGTCAATGGAATTCGAATCCACGTGTGGCTGCTCCTTCTACAGCAACAAGTCCTATAACTCAAACAAACTCGGTTCACAACTTTCAATCACACTTCTCTCACCCCACCAACCAATTACCGCCTTCAGCATCTACCTTCTACAATTACTCAGGTGTACAATCAATGGCTACTCAACAACCCACTTACTGGCATCCACCAGCGCCTTCTATAGCCACCGAAACTTCCTTTGACCAATACTCAGCTATCATGGGAAGCCCAGCGCCAAATATGGGAGTATTCTCTGTGAACCAACGATTTCCTTTCGTTCAACCGCCAAGTCAACAACAGCCTCAACTTAACTTTCCCAGTGTTTGACGTTGGAATATGTTACTGATTTCACGTATTCCACCGACTCCTTCCTTGCCCCTCACCGTTGTTCCCTTCCTACAATACAGGGTCTCACATTTTTAATCGATGCGACTAGCACTTTGCGGACGTCAGTTATTATTGCGCTTGTACAGATAATATTCATATAATTCATTTGATTTGAAGTTTAACACAACACATATAAAATCGTTGATATCACTAAATATTAATTAAATTCACTTATGATGCCTTGAGCTAATAAAAGCTAACTTCTTAAGTATTTAAAGAAATTTTGAATATATTTTCGAGCTAATACGCGGCCTCTTTATCTTGATGAGGTAAAGGATGTTGATATCCTTACGCTTAACCATAAACTTCTAAACTATGGAAGCTATTTCATTACCACTAAATGCATAATTTATGTAATTACATGGTGAATATAAATGAGTCATTTATCGGTAACTGAAATCGAAAGCTCTATATCTGCATACATTATTCTTATCTATAAAGATTGTTTTGAGAACCATTGGAAACTTGTTTACTGTGCACATGAAAAATGAACAGACTTCTTGGATCCATTTTAATCGGTTCCCATGACAAAACCGCATATTTATTGGAAGGAATGGACTAATAATTCGAATAGGAATTGAAATATTAAGAAAAAGTGGAGAGAATGAAAGTCCGAAACAACCTCTGCCTGGATTTACCAAGATTTCCCACTAGTATTAAATAGGTAAGGTTGGTTAGAACCAATCTCAACGTTCCACATTTTCTACTTCAGCATCTGATCTCTGACAAATTAAGAAAACAATGAAATCGAAGATTGATCTATTTTTCTCTACTGATTTACAAAAAACAAATAACAACCGTGTTATTAGTAGGACAATGGAGATAAGATCTCTTTATTCTACGTAGCAAACTGGATATTTTTGTGCCGGGCGGCTTATTTTTCTTTGTTTAACAGCTACTATTTATAGTTTAAACAAAAAATTGTAGCAACTTGTACCAAATGAGGTATCTTAAACTCAATTTATACTTTATTTTATAAACAATTTTTGCGATCAGCCAAGTTTGAAGATAGATTTAACGCAAGGTGTCATGCTCAGACGCGTGATTTAGTGGACACTTAAATCCTTCCCAGCAAATAATGTGGGAAATTTTAACTGTGTTCCCGGATAAGGCCAAATCCCCACTTAATGAGGTTCGACCAACTTTCTCATGAAACTATCAATCTCAAAGTTTAGTCACCATCTCATTTTATTATAGATAAAATGTCAATAACAAAAGCTTAAAGTATGGATTTTGGGAACGATAATCAGGCAGTAACCCTCCATAATCCCCCTTCATACGATGTTATTCATTCAAATTTCTTGGAACTTTGACAAAATTCAACTAATATCCAAACAATAAATTAACATGCTTTAATCACGCTATATTCGATAATCTTCATTAAATCCCAGATTGTTAAAAGATTGCCATTGCTAAAATATCTAATTTTTAACTGGCAGTTTCAAAATCTATCAAATGGAGAGATGTAACGTAGCATAAAATGGTCGTATCTTTCGAAAAACAAAATTTTATCGCTTAATCCAATATACTAGATTTCTACTTGTTCAGAGTTTTTATTGGTAAATGAGTTATTTAAGATTATGTTATTCAAATAAATAGGTCTCCGCGCTCTCGAGAATGAAGAAAGAGATGTAAATATCATCTGTTATCATGGTAGCCGGGCTGATTCTCGAATGACTGCCTACCTGCCCAAGAGGCGGAGAGCAAATGTCAGTTTCAATTACATTTTTTGAAATGCTTAAAGAGAAAGTCTCCTTTCTTTTTGTTGTGACGGCTGTCAACTGTCATGTCGAGGTTGACGACTACTGCTAGAGCAGTTCCAATGACAACTTTGACGAATTAAATGTGTCAGGGTGACTAAGTTAACAATAGCTAACAGTTATTGTTTTAATTAGTCAAACTATCCGGATTTTGCAAGTTCCACTATGATTCAACATTTTCATCTTCAATAAATGATCTTCTATAGATGCACCAAGAGTACATTATAATGCCTTGCCTCCACAGGAACGAGATATCAGCAAAACTTAACTATTAGCAGTTTCAAAATGCAGTAGTAACCATGCTTGACGTTTAAGCATGTTGTGTGTAAATGTCATAGCTGTGTAATTTGACATGACATGTAAATGCTTTAAACAACAATATGCAAACACAATGACATTGAAGTTTGGAAAAAAATTGTAGTAACTGTACAATCTGCGTGTATATTCCAAGTAGTGTAGTATGCCTAATGTCATTTCAATAAGTTTAATGGGCTAACGTTGTCAGATTGCTTTAAAAATTTGCTTTCAACTTAGTTGGAAGGAAATTTTTAGCTTATAGTTTCCTACAGTCCGAGTATTTAATTTAAAAATAAAATTTTAGCACACTTAAGCCAGTTATAGGAAATTAAGCTTATCTAAAAATATTTATACTTTCATATCAGACGCCATATTAAATTCGTTTTTATTCGCTGCATAATATTTTGACTTTTTATTCACATCAGTATTAAAGCTGACTACTCTGTTGATGTGTGAAAAATTTTACTGTGAAAGTTAAATGATGGTTTAAAATTTATCGTTCATGGATTCAATGAGGTAAGATGAAAGGTCATAATTATTAATGGCTCAGTAATGGGACGGAATTTCGCGCCGACACAGTAATTTTCGTCCTTTAAGACGGACTTTAAATGCTCTAAATAGACCGATCAACTTTCATGAATGACCAATATGGAAGAAGGAAACTATTCACCATTGTGCATTCACTTAGTCAAGCTGTCCCAAATGGATTTAA
The DNA here is from genome assembly GCA_000469805.3 of Hymenolepis microstoma. Classification (NCBI taxonomy): domain Eukaryota; kingdom Metazoa; phylum Platyhelminthes; class Cestoda; order Cyclophyllidea; family Hymenolepididae; genus Hymenolepis; species Hymenolepis microstoma. The sequence continues at coordinate 26,992,862 of LR215989.1, forward strand.
ACACTGGATTCGAATGGCACATAACCAGTCCTGCCATATTACTATTCCACTATTAATATTACTATCGCCACTGTTCACGATGATTAAAAGAAATACATGCTTAACCACGGGGTAGTTGTTTAACATGCAAAATAGTCAGAGAGTCCAGAAAGCCAATTTGAGTAAATCATGAAGCAATAAATTCCTTTTTCTCATAAAAAATTGATTTGTCACTCTAGAATATTCGAATAACCTAGTCTTCATGAAACAACCCCTGAGTATTTTACGAATTCGGATCTTCGATATCCGGAACTTGTTGGTACGTTGATTTCACATGCTATTGGGTCCAACAGCCGACTCATCCACATTTTTAAGACAACTCACTAGTACCGTGTGGCCGGGATAGCGGTGGCCCCGAGTCCCATATCATACTGAAAGTGATACCGAGCACTTGCTTGGAGTCACGCAATATTCTGTATTTACCGCTTTTGATGTATTTTTAATTTACCCTTCTGTGCTTGCTGGGGAGGTCTTTTATTTAGGTCACACTCCACTTTTACAACAATACATCGATAGAAGAGAATGAGAAAAGGAGCTTAGGAAATAACAAGATATTCAAGTCGTTATTAAAATAGTCCTTTCCTAATAACTGATACATGAATTTAATTTCCACATTGGAATTCCAAGTATTTGTTAAAAATGATATTTAATTGAGGTCTAAAATAAATCACGCTGGTTTCCCTCTCTCTTTCCTGCATGTTTGTATACCCTCAATTGCACTGGGTTGAATGATTGACATCATGATTCATTTGCGCTCTCTGTCCCAATTCACTCAATCAGCCACATGGGCGGTTTCCTCCGGAAACTCCAGTCCCAGATGTCATATCAACTGATAAAATTACAGACTGGCACCCGGAAGTCCAATCTACCCACTTACTCTTTAAAATTTCTCACAATTTCCTATTTCTTCCATAAAATGTAATTAGTAATGCATTTTTTCTCCTTTATGTTGGTTCGCAAATATATTGATTATAGGATGAATTGGTTTAAATAAGACATTAAACTTGGAAAAGGTTTGCGTGACCTGGAGTAATTAGCCTTTTAATTTTACATCTCACTTTAGGTGAATTTCTGTGAGTTTTGTTGCCCTTCAACATACCTTTGCCAGTCTTGTCTACCTGTTCTGTCTGATTTATCACTCTGTATGCTCGAAATTAAAAAGAGAAATGAGCTGAAGTTGAAAGAATGTCCAGCCTAATGAATGGATCAGTCAATGGGTATTGAACATTGTGGACATGCGCTGCTCATTAATCCCGTTGGCGAATAACAAAGCTTAGATTTTGGAGCATGAGGTGACGAAATTTCCATTACAATAGCACTATACAGTCCGAGTTCAAAGAGCAAGCAAAGTGCTTTGGAACTTTCATCAACATCATTCCGGTTCTTCATTCATTGGCCAATCATTAGCTTCAGGGAAAGCTAACATTAAGAGCTATTGACTAACACCAGACAACCACACCTCTAAAGATCCTGAAGGTGGAGTCAAGGATAAAGTATAATTTGCTAATCAGCGACAGTTAAGAATCGAGTTAGAGAGTGATTGCAAGAGCGAAAGAACGCTGTCGAAAAACAGGTTGATGGAGAGGTGAAGGATTATGAGGAGATCGCAAGAATCTATAATTTGTACCACTAGTCTTGTAGTCGCCACATATTGCAAGTATGCAACCGCCACTAAGTTACCTCGGACGAGAAGAGTGCAGAAGCTCTTAATCAACATACCCCAACTCTAACCATTGCAAGGAGTTCAAACAAATCGAAAAATGTAAAAATGGAAATTATTAGAAATAGCCCTGCTCAAAAAATAATTTTCGAGAAGCAATTAAGAGCGGACTTTCCATATCATAATCATTTTTTAAGTATAATTAGATTTCAAATGCCTAATGGACGCTACTACAAAGAGCTGAAAATGTATAACCCTTAGGCAAATATTTAAACTCTAATTACGTTATTAGTCAAGAGCCACTAAAATCACAACCTCAAGAGAATTCTAACCGATCACAAGAACTGGACAATGAGTCACTTTCATATAAAATGGAATTCACAAAAATTCATGATATTATAAGTTCATGGATTTTGCCTCCTCCCCACCTCCCTTCTCCCCTCTTCCCAATTTCTCTCAAATCTCCTCCATAACATTTTATTAACAAGTGAAAAGCTTTTATTGAATAAATTGATCAATTAACTTAACTAATCAAATTTGATAGGAATGTAATTTTGGACTCGGAATAGCAGGCTACTGTAAGATTTCTCTTAATGCTCTGGTATTATGGGATAGAATTAGGAATCCCACCCAGTCCATGCAGTTAATGGTCTGAATTGACAGCCCACCAAGATTTGAAATTATCCTTATTTATAACAAAATTTAAACAATCTTCGATGAACGCATATTATACAAAACTTAAGAATGTCATGCTTAGCCATAAATTTGTGAACCCATGCATAGGCGATACAGAAGGGCTTGATGTTAACATCCGGACTAAGAAGTCATCTTCCTCTTTCCTTCTGTCATCCCTTCGGATCGCACTTCTGACTGGTCTGTCGTCGGGCTTAAGGTGACTGGAGTTTTTCACTGATCACTTTTTCATCGCCTCTTAGTTCAAGTCTCCTTAAAAGTTAAAGGAAAACGTATCATACCACAGATAAAGTACATAATGTCTGCTGCTTATTGAGCAGCATCCATCGGAGATTTTGCTGTCGTCTTCTCGAGGTTTTGTCGGCAACTCTATCTTCCTATACTAAGTAAAATTTGTAGCCGAAAATGGTTCATTCATTAAAACAAATGAATGAAGAATAGAGAAAAAAGTATTCTAAGTGTGGATAAACTGGGGAAAGTGAAATGACCAAAGAGACCAGGAAAAGGTGAAATTTGAAACACCACGATGGTCAAGGTGAAGATAATTTCATTTCAGGCAAACTTCATGCACTAGAATAGGAGGAAAATAGAAATAACCTGCTCATATTTGGTTTCATTTGGTTCATTAATAAATTCCAAGAATACCCTCAACTCGATCGCTAGAGGTTACTCTTTCGCTTTACAAAAAAATACTATTAGAAGTCAGTAGTAAAGGCAGAAACCGAAAGCTGCTATAATTTGAAACCATGTTAACACGAACAAGTTAGCCTCTTTTATTTAACCAATTAATGCATTTAAGACTTTAATATCAAAAACGGGATTGGTGTCAGGATAGTTTAGGATGCTCTTCGCTAGCCTACGTCACCACCTATAATGAAGAATGTATTAATACTAGCGGTCTGTTAACTAACTAAGGCCAAAACTGTATAGGATACATCTTGACAACTGTCATCATATATAATATTCACTTTAGTTGTCGTCATTAGCCTATTCATTCAGTTGCTTTCCCAGGATATGAGTGCACATACGTTTTTGTTGGAGAACATTACCATCACTGACAATGTGCGAAGTCTCATTTCTGGATATTCACTCACTTTCACACAACAGTAACACTTGCAATAGAATAAAATAGTTTCACGAGGTTCAGCTGGTCGAACCAAATCACTATATTTAACTGATACTAATGGTTTGATTATGTATTCAAAGCTAATTTTAAATAAGACGTCATCATCATCATTCACTTTCTTTTCACTTCACAAAATAGTTGGAATTGCAGTAGTTATAGAAATAATCTGACATTTCCTAATGTCCTATTATAAGATGGTAAGACTCTAAAGCCCATATGAAAAAGTGGCAGATCAGATAAAAAAATTCGTCATCGAATTCATCTGCAATCTTTTGTCTTTAACAACTGGACACTTAGCAACTGGAGGGATGCATAACTCCGAACTTATAAACGTGTGTATGTTTCAGCCATCGAAGGAATTATGGTCTGTTTTCTAAGTAACATAAATGAACGTGCACTGATACCTAGCTGAGCTTTTAACACAACCTACACAGCAACTTGACCTTGACAACTATTTGAGTCCCACAACTCTCAAAGAAACTAACTATTACCATTTCACCTTTAGAGTTATGTTCCTCTACCGTCAATGAATGTAATGTTGAAGGTTACATCTCCATCTCCAAATAAAATCTTTGAATGATTATTTTATTTATGTGGTAAGTTGGTTAATATGAAATTTAATGAAAACATCAAGTAATTGTTACTACGTGGCTCAATAAACTTTTAGATTTTGAATTGCAATACGAAGTGCTTGGTTAAGAAAGACATGACAGCAAATCTAGATTATCAGAAATCCACTGCCTTCACAGTGCGTTTTTTTCTCCAACTTTCTTTAAGACTAAATTCAACCTAACATAACAGCCTTCAATGCTATGGACAAAGCGGATCTTATTAATACATTTTGAAACCATGCAAACCTTGTTTCCATAAAATTTCATAAACGTCACTTATGGTAGCTACAGCACATTTTCCTCTAATTTCAACAGCACCTTGTATTAAATTAAGCTGATATTAATTAAATTTCTAATTTATTTTAAAATCAATATGAAAGGTATCGATAACGTGATTTTACCCATTGCCTTCATTTTAAATGCCACTTCTGCACAAAACAATGGAAAGTTGTATGCCATTCTGGACATGATAAAATTAGCCAAGTCCCCATAATAAGAAGGTAACATTCCCGGAAGAATGCGTACAAAGGTTAATCGTATTTTCACACTTATATACGCAATTAAAATTCTGTCAAAGTTTTACCTCCCTTTTGCTACTACGAGTTAAGAGAGCGAGGGAGTCCCTAGTGTATTATCTATTTTTGCGCAAAGAAGATTTCAGTCATAGCTTACAAGGCTCGTTATGTAATTTCGAAAACCACGCATCGCAGTGCAGAAGAAGTGGAACACTGGAATATAGAGAAATGCTGACGTTTATTCTCCTTTTATTCGATAATTTACGCTTCCAAAAGAGAGGAGGGGGAGACTTTTATTTCTGTTTCAGCTAGTTCAAAATATTCTCATTTTAAAATATTATTATATTAATTAAATAGTTTTACAAACACTTGGAATGACAATGAAACGATCATTATTCTATTGCAAAAGTGGATTTTTTTCTTAGTTTCGAAAGTTAGTACCTCAAAATATTGTAGATTACATGAGCTAGTAACACTGAAGTGATACTCTGTCTCTAATACGTAGACTAGTTGATGAAGAATTAATAATTTGATTAGGTAATATTTATTTTAACTCGTTTCTCTATGGTATGAATACCATTATCACTATTTTCTGAATTAAAAACTACTCAAAAGTCGTGTAAATTTAGTTCAGTCGTGCGTCCTTCAATCTTAATCCAATGTATATATGCTGGAATTGTCTTCACTGTTCTCAATAATTTTTTCCCATTATTTCTGCAAGATCATCTACAAATATATCAGCAGGTATTTAAAAATGTACAAGTAAATTGCGCGAATTTCAAAATCAGTGGTGAATATTTATCAAACATAATAAAATAGCGATGATTTGCTGTTTCGAGCCCGTGAAATAAATGTTAAATTTGAAAATTTGCACAAACAAGAACATTTACAACTGCGTTCGTCTAATTTAACTAAACTAAGAGTAACAGGTAGCCTTCAACTCCTCAGCCTTCCAACAAATTTAAAAAGCTGAAACCAGCTTCCCGGTCTAGTTGAATGTGTGTTCGCTTTATAATTGAAAAAGGTATTGAGCCGTTAATTTTAGATGCCAATCTATATTATTGAATACAAATCAAAGAGATTGATTATGAGTTATATCCGATTTGTGTTTTTAACAAAGTATTAGAATCGAAGGTAATGTACTTTACTCCTACTTGTGTACGGCTATGAAAACTATCAACAAAATAATAAAGCATACGAGTGACAATCAACTTACTCCCACTAATATCTGATGTGCTTTAAGCATAAGTTTTAAAATTGAAAATGTAATCTGTCAAAGATATGGCTATGATAGACACTTGATGGTTTCTGTGACATTAATTTATCCATCCACTCTGGACTGGTTACTGGGTTGGAAACAAATTTGTAAGCATACAGTGGCTAAGGCGACCAAGAAGGAAGGAAGGAAGGAAGGAAGTGAAGCTGAGTCGTCTGGACAGTGGGAGTGGGATTGGGGGTGGTGGTAATTTGACTGAGTGAACTCAGTTAAGTTAGAGAAAGCAAAATCACGCACTGAATTGGACACTTTGAGCCTTGTCAATCAACTAAGGCAGGAAGGTGGGGGTAGAGAGGGAGAAATAAAAAATTTTGAGAGAGAGGCAAATTAATCTGTTGCAGCATGCTCGATGAGTCTACGCACTCACCCATTCTTTTGGCCTCCTGGCTCCTCTCACTAAGCATACAATCGGGCAATTAGAGAGTCAGGGAAATGAGCATATAATTTGCTATTCGTTCCAAAATATCTGCATTTTTTGAGAATAGGTGAAATAGAATAAATATTGGTTATATCCGCGCTTAAGAAAGGCTATTTCAACATAACATCGGTAGAGGGATGGTGTTTTGGAATTTCATAGATCGAGTCTGTTCAATTTGTCGCGTTCTCTAACTTAACAGTTGAGCATCTTAGGTGCTCTGGCACGTAAAGTGTCAACGCCATCATCTGGGAGGGAACATGGCTTTTCAATGTGACTGCACAAGTACTCATTAATCTCTATATATGTTAGCGATAAATTGCTACGATAATGCTACCCAAAGCATATATCTATTGGTACAATAGGATTCTCGTGATCCTAAATGGGAATAGACAGTATAATGTAGCCAGTTTCAGTGGGCTTCAAATAACATTTGACGCAAAATATTTATAAAAGTACAGAGATAAGAAGTATTTACATAAAAACCTTGGATATTAATGAAATTTGCTATTAAATTTTAAATAAAGAATAAAAATTAAATAAATGTCGAAATCTTTCGCGAATCACCACTGAAATACGGGCCAGATGTGTGTTTTGTTTATGACGAATCCTTGCTATTTTATTGCTGTTTTAGTGGTAACAAATAAGGAACAAATATTCTATGGACGATAAAACAGTAGAACACACATTTCCAATGAGTAACAAGGATATGAATTGAACAATTAACCAGGTCGCTGGAAATAGCACCTAAAAACCTATTTCGATAAATGCAAATGGATCCACTCACATTTTCGTGATTTTAGGAATTACATAAGTCAGAGAAATAATTAATTAAATTAATTGATGGTTTCAGGAGAGGGAAAAGAGTTACTCTATGTTCACTTCTTCTATCACTGACTGGGATTTCTAACAATATGGCTGAGGTGAAAGGGTGGTCGAATCCAAAATATGTTAGAGTTTTTTCCTGAATGTATGAATTCGATTTACTAGTACAAAGGTCAACCTTTCTTCATCTTACTAAGCTCCTCTAAATTTATCCTCTTGGTAAGATTTAAAGAAGGTGATACACTGAAAGTCATTTATTCATGGGAAATAGGAAGATTTTAATGTGGCATTACAGCAGCTCGAGACTTATTTAAATTTGCGCACTTGTTTTAATTTTGTTATCGACAGGATGCAGATATTTTTGTCCTAGAAAAATTAGATTATTCTCAAGCCCAGTATTTCCTTCTAAGATAATTAATGCAGACGCTTTATTTTATATATAACCACACTAAATTTATTCAAACATTCAAATTCCCGCATAAGTAATTTACTTTCTTTTCCACACACCCGTCTTCTAACAGGATCCGTTCTCTTGAAACGTTCTATTGTTTCAGGTGAGCAGATAAATTCTACAATGTGTGCTGACTTTTATCGAGGTCATTAATCACTTACACTTTTGTAATTGTTTTTTTTTCGAAATAAGAATTTTCATATTAAAAGTGAAATTTTTGTAAGATTGAGTGAACGCTTAACAAAAATTAAGAGAAAATAATCTGCATCACATCATTTCGTGAGAAAAAAATCTTCTTTTTTCAAAAGAAAATATTTCTATTTTCATTACGAAATTTCTCGAAAACATAAGTGAATAAGTAATTATTAGTAATAAATGAATAGAACATTTCGATCTCCTCACTGAAGAAAAATGTAGTATAGGATGAAGACGACATGTCAATGCATTATCCAAATAATTGGCAATAAATACAAATTTGCAGAACAGGCGGATACGATATCCTTCTATGAACACTCAATCCGCGGAGTGACCAGAATCATTGGCCAATGGTAAAATTCGAGTTTCACATAAAGATGACTCCGTGGTGTGAAGTTTTACCCACGATGAATGATTGAAAGTTCTTTTCTAAATAGGTTCGGGAATTTTTCCTTTTATTGCTATAATGGCACTGGTAAATGAATAACAATCGCCTTTGCGGGAATTTCGAATCAGTTTACATAAACATATATCTGCTGGGGTCATTAACCTAATACATTCAGATTTAGATTGTATAAACATTCATTAATCAAACATGCTTTGAGGAACGAAGGCGTACATCACGGAATACGAAGAAATTGCACCTGAAATACCATTTATGGTTGTGAATCTGTCAGTTACAAGGTTGGCTAACTAAAGGTGTAAGTTTGGCGCTCTGTTCGAACATTTAAGAACTTGGAGGCCAGCTATTTTTCACACGTGTTTAGAATGCCAATCAGTGGACGTCTAGAAACATATCTAAGTTGTTAATAATGAAGCTCGATGCATCATGTATGAAATAAAAACTACAAATTTTTCGTCAGTTATAAGTCTTTTGCACCTCGATATGCGACGTTTTAAATGTTGGCACGTTTATAAGTGCGCACAAAGAATCGGGAAGATCCCAGAGAGAACATAGCTTTGATTGATCACATTATAATATATTGCAAATAGGCAGTAAAAGTCAGAAAGCTAGGTGAATTCAAGTCTTTATTATCAAAAATTCAGGATATATTCATATCCCACTATAGGGTACAATTTCTAAGTATCGTACAAATTTAGCTTATTTCATTTTTAAATTCCCAGATTGGAATATGAAACCCTCACGTTATGAGGATTTCTGATGAACTCATTTAATTGTTTTTAGCTGCAACGGGAGTGAAGTAAATGAAGGCAGCAACGAACTTTGAATACCGTGAAGACAATCTTACGCATAAATCTAAAATTCACATTATTAAATGCTTACTTTGTGGTATAGGGCAGTGAACTATGCTACTCATCTCATCCCAATTGTCCCAGAATCCAAACAGAATCCAATCCCAGAATTTGTGTCCTAACTTGAATCCTTGCTTTACCTTGATCCCCTGCCCTACTTTAAACTTCATTGGGCTCTTTTCCCCTTTCATACTGTTTTCTTATGGTTGAAAGTTACAAAGCATTGTTATATTTCCTTGGGTCATCTTAACGCATATCAAACTATGCAAAGTTATCTTTTCCTCCGTTTTTTTAAGGAAAACGAACTTATTTCCAAAACACCAAAGCCATTAACCATATGACTATTTCCTATTTAACTTGTGAATGTACCGAAAGAAGACATCTAAAATATTAAATTAATCTACAATTTATTAACTGGTAAAGAATGCCCATTACGAATGCTTACGCGATAAATAGTTGAAATAACATCTAAATATTGCTGCATTGTTAAGTGAATGCCACGGAAAGCAAAAATTTTCGAATTCCATTAAGCCTGTCATTAAGATCTCAATAACATGACAGTACGTTCGCCAAATACAAAACTTAAATTTAATACAAGAATGCTTCCTCGTTGTAAGAAAATAATTTAGAGTTATTCAATCCAGGAGACTGAAAAAATGAATGGATATCAGGAATGCCACTTTCTAGCTATGTAGCAGTTTGTAGTTTAATTTATAAAAGTCGTTATAAGTTGAAGAGATATAGAAGATTTTAAAAAATTCGCAAAATGAATTGCCGTCTGATAAGACAGAATACACCTTGCATCTCCTGCAACATATCATGAACAATAGGATTTACCTTTTTTTAAATCTAAGATGAGGTCAAGAACAGTATTGGTAACGTTTTTTTAATACTCGATACTAATTAAAGAGCTCAGATAAAACATAAGATTTTCAGGTAACAATGTGAGCTCAACATGAAATAGTGTTCAAAGAAGCGAAGTGAGCGTTTAAAATAAGGAGCGTTCAGTAAATAAAAATATTATTTTATTTATTATAATATGAAAACCTAGTTAAGGCTTGATCTGCCGTCAAAAGGATAAGGCTTTTACTCAATCAAATTGGGAAGATAATATGAATGGTGGAAAAATTAGAGACCACCTTCAGAGAGTAAGTTGCCCATCTCAAGATAAAGCATGTAAAACAAGGCCTTGAGTCACGATTTTTGGCAGATTCATTTTTCCACAAAAACTCGTATATTCATAATACCAACAGCATATTTAAACTATACCGAGTGAAAATCTGTTAAAATTAATTTCAGTTGTAGCATTAGATAAGATCACTTGAGCTACACTCTCAGGGACGAACATGAACAAAATATCAAACAACTTTTTTCCTCAAAAATCAACTAGTCTGGCCCGATTCGCAACTAAATTCTCATTGTAGACTATTGGAAACTTTTTCGACTGATAACTGTATAAAGTTTGAAATAGTGAACAAAGCCCACTTTGATTAGTGTCTTCCAATTTAACAGATTCAAACATGAAATAGGAAATTCTCCGTAAATATACGAGATCTAAAATTATATGTTAATAAAATTTTAAACTAGTGAAATAAATAATGATTTATTCTTCCCCTAAAATGCACACTGGTTCCATCACCTTGATACAATACAATAAGGTCTCCTTAAATCAATCACATCGTCAGGTCAAATTAAACGAAGGTGAAATTGGTATCCGATAATGCAGTTTGGCAATAAAGAGGAGTTGTAAAAATTGAAATAGAAAATAACACTAAGCACCTGGTGAACACGATTAAATTGTTAATGTAGTGTATCGATGACAGTTTTAGTGAAATTATTCCGTCAAATATTTTCAAACCCAATTTTAGTTGTCTTATAACAACGCAATGGTGTAAAATGCTGCACAAAACTATTACAAAAACGGTCAATTAATTGATTGCGTTCCAATAAAAAGAATTGAATTGGATGTAGCGTAAAACAGAGCATATAGTCATAATAACCACAAAGGTTATAATCACGATTTAACTTCCGTGTCGATAAAAAGGGATAATTGATTTAAAAGGACCTTCAAAGGAGTATGAAGTGGATAACTTTCACATAGCAAAATCGTGACGTAAAGGACGAATGAGTAAATATGAATTATAAATTATAATGCTTCTCCAACAAAAAATTTTCTCTGATCTTTATTGTAGTTGGGATATGTTTCTCATATTTCTGCAAATAGGAGAAAAAAAATTCAAAAACATTACGAAACATTCATTGGTAGATGTCTTGCGTGTTTTATCTTCCACTTATCAGTATTACGACTTCGGTATGTCGTTTTGCAAGGCCGTTGCAACAAAGCCACGCGTGGCCGCTAATTTCACGGCACAGTCTAAAGGTCTCGTAGTTTTAACTGGAAACTCACATCCTGATCTCGTTAAGCGCATTTGCAAGCATCTCAACATCCCACAATGCAAGTGTGTGACGGCGAAGCATTCCAACGGCGAAACCAAGGTTGATATTCAAGAGACTGTCCGAGGTGAGCTAAAATGTTCGTCTCATTTTATAATAACTGATAGGTCGGGACGTTTATTTACTTCAAACTGGATCTGATAAAGTTAATGACGATATAATGGAGATGCTGATTCTGGCCTTCGCATGCAAAGCTGCCTGCGCGAGACGTGTTGTACTTGTCATCCCTTACCTTCCATATTGTAAACAGAATAAAATGCGCAAACGTGGTTCAATTACTTGCAAATTGATCGCCCAATTGATCTGTTCAACTGGAATTGATCAGGTCATTACAATCGATCTCCATTCAAAAGAAATTCAGGGATTTTTTGATGTTCCTGTTGACAATCTACGTGCTTCTCCATTCTTAATCCGTTATATTGTTGAAACAATCGCGGATCATCGCAATTGTGTAATTGTCGCTAAGAATCCGAATAGCGTTGCTAGGGCTACTAGCTATGCTGAGCGTCTTCGTGTTTCCTTAGCTGTTATTCATGGTGTTGACCGAGAGGAAACTGAACAAACTGATGGTCGTACTTCGCCTCCCCCTATGGAAGGAGAGATTAAGTGAGTTTCTCTTTGTAGTCATTATTGACTCATTGGATCTTTATTTCCCCATTTCTTCTTTGAAGAGACTGGGATACAAACGAAATGAGTAGCGATTTCATGTCTCAAGACGGTGAGATCTTACGCAGATCGAATATTGAGTCTACTAGGTGAGTTAAGAACTGGTTTCCAATTAATTTTTTCCCTGATTCGGCGTTCTTATTCCGATTTCGCTTTGGCTTTATTTTGTTACTTTTGATTATAACTCTCTCCCTCTTCCCATTTTAACTTGAAGAGATTTGAAATATTTAGGCAATTCATGTGAAATTTAGGTACAACCTTGTGATAAAATAAGTAAAGCTATTTAGTAAGGCCCATTGTCCTTTTGTATTTGTGGGCTTGTTCATGTTCTTTCCCATAATGTATTCATTAGCAAGTTTATTTTTCCGTTTGCGGTTATATTTATTTCGTGAATGCGGGATCATTTGCATGAATTATCATTCTTTCATAAAACTGTCGAAATTCATTAAGTTAACAACAATTGGCTTGTGGTGTTCTTACAAACGATTTCCATTTCCTTAAGTTGATCCAAATTAACCCGCGTGGTTGGCTATCGACATCATTGGATGTCCGCTGAAGGGCTCTTATTTCATGGTCTATAACTTTAAAAATGTGTATATTGACTACTGCTCCACAAGCTTTTTGGAAGTTGTTTGTGTAAACATTTTCATGCGAAATCTGGTGTCTTTTTTATTCAGTGAAGGCATCTCAAAAAATACCTTCCACATTTTTGCTTTAATCGTCATTATTTCATGCTTCTGTTCACGATTGCCTTAATTGGCTATTTGGGGATTTTTTCGTATCTTTCAGTGTCATACAATTATTGCATGGCAACTTTACTACCGCTTTTCTGCATAAATTCGTACAGGCAAATTACTAATGCACTCACTTATATGCTCTTGAATCAATAAATCAATTGGTTGATTGTTTGTTAAATAAATTTAATTTGCGCTCAACAGTGGCAATGGTGAGGAAAATGAAACTGCGCCTAAGTTGTCCACACCGATCCGCAGAAAGCGTGAATCCGAATCGGTCAATTCAAGGTAAGGCGATTCATCATCTAAGTTTGTCCTTCTCTTAATTATTTAGTTTTTTCTATATCACTTGGACAAATCTTGTTTTATGGTAGTATTAGCAACGCAAATCCTGAAACAGGCTATTCTCAACCCTGGTTTTGATTAATTTATAATTAGTTAGGTGGATTAATAATGCTCTTTTTCATCTTCGTTGTCCGAAGTTTTCAAGATGATTACATTTTGCCGGCAGCTTATTTAGACTCAGATTTCTTTTATCCTTCACTCGCTAATCTCTCCGTGAAACTAAGGTGCATAGACACCTTTGTTTATTAAGTAGTCTATATAAGAAAACTGTGTGATTTCATTAGTAGAAAAATGTGCTTCTAGACACTTCAGCATTCCTCTTTTTCTCAAGATCACTTTGGTGTGGAGAATTTGGATCTTAAATGCTTGGAATTGATGACTTGAGTTTGACTTTTTATTCTGTTCTTTATTTTATTGGTTTACCGATTTTGTTAATATCTTCGAACAAAGCATCTAAGCACCAGCAACAATAAAGCAGGACAATTGAGGTTATGGGAAGGGCATCAAGTATAAGTCGAAATTTGGCAAAGAAGCAAATTTGATCTTTTTTTATCTAGTTCTTATACATTCCTTCGCCCTTTGGTCAGATCTTAATATCAGGCTGTGTCCTATATTTTTGAGTGAATTCCGGAGTTTATTGATCAATTTTTAATTCACATGTTTTGATAAATACTCAAGGCATGTATTTTTTCCTCATATTGATTGGTGGATTTATTACATTGTAGATCTAGAAGCCTTAAAGGTGGCTGTTTCTTAATGTGTCCAGTTGTACTAGTATAATGAACCAAATACTGCGCTTTCCTGCCTCTCGATTCTTTTATTTTTTCTTGTTCTCATTTTGAGAATTATAGTACTTTTCTGATAGGCGGATGGAGCTTCTCTTTTTTTAATTTTCATCCATTTGTTGCCAATGGAGCGCGATATTGTCGAGTCGTCTAGTAGATTATGGTATACTTCATTTCTTTGTCAGTTTATTTAATAAGATAAGGAAGCACTAATGTAAACATGTACCAAAATGTTTACACCTGATACCCTGTAATCGTATTATTTACTGCTCTCGCCTCATGCTTGTCAGTGTCTGAGGTAATTTTTTATAACGTCATCCCGTACTGTTTGATGTCGTGCACTTTTAAAAGTTAGCAACTCAAAAGCAAATGAGTGGGTTTTTGATTTATGTAAATAGGCACTTTTAACTTCAGTACATTGAAAAATCTCAAGAGCGTCACACTTTTAATAATTTGGCATTATTTATATTTAGATTTACTATGACAATCTTTCGTTTATCTCATGGAAATTCAAAAACTCACTTTAATTTTACCGTCTTCTAGGCGGTATTTCCATTTTCAGGAGTATTGTTTCGATTTGATTGATTCGTATGTCTTAATTGTGCTTAGTTTCCAATTATGCTTTGTTACTGAATAGCTTTCCGTGTTAAACATTGCTGCCTTCCGTTTCTTATTTTAAGGTCGCATTGAGATATATTGACTTAATTTGTTTTCCCTTGCAGTAGTGGACTCGAGCCTGAACCGCTTACTTCACCATTCGTACACAATATGCTTGGGTTCCTGCCAGCTTTGCAAGAGAAGGAAAAGCCACCTCTTAATCTGGTGGGCAACGTGTTAGGCAAGATTGCAATCATTGTGGATGATATTGTTGAGGATGTCGATGATTACGTGACTGCGGCGGAACTACTCCACTCTCGTGGTGCTTACAAGGTTAGTTTGACCACAGTTATTGATTTGCTTTTGCCTTTATTAAAGTTAGAGGTGAGAGCAGCTTGTTCATAGAACATGGTAATTATCGTGATCGTTCTTATTCAACTCAATTGGACACAATATCTTCGTACTTTCTTTTCTGATAGATCGCCTTACAAATATCCGGACGGGATTGTCAATGTACTCATGCATTAAGAGCAGTAAACAGTATGATGGGGGAGGGGGGGGGGGTATTTCTTCTACCGAAATAGGAACACCCGTTCACGCTGAATACGTCTCATTGCAATCATCTTAAACCTTATAAAATAGGAACGACTGAGTGTTGCTTACAGAGTGAACAGTTTTTTATGGCTTAAAATATTAAAGAAATGCTGTTCACGTTTTCTTTCTAAAGTTGCTCGTGCAGTATGCCACTGACGTTATGTATTCATTAGTACTCAGAGTGAAGGATATCGCTCTAAGTTAATGCTGTTAAACAGTGGGCGAAAGCAAAATAATTTTCTTTTCTTTTTTTATTCTTGGCTAGTAACGAATTTGTGCAAAGTCACTCGATTTTGTTGCACTTTTGATTGTAGTACCATTATTGTTTACTCTTAACTCTCTACAAAAGGAGGGTGGGAGAAGCTGTTACAGGGAAACCATTTGAAATTCATGTGTAATTTGGATAATTATTTTATCGTCAAATTTATCAGTAGAATTGTTTGAAAATGTCCTGAGAGTCTTTTTTCTTTATTAGTCGAAATAAAGTCCTTTCTTCAATAATAGCCATTCTCTTGACATCTGCAGTAAATGACAGTGTCAAGATATGCCATTTTTGTCTTGAATGTGCAGTTCGATAAATTGTTGCACTATCGTAAGTTAATTATATGCAAATATGTAACCAAATTGTTAATATAAATGTAGGAGAAACAAAAACTTAATTAGTGAAAATACTATTTTCCACTGTAAATAAGTATTTCAAATTTCATATTCATTTAAAATATCGTAAAATTTAAAATGATTGTGAATAGTTGTAATGCAAATTGATACTGCTAATAATTTTGATGAGCATATCGCAAATCATACTAAGAGTAAGAATACTCCAGAGCCTGTATTTGAAAATTTTTGCCACTTCTGGATGCAACTTATTTTGTAACCCCCTCCTCCTTCTACACTTACTTAATAGCTTGGAAGTGAGCAGAAAAATCGGTTCCGTCATTAAAATTTCTCTTTGTAGTACAAGCACATTTATATTAACTCAATATATGTATATTTTTCTTAAGACAAGTGGTTGGCTGTTCTTTTAAATCTTTGTGTCTTCTTATCGCATGCATCTTTCGCTAAAAGTACTTAAAAACTTCTATTGACATGCATTCTAGGTTTTGTTCCAATTTGTTAGTGCACGCGGATGCTGTCGTTGTAGTACTCTTCTGTACTAAAATTTTTAAGTAGTATTTCCATTTCAATGTGGCTATTCGCCAAATCTACTATTACCTTAAACTGCAATCTGTTCTTTCTCAAATATTTGCCCGTTGTATCCCGCATGTTCATCATTTGATTTTCACCTGCTTTTAAGTTGGCAGAGTTGTCTACACGTATGAGCCAATATAGTTAAGACATTGACTGCTCAATTGGGAGAAAGTAATGAACTGCGAAGTTATGTCTCTGAAGGCGCCCTTTCTTTTTCCCTCAAACCCATGAATTAATATTTCTTCGCTATCAGTGGTTCTAGTGGTGGTGGGGCAGAAGTCCTGCCTTGACCTCATCCTTCTTCCTTTAACCTGTTTTATTCAAATATGGCTATATTTTCTGATATCTATTAGTTTGTAGTATTCCCTTAGTATGGGGTATCTGGCGTTGTTGGGCTTATATTAAAAGAAGGAAAGGTACTAGCCGCCATGTGTTTTCGAAGCATTTCTGCGTATGTTTGAGCATTCCCATTCTTAAGCGTTTATAAATTGCCTTCTGAGATTAGGCAATTTTTCCACTTAATTATATCTTATTTATCACTTTTTGTCTTGCCTACTAATTATTCCTTACGTTATTTGAAAATTTGTGCACTTTTGATCAAAATGGACAAAATGGCATCCTAACGCAGCCAGTAAATTTTGCTTGACACTTCACTAATAGCGTTCTTTTCATATTGAATCGTGCGTTATGGATGATAATGTTCAGCCAATAATCTTCTGAGACAAAAATGGATGAAAGACTACAAATGAAAAGTTAAAGCCTTGTGAAATTGTTCACGTGGGCGGTTTTTATCTAGTTTTGACCAAGAGCTGGAAAATTTTATTTAACGGCCAATACCATGCTGTCGGAATCACGAATGCAGTCATTAGGTTGCTTAAATAATAACGCTCTGGGTAACTAGGTGTACGTATAACTCGGAACGGGCTTTATGTCCATCTGGGATGCTTGGAGTTGCATGCAAGTGGCTTGGCGGTAATAGTAAGCTTTTGTGGGTGAATTATGAGGAACGTGTTTGCTTTTTTTCCAATTAGGACTGTGATTCGACATCAAAGAGGTATGGACAACTAGTAATCAATATATAAGCGTATAGTTGTAATCAATTTCCAGACTGCAAGTAGAGCAGCAACAGTGTAAGACTGGCATTCCAGATTGAGTAAGTTGAAGTGAATTAGGCTGCACCGCTATTCGTGATTCTTAATTAGTGCATAGGACCATAGTGAGCGATTTTCAGAGGTCAGTTGAAAATTAGACGACATTTTTGTGGTCAAGCGAAAGTCAAAGAGCAAGTTTTCAATCGTATAATATTGCTTTAATTTTCCGACATGTGCGATAATTAAGGCAAGCCACCCTACTATTTATAAACTGGGACTCTAAAAGTTCGTTCATTTCCATTTGATTACTATTACGCTCACCTGTTAATTCCCACGTCTCTCGTCATTTCCATAATAGTAGTCACCATCGGGACATCTGATTCGATGCTAGTATTTCCCTTCCCGCAAATGATACCTCTTTCCCGCATAACTAATTTTATAATAGGTTATCAGTGAATTGAAATTTGTTCCTTTCTGCAATAATGCCGGGGTTAACCGTTACTATAAAAGGCGTTGAAGATAAATATTAGAGAGTAGCATTGGTCTTTTCTCATATGTGTTGAGTGTGTTTGGCCTTTTATTTCCCAATTAACTCAATTCTTAGCCGATGGACTATTATGTATGTTGGGCAATGTCGAAAACGCCGCTAATCGATGTACTAGTGGTACAAGTGAACACCTAATGGACAGAATTAAAACTGTATAAAACAGCTTGCTCCAGCTTCCTGGGGCAGCGGCGCAGTATTGAAGCTAAACAACGCTTATGGCTGTTACTTTGGGTAAAACTCTCTGGTAATGGTGGAATTTCCTTGCTTATTCAATTTCTAATTATCACATTTTTCTTTTGAGACTATCAAGTTTATGCCGAACACCCTGTCATAGGTTGAATGGTTAGCAATAATGTAGCAATGACGATATTACTTATCCAGCAAAACGGGAAAATTGTTAATTGATAACCCAGTGATTGGGGAACGAAGCCTGTTAATTCTGTCAAGTTTAATTAAGAACCTGTGGTTCAAATTCCTGAGGCTTTTCATAGATGAATTTTTACGCTAATTAAGAATCTTCATGTTTGCCATTTCCTCCTAAAATCAAATTTTTTTGATACAACTGGAAATAATCTGTTTTATCCTTTTTTATGCGTTGTAATATCCTAGCTGAGTTATCTCTCGAGGTGATTTGAGTTAAGCCGGGCTTAATGGACACGGAAAGAATTTGTGTCGATTCTATAGCTCTTTTATCATCGTTTAATCACTGCATTAGTTGTGAGCTAGTCTTGCTACGGTTACTAGAATAGTAAAAGCAGATTTTATTTGTTTCCCGGTGGGGTAATTCTTTCCAACACTCGATTTGGAGACCATTTGTTTGCTCAGTTAGAAGTCTGGACATAGAAAGTGAGTTGGAAGCTTTCTAAGTATCACTAATTCGCTAAACTTGGTATGCATGAAATTGCAATATTTTTGGCTAGATTGTTATGTCTTTTCTTTTTACTTTCTGAGAATTTTGGAGAAGAACAGCGTTTTCAAAGGCGAAGATTATCTTTAAAATTTTATTGATGTATCATTATTGCCATGACAGCCAATACAAACTTAGAAAAATTAGCAAACAAGTCTAGTAAGTTATGAAAATCGGCTGTGAATGAATCCAGCACGTCGAGAGCATTCAAGTTTTCCAAATGTAACGGCGTGATTTTTTCTGCCCTTATCGTTTGCCTTCCAAGTTCATATGCGATAGTATGCCCACTAAATCCATAGCTCGTTGTCCAGTTGTATTTTTTCCTTGGTTTGTGATACCGTTCTATTTATGTAGATCTGTTAACAACCACGTAGGAATGATTGAAATCATCTACGAGACATTTGAAATCGCACAATTATTCTCATTAAAAATACCTTCGTCGTGTCAGTAGGTATTTACTCTTTGTGGGTTATACTCCCAGATTCCGCAGAAGTTATTTCTTCTTTTTAATTCCCCTTTGTGAATTGTTTTAGATCTACTCGCCACCCTTATTTGCTATTTAACGTAGTTTAATTGAGCCGAATTAAAACGTTTCTGATTTCAAAATGTGAAGGTCAACATTTATTTTTTTTTTTAAACGAGTCTAAAAATTACAGTTTGAGTTCCTTTTTTATTTTTATGAAAAACAAAATGTAATACTGGCAAAAATTAATGGAGGTTTTTTCTCCTCCCACGCACCATAAATTTTGCCATTTCTTGCTTTCTTTTTGCAATTTATCTTTTTGATGTGCACTGTGCCTCCAATCTAGGCCATTTCATTTATTTTTGGAATCATGTGTAAGCTACTACACCCTTTCTTCCTTCCACGCTTTAATTTCAAATCAACCCTATAAAAGTTCTAACAACTTGATCCTAATTCACAGGAACATTAGTATAGGATTTAGTAGTCTGTTCACTTAAAAGTCCATACACGTGCAAATGTGTCTAATTTCGATTGTAGCGACTTTTCATTGTTTCTTATATAGTACAGAGCTATTAATGCCTTCCCCTCTCCCATAACTTATCGCCAAGATATATTTTATCTTCAAAGGAATGCGAGAGGCTATAATTGACGCATTCGTTCAATTATAGCGCATGAGTCATATTTACTTTCTTCTCTGAGTGTACCTTGCTGCCATCTCCTGTTGTACATTTCACGTACTTTCCTATCCTTTTCGTTAATTTAATCCTAACTACTAAAAGTGGATAAAACGGAAAGTTGGATTCAGTTGGCCCTTCTACCCTATTTCCCAGAATTGTACTCTTATTAGTGGGGTGGGAGCAAAATGGAGCACCAGCAGTACTTATAAATAGTTAAGGAATTCCTCCTATTGAACACGAGTTCAAATTAGAAGCGAGAATGTAGTATTGTGTAGGAAAATATAGTACTTAAGAGGGTTTTCTCAACTTAATTCGGATATCATGGAGTAAATATTTTTTCTTCGAAGATGGATTAGCAAGATTAAGATTAAGGCTTGAGGTGCCTGAGTGTAACGTTTGGGTTGGATATTACATGATAATCCAAGGCGGTAGTTAATTTACTATTAACTTTTAATTGACATGGTTGATCATTATCGATTTTGATACATTTATCTCTTCGGGCTGTGCTGAGAGCAAGCGTCGATGCAGGCTTAAATGTGAATTTATCAGTGCATCTAGTTCATTTTAAGTGGTTTTCAATCATCTGATAATCTTTAGCCAAAAAAAAACTTTTGTCTGGTTAATAACTTGGGCTAAAAGACTAATTTCGGAAATATAATTCAAACCCACTACTGCTACCACTTGCATTTTTCTGTAATCTTTACTATTTAAAAATTTATTTCTGTCTATTTTTTCATATTCTTTTATCTTCCGACTCTTAATTTAACTGGGGGGAAATGTAACCTCGAGTTATTAACAAGAGTTTCTCCCTTAATCACTCTTTTGCAAACATGGTGTTTAATTATAATGGACATTTATTAGTAAACCTAACTTCAATATTACTGTCGTAGAATTTGATCACAAATATCTCTCTTAGACACCTAAATTGTGTAGTGTCGTCTATTACCCTTTCCTTCCTTTTTACTAGATTTGTATTTTGGCATATAGTTTGCACCATTATGCGTGACAGGTCCATTTACGAGTTTATAGTTAATTTGCTGTTAGTAAATGGAGGCACTAAACTTTAAGCATTACTATGAAACGGCGCCCGTTTTTTTGCGATAATAACACTAATCCATTCAAACGAAATACTTCCCTTCTCTTTCTCTCACTCCTAATATACAGCACTAATAAACTATCATTCGTCAGTTTGCGACACTTTGTTGAAGGCTTTTGCGATCGTAATCTCCTTTTTCCATTGGGGAGAGAGAGAGAGAGAGAGAGCAAGTTCTATACCAAATAAGCGAATTGTGACATGTAATACTCTAGAGGAGAATCCACTTGAACAACTGTCTCCAGAAAGCGTGCTATTTGATGAAATTGTCGTATATTACCGACTTGCTTCAGGCAATTTGTATAGGCGTTTTAAGAATTTTATTGATGGGAGTGATTGTGGATAGGGTGTCCATATTTGCAGCTTGAATTCGAAAAATGAGAGAACTGTGTCAGCCAATAATTCTGTGTTTACCAGCGAGCATCAAATTTATTGCTCCTAACTTTACAATTATACCTCGTTCCTGATAGTTAAGACTTCCTATGGGAGGTGGTGATTTTAGTGGTTATCTTAATTTTGCTATTTCTACTTTGCATGCTGCGATAAAATTTATTTTTTGAAAACACGGCATCTGCTTGAGAAGTGTTGAAAGATCCTTTCATTTTATTTCTCTATAGTGAAAACTTGTATTTCGGTACCGCTTTTGGAAAAATTTCCTATATTTGATAAAATCGATTTTCATTTTTTTAAACTATGGGATTTGGTAATAAAAACATGTACCTTTCCATATCGTATTTTTTGGATTGGGAGAAGAGTGGAATTTTTCAGATTTCGAATCTGATAAGTGACTCCTCTTTATCTTAAGTGAAGTTGTCTGTAGAGTACATAAGTCTTTCATTGTTGTGAAAATGTCTATTTTACTGTTTGTTCATGGAACTAATTTCGAATAGACGCTATAGTGGGTCTTCTCTCGATCTGGATATTACTTTAAACATTGGCTATTTCTATTTGCAGATTTCATTGGAATTAAGTACCTGCAATGTAGTTTCCTAAAACTTAAAGGGGAGGTATTGGTAAAGCTCATTATTTTTATTTCTTTTTTTCATCTTGTTCACTCGAATCATCGGAACAATCGCTGTGCCGGTAATTCCTCCTGCTGTTCTTCTCTCTTCCTTCTGCCGATTCATTTCCGTGATTGGACTAGATACGAAATGGTTTTTGGACACTTTCCTCTTCTCTTGAGTTTTACCCAGTCATCTTTCTTTTATGAGTACATATGCCTGAAAGTTTTATTCTCTTACAGTTGTATTTTTGACACTGCAGTGGAAGTTTATTCCACCGCAGTGTCAAAAATAATTCAGACTTAAATTGTGTTATCTAGACAATTGACGAATATTGTGTACATTGCTAATCAGTCAGTTATGCAAGCAACATCGATATTTTATTCAATTTAACCAGACGGCCGGTTTATTTGTCACGATATGACCACGAGAATACATCGTTTTCAATATGCTCTTTGATAAATAATTAAAGATAAATTAGAAATTAAATTTCCACACGACTCTACTTACTATAGGGGATCTATATTTTTTTAAATTTTTCGGTAGGGGGATGAAATTAGCAATGGAGGTTGGCTTTCAAGAATGAAGGTTTGCATACACTTGAGTTTTATTAATCTCGCTTTTCACAGTCCTATTCACATTCACCGGGTTGCAAAAGGATGAATGCATCCAAATTAGTGCTACCGTCAGTTTGGGAAATTTATATCTGTTATGTTTGGATTAATCTTACAATACTTATCTGTCGCTTATTCTCTTGCAGGTCTATCTGATTGCTACCCATGGTCTTTTGACCAACAATGCGTCTGAGAAGCTTGAAAACAGCTACTTCGACGAGGTCGTTGTTACAAACACGGTGCCACATGACGTTCAGAAGATGCAATGCCACAAGATTCGCACTGTTGATATCTCACCTCTGCTTGCTGAAGCCATTCGACGTATTCATAACGGGGAATCAATGTCCTACCTTTTCATGAATGTCTCCAAAAAGGACTAGATTAGCAAAGGTGGGAGGGAATACTGTCCTCGTCAAACTTTCATCCCATCAATCCTAATCTCCACTCAGTCATGCACACGTTGGTGTAAATATCATGTTTGCTATTGCGTAGCTATGTACGGCCTTAAGTAAACTTGCTCTACCATTAATTGCCTGTTTTTGATGGGTTTGAAGGTCGGAGAATGATTTCCACTCCTTCCTCTACCCTCGTTTAAAAATAGCTAATTAAAATATTGTTCAAAAACCATCTGATGGTAATCGCTCGCTTATGATTATTAGGAAGGATCCTATGAAGGATGAAGAAACGGGGGGGGGGGTTTGAGGGGTATTTCGTCAAATTTTTTCACAGGTCAAGAGTTTTTCTTGATGTAGTAAGCAAAAGATGTGGCGTAATATGTTGAACGGATTATTGAAATCTCGGTATTTTAAATAAAATGAATAGCAATTATAAGGAGAATATGCAAAATATTGAAAGTGTGTTGACGAAGGGAAAGATCTACTGATCCGCATAATATATACTTTATTCCTGATTACAATTTCTGATTTAGAACGAGTCAACTTGGCCTTTCTACCGCGGCAGTAGTGATTCAGTTAAAAAGCGTGCTGATTCTCAAAGCGTTATGATACGCTTGTGAACATCCAGAACTGCAACAAAAATTACTTGTTTGGTGTATTGAGGAACGTTGTCTAAAAGTCAAATGATCAGGACCATGAGGGTTAAAATTGAAGCCATTGGTGTGTCATGATTAAAACCCTTGCAGTGGGAATCTCTTATCTATCTGGGTGGATAAGTCATGATGATATAGAGATGCAGCATTTCTAATGGAACGCTTATGTTAACGTCCAAAACATGCTTGTAATCAGATTGTCGATTTCTCTCAAAAACTCACAGTTCGAAATCGCGTTTTTATTTACGAAGCCTGGGGGTCCATTGTTATCTAAATCAAAGCAAAAAAGACAATAGTAAAGTGGGATCGAATAAAGGCAGTTGAGCCGATTCACAACGGCGTAGAGCAGTGCACATCGATAATCGATATTTAAGTCTGTTCTAAGTGCATGAGTCAAAGTGATAGATACAAAAGTTCTATGACGGTACTGAGGCGTTAAGATGTGGTCCTTAAGTAGTTTCTTTATTTGTAGCGAAAGCAACTCTAAATGCGTGAGGGGCGCGTCAAGGCTCACGGGTCCGATTCCTATCAGCCCCCAACCAATGAGTGAACTAACAAACCGTACTGATTAAGTCGACCAAATTCAAGTCTCTCAATAATGACGACTTGATGATGACACTCTTTACCCAATAGACCATATAAAACCTTCCTCACTGGTCACGTAAATTACCTTTACTAATATTGACTTGTTATCAAAATCCTTAAAGTATCTAACACTCAGAGAGAGAGAGATGGGTCCTTTCGAAAGTTCATCAACTGCGTTAGGAGGATGAAGTGGTAACTTTCCCGCTTACTAAGGCGGGAAAAATTGAATGAATTTATGAGTAAAGTTGGGAACAACAACTATGAGCAAGACAAGTGAGATACTATTTTATTTCCTCAAAATTTGTTATAACGCCAACTGATTTGAATTAATGCCTCTAAGTGATTGAAATGCCATTGCCGATAAGTCATTTAAAAATAAATTTGTTAAATGCTTTCATCTTTCAAAGTCAAATGAGAATTGCCGATGGTTACAATTTTATCAGTTAATAGAAATCTACCCAATTATTTGCATAATCTGCTATTCAATCCAATCTATCTCTTTTATGTACGGCATTTTTCTATTTTGTTTGCCGGTGAATAATGAGATATCAGAGTTAGATGAAAAATATAATAAATTTACTATGTGAACTACCCCTGATTTTCTACCATTGCACAGCCCGAGTCCAATTATTGAGTGAGGTGAAATTCCTTTATGCCTTAACGTGGTTCTCAACATTAAGTCCACTCTACAGTCTCTTTGTACTTTTCCGTTAACTCATTTCAGCCCCTCCCCGTCCCCCTCCCAATTATAAATAGCTAAATAGTTCATACCGCTGTTAGTGTGAAATTGGTCTCCATTTTTGAAAGTGCAAGTCGAGTCATTCAAATTGGTGAGAGAAAAGTGTGGTGATGTTTGCAATTTTTTCAATTAAGGATGAGAAAAGAAGGTGATAATCTTCAAATAACTGAAATTGCTTGACTCGGTATATGATTTTTAGATGATTGGAGTTGAAGAATCACTTCCTGTTTGCTTTCCAAAACGAAATCCGAACGGCCTGTGTGAACAGAATACCTTAGTGCTTGATCCAATCCAATATCGAAAATCGGTTTGATCTCAATATATATACACGATTTTCAGCGCGGGTTTTATACACTCTAATGCTCGGTTTATTCTTATTGGAAATTATTGATTTCTTCTACGTTATTTTTTTATTCTGTCGTTTTACTGATATTTTGAACTCGATAGGACTTGCTTATATCGTAAAGTTAGTGGAATTCAATACTCTACTTCATTATTGAAACTAGATTAACACTCTCTTAGTGTCGACGCTTGGACAACGTTCTCATTTTCATATTTAAAAGTATTCTCGAGCTGAATAAAAGTCGTTCACGCTTATTCACTTCCCCCAAGTCAAGCTACTTATACCATCCAATTGTTCTTATTGCGACTACTCTTACTGAACATTTTTACCAAATTTGTACAAAATTATTTTGATTCCATTTTATGTTTGATTGCGAAGTCTAGTGCACTTAACAAGAGCCACATTAAAGTTCGATTTTAATTTCAACTTGGTGTTTTGCTTATGTTACAATTAATTTAATTAATCAAGTTTTAGTAATTAAATATGTCGAACGTTGGCTAAGCACTCCATTTCAGACAGGTGTAAATATTTATGCTCTCCATACTTTATAAGGTGAGTTAAATTTTGATATAAATAGTGAATGAGGTCTCAGGGGCAGTGAACACATATAGTCGCTCCGACTCAACTAAGTATTGAACAATTTTTTTGCCTAATTGTGTGCATCTTACATGTTCATAAACACGTACAAAAATAGATCGATCTGTGGTGTTTCTGCAAGATCATACATACTTGATATCCACTACTAGCAAACAGTCACGAAATCTATAAATGAAATCTCCTAAATTACTGCGTTTTAAGTTATTTTATAGCAAATAAACTTTGTGAGTCTTTATCACTAATATATTTTCCCAATAATGATAAGTCATACGTTGGATGACTTTTACACTGCAATAATTTATCGGCTCGTCAGAGAAGTCAGAGGTTAAGTGTCAAAGGTTCACCAGTGAGCATTCAATAAGTTGAATGGTTAAGTCAGACTGATAAAGTGGGTGTGACGGAATATTGGGAAACACTTTCCTAAATGCGTCTGGGTGTCACCAATCTCATCCATCTAAGCTGGCTTATAGAAATAAGCTCCTTTCATGTTTCATTTTTATTTGCCATATTTTTGAGTATCTACTAAAATATTTAAGCAGCAAATAAAACCGTTGTCAGACAAAACTTAAGATTCCGTCTACAGCAAAGTTAGCATTTTTTAAACCTGACTATTTTAGACATTTGGTTTGGATTTGAAGCTAATTTTTGTATTTCTTTAAACAAACGTACTCTGTATCTCTTGACAAGTTTGGAAATTTTCAATAAAGCTAACCGAGTGAGCTGTCAACCGTATCGCTGCTTTTCATACCCACTTCAACAGAATTTTAAAAATATGAGGTTTCAGAGTTAACTTCGAATGAATTTTACTGAGCATGACCAAGTATATTTAGAGGAATCTTGAGCTTTTCATATTGAGGCTGCAATGTCATTGGAAATGAATGTGGCCCCATGAATTCAACATTTCAATGGAATGGGCGCATTTTTTACTGTCTCTATTTCCATCTCACCATCTCTTTCATTTTTTCCAACTCTATCCCTGATTAAAATGGTAATTTTGCTTTGCCTTGAGTAGAAAAAATGTGGAAAATTCAAATCTTTAAATTCTTAGAACTTCCACATTGTCTAGACGTCTAAATTGATAAATATCTTTCGTGAGTAAATATGACTGGTGCCACTTCTGGTAGTTCATCATCTATATCCGGTTAACTTATATTTCTTTAATAAAAAAATTACTTACAGTAGAGTAGAATATTATGGCCAAGCCAGCAAGTCCGTTTATCAGGGCCATTTAAAATCAAATTATTCCAGTACCTAAATTATAAATATTACATAATCAGATAACAAGGCGAAGAAAGTGTTTATTCAAGAACGAGAAGGGCAATTTTTTAACAATTTCAAATGAATTGATAAGAGAGGGAATGAGGCAGCTGTTCATTCAAACAAACGTTGTTGCTATGTGGATGTATGTTTTTAGTTGTGTGTGTTTGTTGTCAGACGTATATGTGAAATCATCGATGACCTGCAAGCATTCTGAGACATTCTGATGTCAAACTGAATTCTTTATCATCCTCCGTTAGGTTAAAAGTTACTATTGACTCACACCAAGGTCCAGAAACTAATCAGAGCTCAATAAAGAAAAATTTTGCATTTACTCAATGGCTTTCATGAAATAAGGCAAACGAAATTTGATTTTATTAAATATTTGCAAACTGAAAGGATCGTAGGAATAGAAAAGACGGAGATGTACTACAAAAATAGCATTTTGTATCATTTTCTATTCAGCCTAACCATCCCACCCAACTCAAATCGTGTATTATTTGTTTTGAGAAATAATTATACGGTAGAGAGTATAATCCATAGATCGCCTAAAATATTGACGGGCTCGCTGCTTCTTTTGGCATTTTAGAAAGACAACACAATCATAAACTCCAGAAATAATAATTCTTTTAAAATTTTACTTAGTTAGCTCATTTTTACATACGAGTACGAACCAATCAAACAATAACCGCACTTCACTGTTTTCCCATTGAATAAATTACCATTACCACTAAATGCGTTTTTATATTTGCGTTAAGTTTTGCTAAGGCCTTCACGTAAGCACAGGAAGTAAATTATATTGTTTGGAACATTCTTCACAATAAAGATCCGGATGAAGGCGTAGTTAAAGAGTAATTCCCTTCATTATGGGATAATAAAGTTTAATCTCTCACTGGTGTAGTTTAACGAGTGGCTATTATTTTCTCAATGATACTGCTCCACGATATTAGGTGTATTTTAATGCATATTAAAATAGTGATATGAAGTGGCTTAATTCGCTATAGTCTGATGGCATGTACTCTTAAAAAGAGCTCAATTACTTCGTAACGTGCCAATTTTCTAACATAATTCAGCCAAGTAATAAGTAAAAAGAAGATCCTGGTATAATAGAAAAGGTTAAAATTGAAATGAAATACCGAGCAATTGAAGTTGAAAACTAATCTAATTTCAACGAAGTATGCTACCAACTTTCAATTGTGAAATCTTTGTGTAAGCGCATCTAAAGGAAACACCAAGTTGCCGCTTGGAACCACGCAATTTAATGAATTCAATTGGATAATAAAACTGTGGGTTGATTAACTAGTTAACACCTGCTGTCTTATGTTTGATTTCAAAATTCCTTCACAGATATGGATTAAGGAATTATTGAGCTGGTTTATTTCAGGCAAAAGCATGAAATTTATTGAAGACTAAAAAATCTGCCGATTTGGAAGGAGGTAAAAATAACGTACCTTTTACAAATTAAGATGTCATTAAAAGTTCTTCACACTTCGTTGAAGTGCTCCCTACAAGCCGTTGAATTACCTTGACGAGTAACTTACTTTAAAGCAATCGTCATTTTTATGACTATATATGAATATATCCTTTCGCAAAAAAAATCATTTTATGTCTCGTAGGTAGAGGTTAAATTAAAACAGATGATTTGTAGGTTAATTTCACTGGCAAAATTTTTTAAACACAAAAGAGTTTACAATTTAATTTTCATGGTTATCGATTCAAAATTTTTAACGCACATAGTGTGGTTAAAATTGAATAAATGAAAAAATGATTGATACGTTATTAAGTTGTTGGAAAATGAAATAAAATTTGGCAAATTTTATGAGTTATAAGGAACACAAAATAACAGGACTCAATAATGAAGCTGACTTGGGCTGAGTTAAGGTGATTTACGGTAGCTTCAGAACTAGTTTTGCTCATGTTAGCTAACAGCACACAAACCTACTTTGGGAGTGTGTCATTCGATGCTTCATCTTTAGCCAGTTCTGGATATATCCTTGCTTCATCACAAACTGATATAACCCTATATTAAGACAAACCAATGCATATCTCTGCTCTTGAAAATTAACGTTGAATACAGCACTCACCTCAAGCTGTTCTAAAAGGCTAGAAAGCTTTCTTTTATCTTGACGACGGAAGACACGCCGATTCAATTGTTTTAACCGAAGGCTAAGGTCATCTTATTAATTGTTTCCTCTAGAGCTACAATTGGTTGGAAGAGATACAAAAGATTTGGCAGTGGTTATAACTTATCGAGATTTAATATAGGAAGTGTACTAGAATGGAAGAGGGCCACAAACCCGAAGATAAGAAGGATTGTCGTTAAAAGGAAATGAACAACAGTTACTGTAGTATTGCGATGGTGAGCAGGGGAAAAATAGAGTGAGATCAGAGGGAGGATTGGACCTTTGCGTATAGGTGAAATAATTAAATGCCCGTGTGCTAGACGCTAGGTGGGAAGGTAAGATCTCCACAGATATCGCAACGGGCATGCCAATATGTGCACAATGATGGTAGAACCTTGACAGTAACTAACGGTCCCAAAATTGCTCAAACAACTGAAAACACTAATTCAGAACAAAGAAACACTTAAGCCTTCATAAATCAACAATCAATTTTCAATAAATTGAACCTTTCAAAGGAATACATACTTGTTGGGACGCAAAAAATTCGGAAACAAGGTCAGGAAATGTCTGCCGGGTTGCAAATATGTTAAGAGGAGAACATTCAGCCCATCGGGAAAGTTCTACGCCAGGCAGTAAAGGTGACGACTGAGCCTGGATATTTCCCCAGTCGCCTCCTCCAGGTAGTCGACGGGAATTCGAAACTTAGATTCCTGGTAGACACAGGTTCCGAGGTCAGCGTTATCCCTCGTTCAGCATAAAAACGCTGCCTGCAAGCAACCGAACTTTCACTACTCGCCGCCAACAACACTAAGATACGCACCTACGGCCAAAAGTATCTCAACCTCGATTTAGGGCTTCGCCGAGAGTTTCCTTTTGTGTTCCAATGGCAGACTTTCGAAAACCAATCATAGGGGCTGATTTCCTCTCAAAGTTCCAATTGCTCGTCAATCTCAGAGACAGAACCCTACACGACTACGTTACCTCCCTCCAAGTACTTTGCCCTTTTCAGATTCAAAACTCATGGTCTGAATATCCTCCTACCTTCTGCAAATCCGTTCTCAAATATTTTGTCTGAGTTTTATTCGATTTTCCGTCCCCAGACTGAGATCTCGGAACTCAAACATAAGGTACGACACCACGTTACCACTAATGGACAGTCAGTTTTTGCTAGGGCCCGTCGCCTGCACGCCGATAAACTACTTGCAGCTAAACAAAAATTTCAACATATGGCATCCTTAGGCACCGTTCGACCTTCAAACAGCCCATGGCCTTCTTCTTTGCACATGGTCGCGAAGAAAAACGGCGACTGGAGACCTTGTGGAGACTATCGGGCCCTCAACAGAATTACGCCCCAGACCGTTACTCAATACCGCACAAACATGATTTCTCGCTACATCTCCATGGCAAGGTCATGTTTTCCAAGCTTGATTTAGTCCGCGCATACCACTAAATTCCCATGGCCTCGGAAGATATTGCTAAGACGGCCGCCATCACACCATTCGGTCTATTCGAACACTTACGTATGCCTTTCGGCTTACGCAATGCGGTCCAATCTTTTCAACGCTTCATGGATCAAGTTTTTCGTGGGTTAGATTTCGTTTTTACTTATATTGATGACGTGCTCATTGCTGGCTCCAACCCGGACGAGCACAAACAACACCTACGACAAGTGTTTGAACGTCTCCAATAATACGAAATCACGCTCAACCCCGAAAAATGCAAATTCGGTCATACAGAGATCGATTTCCTAGGTCATCACGTCAGCGGTCGTGGAATCACACCGCTCCCTGAAAAGACGCAATCTATCTTGAATTACCGCTCCTCAATTAGTGAAGAGGACGCTTTCTAGGCGTGGTAAACTATTCATCCCAAATTGTGCTCACATCCTCCAGCCCCTCACGGATTTACTTAAGGGTAATCCGAAGCATTTCAAGATGACGTCGGAGGCGGAGTCGGCGTTCTCTGTAGTAAAACAGGATCTTTCAAAGACGACCACGTTAAACCATCTAATTACTTCTAGCAAGACACGTCTTGTTCTGAAGACCTTCTTTAGATGTGCAAGTTCTTGCTTCTTAACAAAGTTCGGACCCGGATTTCACAGAAATCACCTCCAATCCTTCTTTACGCTTCGAATATTTACCCTTACCGGACTCTAACACGGAGATCTATCGTGATGTTTCGACCGGTAAACCGAGACCTTTCGTCCCGCAAGCGTATCGCCGGAAGATTTTCGACCACTTCCGTGGTTTCTCGCATCCAAGCATTCGCGCTACAGCGAACTTGATCACTGACCGTTTTGTTTGGAAGAACATACCACAGGACGTCCGTCAGTGGGCCAAAAATAGCCTCTCTTGTAAGAGCCAGCAAGGTCCACAAACAAGTCCCCTCGCTTGTTTCTCTCTTCCTGAGGCCCGTTTTCGCCATATCCACGTTGATATTACCGGTCCCCTCCCACCATCGAACTCTTTCTCATACATCCTAACCTGCATTGACCGTTTCACGCGTTGGTCAATCGCCGTTCCCTTACGCGACACCTCTTCTGCATCGGTGACTAAAGCCCTGCTAGATTCATGGATATCCATATTCGGTGTTACATCTCTCATCACGACAGACAGAGGATCACAGTTTACTTCTACCCTATTCCAGGAACTAAACCAACTGTTAGGCTCAACACACATCCGTACCACTGCATACCATCCTGAAGCCAACGGTCTCGTCGAACGCTTCACCAGCAGCTCAAATCAGCAATCATCACTACTTCCTTCAGTCTCAATTGGGTGGAACGTCTTCCTATCATTTTTCTCGCATTTAGAAGTACGGTAAAGGAAGAGCTAGGATGCTGACGGGCAGAGCTTGTACTCAGCACCCATTTAAGGCTTCCTGGGAAATGATCTGTGAATCTCAGTACCGAGCCTCTGTAGACCCTTCATCGTATGCCACCCGATTAAAAGAACATTTCCGATCTGTCCTGCCCACACCCACCAGTCAGGATAGCAAGCCTACATATATCCACAAAGACTTATCTACATCCCCCTTCGTTTTTGTTCGAGCAGATGCAGTAAAGAAACCCATTCAGCCTCCATACGACGGACCATACAAAGTACTCCAACGCAAATCCAAATACTTTATTCTTGACCGCAATGGTACCAAGGATTCGGTCAGTATTGGTAGTTTAAAATCGGCTTATCTGTAGCCTCCTCCTACGCCGGCGCCCGCGATTAGATCACACCTGCCTAGACCTCCTACTCAAGCAACTGAAGTCACTGTACCACCCCTTTCCTCCCCCTCCCCCCCCCCCCCACCGCTACCATCCCTTCCCGAAGATGCTTCGACCCCTTCAGTTTCAACACCCGTACCCCTCCATCACGAACCCTATTACACTTCCCTTCTCGGTTGGCCGATTATGTACATTCATTGATTTTCGAGCGTTTTCTTCCACCTTTTGGTTGCCTACACACGCTCTAAGGGGGGGGGGAGTATTGTGGGGACACAACTTTAACATGACAACTGCAGAAGCCTCGCGACCAGTCAATGACTTATGTCAATACGATCAATCACTGGTCAATTCCAGTATTCGATTATCCGACCAATCAATGACCCAGGTTATATGAAGTCATCATATCATAAAGTGTATATAATGACTAAGTTCCACGTCATACACACACAGCACGCTAGCGCGCCAACATACATATCACGCTTACATACAGTACGCCGTACTAAATAAACGTATTCACGGCATAAGTCTGTTTCTTCTATTCTGGGAGACTTACGAACTAGGAGAATTTGTTACTGAGGTTTCTGAGAACAGTCAAGGCTTATTAAGGTAGCTAATCCGCTACGTACTACACTCCTTTCAGCAAATTCTGTTTGAATCAAACGTTTTTAATATGAAATTTTAATGAAGCCAATTAATTAAATAAACGTATGTCGTAATTTTGGAATTGTTAGATCTTAAAGTCAATTATATTATCGCCGTTTTTTGTCAAAATGACAAGACAAACAGCTGCAATAAAAATAAATAAATGAAGCCTTCTTCATAGCAGTTGACAACCTTGTTAACTAATTTGAATAAAATAGTATGGCAATGCTTATCCACAGTCAGTAACGAAACTCTTTTTATAAGTAATGAAACAACAGTTGGCAAAGAGGCAACCCCAACACCTCTAAAGCCAAACAGTAGCTAGTTTGGCTTCAGTCCAATATAAAATACCCACAACTATCAGGGTAACTACAAATCCTCTATTATAGTCTTTCCATAATAGTACCAAGGTTGTCTGTTGACAACAGTTCAGAGGCTTCCCTTAATAAACTATGAAAACTGGGTTTAGAATTGCACACTCACAAACCCGGGACATGTGAAGAACTAACTCGGTGGATTCCCCTAGGAAGTTCAGTAATCTGTAACTTCGTGTCTGGACTATTTTGGAAAGTCTTTTCAATTTCCCTATCCTAAAGATCCTTTTAAGTCATTAAATATCGAGAAGAATTAAGAAGAATCTTCATCCTAACTCAAAGTTAAAGGCGCTAAGAGGTCTTTGGTTTCATTCGTCGCCAACTCCGTCAATATCACTCCCTAATACCGTAAATTTAAATCCTAGAGAATTTAAATAAAAAAGCGTGAAATTCAAAGCTGCTAGTGAATAATTTCCGAAAAAAATCAATACTTTTGCACAACGACGACTTCACGGCGCCCAATTTCCCCTTGTTTTAGGTCTTTTGAAATCCAAATATCGTTGAGAAGACATTACTCAAAATACGATTCTTAATGGTAATATCTCATTCAGTAGGAGCCTTATCAGAGGTCCTATGGAAGGAGAACATATATCCTTATGGGTTGGAAAGGGAAGATTAATAATCATAATTCCCAAATCCCCAACCATTTCCCAAAACTATCTCCCCTCTGATGTGGCTACGTATTCCCTTCTCTGACACGTATATCATCTATTTTCTTTACCAATAAGCGGGCAGATATTTGAAATAACGACCTCAGCACACACACTGTTGTAATATCTCTTCATTCTGGCTGACATTTTTGGGGTTTGATTTCAGTTTTATGTCTACCGCCCAAAATAGAAAAATAATAATTTCTTGCGAGCTGTGTACGCACGTATTTCAAAAACCTGACCAAAAAACCCTTCTTTTCTTCCGCCGCTATAAATCTCATTCACGTCAAATGCCACTAGTCATTACGACTTACCTGAAGATATTTTTAAACATGGTGTTTGTATTCCTATTACCTTGTCCTGTCGTTTGTTAGAAGTTTATTTATTTAATCATTATTTGCTTGTTTCCACGGTGAATACTTCTAATTTTCATGCCGTTCGCCAAAACAACTTCACTATTTGGTTCGATAGGTGTAACGCTGTTCCTCTTATGATTTTATATAGTGTTTTCTGAGTTCCAAACTCGCCAATTCAGTATGAAGTCATTTGATCTAAATAGTTCATCTCCAATCCCCAATTATAAATACAGGCCCAAATAACACGCCACTGTATTTCTCTCTCCCCTAAGTCCGATGTACTTGCTCTTACCTTCCTCCTCCTATTTTGTGAGTGATAGCTCAGTTAGGAGTTGGCAGTCGCTTAGATAACTTAACATCATAATCATTTCACGGTAAAGGCCATCTAAAGATTCAGGAATCTTAACTTTACGAATACAAAGAGACAGAGAGATAGATTTTGAACTCATTTAGTGTTCTTAACGGCTGCTTTATTGTTAGTTCTGCGTTAGTCACGCCAATATTATTCATTGCTCTTCCCATTAATGTGGGAGTCGATTAAAATGGCCAGGCTACAATATTTGATTTCGACCATACTCACGGAAGACCAAATGGAAAACATTCCTGAGAAGTGGTATACTAAATTTCAGCACTTGGTGTAACTGTTTAAGTAGCCCTACCAATTCCAAACTGAAAATTTAAAAGGGTGCAAGTGGAAGGGTCTCTGACAGACAGACAGAATTTAAATTTGAATAAGAGAAAACTTATTTCAGGCGCAAATAAGTAGAACCTATTGCTTTGTGACCAATTTACGCTTGTTTAAAATGTTATACAGGGTAATCGATTAGATATAGTAAGATAGTTAGGACATTTTCCAATCCGCGCATTCAATACTGGGTCCATAATGAACAAAAGTAACACCTTATTAGCATAAACTAAGAGCGACTTTCATGACCGCCTTCATGACTTTGGAAAAATAATAACTAGACTACTTGTCTCGTAATTACGCACTTAAAAAGTAAAGCCTTTGGAAAAAAGAAATTACCGATACTTAAGCATAATCAGTCAATTAATTAACTGGAGTTGTAAAGAACCACTCTCTCTCAAAGACAGATGGTAAGTTGTTGTAGGAGGCATTTGTGCTCAAGCTGAACAGAATTGAACAGAAGGTTTTATTTGCTCTTCTAATAACCAAAAATAAACCTAATGTCAACGTAATTATTCCAGTAAATACGATGTAGCATTTGATTCTTTGATCTACTTCCCCTGCAACAGTGACGATAACGCTGTCAAATCAAGGGCGACCGTTTTCATATTCAATCCTCTTTTTTATTTAGCCTTTTAATTTTAAATTATCGTGTCTTGTGATAAATAAAGCGCAAAAAGGAAATAAGAATATTAACAAATATAACAATAATTTTAGTAAATTGGCATATTAAAGGCCGGGAATACAATGGAAAACAACGGAGTGAGGAGGTTATGCTCCCAAAATATCTTGATAACAACTTGTTTTGATCCTAATTAACACAAACTGTCAAACTCCGTTGAATTTACTTGCTCGAGATGAATCACCAGGATGCATTTTGTAGGACTCGCGATACCAAAAACACTGGCTAACTTTCAAACGAACATAGTATTCCATCTCTACCTATATTGGGAGAGGAAGGGAGGGGGGAGGGGTTGAGGGGGGAGGGGGGTATACTAATAGTGTATAGGTTTTTTGACATTATTGACAAAGAGCACCACTATTAGTATACCCCCCTCCCCAATAAACTTGGGAAAAATGTTGTTTTCAACGCACTTTCACTACTAAATGATAACATCTTGTTGCTCCTTTCTCATTCGCCACATATCATATAAGAATTTAGGTTTTTACCTTCCTCCTACTTTAATTGACCCATGCAGTCCTTTCGTGAACTCACTCTATTCTTTAAAAGAATGTGACAAAAATATTTTGTGTACTTAACGCTTTCTTTGCAAGGATTTGTATAATAGGCTTCTTCCACTGGAAGAAACATATTAAACAAGTATCAATTGTTTTAACCGTGCGCAAAATTCAAGGAGCTTTCATGAATGAAGTGAGTAATAATAGATTAATTGTTTGCCGGTTTAAGGCATCCACAATTAAGCTATTCTCTCAAGTAGCTATCAGGCAGTGTGAAGAAAATTTCTGTAAAGTATTTAAACTATGTTAAAAATATATGTTTTACTTGAAGTAAATAGCTAATCGATAAAGATATCATGCAAGAATTGCTGCTAACTTCGAGTTATTGCAAGTTGAATTCTAACTTAAAGCTAAGGTAATGCATGAACTTCAAATGCCTTTAAATTTTTATTAACGCATAACATTGGGGATTGAGTCCACCACTGCCAGG
The DNA here is from genome assembly GCA_000469805.3 of Hymenolepis microstoma. NCBI lineage: Eukaryota > Metazoa > Platyhelminthes > Cestoda > Cyclophyllidea > Hymenolepididae > Hymenolepis > Hymenolepis microstoma. The sequence goes on from LR215989.1 coordinate 27,029,963, forward strand.
TCATGTGGTTGACACGAATTTCAATTTAATGAATTACTTGATATGCACACTTTGTATTTGATGATTTGGTTGGATGCTGTCTCCTATTGATTAACATTTAAATTATTTATTACAATGTCAGCAACTTTTCAAGCTTATTATTTAAAGTTTTAAATGGTAGTTGACTTGGGTAGAGAGTGGGGACTTTCACTCGCCGATTTTGGGATCTCATAATTTGTTACTTTCTTATCAAACACAGACAGCCCATGCGCTTGACAATCTACATCACTGGATATATACCATAGATCCACCAATGTTTACTTAGCACTTTCACTGTCTAGAATGACTGGAAGTATCAAAAGTTTAAAATAAACACCAGCATTGGGTTAATATCTTTCGAAAAGCTACGTCAGAATGCGAGCATCTTTGTGTTACATCCTCAAGCTTCAGTTTGCATAAAATCACTTCACAACAGGCTAACTTCATGGTTACGGAAGTTAAGACAAAATTATATGTATATACATTATAGAAAATTAAAATTATTTTTCAAAAGTTGCATATTTCATCATGCACTTAGGGGTAAAAATAGCACCACCCACTGCCATTTTATTTAATTTTTTTTCATTTATAATTATTTTACATATAATTTAAAAAGTTTCCTATCTGCTTGAAACTGACAATTTTCTTGCAGTTCGAATTCACTTGATTTTATTTCACTTCATTTCTGGCTATTTTAATGTAAATTAATGTTGATGTAACATTCTAAAATTAGCGAACAGGGATAAATAAGTTAATATATAAATATATATTTGAAACAATAAAGCTTGCCGGGATGAGTATAGCGAATAAATTCATGTATGATTTAATTACCTTTACAATAAAAGTTTGTTCTTGTTAGCTTTCTTCCTAACAAATCAGTATAGTGTAGGTGACCCGAGAATAAGTTACTTATGCGAACTTTTGACCATGAGTGGTGTCGCGAAGCGCTCCACACACACCCTGTCCGCACTCCATCACCCACATTTGGAGAAGATGGAAGTTCTGCCACTTAATTTATTAGTCAAACTTAAACATTAAATTCAGATGTTCTGATGTACTTATGAGCAGACGACAGTAGTAGCCGCAGTATCGTTGGCATTCGTTATTTCATTGCTGTTGAAAGGTTTCAGTTTACTTTAACAAGCACCCTTAAGACCACCTTCTCTCACTAGTTTGCACTGTAATTAATAGCAGTTCTGTTGTTCATAAGAGTTTTTCTAATTATAAATTTTTTAAAGAAATTTATTTTCAAAATTTTAGGCCTCTCCTTTAAGGTATTCTTTTGACTATAATAACGTATGCCAATTTGATAATTCCAGGATAGTTGTTTCAATATATTATTGTGTGGCTAATTATGAAGAGGCAGAGACCCTATTTCTAGCTTTAGCGACAGGACACTTAGCGACGCGCACCAAGTGTTGGAATCCTATTTATCGAGATGTGGAGACAGTGATTAAAGTGTGATCGACTGTCAGACCGTGGAAGTACGGGGAGAGGTATAGGAATTAGTCACTAGACGCGGTGAAAGAGTATATTTGAGCAGAATATGTGCAAAACAGAAAACGCATAAAAAGTAGTTACGGTCTTGCGTTAGATATATTTAAAATTTTGTGTATTTCAATTGAACAAGATCTAACAGCCGCGTTGCTTATTTAAAGCAAATCTTGGACAGGACGATACTTGCGTTCTAACTATGGTATAAAGAGAGTAGAATTTAAAAAATGATTATTTATTAGTGAGCGATTTTTCATATCTTAATTAATAATCGATTCATCTTTCATCCAATTTGCTTTAAATCTTCGAGAGCACCTTACTAAACCTTTTCATTGCACCGCTTCAGTTGAAAGATGATTTTCGATCACTTTAGCTTGCCTTCCTTGAATTAATTCAAATTGTTCTCTTAGACCAAAAACATGGAACTGTACAGATTTAAGAATGACGCTGCTACTACCTGGAATTTTACAAAACCAAGCCCTTAACCATAAAGATTTGGGTTGGGATAAACCAAAATTAGAAGGAGGACGCGAGAACAACTGTGCTTTAGTGACCCGTTGACCATAATTTTTCACGGAAATGAGAAAAGTGTTCTAACGCATCTTTGTAATTACTCAAAGAGAAAGATTATTTGCCAAAGGGAAGGAAAAAAGCCTTCTTATATGCATAGCTGTGCCGTAGTGTGCTTGCTGACTTGCCTATAAGACAAAGAAGTGTAGAGGAATATCAACGGGAGGATGATGACGGGAGTGGAGTTGACCATCTTCATGTTTGTAAGGTGAACAGTTACTTAAAACCAAAATTTACTTCTATTACTTATGAGATAAAATATAATAATTACAGCCCAGCGGATATTCCCTCGCCCCAATGACCACTGTTTCTGATACAAGTTGAACCACTTTTATATCATTACTAGCTTTGTTTCATTAAATATTCACAGACAACTTTTGCGCCTGAAACTGCAGAGTATAAACTATGGAAGAATGGAATATTTCACCCAGTGCATTTTATTAAAACAACTTGGTGTAATTTTGTTTATAGATCATGAAAGTTTAAATTAAGACTATAAAAAAGATTTGTTAAGTCCGTCTTTAATTTACTACAAACTGTCCACTTTTAAATGTAGGGAATGTAAGGTTAATGGTAAATTTAGTACCCCTAATGCAATCATTAGCTTAAATATTTCACGAGTTTGTTATCAGCGCCTTGGCAAGCAGGATTAGGAAGTCATTTTCACAGATTACATCATTAAAGGACATTGACACTGACAGCGACTCGAATTTCAAACTCCCTTGCATTATCTTATGCTTATTTTCAAAACGCCAATGTATTTTGAACACAAGTATAGAATGACAATAGAGGAGGATGTGGTGGAGATTCTTATTTATTCAAAACTCAGCTCAGGTTGAAGAAGTTGAGACATCGGTGTCTGGCTACTTCCGAAAACTTACAAGTGCACCAGAGTACATCATTACCCTCAGTAGGAGAAGTATAAATGTTATTCCGATGCAAGGCGGTATGACATCTTTTTGCAGAAATCAAAATATCTGCTCTCAACGCTTTTATTTGCTCAGTGATTTAAATAAAATCACAAAGCCAGCGCACATCTATTTTTTATGTCATATTTCATTATTTCCAATTTCCTTATTTGATATCTGACGCTTTGAAGGATGGAAATCAACATATTCGGGAGTTTCATCGACGACTTTCTTGAGTTCTCTTTTGGTTGACCTTTGTTTTTTTTATCAAAGAAAGTTTGAATTATCAATTTCTTTTTAATTATTCATTAAATATTCCTATTTAGGAATCATTACTGTGCATAGTTTTGAAGTAAAGACTACCTTTAAGACATTTATACTGAGTTCTGAGATTTGTGACTATTTGGAGGGCTAATCAAAATTGTTTTTTCCTTCTCAAGCAAATTCAATCCTCAAAACTTTCAGAAAAATTTTGAGAGCTTATGCTCAGAAATAATGGTTTTTTTTTCAGCAAACGTTATGACTAAAATGTCACATATCGTTTTTTATACTTTTGCCATCACTGTTTCTCTAAATTCTTCTTAAAATTCTACTTAATTCGCGATTCTACCATTCGCTTTTTGGATCTTTCTAACGAAAACTGCTGTCTAGATAGTCAATAATGACATTCAATTGTACTCATCAGCCGGAGATTGTATACAAGAAGCGAATTTCATATAGTCTGTGCAATCTTTCACACCTAAAGTCATTGCATTACGACTTGTCTCCGAGTTTAACTCGCCGAAGAAATAGTTGGTAGTTGAATTCGGTCTGATTGATCACTTGACAAATCCCCTCTCTCAAGAACTCCTAAATTTTCTACCAACATTAACAATCTAAAATATCCTATTCAGTGTAATCCTTTCGTGCTAAGCCCATACTTGTTTGCTATCCTAAGTGATCAGAACGGGTGGATAATTGATGCTATCGACTCGAAGAGAACGACGTTACAAAATCTGCTTCCATCGAAAACGGAACTGTACCGAAATTTGTTACCTGAAATTTAGAAGAGATCGCTCTTTTTTATTAACAGAATAACTTAAGTTCGCAAAATTGGACTCCGTGATCTCCAATTGGTATCCTTTCTGCAGAAACCGTTCAGAGAATCTTCATCTTAGCGTGGTGGTTGCATAATTGAAATGATCTGAGGTTATATTCATTAAGTCTGTTACAACCGTTGCGTACCGAAAAGTATTGTAACCAAAAATGACACCCAGTTCTTCCCACTTCAATTTGAGAATATTCATCATAGTCTAACTACCACCCGGTTACTCTCTACTTTACATCTCAATGGACAGGATGAGTAACTTGTCAACGTGAAAAGGCAGCTTTTCATTCGACAAAGGAGGCAGGCAGTGGAAGATATTCTTAGTTGTTCATAGTTATTTTACCTATATGACACCTCATGACGATGTCTAAATCAGTCCATTCATTCTCAAGCTTTTCCATTCCTGATACGCTGTGGTATCTTAAAACAGGTCCAATGTAGGTCTATCCGGACGTAGGTGACCCCTCTTCTGACTTCCAAAACTCTGGAAACCCAGCGTAATCATTGGCTCGGTCGAAAATGATTCAAAGGTAAATTGCAAAGTCATTCATTGCTTGAAAATTAATTACACACAATCTCGCACAAAATAAAGTTGAAACATAAATGAATTTAATGGATTATTGAATTTGTTTACCATTGATTAAATAGTTACTAGACGAAGCTTACCTGGAATTCAATATTAATCAGGCTTCAGGGTAACGTTTCAAGAAGGCTAAAAGTATGCAGAATTAAACCAAACTCAAACGTCCATCCCCAAAAATTCACATCCTCAACACTCCCTGCACCTTTATTTTTAATTTTACATACTCTGAAGGATTCAAACAACGAAAATCAAAAGCTTGTCTCAATTTTATTAAAGTTTCCTCTTCTGTGTAGTGGACAGTTTAAAATGCCGCGCAGTATTTGGGGGGACAATAACTTTGTTTAAATGAACAACTGATAATCTATATTAGGTTTTGAATCCATTAAGGAGGTTGCCAACGATTTGACAGCCTTCATATGTATTGTCTTAACACGAATCACCCTATTTTAAAATGATTCCAATTTGTCAAAATAGCCGATTTGAAGGCCCCTCATTATTACATAATGGAAGATAAGTAAAAAGCAGTAATGAAAACCAATTTTGGAGTCCTTAATTGATAAGCTCTGTCATCAGATACATTACTTCATTTTATATTTCCAAATCAACACTGATATTCTATTGTTCATTAGCTAATTGATAACTTTACCCAACCGAAATTACTAATAAATCAACTTCATTATCATGCTTGTTTATAAACAAGCAAAATGTTTTAAGCCTTATCGTTATTTGGCAACCCCAATTAAAATAATTTAAGGAAATAAATAGTGTACTTTGCTCCATATTTTCTCTAATTGGAAAGCAAAGCAAAGTGGCACTTTGAAATTGTATTTCGTCACATTAAAACTGTTTTCAATTTAGGCTTTTTAAGTCAAGAACTTTTCAATTAGTACTAAAACATGGCAGATCACGGCTATCCCAATTCTTTTTACCGCGTCCTTTATTGAACATAGATATACGCATTTCTAATTTTCTGTGTATCTACTTTAATTTAAATGTGAATCGTGAAGTCAAGTTCCAATCTACTCTCAACAACTTGGAGAATTTAAGAATTTGGAACAAATACAAAAGCTGTTGAAAAATAAATTTAACTGAAGTCTTGGCGAATTTACTAAAATTTTAAATTTTCTCCTATGTTAAAGGAAATAATTTCATAAATTGTCAAAGTGAAGAATAAGTAACATTGTTTCTATTGAAAATTTATTTTTTTGATAATTGATCTTACAATAAATAAAGCTTTTTCTAAATTTTTTTAGAAAACAACAGCAATGACAACCATTTTTTTATAAAAATAATAATTTTTTAAGATTTGCTTATATTTTATTATCTCTAAGTTGTCAATGTGTCGCCACTCATGTTCATTTCAGATTGGCCAAAATAGGACCAATCATATTGCAGCCTGACATCCAAGTTGATCTTAAATCCTGGAGTAATTTTCTAACTGTGTCAGGCATTTTTCAATCACTTCAGTAAATGTCGTTTTTCACCAGCTCAGCCTCTGAGTCCTCTACTATACCCGACTTCAATGTGGTTCTCTTTGGAGCAGCAGGAGTTGGAAAGTCAGCTTTAGTTCACCGATTCCTTAAGAACAACTTCTCGGAGATATACCAACCTACGGTTGAGGAAACCTACTCTACGGTGCTGCAAACTATGAGTGAGTATCTTGTGGCTCTATTATTTTTGTGACTAGAGACGAACTGGCCACATTAGTTCGAATACTAAAACAAATATCCATAGTGAATTTGATATTTTTAGCTATCTGCTAGGATAGGGAATTCTAGCAACAGATACATTGTACAAGATCAAACCTTTCTTTAGTGATTTCAACTTTTAAAATGAGTTTTTTATAAAGAAAACTGATCTTCACAAAAAAAACCTCTGCATAAATTCATCTTAATTAAGTGTAATATTGAACGAAAAATTTCTTGGTGGTGTTTTACACGATTAGATGCAATTTTGAAACAAGAAGAAATTTTAACTTTTCTTATAAAATAACTTGTAAATATATGGTTTAATTCTTCATTTTGTACTTATACTTTTAATTATACATTTATATACAAATTGGAAAAGATTAAAGTTGCATTATTAGCACCTTTTAATATTATGCACATTGAAAAAGTTTTACTGGCAATTAATGCCACTAACTTTGTTCAAGTAACGTTATATATCTTTAACTGCAAAGCAGAGTACAATTAGCTGATGATATGGCAAGCTTAGCGAGTGTGTCCCACTTTTGGACCGCCAAATTGCCAACCAGTACCATGACGTTGTTTTTCGAAGTTGTCCTTTCACATTTATTATACCATAAATTGAATTTGGTGTGCTTAAAAGTCCAAAATATATCCCTTTAATACAAAATTTGCCTTTCTGCTTTTTAGGTTGCACATGCGTTCGGCTGGTGTTGGTTGACACTGCTGGTCTACACCCATTTCCAGCTATGCGAGAACTTCGCATGAGAACAGGAAACGCCTTCGTCTTCGTGTTCTCCTATGATTATGCAGACTCACTGCAAGAAGCCATCAGATTGCATTCCGATCTCCAACGTGTTAAAGGCAAGTTTCTTTACTGAATTTATTATGGCTATGCATTTACACCTATATTCGCGAATACTAATTTAACATTATAAATGCTTGGCAAAGAGAAAGTTCAAATGAGAAGGGTGAGCCTACTTTGGGGACGAATTTAATTACAAAACAAGTGACATGCTCATTAATTGGCACAAACTAAAATGTTGCCCTACTTTATTTGGAACGCCTCATCTCTCTTTTTTTGCTTTTCTCAGTACTCTGATCATTTTATCAAGCCATGAAATACTCTTGAAATCGTTTGAAATCTTATGAAAACGTAAAATGTGACCTAATCCTTTGCCAAATTCTGTACCTGTTTATTTTATAGGAGACAAATTTGATCCCAAGAACGTCATATTCGTTGGAAACAAGGTTGATCTTTTGACTGTTCCCGCTATTGTTGAATATGGAAACGAAGAAGAGATTGAGAGAGAGGAGAGTGAGAACTCTCGAAGTTCAAGTGACAATGAAAGTGTCTTAATGGCATCCTCCATGGCATCGACAGCTATTGCGGCGGCAGATGACGAATTGCAAAGAACGGCAAGGAGCATGATTGAACAGTTGGGATGTGCACTCATTGAAACTAGTGCTCGACTTGGTAGCAACGTACTGGCAGTCTTTCACTCCGTTCTCTGGCCAATGCTTTTTTCTCAATCCAATCTGGCCACCAAATTGACACCTGCTAACGGACACTTCAGAGAGGACTCACCTATCCGAGGAGCTCAGGAAAATGACGCTGAAAGAAAGAAGTTCAGTTGGCCATGGAGGAATCCCTCTGAACAATCGGTTAGTTGATTTCCATGCAAGGAGATTTGACTTAAAACTTATCTGGAGGTGGTGGAAAGAGAATTTGATTATTTTCAAATTAATTGGTTGAAATTAAGAAATCTGAAGTGTTAATAGTGGTATCTCTGTATTCACTTTATATATGTAATAAAGACAAGCGAAATTTAATTGCAACTAGAATTTTAAATTCTATTTACTTTGTCAGTACTCGGAAATAATGGTTTCTTTTTAAAAAAAATTTATAATATGTTCGGCGATATTTTACTAAAATTGCATGAGCCTTACTAAATCACTGTTGGGAACTAGAATTATCCGTGTAAGTATGCAGTTTAAAAATAGTAAAAATGGTTATCTCTACCACTACCAAAACGTTCTCTATCGCCCATAAGTCTACTGCATGAAATTGGTTAAGATTCTATCTTGGATAAACGAATGTGGGAAGAAGCGGTTGGTCATATTTGTGCATTTATTTACGATTTAAAACGGTAGATTTTAGTGAACTTTTAGAGCCTTTTACATCGCTAACTACTCATTTTACTTCTACCTTTTGGAATAATTTTTCTTGGTCGCTTCGTGATAATTATTTCAACATGGTGGAAACAGCTTGAATACAACCCTATATTTGGCCTAACATCTGCTCGCTTTAAAAGGCTATTTATGACATAACACAACTGTGACCGTATGTTTAAACTAAAAATAGAGGGAGCAACCCACCAAATTTGGATTGTTTACAATTAAAAAAAAACATTTTTCAACAGCCGTCTCACTTTAATTTGCTTCGATTCCTCTGACTCCAGTAGATTTATAGTTTTTTTCTACTGCTGAATCAAAAATCCAGCTGAATGGAAAACATCAACCAGGATCAAAAGATATTGTGATGTTATAGAGGGTAGATTTGGCTTTCAATTGAAAAACTCCGAAAGTGCACATTTAACGTGCGGTGAACGTAAAATTTTACCTGTTATATTATAGCCAACGCATTTGACACTACCACACTAAAGGGAGATACAATATGATTTGTAGTTCACATTTATTGCCAGCACATGAATAGTACGAGAATTCGCACTTCATACAATACAAAAAATCTTAAAATAAAAATTATAAAATTTGCTTTTCCATGCATCAATACGAGATCAGGACAAAAATCAATTCCAAAGTGAAAAAATTGCATTATCCAATTTTTTAAATAAAATTCAATTTTCTAAATAAATTAAAATATATTACATTTTTTGTTTTAAGGAGACACGCTGTCCATAAATTTTTTAAGGCTACACTGTTCGTCTTATTTGAGCAATGCGTGTTCTGAAGACCCCTTTCTGATAAGTGAGATGAGTAAAATGAGCAAATCCGAATATTACCATGCATAAGACAGGTCAACATACGTCCGTTTAGTAGATGCAAATTGGGAGAACTACCCCAGGGATTTTCTACATCTTCAGAGAACTAGATGGAGTGTCTGCCCTATTCCAGGAATTGAATTAATAGGAGGCTTTAGAATAGGGAAATCAAACGGGGATTAAAAAATTTCATATAGAAACTGTAAAGATATTGTAAAATAAGCTTACCTAACAAGGGTCTGTTATTGTTATTAACTGGGCAGATGTTATTAACAGTGTTCTTTGACGATATTATCAAACAAATGATTCAAATCAGTCATTCACTTAATCAAGAATTGAGTGGACTTAAGTTGCTACAAAAACCTAACTCACTACTTGTCCCTTTGGGGAGAGCAGTTTTCAAAGCGACACTTATGGTCATGATAAGGAGTTACTGCACCAAACGCCATTAATATCTCCTCAATTGCCCAACTAGAAACTCCCTTAAAGATAAATATTAATGCATTTTTAATGAGAATTTAACTCAAGTGACCTATATTCTCACAGCAAGCTCTTGGATAGAATTTAATAACTATTCAATTGGAGCTGGCATTACTTCGTTTGAATTCCTTCCATTAAATATTTAACAAAATTTTTCGGTTAAAGTAGACGTTAAAATAAGTGAAATCGTCTTTCATGATCTCTGGTAGGTAATTTGCCGTTCCATCGATTAGTGCAAAACATGTCTACTTCATAAATAAATTACAAAGATACTTGAAGGCATTGAATACTGTTTATTAACCTAAATTATATAAATAATAATTGCTTACTGAATCGCTATTTATTTTAAGATTATTTTAAACTTGATATGTAAATTTATTTTTGGATTCCTTTGTTGAATTTTGAATAATTCTCCTATCTTAATATTGTTCTTTCGTATTTATATATAAATACCTTTTCTAAACGTTTTGTTCCATAGACGGTGCTTCCATTTAATTCGAGTCTAAGTCCTTACAATGATCGATCACCCAACCGGTCAAGATTTCACCTTGAACGCCGACGAAAAATAAGCTGTGTGGAGAATGATATGTTTGCAGGAGGAGGCAACAGTTTATTTGCAGCTCGAGAGGACGTCAATCGGAAATTCAGTGTTGGTTCAAGACTTCTGGCCTCTCCACACAGCCACAACAGTCATTATCATGAAAATAAGAGCAATAACTTTCTCTCTGTTGTTGACGATCCTTACAATCGGCCAGCATCACGAAGCCATTCAGCTGATAATTCTTTGACGGGAAAGGCTAACGGGTATAGGGACACTAATTCAACGGATAGTGCCTATTCAGAACGAAGCTATAGTTCTCTCAACTCTGTGGAAAAGGAGAACGTTTGGAAACTATCTATATCCTCCACAGATGGACGTTGCAGACATGGACGTTTCCTGAGTCCTTGTACAAGAAAATCATCAAGGGACTGTGACCTTGCAATGGACCTTTGTCTCCACTCCCTAGATTTCGTGCAAGAGATTGGACGCTATCTTGATCCATCTCATAAATCAAAAGACGTCAGTGAACCAAGAGTACCTTGTTTCCAAATTTTTAACTTTGGACGTCGTGGCAAGTCACCACAACCGTCTCTAAACCGCGAACGGGTTAAGAAACGCAGTGTTTTCAGTCAGTCTAATTTCTGTCTTGTTGATCAAATTTGCGGAGCAAATGAATCAGCATGCCCAGGGAGTGAACACGAATTCAACTTAGTGGTACCAGAATCCCACAGACAGGTGTTTAGTCAGATTTCTACAAGACCAAACAACTGCAAAATCTGCTGAAAGACCATCTTGCTGGAGACTCTTGATTTACGAAGTATCGGTTTTAGTTATTGCTTAATACTATATAAAGTTCAATAGATTTTTTAATAAAGTAATTCTGATGGGCTGAAATACGCTAATTTCAATGCAACTTACTAAATTAAATGAAATCAGTTTTATTAAATAATAAATACTAATATGCTGAGTGAATAATTGCCGAAAATTGTTGATTATTAAAGAAAGGTGGCTTTTGCCAACATTCAGAAGAGAGGGTAAGAAAACTGTAAAACATTTTATTTTCCCCAACAAAAGTGGCTTAAATTTTTATAATTTTATATATATGTATATTTATATTTATAAGAAGGGGACAATGCTACACTAATTTTAAATGCCCATTATGGAAGATCGTCATCTGGACTGACAGAGTCGTTACAAATCAGTGATCAAAATCATACATGAAGCCTCAAGTGACTTATACAAAAAGTGCGAAAAACGAGGGAACACACTGTCCACGGGGAATGTGGAGACTGTGATTGGCATTATATAGGTAGAGATGAAGAAAATCAATAAATAATAAGCCGGTGCGAGCTGATCAAATTGGGAAAAGGTATTTGAATGTCTTCGACTTACACTGATCGCTCGTCTATTTTTCAACACCCCCTCGAACAAAAGCGAATTCTTGACAAATTACTTTAGACCATAGGCATTCTAAAGTTGGGAGAGTAACCAGCTTTTCCGCAACGACTAAGTTCTATGGACCTAGTATGTTTCACATAAGTTCTGATTTATTTTTAGGCGTCATTAATAAGATAGGATGTTTATAGTCAAGTGGATAAAGTCACCATCAAAGAACCAGGCTCGAGGAAACCTAAAAACGTTTATTAATCATTCGAAAACTATTCCTGTGCTCAAAAAATAAGTATTTGATTGTAATGGAGTAATTTACTTTTCTGACGCCTTGAGTTAGAAATAAAATGTCCTGTCAGTAAGTTAAACAGTAGTTGGATTAGGAAATATCAATGACTTCCAGAAGCGTAATTATCGGCAGAGGTCAGGTCTTTCATATTTCGTCGCGTAATCACTATAATGAAAAGTATTGGGGGACGGAGACAAACAATCGAAAATGTGTGTTGGTGTTAGGGATTGCACAGAAGCCTTTCATTCTTCTTTCCAAATATATAATTATCCTCTTTTGTAAACTTATTTTTATCCACATGGTAAGTTCGAATTAAAATAGTTCAGATGAAATCAATTGGTTTGTGATTATAAATACTGTGTAGCTTTGTTCGTAGAATATTCAGAAGTTTGTATGCAAGCAGATTTTGTTCACAAAAAATTTTTAAATTAAAAAAAAATTTGGAATGAATTTTATAAATAGTCACTCTTATGCGTGATCTTATATATCAGCAATAAGGGCATAACACTGAGAATTCAAATTTGATGCTGAAAATGTTGTGTAGTAAAATTCAAAATCGAGCAAAGTGATGAGTTCAGAGTCTGAGTACAATTATGTCTTTAATTTTCAACTTCCTTTGACTATGACCGAATCATGTCCTGCGCTTTATTTGGGAATTGAGAAAACAGAATAATTTGATTAATCAAATATAATAAAAACAACCGTAATTAATTAATATTTTAATAATCATTTAATTAAAAGAAGTGCTGGTCCACTCAACGTATGTTTAAATGAGATGATCGCAATGACCGCTGTCACTAAATTGTACTTTCATTTCATTTCTCTTTTACTTTTTCGTTTTAATCCAGTATAATTTAAAATCAGTATTTAACTTCTTTCTATTTGCTGTTACTTATTTTTGCTTATTTATAACTAACTATATATATATCCCTTTATTTAAATACAATCTTTTAATATATTCTTACTGATGTTAATAATTTTTTGGTGAATCAAATAACTGTTGATCTACCTCAAAGTCAAAAAGCTCCTATGTCTAATATGATAAGGTACTCAAATCAGAGATACGTTAATTCAATCATCTTTTATTAGCATTTCAAATTACTACTCGTCAAGTTGTTTAAATGAATTAAAGTTTTTGTCGTGAGCGTAATTGAACAAGTTCAATCTTTCTGTGTGCTTTGGCGAACTGAAATCATTCAATTTCGAAAAATGTAAATTTATTTTACTACTTCATAATAAATAAAATAAAACATAGAAATAGCGTTTTGTTGCCTTCCTGAGATTTTCGCTTTTTTTATATAAGACATAAATAATGGTTACATGTAACTTTTTTCAATAAAAAGCCGACTGAATGGTAATTGAATAAATTTACTATAATGACATTAGAATGCGCTCATTTGGTAAAATTTTTCGGTAAAAGTACGTCAATTAGCTGAAAGGTTTGGGGAAATGCGATGCCAATAATGCGAGATAAAATTTAGTAATAAAAGGATTAACGTTTAACTTGCTTTGAAATAATCAAGGAATAACTAATATTATTTAACAAATGCATTTTTGAATATACGCATATGACATCGTGACTTAATTGCCTTTAAAAAGATTTTTTAAGAAAATAACATTTTAAGTGAAATGACTTATGAGGACGAAATTCTGATCTGTGGCGTTTCAAGCATTCCTGGCTTTTATAACTTTAACGCTAAATGACTATTTTGTATTGAATATACCAACGTTTCGTTGTCACAATTATGGCCAATTCTAGTATCCAATCAAGTACAGTATGAACTTGGTGTTAACAGCATGTTAGCGTGTTGTGCCTACGCATTCACAATTCCCATTGATTCTCTTCTCTATCATTTGGAGTGAGCCAAGAACGCTTGTTCTAACGCATGTCACTGTGGTACTACGTGAATATCTTACTGTCAAGCCTAATTGAGAGTCATGTAGAAATTGGCGTTGGCCGAAGTCAATCAGAGATGTGTGTGGCGCTCTTAACTGCATTCTTTTCACACACGCAATACACACACTATCTCAATTGTTCTTTGCCCAATGTAACCACACTGTTTGCGATCTTTCTGCAAATTGTTGGCAGAAAGTATTTAGGAAAATATCACATTCGGAAAAACTGCTCCTTCACTAACTTTTCCAAGCAAATAACTTCTTTAGCGAAAGTCACTTCATCATAGTTGAGTTATTCTACTATTGTTAATTTCGCAAAAGTCCAAACTTATTCTGAGTAGCACGGCCCAGAATTAAAATTAATTATGAACTTTGCCTTAAAATGAAGGTTATCTCAGAGAAAACTTCTTGAAAAATAGTCCGGTGCGCAGATATTGGATAATATATTCAACTGTGGGGTCTACAATAGACTTACCTCTACCTGGTGTATCTTGGGCAACGTATACCCGTACGGCAAAAAAGTCAATAAACCAGCAGTTGACTCCAAACTACCATGACCCAACTAAATGTCATATTCGACCACTTCCAGAGTACTCACCTTACCTTACCTTTTTCTCTACCTTTGTGTCTGTCTCTCTCTTACATCTGTGAATCACTCTTCTGTTCCCCCTCCCTCTCGACTTTTTGTGACTTTGATGTTCCTCCCCTCTGTGGAGCCCGAAGTCAACTAAAGGGCTAATGGTAACTATCATAAAGCCTGCAATTGGATATAAATAAAAATTCAACTGTTGATGACAGGTGAGGGTTGAAGGGAACTGGAGAGCGCAGCCAGCAGTAAATCAATAATAGATAGGATTCCATTCGTCCGGATGACCACCATTCAACCGTCCTACACTTGCCCAATTCCAATTAGGATACTTTACGGGTACAACATCACGTTTGTTGAGAGACAGAGAGAGGTAGAGCGAGAGTGTGTGGGTGTGAGAGTGCTTCTTCACTAACTCTTTCTGGCAAATAGCTTCTTCGGTAAAATTTAATTCCTCTTAGTTGAGTTATTCCAAAATTGTAAAATTAGCAAAAGTCGAATTAAACAATGCCAGCTTATTAACCCTAATCTTACAGCTTTTCTCAGAAAATGTCACTCAGACTTCGTCCTTCATTTTGTTCAAATCTGACCCTTTGTCACAACTTCATCGCTAATGACATTCAACTCAGGCAGAACATTTATACCAAGAACTACTCGGGACATTGACCCTTCCAATATTGCCAACTGGTTGTGGAAACTCAGCATCTTACAACTCCTAACAATTAACGAGTATACTAATTGTGAGTAATTCCAGTGATTGGCTTCTCATCTTTTCCTCCGCGTACCCCTCATTGCGATTATGTTGAAAAAATCGGGTTATTGTTTGTTTTTCTTAGCTCAGAGACAATATAACAAGGAAACACAGAAGTTCGAAATAAATCACTTGCCTACTAGAACTTTGGCAATTCAATGTAAATCAAGGACCTTTGTTGAGAGGAGAGAGAAAGTGGGAACCTTCTTCAATCAATCAACGGCATACTTAGGGTGATATACACACAGTTCTCTTTAATATTATTAACAACGGATTCTAGTAGTTAGACCTGCGTTGGTGTTTTAAAACAGCTTGAAATATCTGACTAGGAAGACCAACATCTTAAATGTCCTCTCTACACTAATCCAGTTCGAGACCTTAAACGGTGTACATTAATGCCAAAATTGGAAGTTGGAGCTCTCCGAACAAAATTCGGTGATCGATTGGCATGTCTACACTCTAAGAGGCACGGCCCAGAATTAAAAATAATTTGGATCTTTGTGTTGAAACGAGGGTCAAAACAGAGAAATAGAGATTTTGAAACTCTTTATGGAAAATAGATCAGTACTCAGATGTTAGATAATATATCCAACTGTTGGTGGGAGGTGAGTGGTGGAGGGAATTGAAGAGCGAAATCAACTGCGACTCAACGATGAATAGGATTTCTTTCGTCTGGATGTCTACTGGACAACTCTCATACACTCACTCACTTCTAAACATGACACAAGTTGAAATAATTCCTCGTCATCACTACAATTACTACAAAGGCAGTCAAGTCAAGAAATTTGGAACATACAAGCATTCCTTAGCCCCTTGCTGCTTGTACTCTACTCAACATGAAGAAGACATTATTCAACCAAACCCGGCTTGAAAGTCAAAATAACCGAAGGTGTAGTAATAAGGCAATTACTTTATTGTGAAATTCAATTTGCGATTAATGTGGCCTTCACAATAAATTTTCCTTTTGAAATTTATTGAAGGTGCGATATGGGATACTCAGTAGGGCTTCTTGCCTTCGACATTGCCACTGTTATTAGTAAATTAATTAAATTTAATGAAATACTGGAAAAATTGGCTTGAACAACATCAATTTAGAATGTTATTGCGAATAAGATGACGAAATGGCTTACGCTGGGAAATAGTTGCAGACGAGATAGAAAATCTTGATCTTGCCAAATATGCACCACTTCACACCACAACCCAAATCAGTCGTCTCTGACCAAACCATCTAAGGAAAAGACAATGTCTTGTACGAGACGCTCTGTAGGAGTTGAGCCCAATAAAAACCCATGCAAGTGCCCTTCTTACCTGTGTGTAATGACGGCATCTAGTTCCTCTTTTACATTGGTCTGTACAATAATTGTAGTTCTTATACTGATCAAACCAATACATTATATTGCTGAAAATAAAAATTAATAAATTGTGATCAACAGGCACATATGGAAGATATTACTTACTCTCGCAAATCTCCATAAGCAACAATATTCTGTCCAATACCTCTGAGTTTGGGGTCATCCTTGAATTTACATTTTTCTGCCCAAGCCTGAGCCTTTTTCGCCAATGTGGAGTTCCACCTCTACAAAAGATGAGACCAAAAGTGATATCCTTCTTCATATCACTCGCACAGTAGTTCTGATCTAGTCACAATATAACCTCTTAAATCCAAATTGAACAGAACGTCTATCTGAATATGAATTACCATCTTAACTACCCACCACTCACAACACCCTCTCCATTCGTTAATTGTCTTTTTTGCAATAAAAAGAGCTGTCACTACCGCAACTGTATGCTCAGCAGAAAACGCTCCAGCACTGCTTGAAATCAGGCTACACGCGAGTTATATGTTGTAGGAGTGAACTCACCAAGTGAGGCATGAAACAGCTAGCGGGTTGACCAGGGATTTGGCCAGTAGCAACTACATGACGAAAATAGTTATGCATATCCAATACGTATTTCATTTCAGCAGTGAAGTTAGCATCAACACCACCACGTGATGTATTTTCACCGCTTCCACCATGGACATCACTCTCATTCCAAACACCTCTGCCAACCTGCGCTTCGGACAGCATGGTAGCTAACACAAAGCCCATCAACAGGGCACTGATCGAGATGCAGTTCTTCATTCGTTACTCCAATTCTCCTCCTTATACCATTCTCCCGATTTCACTCTCTTATACTCCAACATACTTGTACTTCAACGTATTTTGCATGTTTCAACTCAATCTGTTTCAATTCACTGCTCACACTCCTCTCCTCTGCTTCACTGATTCCGTGTACTTGCATAACCTCCATTATCTTCACACTCTCATTCCTCATTCAACTTGCTCTCCTCTAAGTTATCCAACTTCAACATTCCTAACTTTTAACAAAATATTCCTTTTCTCCCACCCCTCATCACACTCAAAGCCCTCATTTTGCGTCTTCTGTTGCTTTCTCTGGTCCCATTTCACACTCTTTTGAACTATTTCAACGTCAGGTAAGACTTCCATCGATGTTCTACACATTTCGGTTTGTCGAGACAAGTTCATCTTTAACTATTCACCTTTTATTGCACGACACTTTGCCCACTTACTTGCTTTCTTGTGCATTTTCAGTCAACTCACAACTCACTCTCTCTCTCCCTGTGCCCATCCAGTTTAGGATAAAGTTGGAAGAGATTGAAAGAGTGCCAGTTCAACCATTTTCTTCCCTCTTCCAAACAAACTCTTTACCTCTCATTCCATCCACCGGAGTAGTATTGCATGCAATTGCACACCTTCTCACAAATCACCTCTGATCACCTCATTACACCACCTAAACTCGCAACTCGACTGGGATGATGGGTGGGGGATGGAATGGAATGGAATGGAAGGAAATGAAATGGGATGGGGATGGGATGGGATGTGAGGAGATGAGATGAGGGCGTTGGAGAAATTGGTTGCATATTGAAGTCAGCATACTAGGAGTTTTATATTAATTCTTCCTTCGTTCACTCCCATGTGCTTGCACCAAACACAATGCACACTGACAACCTTTCTCACTTACTCATTGCCTCAATAATTAGTTGAGGGAGAGTGATTAGGGACTGTGACAAGTCCTAAGAACGAGAAAAAATGCAGCATCCGAGAGGCTCAGTGCAAAGGACACGCAGTCTCCTCCTGATTGCATGAATGTTGCTTGTGACAGCAGAACTATTTGTTTCCAACTCCTACCACTTGTCTCATCAAAAAATACCACCTTATCCTCTCCTTTCCATAAACATTCTCATTTGTCCATTTTGCGTGGATTCACATTTTCATCCGCAACTGCTTTTGACTACCACCACCAGCATTTCTGGAGGCCCATTCGATGCTTCACTGTGTTTCTATTGCATCTCTTCTACCTACATCTTCTCCCTTCTGTTCCAGAGGAAGAAATAAGTGATGAACGCGATAGATACGTACCTACCAAGGAATCCTACACTGAGCCAAAAGATGAATAAATGGACTTAAACTGGTGTAACCTTCCTCCAATTAACCGAGAATGCCACCAATTCACTTTCGCCACTAGTATTTCTCCTCGAAATTATAATCCCTCCTAAGCTAACGGAAGGGGCTTCATCCCTAAAATGTGTCTGGTCTACTTGTGCTTATTTGCTATTCTGCATGAGTATATCCTGATATGTTTGGCTTGTCGAAACTTGGATCACCAAATTTAATGTTAGCAACTTTTAAGGACGATCGATTCTTTTAATAATGACATTAGTCTGATGGGGAATTCGAGTAGGGAGTGGGAATCGAGAGGTCCACTGAAGTATAATGGAAATGGAATGGAAGTAGGCAGTTGTATGTGAGGATGCTGTGGAACCTGGCGGTTGTGGTTGTTCGGTAAGAGCTTAGCAATGAAAGCTGGGGTAGGAGACGGGTCATGCGTTAGACTTCACATGGGAATTGATATTTGCGAAAGGACCCAGACATGGTTAACAGAAGGTAGGTGCTTTCGCTTTACTTGTGGGAGTGAGTGCTAGTGAGGCTAGGTGACTTGGGTCTCTCTCGAAGTTTCAGTGGCAGGGGTGGCATCACGACTGGGTTGGTCCTCCTGCTGGTAAATCATTCAAAGCATACAACTGCTATGTTTGTAACGAACAGTCGCTTCCAATTCATGCAACAATTTGTCTAAAATGTATTTCAATTGGTGCATTAAGCAGGCATGTCCTATAACTCGTTTCGCTTTAAACTAGCTATGCGAAAAATTGTCCTGGTGATTAGAATGTATATTAAGAAATTGAAGACCTGTCACTATTAACATATCTGCTAGTACTCTCGTGATTTACATCAGACAAGTAACATTTCTCTTTGCAAATTCAATTAATTTCGCTTTCACTTCTTATCCACTACATACCTCTTGCGCTACCCACTTCTGTGGTTTGGCATTTCCGTTTCCATCGAACCTTAAGACACCCTTCGCATGTGATTATGTACCTCTCTATCTCGATTTGACTTCTTTTCTTGCAACGTTCGATGAAGATTCCCTTTCTTACACCCACATATACGAAATTGGCGAATGTATATTTATGAACTCCGTATTCGGTGAGCACACAGGTTATCGCTTTCCATTTATCTCGAAGGACACTTAACTATCCTCTACTAAATACCATCACATTTTTTAAATTACTTTCCACCCTACCAACACCATTATTGGACGTCTTCAGTCATATGTCTTCATTACTAATGCATTGCCTTAACTTGAATCAAAACATGTCAGGAAGCCTCCACCTCGCATTCCAATGTCAACCTGCAAGCACGATTACAACCTTCCATCCAATTCATATGTGTTTAAATAAATTAATAACCTTCAAAGTGCATTCCATCCTGAATCTTAACAATGAAGTCAATATTGCCTGTGTAAGAATCGCCATAATCTATTTCGATTTGGTAGACTCAACATCAAACTGTCTGTGAATGAGGTCATATGAATTTAAATCCAAAGGGCAGTTTTGCTATTGGAAAACACAGTTTAATGGCCTGAAGTACAATTATAGAGGCGTGGTTTTCCAGAAATGCTTAAATTAGGATAAGTAAGCTATACAAAGCTGAGAGATTATAGTTGGGCTAGAGATGTGTGTGTTAAAGTAAAAGGGTCTAAACAGCGAACCAAATTGGGAAAACTATTGATTTGTGTGAATAATTCTTTGCTTAATTTCCTTCTTCCTCCTACTCTTTTATATCTTCGTGTGGACTGTCTTTGTACATTTCCATTCCATTTCATTGCACCCTTCGCATACCCAATATTGGTTCTTTCAGCTAAATGATTCAATGTCGTTTTCGGCTCGGTTAGTATGGCGTTTTCCATTCTTAGTGCTGGTTTCGTTTGGCATTCTGTTTACCTGTGTACTCCCTTGACCCACCATGCGCAGATCTTCACGTTTTTATTACCAACTGCATAGTGAATTGCTCTCTGACAATTGCATTTCCTCATGGTCGACTGAGCCGTGTAAAGTGGAATTGCTCGCTCATCGATCCTAATATACATTCCACAGGCTTTCTTACGTATTAAGTGACTTCTCAAATTTCTGTTTTCATAGGTTTGTGTTATGTTATAAGGAGTTCTGACCTTTCATCCATTTCAATCGGCACTCTTCACGCCGCCAGATGATGTTTTTGTTGAATTCCAGTCACTGATCGATAAGCATAGAAGACTAACTAAATTAGTTTTTCTTCTTGTACCTTAACCTCTTTGCTTAACACAACCTTGGTTTCGTTCTCTTGTTGCAGACGCCATCTTTCTATTGTGCAATCTTCTCATTTCTCTACCTTCACTCCCAACTCCCACACACTGCTGTTCAATGTACACATGGTCCTCCAAATTGATTCCGCTATTCATCTGGAAACGACACCTGTATTCTCTTAACAAAGTGGTATGTGTGGCAGAAACTGTACTAGATAAGTTCAGAATAGTCTTATTTTACGAAAGTTAATTCTTATCACCTATTAATAGAAGATCGGAAATATACTACCATTAGTTCCGGTGTGCCAGTGGTCTCAAGTGTGCAATCTACAACCTCAGTACTACTTAATCAATTATAACTTTATCAGCATTGAGATGAACTAAATATTATCATTCGGAGCATTTAAAATGTTTCAGGGCAAAGTTGGGGTACGTATCTCTAGTCATTTTAATATCATAAGCAAAACCCCTTGAACATCCATTTCCATATAGGGCCTATCCCGCAAACTGTCAACCTTACTGAGACGACGAGTGCTAATCTTCAACCACCTACTTCACGAAATTCGACATGAAAACAACGGAACACTTCATTTGAATTTTCACATTGTTAGAAAGTCCGATTAAACATTCTGATAATTAAAGTCTTATTAATTTCAGTCTATTTATTAGGGGTATTGCACATTATGGTCATTTCAATTTTCTCTACCCTATGTCAGCAGATATTTCTCTCACCAAATCGCCTTTTTGTATTGGTGAAACACACACACGCGCACACACACACACGGCTCCTTTGATAAAGTTGAACAAGATGAAGGTGTCCTTAGCTCTTTGTAAATTGGAGAATTATGTGGATTTGAATATACCAACGTCTGGTTGTCACAGTGATGACCAATTCTAGTATCGAATCAAGTGTATTATAAATTTGGCGCTTATATCGTGCTAACAAGTTGTGTCTAGGCATTCACAATTGCCATTTAACCTCTTCTCAATCATGTGGAGTGAGCAAGAATACGTGGTCTAACGTACGTCACTGTTCAACACCATGGTTGTCTTACTGCCAGGCCTAAACAGATTTCAAGCAGAAATCGGTGTTGGCGCAACCAATCAGAGGTGTGTATGTGCGGCACTCTTAACTCCTCCTTTTCAGACAAACGCGCACACATACAATACACATATTATCTCAATGGTTCTCTGCACATTGTAACCACATTGTTTGCTTTTCTTTCACTAATGCTTGGCAGAAAATGTTTAGGAAAATATCACATTTGGAAGTCTTTCTCGTTCACCAACTCTTTCAGGCAAACAGCTTCCTCATCAAAATTCAATTCCTCGTAGTTGAGTTACTCTAATTTTGTCAATTTGGCAAAAGTCTAATCAAATAATACCACTGCACTAATCCTATGGATATTCATCCCAAAGTATTTCACGCACCATTAATCTTACAGCTCCTCTCAGACTAAGTCAGGACTTGCAAAATAACCTTTTATATTTCTATCCCTTTCATCTTCGCACAGTTTATTTCAAGTTTTCCACATTTATTGTCAATAGGACAGCCACCTTTACATTGTTCAATTCTGAACCTTCGCCACCACTTCTTCATTAATTGCTTTCCTCTTTGGCAGAACATCTATGCCAAGGTCTACTTGATACATCGACACTTCCAATATTGCTAACTGGTTGTGGAAACTCGACATCTTGCAACTCCTAACAATTAACAAATATGCTAATTGAGAGTTCACCTAGTGATTAGTTTCACATCTTTTCTTCCCACGTTCGCTCCATAGAGATTAGGTTAGAAAAATCGGATTATTTTACGTTGTTCTTAGCTCAGAAGAAGAAGCTCTTTATAAATGACTTGTCTACTAGAACTTTGACAATTCACTGTAAATCAATAACCGCTGTTGAGAGGAGAAAGTGGGAGCCTTCTTCGGACAAGTAGCAGTACATTTAGAGTGCTATACGCACAATCCTCTTTAATACGCTCACAACTTGGTAGCAATAGTGAGTCTTGTGCCGGTGTTTTAAAATAGCTTGAATTATCTGAGTAAGAAGACCGACGCCTTAAATGTCCTCTTTACATTAATCCAGTTCGAGACCTTAAATTGTGTACATTTATGCCAAAATTGGAAGATGATGCTCACCGTGCACATCATGACGCTTGATTAGCATGTCTACACTCTAAGTGGCGAGACTCAGATTTAATAATAATTGTGAAATTTGCCATGAAATGAAGATTATATCAGAGAAAGAGAGGTTTTAAATTGTTTTAAAAAAGAGTCCAGTGCTCAGATGTTGGATAATATATCCAACTTGTTGGTGGGAGATGAGTGGTGGAGGGAACTGAAGAGCGCAACCAACAGTAACTCAACAATAGATAGGATTCCATTCATCCGGATGACCACCATTCAACCGTCCTACACCCACCCACTTCAAACCAGGACACTTTACGATTCTAACATCACGTTACTTGAGAAAGAGGGGAGAGAGAGAGTGAGTGATTGAGAATAAGAGTGAGAGAGGAGAGAGGTGAGAGAGACAAAGGAGTGCCAAGAAAACGTCAAAATTTTCATCTGTTCTTGTTATTATATTCTATTCCTCATCTAAGTACACTGGACCAATCAAGATAGCTACTGCGCAATTAGCTCGTGGACAAGGTACATAGCAGGTGCTTGTAAATTATTGGTATTTGGCCATGGCCTTGTTGGAATACTTCCTCGTCTTCACTACAATTACTACAAATGCAGTCGAGTCAAGTCATTTGGAACGTACAAATATTTCAAAGCCCTTTGCTCCTTGTACTCTAGTCAACATGAAGAACACACTATTCAACCAAACCCGGCTTAAAAGTCAAAATAGCAGAAGGTGTATTAATAAGGCAATTACTTTATTGTGAAATTCAATTTGCGATTAATGTGGCCTTCACAACAACTTTTTCTTTTGAAATTTATTGAAGGTGCGAATTGTGATAATCAGTATGGCTTCCTGCCCATGACATTACCACTGTAATTACCAAATTAATTAATATGAGTGAAATGTTTGATGTAATTGGCATGAACAACATCAATTTTAAATTTTATTGTGAATTGACTTACGCTGGGCCGTAGTTGCAGACGAGATAGACTACTTTTGAACCTTTATATCGGCACATATTCTTACCGCATCCCAAATGAGTCGATCCTGCCCAAACCATCTGACGGAAAGACAATGACGTGTTTTAGACATTCCGTCCAAATTAAGCCATATAAAAACCCATCCAAATGCTCCTCTTACCTGTGTGTAATGTTCGCAATCCTTCCTGGCTGCGCATGTGTTCGTACGATAATCATAGTCAACATGCTCATTGATCCACATTTCTAAATTACTGAAAATAAAAATGGTGGTGAAAGTGGTGCTCAGCAGCCACATATAAGCTATGGCTTACCGCTCTAAACTTCCAGAGGCGACAATATTCTGTCCAACTTTTTTGAATTTTGCTGTTACCCTATTGGGTTTGAGGTCATGGTTGAAGGTACATTTGTTTGCCCAAGCCTGAGCCTTGGTTGCCAAATCGGAGTCCCACACCTATAAAAGAAGACACCAAAAGTGATACAATTCTTCTTACCACTCTCACAGGAGTATCGATCTAATCCCAATATAACCTCTTCAATTCACATTGAACAGAAGGTCTCTCTGAAGATGAATTTCCATCTTAACTAACCACTCACCACTAAACCCCTCACAACTCACAACACCCTCCCCCTTGCTAGCTGCTAGTATGCAGTGGTAAGAGTGCCAACTTCTGCAACTACATGTTCATCAGTGAGTGCTTCAGCATTGCTCGAAATCAAGCTACACGTGAGTTACATGTTGCAGGAGGAAACTCACCAAGTCAGGCATGGGAGCGCTAGCTGGTTGTTCAGGGACTAGGCCTTTGGCCAGATTACGTCGAAGCTCGTTGTGCTTATCCAATACTTTTTGCATTTCAGCATTGGGCACAGCATCACCTCCACCACCACCTGATACTCTACTACCGCTGCCACCACGCACCGCACTCTCATCCGAATTACCTCTCCTTCTCACGCTCCCACTGTCACCCAAGTCATCATTTCCATTCCATCCACTTCTGCTACTATAGCTAATCCTGCTGCCACTACCACTCCGGTCACCAATATCACTGCTTCCCCAGAAATCACTGTTTCCATTGCGACTCCAGGTACCCCAGACATTACTACTTCTAACACCGTTGCTAACACCACTTCCACTGTTGCAATATTGGCAACAGTTACACGTGCCAAAATAGCTTTGAGCTTCGGAGAGCTTGACAGCTAACACAATGCCCATCAACAGGGCGCTGATCGAAATGCAGTTCTTCATTCGTTACTCCAATTCTCCTCCTTATACCATTCTCCCGATTTCACTCTCTTATACTCCAACATACTTGTACTTCAACGTATTTTGCATGTTTCAACTCAATCTGTTTCAATTCACTGCTCACACTCCTCTCCTCTGCTTCACTGATTCCGTGTACTTGCATAACCTCCATTATCTTCACACTCTCATTCCTCATTCAACTTGCTCTCCTCTAAGTTATCCAACTTCAACATTCCTAACTTTTAACAAAATATTCCTTTTCTCCCACCCCTCATCACACTCAAAGCCCTCATTTTGCGTCTTCTGTTGCTTTCTCTGGTCCCATTTCACACTCTTTTGAACTATTTCAACGTCAGGTAAGACTTCCATCGATGTTCTACACATTTCGGTTTGTCGAGACAAGTTCATCTTTAACTATTCACCTTTTATTGCACGACACTTTGCCCACTTACTTGCTTTCTTGTGCATTTTCAGTCAACTCACAACTCACTCTCTCTCTCCCTGTGCCCATCCAGTTTAGGATAAAGTTGGAAGAGATTGAAAGAGTGCCAGTTCAACCATTTTCTTCCCTCTTCCAAACAAACTCTTTACCTCTCATTCCATCCACCGGAGTAGTATTGCATGCAATTGCACACCTTCTCACAAATCACCTCTGATCACCTCATTACACCACCTAAACTCGCAACTCGACTGGGATGATGGGTGGGGGATGGAATGGAATGGAATGGAAGGAAATGAAATGGGATGGGGATGGGATGGGATGTGAGGAGATGAGATGAGGGCGTTGGAGAAATTGGTTGCATATTGAAGTCAGCATACTAGGAGTTTTATATTAATTCTTCCTTCGTTCACTCCCATGTGCTTGCACCAAACACAATGCACACTGACAACCTTTCTCACTTACTCATTGCCTCAATAATTAGTTGAGGGAGAGTGATTAGGGACTGTGACAAGTCCTAAGAACGAGAAAAAATGCAGCATCCGAGAGGCTCAGTGCAAAGGACACGCAGTCTCCTCCTGATTGCATGAATGTTGCTTGTGACAGCAGAACTATTTGTTTCCAACTCCTACCACTTGTCTCATCAAAAAATACCACCTTATCCTCTCCTTTCCATAAACATTCTCATTTGTCCATTTTGCGTGGATTCACATTTTCATCCGCAACTGCTTTTGACTACCACCACCAGCATTTCTGGAGGCCCATTCGATGCTTCACTGTGTTTCTATTGCATCTCTTCTACCTACATCTTCTCCCTTCTGTTCCAGAGGAAGAAATAAGTGATGAACGCGATAGATACGTACCTACCAAGGAATCCTACACTGAGCCAAAAGATGAATAAATGGACTTAAACTGGTGTAACCTTCCTCCAATTAACCGAGAATGCCACCAATTCACTTTCGCCACTAGTATTTCTCCTCGAAATTATAATCCCTCCTAAGCTAACGGAAGGGGCTTCATCCCTAAAATGTGTCTGGTCTACTTGTGCTTATTTGCTATTCTGCATGAGTATATCCTGATATGTTTGGCTTGTCGAAACTTGGATCACCAAATTTAATGTTAGCAACTTTTAAGGACGATCGATTCTTTTAATAATGACATTAGTCTGATGGGGAATTCGAGTAGGGAGTGGGAATCGAGAGGTCCACTGAAGTATAATGGAAATGGAATGGAAGTAGGCAGTTGTATGTGAGGATGCTGTGGAACCTGGCGGTTGTGGTTGTTCGGTAAGAGCTTAGCAATGAAAGCTGGGGTAGGAGACGGGTCATGCGTTAGACTTCACATGGGAATTGATATTTGCGAAAGGACCCAGACATGGTTAACAGAAGGTAGGTGCTTTCGCTTTACTTGTGGGAGTGAGTGCTAGTGAGGCTAGGTGACTTGGGTCTCTCTCGAAGTTTCAGTGGCAGGGGTGGCATCACGACTGGGTTGGTCCTCCTGCTGGTAAATCATTCAAAGCATACAACTGCTATGTTTGTAACGAACAGTCGCTTCCAATTCATGCAACAATTTGTCTAAAATGTATTTCAATTGGTGCATTAAGCAGGCATGTCCTATAACTCGTTTCGCTTTAAACTAGCTATGCGAAAAATTGTCCTGGTGATTAGAATGTATATTAAGAAATTGAAGACCTGTCACTATTAACATATCTGCTAGTACTCTCGTGATTTACATCAGACAAGTAACATTTCTCTTTGCAAATTCAATTAATTTCGCTTTCACTTCTTATCCACTACATACCTCTTGCGCTACCCACTTCTGTGGTTTGGCATTTCCGTTTCCATCGAACCTTAAGACACCCTTCGCATGTGATTATGTACCTCTCTATCTCGATTTGACTTCTTTTCTTGCAACGTTCGATGAAGATTCCCTTTCTTACACCCACATATACGAAATTGGCGAATGTATATTTATGAACTCCGTATTCGGTGAGCACACAGGTTATCGCTTTCCATTTATCTCGAAGGACACTTAACTATCCTCTACTAAATACCATCACATTTTTTAAATTACTTTCCACCCTACCAACACCATTATTGGACGTCTTCAGTCATATGTCTTCATTACTAATGCATTGCCTTAACTTGAATCAAAACATGTCAGGAAGCCTCCACCTCGCATTCCAATGTCAACCTGCAAGCACGATTACAACCTTCCATCCAATTCATATGTGTTTAAATAAATTAATAACCTTCAAAGTGCATTCCATCCTGAATCTTAACAATGAAGTCAATATTGCCTGTGTAAGAATCGCCATAATCTATTTCGATTTGGTAGACTCAACATCAAACTGTCTGTGAATGAGGTCATATGAATTTAAATCCAAAGGGCAGTTTTGCTATTGGAAAACACAGTTTAATGGCCTGAAGTACAATTATAGAGGCGTGGTTTTCCAGAAATGCTTAAATTAGGATAAGTAAGCTATACAAAGCTGAGAGATTATAGTTGGGCTAGAGATGTGTGTGTTAAAGTAAAAGGGTCTAAACAGCGAACCAAATTGGGAAAACTATTGATTTGTGTGAATAATTCTTTGCTTAATTTCCTTCTTCCTCCTACTCTTTTATATCTTCGTGTGGACTGTCTTTGTACATTTCCATTCCATTTCATTGCACCCTTCGCATACCCAATATTGGTTCTTTCAGCTAAATGATTCAATGTCGTTTTCGGCTCGGTTAGTATGGCGTTTTCCATTCTTAGTGCTGGTTTCGTTTGGCATTCTGTTTACCTGTGTACTCCCTTGACCCACCATGCGCAGATCTTCACGTTTTTATTACCAACTGCATAGTGAATTGCTCTCTGACAATTGCATTTCCTCATGGTCGACTGAGCCGTGTAAAGTGGAATTGCTCGCTCATCGATCCTAATATACATTCCACAGGCTTTCTTACGTATTAAGTGACTTCTCAAATTTCTGTTTTCATAGGTTTGTGTTATGTTATAAGGAGTTCTGACCTTTCATCCATTTCAATCGGCACTCTTCACGCCGCCAGATGATGTTTTTGTTGAATTCCAGTCACTGATCGATAAGCATAGAAGACTAACTAAATTAGTTTTTCTTCTTGTACCTTAACCTCTTTGCTTAACACAACCTTGGTTTCGTTCTCTTGTTGCAGACGCCATCTTTCTATTGTGCAATCTTCTCATTTCTCTACCTTCACTCCCAACTCCCACACACTGCTGTTCAATGTACACATGGTCCTCCAAATTGATTCCGCTATTCATCTGGAAACGACACCTGTATTCTCTTAACAAAGTGGTATGTGTGGCAGAAACTGTACTAGATAAGTTCAGAATAGTCTTATTTTACGAAAGTTAATTCTTATCACCTATTAATAGAAGATCGGAAATATACTACCATTAGTTCCGGTGTGCCAGTGGTCTCAAGTGTGCAATCTACAACCTCAGTACTACTTAATCAATTATAACTTTATCAGCATTGAGATGAACTAAATATTATCATTCGGAGCATTTAAAATGTTTCAGGGCAAAGTTGGGGTACGTATCTCTAGTCATTTTAATATCATAAGCAAAACCCCTTGAACATCCATTTCCATATAGGGCCTATCCCGCAAACTGTCAACCTTACTGAGACGACGAGTGCTAATCTTCAACCACCTACTTCACGAAATTCGACATGAAAACAACGGAACACTTCATTTGAATTTTCACATTGTTAGAAAGTCCGATTAAACATTCTGATAATTAAAGTCTTATTAATTTCAGTCTATTTATTAGGGGTATTGCACATTATGGTCATTTCAATTTTCTCTACCCTATGTCAGCAGATATTTCTCTCACCAAATCGCCTTTTTGTATTGGTGAAACACACACACGCGCACACACACACACGGCTCCTTTGATAAAGTTGAACAAGATGAAGGTGTCCTTAGCTCTTTGTAAATTGGAGAATTATGTGGATTTGAATATACCAACGTCTGGTTGTCACAGTGATGACCAATTCTAGTATCGAATCAAGTGTATTATAAATTTGGCGCTTATATCGTGCTAACAAGTTGTGTCTAGGCATTCACAATTGCCATTTAACCTCTTCTCAATCATGTGGAGTGAGCAAGAATACGTGGTCTAACGTACGTCACTGTTCAACACCATGGTTGTCTTACTGCCAGGCCTAAACAGATTTCAAGCAGAAATCGGTGTTGGCGCAACCAATCAGAGGTGTGTATGTGCGGCACTCTTAACTCCTCCTTTTCAGACAAACGCGCACACATACAATACACATATTATCTCAATGGTTCTCTGCACATTGTAACCACATTGTTTGCTTTTCTTTCACTAATGCTTGGCAGAAAATGTTTAGGAAAATATCACATTTGGAAGTCTTTCTCGTTCACCAACTCTTTCAGGCAAACAGCTTCCTCATCAAAATTCAATTCCTCGTAGTTGAGTTACTCTAATTTTGTCAATTTGGCAAAAGTCTAATCAAATAATACCACTGCACTAATCCTATGGATATTCATCCCAAAGTATTTCACGCACCATTAATCTTACAGCTCCTCTCAGACTAAGTCAGGACTTGCAAAATAACCTTTTATATTTCTATTCCTTTCATCTTCGCACAGTTTATTTCAAGTTTTCCACATTTATTGTCAATAGGACAGCCACCTTTACATTGTTCAATTCTGAACCTTCGCCACCACTTCTTCATTAATTGCTTTCCTCTTTGGCAGAACATCTATGCCAAGGTCTACTTGATACATCGACACTTCCAATATTGCTAACTGGTTGTGGAAACTCGACATCTTGCAACTCCTAACAATTAACAAATATGCTAATTGAGAGTTCACCTAGTGATTAGTTTCACATCTTTTCTTCCCACGTTCGCTCCATAGAGATTAGGTTAGAAAAATCGGATTATTTTACGTTGTTCTTAGCTCAGAAGAAGAAGCTCTTTATAAATGACTTGTCTACTAGAACTTTGACAATTCACTGTAAATCAATAACCGCTGTTGAGAGGAGAAAGTGGGAGCCTTCTTCGGACAAGTAGCAGTACATTTAGAGTGCTATACGCACAATCCTCTTTAATACGCTCACAACTTGGTAGCAATAGTGAGTCTTGTGCCGGTGTTTTAAAATAGCTTGAATTATCTGAGTAAGAAGACCGACGCCTTAAATGTCCTCTTTACATTAATCCAGTTCGAGACCTTAAATTGTGTACATTTATGCCAAAATTGGAAGATGATGCTCACCGTGCACATCATGACGCTTGATTAGCATGTCTACACTCTAAGTGGCGAGACTCAGATTTAATAATAATTGTGAAATTTGCCATGAAATGAAGATTATATCAGAGAAAGAGAGGTTTTAAATTGTTTTAAAAAAAGAGTCCAGTGCTCAGATGTTGGATAATATATCCAACTTGTTGGTGGGAGATGAGTGGTGGAGGGAACTGAAGAGCGCAACCAACAGTAACTCAACAATAGATAGGATTCCATTCATCCGGATGACCACCATTCAACCGTCCTACACCCACCCACTTCAAACCAGGACACTTTACGATTCTAACATCACGTTACTTGAGAAAGAGGGGAGAGAGAGAGTGAGTGATTGAGAATAAGAGTGAGAGAGGAGAGAGGTGAGAGAGACAAAGGAGTGCCAAGAAAACGTCAAAATTTTCATCTGTTCTTGTTATTATATTCTATTCCTCATCTAAGTACACTGGACCAATCAAGATAGCTACTGCGCAATTAGCTCGTGGACAAGGTACATAGCAGGTGCTTGTAAATTATTGGTATTTGGCCATGGCCTTGTTGGAATACTTCCTCGTCTTCACTACAATTACTACAAATGCAGTCGAGTCAAGTCATTTGGAACGTACAAATATTTCAAAGCCCTTTGCTCCTTGTACTCTAGTCAACATGAAGAACACACTATTCAACCAAACCCGGCTTAAAAGTCAAAATAGCAGAAGGTGTATTAATAAGGCAATTACTTTATTGTGAAATTCAATTTGCGATTAATGTGGCCTTCACAACAACTTTTTCTTTTGAAATTTATTGAAGGTGCGAATTGTGATAATCAGTATGGCTTCCTGCCCATGACATTACCACTGTAATTACCAAATTAATTAATATGAGTGAAATGTTTGATGTAATTGGCATGAACAACATCAATTTTAAATTTTATTGTGAATTGACTTACGCTGGGCCGTAGTTGCAGACGAGATAGACTACTTTTGAACCTTTATATCGGCACATATTCTTACCGCATCCCAAATGAGTCGATCCTGCCCAAACCATCTGACGGAAAGACAATGACGTGTTTTAGACATTCCGTCCAAATTAAGCCATATAAAAACCCATCCAAATGCTCCTCTTACCTGTGTGTAATGTTCGCAATCCTTCCTGGCTGCGCATGTGTTCGTACGATAATCATAGTCAACATGCTCATTGATCCACATTTCTAAATTACTGAAAATAAAAATGGTGGTGAAAGTGGTGCTCAGCAGCCACATATAAGCTATGGCTTACCGCTCTAAACTTCCAGAGGCGACAATATTCTGTCCAACTTTTTTGAATTTTGCTGTTACCCTATTGGGTTTGAGGTCATGGTTGAAGGTACATTTGTTTGCCCAAGCCTGAGCCTTGGTTGCCAAATCGGAGTCCCACACCTATAAAAGAAGACACCAAAAGTGATACAATTCTTCTTACCACTCTCACAGGAGTATCGATCTAATCCCAATATAACCTCTTCAATTCACATTGAACAGAAGGTCTCTCTGAAGATGAATTTCCATCTTAACTAACCACTCACCACTAAACCCCTCACAACTCACAACACCCTCCCCCTTGCTAGCTGCTAGTATGCAGTGGTAAGAGTGCCAACTTCTGCAACTACATGTTCATCAGTGAGTGCTTCAGCATTGCTCGAAATCAAGCTACACGTGAGTTACATGTTGCAGGAGGAAACTCACCAAGTCAGGCATGGGAGCGCTAGCTGGTTGTTCAGGGACTAGGCCTTTGGCCAGATTACGTCGAAGCTCGTTGTGCTTATCCAATACTTTTTGCATTTCAGCATTGGGCACAGCATCACCTCCACCACCACCTGATACTCTACTACCGCTGCCACCACGCACCGCACTCTCATCCGAATTACCTCTCCTTCTCACGCTCCCACTGTCACCCAAGTCATCATTTCCATTCCATCCACTTCTGCTACTATAGCTAATCCTGCTGCCACTACCACTCCGGTCACCAATATCACTGCTTCCCCAGAAATCACTGTTTCCATTGCGACTCCAGGTACCCCAGACATTACTACTTCTAACACCGTTGCTAACACCACTTCCACTGTTGCAGTATTGGCAACAGTTACACGTGCCAAAATAGCTTTGAGCTTCGGAGAGCTTGACAGCTAACACAATGCCCATCAACAGGGCGCTGATCGAAATGCAGTTCTTCATTCGTTACTCCAATTCTCCTCCTTATACCATTCTCCCGATTTCACTCTCTTATACTCCAACATACTTGTACTTCAACGTATTTTGCATGTTTCAACTCAATCTGTTTCAATTCACTGCTCACACTCCTCTCCTCTGCTTCACTGATTCCGTGTACTTGCATAACCTCCATTATCTTCACACTCTCATTCCTCATTCAACTTGCTCTCCTCTAAGTTATCCAACTTCAACATTCCTAACTTTTAACAAAATATTCCTTTTCTCCCACCCCTCATCACACTCAAAGCCCTCATTTTGCGTCTTTTGTTGCTTTCTCTGGTCCCATTTCACACACACTCTCTCTCTCTCTCTCTCTCTCTCTCCCTGTGCCCATCCAGTTTAGGATAAAGTTGGAAGAGATTGAAAGAGTGCCAGTTCAACCATTTTCTTCCCTCTTCCAAACAAACTCTTTACCTCTCATTCCATCCACCGGAGTAGTATTGCATGCAATTGCACACCTTCTCACAAATCACCTCTGATCACCTCATTACACCACCTAAACTCGCAACTCGACTGGGATGATGGGTGGGGGATGGAATGGAATGGAATGGAAGGAAATGAAATGGGATGGGGATGGGATGGGATGTGAGGAGATGAGATGAGGGCGTTGGAGAAATTGGTTGCATATTGAAGTCAGCATACTAGGAGTTTTATATTAATTCTTCCTTCGTTCACTCCCATGTGCTTGCACCAAACACAATGCACACTGACAACCTTTCTCACTTACTCATTGCCTCAATAATTAGTTGAGGGAGAGTGATTAGGGACTGTGACAAGTCCTAAGAACGAGAAAAAATGCAGCATCCGAGAGGCTCAGTGCAAAGGACACGCAGTCTCCTCCTGATTGCATGAATGTTGCTTGTGACAGCAGAACTATTTGTTTCCAACTCCTACCACTTGTCTCATCAAAAAATACCACCTTATCCTCTCCTTTCCATAAACATTCTCATTTGTCCATTTTGCGTGGATTCACATTTTCATCCGCAACTGCTTTTGACTACCACCACCAGCATTTCTGGAGGCCCATTCGATGCTTCACTGTGTTTCTATTGCATCTCTTCTACCTACATCTTCTCCCTTCTGTTCCAGAGGAAGAAATAAGTGATGAACGCGATAGATACGTACCTACCAAGGAATCCTACACTGAGCCAAAAGATGAATAAATGGACTTAAACTGGTGTAACCTTCCTCCAATTAACCGAGAATGCCACCAATTCACTTTCGCCACTAGTATTTCTCCTCGAAATTATAATCCCTCCTAAGCTAACGGAAGGGGCTTCATCCCTAAAATGTGTCTGGTCTACTTGTGCTTATTTGCTATTCTGCATGAGTATATCCTGATATGTTTGGCTTGTCGAAACTTGGATCACCAAATTTAATGTTAGCAACTTTTAAGGACGATCGATTCTTTTAATAATGACATTAGTCTGATGGGGAATTCGAGTAGGGAGTGGGAATCGAGAGGTCCACTGAAGTATAATGGAAATGGAATGGAAGTAGGCAGTTGTATGTGAGGATGCTGTGGAACCTGGCGGTTGTGGTTGTTCGGTAAGAGCTTAGCAATGAAAGCTGGGGTAGGAGACGGGTCATGCGTTAGACTTCACATGGGAATTGATATTTGCGAAAGGACCCAGACATGGTTAACAGAAGGTAGGTGCTTTCGCTTTACTTGTGGGAGTGAGTGCTAGTGAGGCTAGGTGACTTGGGTCTCTCTCGAAGTTTCAGTGGCAGGGGTGGCATCACGACTGGGTTGGTCCTCCTGCTGGTAAATCATTCAAAGCATACAACTGCTATGTTTGTAACGAACAGTCGCTTCCAATTCATGCAACAATTTGTCTAAAATGTATTTCAATTGGTGCATTAAGCAGGCATGTCCTATAACTCGTTTCGCTTTAAACTAGCTATGCGAAAAATTGTCCTGGTGATTAGAATGTATATTAAGAAATTGAAGACCTGTCACTATTAACATATCTGCTAGTACTCTCGTGATTTACATCAGACAAGTAACATTTCTCTTTGCAAATTCAATTAATTTCGCTTTCACTTCTTATCCACTACATACCTCTTGCGCTACCCACTTCTGTGGTTTGGCATTTCCGTTTCCATCGAACCTTAAGACACCCTTCGCATGTGATTATGTACCTCTCTATCTCGATTTGACTTCTTTTCTTGCAACGTTCGATGAAGATTCCCTTTCTTACACCCACATATACGAAATTGGCGAATGTATATTTATGAACTCCGTATTCGGTGAGCACACAGGTTATCGCTTTCCATTTATCTCGAAGGACACTTAACTATCCTCTACTAAATACCATCACATTTTTTAAATTACTTTCCACCCTACCAACACCATTATTGGACGTCTTCAGTCATATGTCTTCATTACTAATGCATTGCCTTAACTTGAATCAAAACATGTCAGGAAGCCTCCACCTCGCATTCCAATGTCAACCTGCAAGCACGATTACAACCTTCCATCCAATTCATATGTGTTTAAATAAATTAATAACCTTCAAAGTGCATTCCATCCTGAATCTTAACAATGAAGTCAATATTGCCTGTGTAAGAATCGCCATAATCTATTTCGATTTGGTAGACTCAACATCAAACTGTCTGTGAATGAGGTCATATGAATTTAAATCCAAAGGGCAGTTTTGCTATTGGAAAACACAGTTTAATGGCCTGAAGTACAATTATAGAGGCGTGGTTTTCCAGAAATGCTTAAATTAGGATAAGTAAGCTATACAAAGCTGAGAGATTATAGTTGGGCTAGAGATGTGTGTGTTAAAGTAAAAGGGTCTAAACAGCGAACCAAATTGGGAAAACTATTGATTTGTGTGAATAATTCTTTGCTTAATTTCCTTCTTCCTCCTACTCTTTTATATCTTCGTGTGGACTGTCTTTGTACATTTCCATTCCATTTCATTGCACCCTTCGCATACCCAATATTGGTTCTTTCAGCTAAATGATTCAATGTCGTTTTCGGCTCGGTTAGTATGGCGTTTTCCATTCTTAGTGCTGGTTTCGTTTGGCATTCTGTTTACCTGTGTACTCCCTTGACCCACCATGCGCAGATCTTCACGTTTTTATTACCAACTGCATAGTGAATTGCTCTCTGACAATTGCATTTCCTCATGGTCGACTGAGCCGTGTAAAGTGGAATTGCTCGCTCATCGATCCTAATATACATTCCACAGGCTTTCTTACGTATTAAGTGACTTCTCAAATTTCTGTTTTCATAGATTTGTGCAATTTCAAACATTATTCGAAATCTACGTTATAAGGAGTTCTGAACTTCCAACCATTTCAATCGGCACTCTTCACGCCGCCAGATGATGTTTTTGTTGAATTCCGGTCACTGACCGATAAGCAAAGAAGACTAACTAAATTAGTTTTCCTTCTTGTACTTCAACCTCTTTGCTGAACATAACTTTGGTTTCGTTCTCTTGTTGCAGACGCCATCTTTCTATTGTGCAATCTTCTCATTTCTCTACTTTCACTCCCAACTCCCACACACTGCTGTTCAATGTACACATGTTCCTCCAAATTGACTTCGCTATTCATCTGGGAACGACAGCTGTATTCTCTTAACAAAGTGGAATGTTTGGCAGAAACTGTACTAGATAGGATTATATAAGTCCGGAATAGTCTTATTTTATGAAAGTTAATTCTTATCACCTATTAATAGATGATTGAAAATATATTATCCTTAGTTTCAGTGTGCCAGTGGGCTCAAATGTGCGATCTACAACCTCAGGACTACTTAATCGATTATAATTTTATCAGCATTGAGATGAACTAAAGATTATCATTCGGAACATTTCAAATGTTGGGTGCATATCTTTAGGCATTTATCATTAACATAAGCAAAACCTCCATGTTAATGCATAAATAATTTTTATATACACGAGATTATTTTACACTAATTGCGTATTAAGTTTAAAAGAGGTCTTAATTTTCAAGGATAATTTAAGGTAAGATGTACTAAACAATGAACCGAATCAGGAAATGCATTGACTTGTGACAAAATGTGTTTAAATCAGTAAAATCTCTTAAAGTGCAGCCTTCTCTCTCCCTATTAAAGAGGCGCCCCTGTGTGGATGGAACAAAGTTCTCAAAGGAAGTAAAGAATGAAGACCTGCATTCTCTTTGGTGCTCTAGCGATCGGTATCCTCCTGACTGCTTCAACAGCACATGGTAAAAAGTGCTGTTGTTGCGAAGGACTTAAGGAAGGTGTAGATTCTGGAAGTGCTGACAGTGCAACTAACGACGAAATGCACAATGACCATCGTTCTGAATATGAAGAGGGCGGTGATAGCGTATCTGACAGCGAGGGACCTCAAACTCCGGAGATGAAATTGGTATTTAATCTTACCAACGCCTACCGACGTATGGTTGCCAAAGGCGAAGTCGAAAACCAACCTAAAAGCGACAAAATTCATGACCTTGTCAGTTCACTTACCTTTTAGGAACAATTTAACCTGCGATAATTTAATTCACTCTCGACACTGTTTGGTTTCTTTCAGAAATGGAACAATGAGTTGGCCAGAATGGCCCAGAAGCACGCAAGCCTATGTGGATACGGTCATAACACTTATGGAGAAAGGCAAACAAAGAAATTTGAGTGGGTTGGACAAAACTATGCAGCGTACTCATCACTTGAGGAGTAAATAAACAATCGTCTTAAGCCAATTGCAAAGCTTGTCTCTATTGTGACTCATGATGTTGTTTTTTAACTTTAGGGATATGGAGAAGTGGTTCAATGAACACAAATACTATCACTATGACTCTAACACTTGTGATACTGATGAAGCGTGTGGTCACTACACTCAGGTAGGAACTGTTCCACAATTCCTGCATTCAACAGTTACATAACACATAACACATGTAAATTCTCATTTTCTTTCCCTCTTCCCCCACTCTTGCCAGCTCGTTTGGGCAGACACAACTGATGTGGGCTGTGGTTGGGAAGAGTGCAAGGATGATGATGACACTTTATACTACCTCGTGTGTCATTACGGTCCAAGGTAAGTTAATTCAATCCAGTCTATTTACTTCTATCTTAATAAAAACAAAAGCATACTGATTCGTCCACCATATATTTCCATTTAGTGGCAATGAAGAGAACCACAGACCTTACTAAGCCGACGAGTGCTAATCTTTAAACAATCTACGAAATTCGATATGAAAGCAATGACATTTTTCAATTGAGTTTTCAAATAAATAAATTCTTGCTTGATGAATTCTGATGTCTTTCTACATTCTTAGAGATTATCAAAGTCTTATTAATTTCAGTCTATTTACTAGGGGTATTGCACACTATGGTCATTACAATTTTCTCTACCCTATGTCAGCAGATATTTCTCTCACCAAATCGCCTTTTTGTATTGGTTCCACACACTCGCAC
Source organism: Hymenolepis microstoma (assembly GCA_000469805.3). Classification (NCBI taxonomy): domain Eukaryota; kingdom Metazoa; phylum Platyhelminthes; class Cestoda; order Cyclophyllidea; family Hymenolepididae; genus Hymenolepis; species Hymenolepis microstoma. Next base: position 27,068,642 of record LR215989.1, read on the forward strand.
GCACGCACACACACACACACACACACACGACTCCTTTGATGAAGTTGAACAAGATGAAGGTGTCCTTAGCTCTTTGGGAATTGAAGTGTTATTTAAATTTAAATATACCAACGTCTGGTTGTCACAGTGATGACCAATTCTAGTATCGAATCAAATGCATTATAAGTTTGGCTAACAAGTTGTGTCTAGGCATTCACAATTGCCATTTAACCTCTTCTCAAACATGTGGAGGGAGTAAGAATACGTGGTCTAACGTACGTCACTGTTCAACACTATGGTTGTCTTACTGCCAGGCCTAAACAGGTTTCAAGCAGAAATCGGTGCTGACGCACACTTTATCTCAGTAGTTCTCTGCACATTTTAACTACATTGTTTGCCTGGCCTAAAATGATCGGAAAACCGTCCCATTTTGAAACACCATTCGTTTACTTGATAATTCACCCTAATTACTTCTTTAATGAAATTCTCTTCCTCATAGGTGAGTTATTCAATATTGTCAATTTGGCAAAAGTCTAAATTAATTCTGAGTAGCACGGCCCAGATTAAATATCATTGTGATCTTTGCTTTGAAATGAAGTTTGTGCTAAAGAACCGTATATTGTGTATATCTTGGCCAAAAATGTTAAACCCCTGGTTTATATTGATAACTTGAAGCTAGAGATATTGTTATTCATTAGGTATATATGAGCATAATATTTTATTTAATATAATATCAAAATGATATGTATTTCGAAAACTTCTAAAAAAATTAATTCGTTCAGTTACAGCGTCGAACAATGCATACCATTTATAAAATTCAATTGAACAAAATTTATTTTCTAGTAAAATGTAGAGAAGTATTTCAAAGCGTTTAATTTTATGAAATGATAAAGCTTATAAATTCGATGGATTATATAGGTAGTGACTCGCGGCACTGGAAAATCCGACATAAATATAAGTGGTAGCATCACTTTCATTGAATTAGGCCAACTCATTTATTATTTTGGATTCATTAATATTTGTCAATTAACTTAAATTATTCTTCATTTATTAAATGTTCTATAATTGTCACGAGCTCTAAACTTACTTAAACTCTATATAAATTATATTCCCGAGCACAACTTTTTGATTTGAGGGTCATAGTTGTCACTACGCCTCGCGCAATTCAAATTCGATCATTTTATGTCATTCCAAATGTCAGCGCGTTCAACGACTCCACTCTTATTAGATATCAAAAATAGTATATTTCCAGATGTATCAGCTAATATAGGCTCATCTGTTCGATTGAGGTCGAAACCGGTAATGGGAAAAGTGAAGAAAGTTCATGCTGCCGCATATGTGATGGCTAATATCTCCAGATGTCTTTGTGCAAAGTATGCTTATGCAATAACAGCAACGCTTTCTTTAGTATTCAGGAAAATAACCTGATTGATCAGCTTTTGGGTAATATCAGAAGTAATATGTCTCCACCATTGGATTTTATATCCGAATGTGAGTATAAATGGTTACCAAAGTGATAAAATATGTTAATATATCATCTGGCATTAATTCCTTATGTTTTCAGGTTCAGACTATTGCTCATTTGATGAACTCCAGCGTCGTGGCATGGATAGTCTAAAACAGGCGCTCTTGAAAACCATTGACTTGTCTCAAAGTAAAAGCGACTTCTTTCACTCTGCTATCCCTTCTAGCGTAGATCAGTTTTCCGTCTCATCTGTTGTAAACAAGCGCAGAAGACAAGAGGATCGTTGGTTCTTCGAGCCGGATCTAATTGCCTATGTTCCACTTGATGAAGTAAATTTGTTTTACGCTTTAAATTGACTGGGATGCACCACAATAGCGATCATTGCTATACGTTAGATTTCAAATTGTTGATTAATTGTTTCCTTCCATTTTGAGTTCACTTTATCTTTAATCACGGTTCGTGCTTTCACTGTTTTGATCATGTTTTCTGTCGAACTTTGGCAGAGATATCAGCTTTCCTTGCTTTAGCTAGTTACTTATTGAAGCATTTTTTTCTTAACACTTTCTATTCACGTACATGTTTGGCTTTTTTGATGTCCATTTTGCTTAATTTAAAGGAAGTTGAGTTGAAACTTTGCATTTTAAGTAGTATTTAACTTTTTTCCTACGCTTCCATTAATGTTTCTCCAGGTTTTTTTTCTCATGTATTTTTTTATCTAGTTTGATCTCGAATATGCTAGTTTGAAGAGTAAACGGTGTTTGGAGAAGAAGATCTGAGCTATTTCGCATTAGTTGTTTGCAAGTTTTATGAAATTCTTGTGAGTTTAAATTAACCCCCTTAATTTTGATTTTTGTCTTTAATCTTTTTAGCAATCCTGTGATTAAAGTTTATGGTCATGCACAATCGAATACGTGATCTAATTTATTGGTCATTGATCAAAGCAGTAATTCGTACAAATGAAATCCTTATTGTAAATAAATGACCATGAAGTTATAAATGTAAAGATTTTTGTCATGTAAGGAATGGATTTCTCTTGAATTAGTTCTTTAAACTTTTTTAGCCTCGATCTAGATATTTTACCTTCAGTTGAATCCGGAGAAATTGCACTGAATGTAATTCCTGATTATGACATTTTTGGTGCTTTCTCTGATTATGTATTTCACCAGCCGATTTACCAGTATTCTTTAGATTTTATATCATTCCTTAATTTAAAATTACTTCCAATTCCTTTGATTAAATTTCCAGTTACTACCGCTAGATTCTCTAAATCCATCTAGGAGTTGTCCTGCGCTTATCTTATGAAGAAAGGCATTTATTGGCCTCCGAAGGGTATCTCATGATATATGACTTGTCGGACGTGCATACTATCCGCTCAGTTATCAATGCAATAGAAATCCTAATCTTAAATTACCTTATGTTCTCCATTTGCTGTTTTCATTATTTCAATCCCTAGCTATTTTGTTTCTATTAGGCGTAAATAAGAGGCATAACGTCTATTGAACCGATTTCGTGTTCATTGTTGATCGGCGGAATATTGAGCCTAGAGGCTCTTAGTCTGCTAGCATTCGTAAAGGTTTGAATCCAAACCTAATTACTTGTACTTTCATCAGGTTAATGGGAATATGGTTCGCTTAGCCACGTACTCCTTTTCCATCTACCCCACAACTGATGGTGCTACTATTAATTACACATCAGATCTCATATTTTTTACTCATCCTCACTGCGAAATGAACGATGGTATTGTGTTCAAACATGTGCTGACTAAGATATCTCCCTTTTACTTACGTACCTCTTCCCTTTATGCTCTTCTTCGCTTAAGTATTTTTGCTTTCTACAAGCGCAAACACAACTTCCCGTGATTATAGTGAGAACTTGTTCCATTTCAACTCGAATAGCACAATTCGCACTAGTTCGCGTAAATGATTAACGCAATGGTCGTTATTTCATTGATAGTGGGAAGAATACATGAAATAAAACATTAATTTCGTCAAGAGGAGGGGGGGGGGGGGGGGGGTTAACATTTAATAAACTACTCTTCCCTGAATTTTCACCATGACAGGGCTAGACTCACAATGGTGATTATTTCGGTGCGCACACGCTGTGCGGCTTACGCGCAGGTTTGTGAATGAAGGTGCAGGCTGCTGGTGCGTCGCGGTGTGTTGTAATAAAAATGTTATTGTGCATGTGGATTTGTGGTTTTCTGACTAGTGCGCAATCAATGACGCGCTGTTTCCCCCCCCCCCCCCCCCTCCCATGGGGTATTGCTGTTGTCGTTCACGTCAATATGGATGATTCATTCAAACACAGTTCACTTTGCCAAGACGAATGGATGTAGTTGAATAGCACTACTGTACGCAAGATGATCTCCATCCATCATTTACAAATATTTGTAGAAGAATTATTTAGGATATATCTGGATATGACAATCCACCCCCCGACCCCTCCTCCCCGCTTTGTATGGCTCAATTATTAAGCAATATTTGGTTGGGCATATTCAAAGAGTTCCTTTATTCGTGGTCAGTCGGTGGTGTCTTCACCTAAATCAACTGGTCATTTTCTTACTCTAATTCAAAATTAGTAGTGTCTGACAGAGTTAGAGGCAGCAGTGCACAGGTTGACGCTTTGTACTACCCTCCGTTTGTCATGGTTATTCTCACAGATTCCATCTGATGGAAGGTGTTTGAAGCTTAAAATGCTGCTGACACATCACTGCATGAGAACATTTGATCTATCCAGGTGCATGTATGTGTGCGGTTTTACAATACCCTCTCCGAGGATGGCTTGTGGTGTTGATAAAAAGAGCAATTGTCTCTTGAATTAAAAAAATATTATGTGATTCTTCTGAGTTTGGTGATGTAAGGGCTGACTCATTTGCGGTGTGTAAATTCGGTCAGGTGAACGTATGTGAATTAAATCCTTCTGCTCTCGCATCGTCGTTCTGTGCGTGATCATTTAGACGGCAATTACAGCTGTTAAATGAGAAGTTAGGAGACGATCGCTCCAAGTTCTCATCTTGAAATTTATCGATTTGCCAAGATGGCGTGGGCGTAAGTTCATTACTCATCACTTTACATCCATTAATACTGTCTTGCTTAATCATAGTGGTATGAGATCAGCAAAATGGAAATGCAAAGACCTTAGGATGCTACTCCTCAGACCAGGGTAAATGGTTGAAAGCGCTGTTTTCAAAATGTCCGGAAGCTATATGGTGTTGGGTGGTAATCATGTTAGATCTCATAATTAGTCGGCATCTTGGCTATCGGAAGAAAAAAATTTCTGAAGTAGTTGTTACCTTTAACATTAGCTCAAATTAAAAAAAAAGCTACAAATCTTGACCTTTGTAGCTTAGCACTTGAAGCACTGAACTTAACGCACAATCGAAATTGGTAACCTGACTTCCAAGGTCACACTTGGTAAGACATGTTGACCTGATTGTAATTTCATCTTCTATTCGGCCTTTCTTTGCCTCTCACCGGGCTCTCTTTTATTACTCCCTATATTCAGATGCCTCCCGATGATGAAGTATTGAAAAGTCTGTCTGCTTTTCTGTGTTTAATAGAATTACAGCTCAGTACTGCTGAGTTAGCTCAATTGTCTTAATGGGTAAATTTAAAGACTGGTGACCAGATATTTGTACTATTCACCTACCTATTTGCTTGAGTTTCTACTAAGAAATGGTAAGATTGCACTTAATGTGTGCGTGTGTGTGTTCTGAGGACTATTTGTACGCAATGAACTTTTTATTTCAGCCTGTACGATCTACTGCGGTTTGCAAGCTTGTTTTTCTTATCTTGTATTTCTTCTTTCAAGAGACAAGCGGAAACTTTGGCCAAATTGCGTGGTCGCGATTACCCGCAAATAGTTGGCTGTGGTATCTTCGATGGTCATGGTGGACCGGAGGCTGCCGAACACTGTTCAAATCTAGCACCCTTTCTTCTTTCCCGGCGGCTACAAAGTCGTTTCCTTGAGGAGTGTGCGGACAAACGCTCCTCACAGACCCTTCCTGATATTCTCTCAGATGTGCTGCATGAATTGAACCTATCAGTCACTGAGTGTCATCGTCAAAAGGTGTGTTTGGATTATTACCATTATTTATTTTTGGGAGATATAATGGTAACATTTTTGTGTTGGTTATTAAAGAACTTTCTTGCGGTTTTATGTTTTCTTTTACGGCTTTTTTAGGCTTCAAAGTATGTTGGTTATGAATTCGTAGTTAAGTTCAATCACTCAGTTCGTCTGTTTATTTCCTCATCTTCCCTCAATTTTGGGGTGTGGTGAAAACTGTGCTTTGCAAGACGAGTCATGGCTTTGATAGCTGATTTTCCAGACCCTTGATCTCTCTCTTCCATCTTCTACTCTAATTTTCATCATCATAGAATTATTCTGCAGTTGGAACGTAATCACCTAAAATCATACTCTGCTATTCCTTTAAGTGCACATTTCCCAACCCGCAGTCCCACGAATAAATCATAGACTTCTTAAGATGTCTTCTGTAAACGAGTCGCATACATAAGTACCCAAAGAAGTCTGTTTTCCACAATTTTAATGATCAAAAGGCATTGAATAAGCAAAAGAGGGTTTTTCTCCCCTATATTTAGGCATGGCTTGTCATTCCTAAGTAACGCTTGCATCTAAAATCGAAGTAAAGGAACGTATTATTTAGGGTAATAAACGCAGACAATGTTCCATGTGACAGCTGTTAAGGTTTTCGCCACCCTAGCTCTCTTTCATTAGCTTGATGGCACGTTCACCCAGTCATTGAACTCATCACTACTCTAATTTGGTTCATTTCTGTTAACTTAGCAATCTTCATTTAATGAATAACTCGGTCGTGGAACCAATCTTAATTATTTGGCCCTGCCAAATGTGTAATTTCATTTACCTCTTCCCGAACCAAGTATTAGAGTTTATTTTTTCAAGGACTCGCAGAACTCTCATCAATGAGCTCGAATGTGAAAGCCATGCATATCGTTTATTATGAAAATTCGAATTATCGATGCAATTTTTAAGTATATTGCATTTAAATAATAATATTATTAATAGTAGTGATTCGGCTTATTAATTTCCCACTAACTGTAATTCCAAATCGTGTCGAAATTGACTTACTACGCTTCTCGCACCTACGTTCATTTTTATTATTTTCTATTAATAATTATTATTAAATTAGATTTTTTCTTTCTCTCAACGAATTACAAACTTGCTATAGATTTAATTCTGCTGGAAGCACTGAGTTAAAATTGGTCATCGGAAGATCTTTGTTTTATTTTGAAATCTTCAGGCTGTCGTCGGCCTTTGTGAAATACACTTGCTTGTATCATAGTTAAGGCCCACTGCTTATCTCAGCCCTCATTTCCGTTTCCGATGGCTTTGAACAATATTGTCTGGACACCCGAGTGATTAGCAAACGGGGAATGAGACGTTGATCATGCCATCTCAGTACAACCTGCCTTTAGGCAGCCAGAAAGAGAGAGAGAGAGAGAGAGTAGATATTGCGTTCTAGCAAAAAGTTGAGTTTGCCCCTAATTAAATTCATGATAATCGCTAAGGTTTGTTTATTCTTCTAATTCTACCTACTGATTTTTCAGCATTCACTGCCTAAAGTGTTTTGTAGTTCGAATTAGGGAACATCAATGTTGGCTACAAACTTTTCTCGAGTTTACGATATTGTAATAAAAGAAGGCCAAATTCGTTTTCATTGGTTCTTAAAGTCCACCTCTAGTAGGCCATTTGTGCTTTCTGATATTTGTTGATTTCAGGTTGTGGTATTCTGTCTTACTCTTATAATCGATGTAATTACCACCTGTCACCAAGTTGGTGTTCCCTATCGGTTTAGAAAATGACTCAGCTCCAGACTCTTAAGTGAGGAATATCAATAAAGGAGGGACTACGTTTGTATTTTCATTCCACTTCGTCACTTAGTAAAAGCGAAGACTGATTTCTTATTTTTCCGCAATTTTGTTCTTTGTCATCAGTTATTTCTAAAGCCTAATTATCTTGACTTAATGCTGGTGCTTAATCCCGTGGTGACCTCCAATTCGTATCTCCTCAAGTTGTTCATTTAATGAGCTGGAGAATGTTTCTGTGAAACACCACCAGTGTCGACCGAAGGAATTCAGAACATTCTAGAAAGCGCAGCGTACTACTGATCACGTAGCGAGCAAGTGCGGAAGTACGCGCAGAGGCCTCCCAGCCAATCAGCGATCAATATTCGTACAACGTGTTGTAGCCTTGATTGTTTCTAATGTCTAAGCCTGCTGGCAGTTTTAGCACACAGTTTACCTACTTGTGTCTATTGTTGCAGTGAATTCCTTTCACTCAATATCTTCTGTGTTCTCTCTACTTTGGACGTTGCCTAAGCTAATTTTGTCGGTGGATTTGTGCTAGACTCTAGCTGTACTTTTCTGTAGTTAGTGGGCTTTTACGAGGATTACCAAGGTTTAGCAAAGCGCTTGTTTGTGTAGTATTCGCTAAAAAACAGTGCATTTGTTGGGTATTACTCATCATTGCTGCATTCATGAAATGCTAGATTTAGAGACGGTGTGCACATCTCAAAATCCGTTTGGGTATTTGACCATGTCATCTCAATATGCTTTGTTTCCTCAGAAATCGAATGGGTCTAGTTAACTGTGCATCTAACTTATTGAATATTTCCTGTGCTTGTTTATTTATTAGATCTAAATCCTTTGGCTTTTTGTATATGTATTTTTTCCTTTCGCATAGTCTAAATTTGGAAAAATACGAATGAGTGTTTGTGGACTGTTTTCCACATAGTCTGTCAATCTTTCGACAAAAAGTTATGAAACTGACTGAGCAGATTTAACTGACGGTTTTCGGTAGGTTTATGAATGCTAGGTATGCGCGTGCTCTGAAATTTTTGTTCCAGTTACAGTCATATAATCCTCTCCTTTTCAACGTATCAATATTATTGCCTTAGTAGTGTACCTTTGTCACTAAGCCGATCCCTTTTATCAGTTCAGACATGATTGTCTCTAAGTGATTCCACTCATCTGCAAACCCTACATGTCCTTATTTTACCTTTTCATTAGTACTTAATAGCAGTAGGGGCAGGCTGCTGATTTGTCTATCAGCAGCTAGGCGTTACTCATCTTGGCAGCTTAGCATGCTACTTCCAAATAGAGTAGAGTAGAGTTTTTGGTGGATCAGTCGTGTAATAATTCACACGTCTACTGAACAGCCAATTACAAGTGACGCGAATCATTTAAATTAATTATACAGGAATTAACATGCTGTAAGCTTTGTTTCTTGGTCTGCTAATGCATACCAATTAGCTTGAATAATTCGTGAATGGATTAAAACTCAACTTCTAATTACTCTATTTAGTTGGACTAATTAGCGACGTTAAATCTGTTTTTCCTAGAGTTTACTGAGCCCTATGTTACTGACTATCAGCTTTCTCAGCGTTGGACCAGTGAATTAGTCAAAGTCTTGCTCTTGCTAGATTCTGACATGGTGTGTGTGCGCCTAGTTTGTGCCCTCCTAAGTTCCCCTTTTTATTGCTTCGCACTATTTTTCATTTAAATGTTAACTGTCTTTAACATAACCTGGCTTTCAGTGCTTTCTCTTCATGCTCAGTCGTATGGATTGAAATTATGGAGCCTCTCAAACTGTTTTCCCTCGTGTCTATTCTCGGCTCATTACATTTGAAGCTAAGACGTCGTTATAGTCTGCTTACCACCCTAATAAGGGGAATGGATAATGAAGAGACGGTACTGTGTAGGGTGATTCGAGGATGGTTATTTGAAAAACCGCCAGCGTTTGAACAACAGGGTCAGGTTTAAGCAGGTCAGGTAGTCTTAAAGCTCTAATTTAATATTAGGCCGTCCGTTTTCGCTGTTATTTTCTTTTTTGTCTACTTTGTATAATTTGCCTAAAGCGGAATCGTCCACACTTTCGTCTGTTTGCCTGTGAATGTGTGGATGTTTATGTGCTTCAACTTGTTTGAGAATTTGACTAACTTGTCATCGCCGCGTTTTGAGACCTAGCCTCGTCTGCTCGCTTACGTCTCTCTTACCCTAGTGTCCATTTTCACTTCCTTCCTTCCCTTCTTTTTTTAAGTGAATGCAAGCATGGTTACTTTGATTTGATAAGATCTAAAATTTCACTTTAAATTCTTACCGTTGTAATCACATTCATTGATTCAATTTAAGAAATAATCGAAAACGAGTTCACACGCGTTAGAATCCAGTGGACTGTTGGTCTTCTTCTCTTATTTCGTCCTTTTTTTGCTGGTTCGGTACAGTTCTGATTCATTTGGTCCAATTACTGACTTGCACTTTTCTTGGTGTTTTAGTGTACTTTTAACCTTTGTGCTGGAGCGAATAGACGAATATGCCCTTTGAGAGTGGAATAAAACAGTATTGTATGGGGTAATCTGATGGTATTTATTCTCTCGGTTGATTTCAGGTTGAAAACTGCTGTCCGATATACATATACTAATATACCCGATACCCTTCCGTTGACCCCCCATTAAACATTCTCCCAGCCAGATACAAACAGATGATATACATGTTTCCACTCCCATAACCAGCTGCAAGGTAAACAACTTAGTGTACCTCTGTGATCACGTCGTATTCCCTACTTAATTATTGTCATAATACACCGAAAATTTTTACGGATGTTAGTCATTGTAAGGAATGGAAACAAAGTGGACTCGAAACAAATTCAATAAGGTAGGAGATCAGGAGGAAGTAGGAGTACTGAAGTCAGGACATCAGTGTCTTACCTTGTTTGCATAATGGAATTACTTTGTTGACCATGTGCTTATATGGAGTACAATTCCTCCTGCAATGGTCAAGTGTAACAATGTGTCTCCCGGATTCGTTGATAGTTGGATCGTTTTGATTTAATTAGCAAAATACCATTTATTCCCTATATCTTGCCACAGCCATGGGATGTATACCGGTTTTTTTGACATGACAGAGTTTACTCCTAGTTTATTATCCACCTGAAATATGTATTGTAAGGGAAAGGGAAGGAGAGGCGTTAGTAACAAATACTACCTTAATCGAAGTGCCAGTCTGAATAAATGCCTTGTGCTAGTCGTCTATACGTGCCAATGAATCATGTTTTCCCTGGTATGGCAACTTGGCACGTGGAGCGAAATGATCTCCCATCTCCCCCTTGTTCCACCTCTCCCCCAAAAGTGTCTTCCAGCCATCTGTCGTGTCTGCGTATCAGCAGAACGCTCAATTGCTGTTATATGAGCTGATGACTTCTGGCTGTATTCTAGTCTAGCCTAGTCTGAAAGCTTGATGTAATGACTCATGGGCTGCCAACTCTAGTCGTAATTCTCTCCCACCATTACCTCTTCTTCATATGTGAGGAAAATTGGATAATTTATGGCATGATAGTCAATGTTCTAATTGCATTAATTAGCTTAATATGACTGGCCTGTGAAGAGTGAACTATGATCCTCTAACTTTAAAGTGGAATTCAATTTAAAAAGAGAGACTAATTGCGTCATTTTTTTCACTACAATCTTTAAATTTTTTTTGTAAAGAAAGCATTTTCCATTTATGTAGAAGAAATGGTTTGGTGTTGGAATTTTCAATTATTGTCTCCTCTGAAATGCACTATCAGTGGATCAGTAAAGGCACGGGCTAAATTTGACATAACTTGATTGATTTCGTTAGTTCTGTCCCTGCATTCCATTCTCTGGTACATTGGTGCGTTTTTTTTCAATTTCGCTAAAGCTTGAAGACAATGGCTTCTACCATTTCTTCCAGTATCTGGCATTTCTCTTTATTCATAACATTTTAATATATAAGTAGGACAAAATCTGTATTGTTTCATTATTCCCTTTTTTAGATTAAATAATTGGTTTTCGAATTGCAGTTTGCTGATAAATTGGCTTGCTCTAGAGCATCTAAACGTTCTGAGATCTTTATAGGAAGTTGCTTTTCGGTCGGCCTAGGTTTTAACGCCCTGCGGGACTGTGCAGTCCTTTTTCAAAATAAGCTCCATTGGTACTAGACTCATAAGAGAAGGCGCTATTGCCGTTTGAAGCATGTTCAATACGTGCCTATAGCCTTCGCCTGATACACCACCAAAACTTATCTCACTTCGTCGCCATCAGTCTGCTGTGAGACACGTGTGAGTGCGGTTGGGTGCATTTTTCAAAAAATAATTCGCAAAGTGAAAATAGTTGATGCAGCGGCTAGGTGAATAATTTTTTTCTTCTCACTACACGTATACTCGATTCCGACCCCCATGTGATATAAGCATTGTTCACCTTTCGTGGTCCTTTATGGTACTATGTGCTAATGTCGTATTGTCTTTATGATGCTATTTCCGCGTTCTTTGAATTGAAGTAGCCTTTTAGAAGGGGATACTTTTAGCATTTCGTAGGATGCTGTAACAACTGATAGTCAATGCAGTGAATTTTTCAAATTTATTTGTCTCTATTCATCGACTTTGTTTTTGTTATCTTGGATCGCATCGGTACAGTAAACAACGTCGATATTCAACTATGGATTTGTCTTGTTAGAACATCTGCTGTCTAACCAATATCCTCGGCAATATGTCAAATTTACACTTGTTCTTTTTTTTCTACGTATTACCAATATCAAAGTTGAGAAGATCAACATTTTTCATCATGGTGAAGCAATTGAAATTGGTTAACATTTAAGTTAAATAAGGGATAGAGGAGGAGGGGGGGGGAGGGGGGTTGAGTGACCGGAATTTATTTGCGGTCTTGAATGTCGGTTGCACAATACCTACGTAGTAACCAGTTCATGTTCAGAAACTCGTGACCAGGAGTGGCTATTCCATGAATAGGGTGGTCGACCTTAACTATGATACAATACAGTTAAATAGTGATGGAGATTACTGCGCTTAGTTGCTTAAGGAAGTGAAAGGTTTAAGCTGTGGTTATTGCGCCTATTTCCGTTTGAAAATAACAATCTTTGACATTGTCTTAGTGAAATATGTCTGCCTCTTTTGTGTGGGTTATCTTTTTTTGTAATGTATAGAAGCCCAAGTGTTAAGGAGTACTCAGTTCTTACTTTAGTGCACTAATTTATTTAAATTCAAAAACGACTGTTTTTTACTTTCTACCTAGTTATGGAATTCTGGTACGACGGCTACAATATGCCTTATTTATGAGGACTACATCTATACGGCATGGATCGGTGATTCACAGGGCGTTTTATTCAAAACAACCATGGAGAACAAGTCCACCATCAGCACAATTACCAGTTCTTCAACTACGAAATCTACTCCCTCCCACAGTAGCCTAAACATAAAACCAACGATGGAAGGCAGCGTAGAGAAACCCATCTTTCAAACAGATGTACTTTCAACTCATGCTGCAGCTGTTGCTGCAGACATTCCCCATATAGATTCCACAGAGGCCACTCTCCCACGATCTACCCCCTCTTCAAAACAGACTGTCCCTCAGCCATTGCATGTCGAATCTATTAGAAATCCTTCAATCGCTGCTAGTGCTCTGATCTCCCCGACGTCACCCCGCACTAGGGCTGCACGATGGGGTCTCCCGTTTTCATGGCTCACCTCTCTAGTTCGTGGCGGGGGAAATTTCACGGGTCCTAATGCCAGTAGCAAGGAATCAAGTCCTCCTGCCGTTGAAATTCCTCAAACTCCAATTCTTGTCAGAGCTCCTCTAGCTACTCAAGAGGTCGAGGAAGCTGACTTAATAGAATCATCTTCCCCTCCAAAATCGATACCTGGAATTTCCCTTCCAGGTATTAGAAGAGTCCCACCTTTCAGGTATGGGTCGCTACCTATAGGGGGGAAAAAGAAGGATAGACCGAAGGAACAAAATTTGCTATTGAGCAGGAATAAGACGAGTGCGGGTACGAATGTTCCGAGCAAGAGATTAAGTGCTCACTTCTCTGAGCCCTCCCTAAATGTTGCCTCTGGGGAAAAAGATGATGTTACAACGGTTGATCCGGCTGATATGGCTCTCTCGGCCGGGCATCGAATTAGTCCAGCTGGAGATATGAGGGATAGCAGATCGATTTCGTTTCTCGAGAAATCGAACTCCGATGCTACTCAACCGACTTATAGTGTGCTCACGCCGAATCTACATCGACCCGAATATCCAGTGAGTATTTCCCTTAACTTGTCATTAACTTCAGTCATTGTGGCCTATTCAGTTCCTCTTATTTACTGACAGCTAAAATCGTGTGCTTCCTTGAAAGTGCATTTAGCTCCTGCTAGGGTTTGAGTGTCCTAGAATTACTCTCACCTTTAAGTTTCACCTCTGATCTCTCGTGCAAGTAAAGAAAAGTGTGCCTAAGGTGGAATCTAGATAGGCAGGTCATATCATGGCTGTATCATTAACTGAGAAAATAAAAAGTGCATTTCTGTCTTGTATCCAAGGTTTCTGCATGGCTCCAGTTGCAGTCAGGATCTCTTTGTTTTTAAAAATTTTTTGTAACTTTTGATTGTTCTTGATCTTATATAGTTATAATATAGAAGAAGAGCGTATCCCAACTCCCCTTCTCTCTGAAATAAGTAAAATTTAAACGATTGGGTAGTGGAGTCTATTCTTCTATTATCTCTTCTCAATTTTTCATTTCCTTTGATGTTTTCTAACGATGCGTTGTTTCTTTAGAACTTTGGTAGGTGGCAAATTCGATTATTTTTGGTATCCTAAGTGGATATTAACACGATTCTGTGAATTGAAATCATTCCTCTGACATTGCTCTGTTCATGCAATGAAGTCTCCGACTTCTACTTTATTGCCTAATCAAGTAATTGAAATAAACTATGTGTACTCTCTTAACAAAAGGAAAAAGCCATTTTTGAGTCACAGGTTATTTGTCTCCTTCCTACTGGGTCATAGCAGCTGTACATTTCACTGAGCCCCCACCGGTATTGCTGTGGTAGCCTAGGTTTAATTAGTGGATTCTCAATATTGTATTTAATCTATTAATTATTTCGTTCATTCGTTAACGAACACTGATATTGTTATTTTTCAAGTTTCCTCTGTATTTATGGTATTGGTAGCCGAATTAGCCTTAGCTATTTATTCATAGTTTTCCTACCTTGATCATTACCTTGAAGTTAATGTGTTACATTTAGCCTACCTCTGCTATTTTCGACTGGAGACCCAATTTCTTCGATTTCTCTTGTCATAGTGGCTTATATACTATGTCATTCACCTCAATCTAACTCCTTTTTTAATTTCAGGTCGAATTTGTATCAATTCTGCGTGCTGGCGGATGTGTGACCTTTAAAGCCTCGGAGGAGTATCTAGTAGAAGAGGAAAGCGAAGACACTTTACATCCCACTGACCGTCTAGGTCGACGGCTTCCAGCTCCAGTAATGAACAGTGCTCAGCTTCTTTTCGTGCCCAATCTCTCAGTGAACGGTACTTATCGAGTTGGGGGTATCTCCGGTGTCACTCGCTCTCTTGGTGCTGGTACCTCGCTTATCCCCGGCCTCTCAGCCCTCCCCTCCCTATCCGTCCACCGTATTCATCCTTCTACATCTCCCTCCTGTCTTATCCTTGCTACTGACGGTCTTTGGGACACCTACAGCTGTGGACCCGATGACTTAACCCACTTCTTTACCGGTACTCCAAATCGAGAGTTTGCTAAGTTGCTCACTGCGCGTGCAATTAGAAATGGATCTAGTGACAATGTGACTATACTTATCCTCTGGATTGGAGATAGGAGTGGAAGTAATGCTGTTGGTGGTGGGAATGATGCTGGGCCGATGGAAATCGATATCCGATCACCAGCTGCTTATCCAATTAGATCTCGATGTGCGTCTGTGCCAACTAGAGGGGATTGGAGATTACGGGGCCCCTTAGTTGTTGGAGGTTTTGGGGAAGAATCAGGAAAGTCCTCAATACCACGTTATGTTGAGCTACCAACAGAAAGAGTTTTTGGAAGGAGTCATTCACTGGAGGATCTTGCGGACGAGGATATTTTCAGGGCTTCGAGTCCCATGCGAATTGTGCCATGAGCGAGAGAAGGATGTTGTGTTGTCTTTCAATATCTCTGCTGTCTTAGTGTTTGTATGAACGAATATGAGTGCATTTATATAGTCGTGACTTTGCTCGGAACTTCTTTTGTTTCTCAGTCTCTCGTTAACCATTATCCATCTCTTTCTCCCGTGTGTCCTTTTTGCTCCTCCTTTGAGCTAGCTACTCATGATTAACCATTTTTACTGAGACTGTTGCGCCAGAAGTAACTCTTTTCTGTCTATATTTTACCAATACTACTAGTAACCAATATAATCTATCTTTTGGGTTGTATTTTTTGTTTTCTTCTCTTTTAGCGTAAGGCATTCTGCGTTTGTGGCAAGAGCCAAGATATTTCGTTTCCATTAACAAGCAAGCAAAACTATATTTCCCAAAGCTAATGTCCAAGAAGAGCAGTTTATTCACTAAGTTCTGATTATCTCTACTCTGGAGTTCGAAAGTATTCTATTTCACCAATGTAGTATTGAGAAATTAACAACTCTTCTAATATGTCTGTTACGAGCAGAAGAGTCAGAGACTATGGACAGATAGGCGAGAACAGTGAAGTTTAGCGTATCGCAGGAAGTAAATTGAAATGAAGTAAGGTGAGTGTTTACTAGCTAGATGGTCGGTACGAGCTGATAACCCTATGAAGGAAAGGGTGATTGGCGGATTGAAATGACACGTGATAGAGACCCTGTTGTGAGTGTCAGAGGTGGGATATTTTGCTTATATATTATTATACTATGTAAGGCCAGTGGTAACGAGAATAAAACAAATCGAAGAGTCAGTAGTATAATGCTTATTTTCAAACCATTGTTGCGCATTCTAAATTATTTAAGTGTTTTGAATATCAAAAAATGCTAATTTTCTAGAAATAGGCTACTATCCCAGTAGACTTATTACTATTATATAACCATGGGCAACATAATAAATACTGTGATAGAAGCGTTCTTTTATTCTTTAACTCTAAACGCTTCTTTAATTATTTTTCAATCCGAAGTGCGGTAATATTTAATGCTTGTTTACTTAATTGCTGTACCGTAAATATACGATTTCCAGTACCAGTGCTACTGACAAGACCAGACATTCAGAATTGACAAAATCATCTACTCAAAAATCATAGAATTAATAGGATATTATGGTCACGCAGTTTCGAGCTTAAAATGAAGATTGTTTACTTGAGGTTAAGGAAGAAGGGCATGTTAGCATATTATGCTATAAACTTTGTTCTGACACTGTTTATAAGTGTTGCAATAAGTGATAAATATTCTGAAAGCACCTAACGGGTTTTTTGAAATAGTGAACGATGGAAGGTAATCCAACTATGGTGGATATTTGAACATCTACTCAATATTGACCACCGATTTTCATAGTATTTATGTGGTGATAATCAATTCAGGTTGCATGGGAATTGTGTAGTAATCTGGCCATCAACTTAAAGGAGCTTAGGTACTGTTGTTATAATGAATTTTGTATAACTCCAAGATAAAAAATATTTGAAAAAAGCATCCTGCGGTAGGAACGACTTGTTATCACATGTGAAAAGGGATAGATGATTTTTTCCGATCCACCTACTTGAAAATTAATTTTAATCATGAAATTCTGACATAACATTAAGCATGCAATCATTAATCCAAGTTTGGAACAGTGGAAGGAAAGCTAGCTAAGTTGAATGTCTAAACCTCTCTTCAAAATATGAGAAATCTGCATAAATATTCTTATATTAATAGAAAAAAAAACAGCTCAGTTCCAATCATTGCAGTTGTTAAAAGGTATTTTGAAATTTGCTGTTAGTTATATTGCCCGTTATTGTAATTATCCTAACATCAACACATAACAGCTTTTCTTTATTTACATAACATAATCAACTCTATATTCATTTAATACTCAGTATTTTAGAAATGAAAATACGGAAGCTAGAAAAACTTTCACGTTTCAAATCATTGTGTTAAAGCCCTGTACACAAAAGCCACTACTTTAAGCCTGAATTTCTTGATTCACCTTAAAAGAATGACTAAATCCTGTCAAATTTCGGTAGTTTCGGTTCAAAATTAATCAATTCGATTAGGTAACCAATACCGGTGACACATTCTTATACTTGCAACTTAATTTTGTTGAAATATCCAAATGTATCGTTCATTTCAAATAGTCGAGAATCATACCATTGTACATCGTAATTAGCGGTATTGAAGAAGTTGAGCAAAGAAGCCTTAATATCCCACATTCATCGATCTACCACATGCTCGTAATCTTAAAGTCAACTAGTTTTACAATCTTTAAAAGGGTTGAAGTGTAGAAAATAATGCTTTCTCAAAACTCATAATCAGAAAAAAGTATAATTGGTTAACGAAACATTTTATCTGAAAAATCGGTAAGCAAAGGAAAGTTGTTACAAGAGTTATTTTACAATATGTGACTCTATAGTAAACTTCGACTTAACGTTCTATGCATACTAATAATCAGTATATTGAAAATGATAAATGAATTTTTAGAATTAAAGGTGAAAGTTGTAGACAAAAGCATTCTACTTTAATAATGCTTCCTCTATCATTTCTGGTTATAACACACCAGATGGTTTACGTTAACCTTGAGGTATGGAAGTCGTTCATTAAGTTTGGATGGTTGTTTGCCTGAAAGTTTGGCTTGTTTTAAGACGGGTTTGCCATAATGACCAAGTCAAAGTTCTGGAAACTGTGCCCTTTGCCTCCAAATTGGGAAGAGAAATACGATGCAGGCGCCAAATTACAGTAAACATGTTTTCTATTTTGACATCCAAGTTATTATATTGACCACGCGAATCGGAGGACAACATGGACTGATCCGCGGTCTTGGTATTATGAAAAAGACCGCATTTCTGTTGTGAAAAATACATCCATACAAGAACTCTCAGCCGGTACTCCCTCTGACGCAAGTTCATTATTACATTGAACTTATTGAACAATTAGGGTTACGAAAACTTACAGGAATCTTATGATGGTCTGGCTAGAAATGAGTCAGTCAGACTTACCTGCGCTGCCAAAACTAATTCTATCGTGAAAAACTTTTTGAGCGAAGAGTAATTTTGTTAAAAGTGCTAAGTTTATTTATTATTTATAAGCTTTTTATAATTTTTATTCAATTTTATGCAGGCACGATCTAAAACTAAATCAACGTCACAAAAGATCTAGATATTCTTCATCGACTACACGCAAATCAACTTCTCGGTACTTAATTGGTCTTCGTCTCTAAACCTATTCCACCAATTTAGGAAACACATTGGACACGATGTAGAATCACAATCATTCTCAACGCGTAAGCCACTTACTGAATAAATTATGCTCAGAAATAATGAGAGTTGCATTTGGTGTTCATTTTGGAAAAGGCGTTAACGTGAAAAGGTCAAGTCTGTTGAAGTGCGAAAGGAAGATGGCACACTTAACTTCTCACACTTACTGACTTTATTTCATGAAAACAACTGCTTTTGTAAATTTTCGACTAGGACTTCTGCTTGATGGTGTTTAAGTATGTCTGGGGAGCGAGATCTACGCTAAGGAAGTATATGAAAAGTGCCTTTTCAAAAGACATTACTCGGTTGCTAACTTCGTTAACGAAATTTTTGAGTAGTAATACTATTTATCTTGAAGTATCCGCGAAATCCCCACCTGATTTAATTCTTTGACATATTGTCTCAAGAACGCTCAATTTGAGTTCACTTCTTGTCTATGTTATTGCTAGTTCTCTGCTGGATTTTGCAAAAGCTCTTTTTAGGGCGCCCAAGCGAATATTCCTTGCAAATCTGTTCGTGCTTTCCTTAAAATTTCCATCGTATGTGTATTTGATTTATTTAATTTTACAAAATTTGTAATACATCTTGATGAATCTATCGTCATCCTCTAAGAACATTGTAGAATATCAGACATTTCAACTCAGTTATTCAGCTAAAATTCCATTGAAGCATATGCTGTTGTGGAATATAGTTTATCCACATAAATTGATAGTCGTTATTCTGTGAATAAAAGGTAAAATTATGAATGAATAATTGCGCGATTTCTTTGTAGCATCTTCTGTCGTAGTGCCTTCATCAGCAAGCAATCAACAAAAATCGCCCAGTCCTCAATCACGGTCTCGAGATGTTATTTCACTAGATACAGGTAGTAGGAAGAAGAAGGATGATATTCCTTCCACTGTTTCATCATCGCCCAAACCTGATTCTCAATTGGAAAGTCGAGGAACGGCGGATAATCCTAAATCTGTTCCAGAAGTTGAAGAAATGGTACCATCTACATCAATGGCGTAAGATTACTCTTTGTTATATTTTTTTTCTTCTAGAAAACCTTATTCTCAGCCTGATGAAACAATTGAGCCGCAACAAGCAACACCTTCAGGGGCTAAACAGGCTAGTGAATCTAGAACAACACAGACGGAAACACAGAAAGTACGATTAGCTTTTACGATAATGCTGCTTATCAACATCTGCTTGGACCATATTCTTTCTGGTAGTGTTAATGTAGAAATTAATAGTAAGTGACATTAATAGGCGATTTGGTCTTAATTAAAAGTTGGGAGAACTTATATGTCTATGGTGATGTGCAGTTTTATCTTAGGTCGGTCGATAGTTGAAGCTGCTTTTTGTCTTATACTTTTGGTGAGGGCGATCAACATAGGCTATTGTATTTGGTTGTTAAGACAACTTGAAATGGGGGCGCATCTTTGTCATAGATGAAGATTACTTAAGTGCCAATAGTGACTCATTGATTCAATTCAAACCCGAAAGTAAGGTGAGGATTTCAATTATTGGATACCTGATCTAATGATAGGCCAGTTTTGAGGCAGTATCTTGAGTGCTAATTAGTTGGCTTGTCCAAACTGTGAAAAGAGGGCTTTAAATTTATGCTTTGCTTTAACATACGTACTTATTTTTGAAATGGTTAAAAGACTTGGTCAGTGTTTAGAGTTTTTTTTCTATTTGAAGAGTGTGAATACATTCCTTTAACTTACTCAGGAATCGTACTTCCTAAGACGAGCTTATTCTTGGTGCAGTGGTCTTAAGTTTCTATTTAAGTTATAGTGGAAGTATATGCCATAATAATCGGAGAAGCGGATCGAGAACTTTCAGGTTTGAATATCGGTGAGGAGGTGATGGATTTGACGTGGCATTCTTCTGTTGTTCATTTCTTATATCATCCATGACTGCAGTATATAATCTGTGACCTTGGCGTATATGACAGCCTTTGAAACGATGTGAATACAGACTGCTGTAATGATTTATAATTATTTTGACATCCGTACAAATGATTTCGCAATACATGGTGTCACTTGTAGTTTACCGTGTTCTTGAGGATGTGAAATTAGTTACAGTGGATTTATTGGACGGAAATATGTGCTTTGTTGCTTCTCTGACTAATGAATGGTCACTCGGGATTATTAGAATGAGTAAATATCTCATTGCCCACAGGAATAAATGGGGAGTATTAAGGGGTTTGGTTTTGCTTATTTTAAACCCATTGTTAATGAGATCGGAGATTTTTAGTGGCCTATTTTATTTTAGTAGATTTGCTTCCATTGCAAGACCACTGTACTTTTTTCCCTTTGAGTAGGACTTATTGCAACCCAGTCGACCAACTGGTGGTGGCTTGAACATTCAAGCCAAGGGGCCAAATAGCAGTCTTCTGGTGCAGCGCATTCCCGCCAAGGGTCCGAATCCCCAATTCTACAAGGGTCACAATCCAGCCCTAGTTAAGGGTCCTAACCCAGCTCTTTTAATTAAAAATCGTTGTTGTAAATTTATTCTACCTCAAGCTGTGCTTTAATTCCTTCAGAGTCTACATTCAGACAATCTATATCTTTCAATTAAGGCTATATCAACTTGTGCGTCTTCTTCTGTCCGTATGATTATTATCATTTCTTTGTTAAGTATCGTTTTACACTCCTTGATTGTGTTTTCTTGATATAAATTTGTCCAAACCCAAAAATACAGTTTCTTCAGTTCCCTATCGTCTTTTGGAAATTCTATTTGGTGGAAGGATACGTGGATGCTAATATTCATGATGAGAGGCATATGACGTGGAGTTGCATTAGACTTAAACCTAAATAAAAATGGGGCTTTCTTTTCCCATTGTTGCTTATTTGTAAAAAATGAGGACATTGGCATTTGTGAGGTGTAAAATAGCGCCAATCATGGGCAAAACCGACTGGATTAGGGCAAGAATGTCTCTTTAGCGAACTTTAAGAAAATGGGCAGCAAAGGGATGCTAACTAACATTCTTGGGAACAGTGAAGTGAGCGAAGGAGTCCGCAAAACTTTGGTAAGATCGGAGATTGAATATTTGCTCCAAAGTGGTGTCGCGATGAAACACCGAATGGAAGGGACCCTCGAGGCCTGTACTAACTGCGAATAATATCTTAAGGCCTCTCTCGACATGCAGCCTTAAAGAGGATTTCTTACGTCAGCCAGTCAGTATTTTTACTGCTACTAATTTCGTTATACAGTGTTGATGTATTAGGAAGTTTTCACGCAGTACCCTTCAATGCTATGTTCTAGGTGAATCTAACTAACGATTTCAGAGCACCAACTGTAGTCACCCAATTTCACACCTATTAATTGCAAATCCAGCAGGCGGAATATATACGTGTAAGCAAGAGGTGAAGGTGCTCATCATGAATAATGGGATCTCATATCCAAATGCTGATCGAGCCCGGTCAAAAGCTATTTTTGAAATGTTAAAGGCAACATGATAGGAAACTTGAAAGGCTTACAGTTTCACGAATCCTTTTTTTAAATATTGAATAAACACAAATGTCTCAAAGTATTTTATCTTCTAATAAGGTTATTTTGCTGAAAGAATCGCACAAAGGAAACGTTTGTGGATGTTATTTGATGGGATGTGGGCGAAAATCTGCTGATTTCCAAATTGAAGCTCTGAATTACCATTTGAGAAGAATGCTACTGTGGTTTTGGTGTGTGCATTTCAAGAGTGACAGCTAGAATAACAAAATTTCAGCGTCGACCTCGACCTTTTGCTTTAATCTTGGTGGCAGCGGCGCTGTCGTAGGTGATAATCGAGCTAGTTGCCTCAGTGATGACAGTGTCTCCTGCTTCAAATGCCTTTTGCTCTTCCTTTTCGGCCACCCCTTCAGCCAACACCTTCTCGTATTCTGGACGTAAGGCCTGTAATTAAACGTCGTTCTTGATAATCATGACATCTCAAACAAGTTAAAAAGCAGTCTTTCAGCTATGGAAAGGGGGCTAGTAAGTCGAGAATCCTGAATATTGTCACATCAATTCAAAGGTTGTTAATAGAGACATTGATCGGTAGTCATCTATCCCAAGTTGTTAAGATAATCGCGAGTGATGTCTATGCAAAATTGACTTAATCTAAGTTTTGCTATCAATTGTCACCTTAGCCAACTTCAACTTTCCATTTGGACAAGAAATGCTTGTTACGATAAAAATGAAACTGATTGTTGCACAGTGGCAGAATATAAGATACTAACCAGCCGATCAGACTGATTAGCTCATGTTCGAATGCACATACTAAGTATTTTAAATCCCATACATACACCCTGGTAACAAGTTTGGACAACGTAAAATTCGCCATTGGTCGGTTTTTTCAGCAACTGGGCTAAAATGACTGCAGTCATGTTAACATTAATAATAATAGTTATAGTTATAATTATATAGCTATATAGTTATAATAGTTAATAATTATTAGAAATAGTTATTGATTGGCGGAATTCAGTGAGGTTTTAAAATTCTTCTTTGATAAACTGAATCAGTTATAAGAGCTGTGTTTCTATTAAATTATATGGTACGAAATGGAAAAAATGGTGTCCCGGTTAATCGATTGCAATTAAATCAATAAAGTGCTCATTATCTAGCAAGTATGGATGGGTGTTAAGTAGAGTAAGATAGAAAGGCTCGCAAAATATCCACTTGAATTTTACCTTCGATCATTATCCAAGTGGAGAGAACATGAAAATTCTTTTTTGGTTATTCTTCAACATCAGAACTTATTAAAAGCGTCCACTTACCACAATTTTGCTCTTATAGTCCTCGAGTTGCAACTTCTCCTCGTCATATTTCTTTAACATTTGCTCATATTTCTCCTAAAACATACCAATACGCTGCACTTGTCACCGCTTTTGTACAACTTAAAATTATCAGGTGTAATTCTATTAGCTTTTGTAGTTAATGGGAAACGTTCTACTTAAAATGTTTAAGTAAAAGATCATATCCGTGAAGTCTCACCTGCAGTGCCGACATCTCTCTGTCGTATGATGCTATCTGCATTTCAAGTTGACTTTCAAGTTTGTATTTTTTGCGTCGACTATCTTTTACCTCCTTTTCAAGTGCTGGCAGAAGTTCGTCTTTTCTCTCCTTTGCAGAGGCTAGCTCTCTCTTCAAATGTTCTTGAGCAGCTAAATGCAATTGAGAATGAGATTGCACCAAGGTTTTAAGGAGTATTAGCGGGAAAAAAAACGAACTTGTTATATTGAATAAATTATTTACTGATTCAAAAATATGGCGAATATAATAACCTTTAGAAACACTAACGGTCTTCTCATAGCTTTCAGTGCCCCTTATATTAATCTGGAGGATAGAATTGTTGAAAACTTGGCTCAACTCAGCGTATCTACTCTGCAAAGTTTCAGTTTGCAGATCGAGCGTCCGCATCTAATAATTACCAATAGACACATTTATATTACACTTTATGTTGTTTTAACTGGTAAAACGTCAATATTGAAAATCATACACTTTCCTTCCTTTGCACTTGAAGTGATTCAAGCTTAGTCAATAATGCATCATAATTTGATTGCAATCTTATACAGTTTGATTCACATTCTTTGGCAAGTTTCTTAATGTTTTTGAAACTGTTTGCACCACAATGGAAGTCATTAGCTACTGCTTCTTGTATTTCCCTCAAAGTTTGAATAAAATCCCCTGGAAAGAACGAAAGTGTCTGTTGTTGAAAGTCCAATGACGAAGAATTGCATCTATTTTCTTCATTTTGAGACAAATTCTCTGTTGTATTCCTAAACATGACTTCAGTGTGATTCCCGAAAACGCCCCACAGTCTTCGAGCGTTCCTTAAGTAATTATTTCTTGTCTACCAAATGGTTAATTCAAGTGTTAAAACTACTGTTAAAAAGCATATACGTGATCATTTATTATTTGAAAAATTTGCAGTGATAATCTACCTGAGAAGAATGACAATCCAAATTGCTACTAATAGAAGTAATAAATTCATCATAACTCTGAATAAGATTAGTTATCTCGGGGATTTTTATTTCAGTAAATGACTGGAAATTGTTATTTTTATTCAAACATTACTTTATTTCCTGAAATGCAATCCTGCAACAGCAATAAAATTTTTGCCCTTTTTGACAAATTTTGCAAAATTTCCTGCGCTAGGGAAGCATAAATATTGGTTATTTCTTTAGCATCAGAGGTTGGTATCGGAGATTTGATAGGCATATTTGATCATTTAAAATTGCGCAACACGTACATTTATTTACCTTCAAGGATAAATGAAATTTTTAAAATGTGTGATACCTATTAAATAACTGTTACCACCAATAGCTTTAATATACATAACTAGTCTATATAAATTCTACTTAATTTGATTAATTTTTATTTTATTTGTGTTTCCAAGTGCTGGACTCATTTTTTCATTTTTACTTAAACTCTAAACTAAGCGATCTACTGCAACGTTCTGTTGATTATTCCTGTAAATTGCTAGCTGAAAAGTTCAATTCACTCCCTTTTATCAGAAATGTGTTATCGGACTTCAATAGATTAGCATCAGTAGAACCTACATGCATATCAACTCACTGCATGCAAGAATTGACTTGGTCAATTTTGTACTGTCATACTGAAGGGATATAATATTTTACGAATGTCAATGGTCTTAGTATTATAAAAATGTACATTTAATTGGATTAAAACGTTTAAATTCTCTCGTAGAATGTTGATTTTTACGGCGGTAACAAATTTAAACAAACACGCATGTTGAAAGTAGTTGCGGTTCAGCAAAAGTTAGAACTGATTTACGTATTTCGTAAAATTGTGGTTTGATTTAATGAGTTTAATGTATTATTTGTAACCTCGTGGATAAGGTGGGATAATCGATTGGTTGGAATTTTATTTGCTTGATTTAACTGACTATTGTTCAGCCCGCGGTTGATATTAATCACACCGGAAATCGGGCAGACATATGATATAAATAGCGATAGTCTTGTAAGTTCGATTCAACAGCATTGTCTTTTTGTAAGGTTCTTAACCTAATACTGCGTAAACGCAGATTCTTTGACAGTCTTGGGTTGGATTTGCCTCATAAAGGGTAGTTCACTGAAGAAAAGTAAATGACTAGATTTGAGTATTGTAATGCTGCTGTTTGGACCGAGGCCACGTTGATCGAACAGAAGGGAGAAAATCAGATCACTCATTTAGTTATACCATCTAAATTTATTGATGAATAATTTTGACTCATATACAGAACTCTCCTTAGCTTGCCGCCTACATCTCGAAGTGATGGTTGACACCTGTTTTTGGTCAGTATGTGCAAACATGCACACAGATTTCCTATGAACAGTGTAATCAAGATTCTATTGCCAGTCATTCTTTCCTGATCTCCAGTTGTCGCTTGACTCCATCTCGTCACAGACAAAACAGATGTAATTTAATGTTTGGCGATTCGGAACTATAAGGAGTTTGGTAGGTTTAAACACGGCCCTCATATGACTGACTCATACAAAAGCTAATCATCAATATTGGACATGTCTGACGTCGAATGAAAAATTCACAATTTTATTTCTAAATTAGGGTGGCTTTCTCAACCACCTTCGAGCGACATGGGTAACTATTTATTCCTTCGGCGAGGCCCGAGTCATTGCAAGTCAATCTGTTTTTAAATGCCTTCAGCTTCAAATTCTAGCGATTCCTCAAAGGGTTTTTCTACTCATCACTTCAATCATCAAAAGAATCTCATTCACGCAAGCATATGCCGGAAAGTGAGGCTGTGAGTGCAGAAACGTCGCAGCCAATCAGTATTCAGTTTTACGCAATGCCGAATGGTGTTGATTGTACTTGATGCCTAAGCACGTGAGTAGTTTACTTAGCAGAGGCTGGAACAAACGCTATCCGTTCCTTGTGTTTTGTATCATCAAAGCAATTGAGGAGGTAACTTGGCTAGTATCAGGAGCAATTCTAAGCTTAGGTGTCTTGCCATTGAAAATTATTGAGTTTCACATACGCTTATTTGTGTGATATTCGCTACAAATCTTACTATGGTCACTGCATAGTAATCACTGCATTTCATAAATCAATTTCAATTCCATTCGATAAACATTAACTTACTAATGTGACAGGCTTGACGGTGGTTCCCAGACATATTAACTGCACAATGGAAATTGCTGCCAATCAGGATCTATGCTTAAATATGAATCATCAAAACCACAATTTTACAAAAATATTTAATTATAAGCTCATATCTACGTTTTATTTTTCATAGACATACGTAGACGTCCGGCTTAGCATGACGAATGTTAGTGCTATAAGGGAATAAAAGGATAAAATGCACCTCATCGAAAGCGCCTATCATATTTATCCGATAATTGAAATACTTGAATATCTAATTTCCAATTTACAGGATTTATTTCAATAGCAATCTGTCATCGGCTTTACTCTCCTTAAACTGGCTTTCAAATACCACATTGGAGGCAATAAGAAGGGGGTATATTTCGGACTCTACGTCAGTCAATATAGTGGGGGAGATAAAAGTAATACATTGGGCCGTAAAAGCAATGTTCAGTTGGTACTTCTCTTGAGGGGAGACAAGTGGAGTAGATGACCACTAGAAATAGCCTTTTTTCAATACACGGAAATAAGTAGGTCCGTAATCAATTTGAATTGGTTTGATAACGAAAGATATGGTCGAAAAAGAGGATGACCTCTATCTTATGGTCTCTGTCAATGATCTGTTTTTAGAAATAAACTTTGATCTACAATTGGAGAGATGTCGAAACAACCTGATAGGGACAAAAGAATTATCTTTAATCTCATTTGACAGCACTTCTTTATCAAGCTGAAAAGAAAATTACCTATTATCGCCCTCTTCACTTATAGGCAATTTCAGTCGGAATTCAGCTGAAATGAAATAAAGGGATTTGAGTGCGCTTTCACCACGACTACTTATTAATGGAGTCATCTTAGCACCCACCTATCTTCTTGTTTGCTTTATTTTGGGGACGTTGTCCACTAATTTACAATTAATCTATTGTAAAAAATTAGATAAATTTCAACCTTCTGATGAGTTGGATTCTGAGTTGGTTTTCTATCAAAATTATGATATTTTCCTCTGATAAATCTTTTGTGACTTAAAAAAATTACTTGGTTAATTAGACCTGGGTCGTCATCACAAATTATGCTAAATGGTTTGAAGAGAAAGTACAGTCTACGTGGGCGTCTGAAAAGCCTTCTTTTCTTCCTCCGCCATACTGGGATCGTCACATTGCCACCTACGCATCGAACGATGCTACTCTCCTGTTGATGTGTATGTGCGTGTATGCATGACAAAAGACGCTTTATGTTGCCGTTGCAATAACGTGAGAGAGAGAAGTATGTTGAAAGCGAAAGATAAAAGTATTCGTCTCTTTTAAGACACGTGGACGAGGGCCCTATCTCACCTGTATTTCGCTTTCTCATTCATTCTTCTCATTCTGATGAAAGAGATGGAGAGAAATGGTTGGTTGAATAGGGATGCGCGGTAGACTTACCTCCACGTGGTGCACCCCGGGCAACGTATACTCATACGACCAAAAAGTCTATAAACCGGCAGTTGACTTCAAACTACCATGACGCACCCGACTGTATGTCATATTCGACCACTTCCACAGTACTAACGTTATCTTTTCTCCACCTTTGCGCCTGTCCCTTTTACATCTGTGAATCACTCTTCCTTTCTCTCTCGACTTTTTTGTGACTTTGATGCTCCTCCCTTCTATGAAGCCTGAAGTCAACTAAAGGGCTAATGATAGCTATCATAAAGCCTGCCATTTGATATAAATGTTGATTACGGGTAGGCATCTTTCTCACGTTCTGCTACCCCCAGCTGTACTTCCATGACGAAACTTTGATATCGATATTAAAATCAGATTATTATGTTTAACTTTCATTTCAATTATACTCAGAAGTATTAAAGAAACTGTAGGGCTTACCTTATATGACAACTAATCAATTTCATTAATTTTCCTTAAGTGGCATGAAGGCCAATCACTGCATTTTCCAAGCTCATTATAGTTTAATTAAAACTGATATTAATTTAACAAATCAAGGAAGCTGAAAGGTGAATGTCCTTTCGTTTCATCCTAACATACTCATCAGTCGTTGGCTTCAGCACAGACGTCTTCTTGCTAGCTTCTTTAGTTCCGACTCTTAATCGACAAGGAAATAGGCAAGGCAAATACAATTAATATTGTCCCGAAACGGCAATACCAATTCTACCGTTCTTTTAAAGGGGCAAACTACATGGTTATATGGCAGTATTGTTTGAAGTAAATTGCTAAAATGCATTTCCAAATATTTTCGATGATCTCATGATGCAATTTTCTAACTATATTATTTCACTTGAATCAGATATTCAATCCATTTAATACCTTATTCAAACACTTAAACTTTATTATGAGGATAATTCTCTGTTAATGTAAAGAATAGAATCATCGATAACAGTTGGATAACCGCAATATCTCTAATCCGCAGTGCAGTTTTCCATTCGCTGATTGTTCAATGCAAAATTAATTGACTTTGAATTAATTGCATCTGTGGGAGTCGTGTTGCACCCACTTGACTTTCATACATTATTTGTCCTTCAATGTATACGTCTAATGAGTTAGAACACTCGTATCCGTATCATATTCCTTGATATTGATACCAACTTTTGTGTTCTTTAAAAGTGTTCTCCAAAGTGATATGTGCTTTATATCTATGCAGCATTGTCACTACGTTACGGCTATCGTCTTTAACCCTTTAACGTCTAAATTATTTTTTGAAAAATGCACCCAACCGCACTCATGTATCTCACAGCAGACTGATGCCACCGATGTGATGAGTTTTGGTGATGTCAGACGAAGGCTATTGACGTATTGAACATGTTTCAAAGGGCAAAAGCGCCTTCTTTTACAAGAGTCTAGTATCAATAGAGCTTATTTTGAAAGAGAACTGTAAGGTCCTAAGGCCGTTCATCTATACAATTTTTTCAAAACCTTATTTAGGAGTCCTCTACGTTACTAAGACATGTCCATGATTATATTTTTTTCATAACTGGTTTTTTTACTCTCCTAGGTATAGGAGTTAGAATTTTGGGAGTTCCTTTTGTTCTCATAGTTGCAGTGTAAAGTTCTTTACATAAAGCTTAAACCACTTTGTGGTTAGTAGATCACAACTTTGGCACATTTTGGAACACAATGATAAAAAATTATGTATCTTATTGGTAATATACACGTTTCTAATTCCAATTAGGAAGGTTTTGCTACTTATGCCATCTGTAAATAACAAAGATAGAGAATGACCTCTGGCAAAGACCGTTATAACACAAATTCCCTCACCTTTCACACGGTTCCTGCTCTCTGATTAACAATGAAGATTGTGTGCCAATCTTCCTTGAACTTCTTGTCTGTTAGCCTCCAGCCTACTCCAATGGGAAATTAATTGAAACAAATTGTACCTGTATTTGTATCTGAATGATGAAATAAAGCGTTTTAATTTACTATTTGATCGAAGGTGGAGGCAGAGATGTCCTCTATTGTGTTGTTTACACATTGGATAAAATTCGAGCGCCCCTAAATTTGAAGCAACAATGATGACAGAAACCCTAAATTTAACTTTGAAAAGCTCAGATATCTTAGCCTAAAAGAGGATTGAATGTCATTGCAATTAATTGAATTCAATGTTTCGCAATGATTGATGAGGAGATAAACAAATAAGGTTCCATTTAGGGATACATATTTCAGCCACGGCTTGCCCTTGAGATTGGATATGCCAATGATACGAGAATTAAAATGTCTGCATTAACATCTACATGTCAAACTTGAGTAGTAAGGTGGAAACTAAAAAACAAAGGACCACGTGGTAGAACCCTTTACCTATAAGATCCAATGAGATTGTGCATAAAAACTTATATGAACTTGAAGTAATGTGATGTTTCACTTGTCATACAAGCGCCTGACTCCTGAAATCAATAGGAATTGTGTATTCAGTCTTGAAGTTGAAAGTACGCATGCTCTTTTGATTCACCTTTATTTTTATAATTTTCCAATGAAACAAAGCCCCTCTCCCCACTAACCTACTGATCCGTATTCAACTTTGCGTCGGTTTGGGACGAAGGGTTTCCGCCCACCATCGTCTTTGGGGTTAGTAACTTAAGGCACTGGGTACATCCAAGTTTGCAGTGGGCAACACTGACCCTGTGCCTCGACAAGTACGTCATATTGCTATTATTCTTATTATTTTATAGTGACTATTCATCCCTTCCCCTGGCATATGGATGTTTGATTTATTCGATTATTCGGAGTAATGGATTCCAAACTATCGATGTAATGATTGGCAACTCAAATGGCTTTGCTAAAGCAGAAATCTTTTCTTTTCAAAATACCTAATGTTAGAGATAGGGTACGTGTTAATAAATATACATATGCATTGATCTGTTGTGTTTTTAAAAAGAAAAAGTGGAGCGATATTCGTTTTAAGGAATGGTCGAAAATCCTCCAAATGTCCTCTTGTCCGATAGGAGCCCGATTAAGTAAAGCTCATAGCTGCAATGTTTGCTTCGTTTGGAGATAATTACCTCCCACTTGTCTCAATGTCACCCATCGCCATTACCGATAAGCGAGTCCACGTCGCCCTTCAGACAGCCTGTCAGTTGCGTGAGGTGGGATCTGTTGTCAGTCCGGCAGTTTTTTATCTGCCATTATCCTTAACATGAATACGGCTTACGTTCCAATAAAATGCTCTTGTCTGATTAATAAAATGTCTACTCCGGTGTCAATTGCAGTCTAGCGATAGCTAAGGTGTAGCTGTATCATAGAGGTAGACATTTCCTTTTTTCCTGCGGCACCTCAGCAGGGAAATGTAAAATTTCATTCTAATCTTTAATTTAAAAATCGTTTTGTGACTTACGACTCACAACTTGCTCATCACGAGTCTGGGACCCATCAGTATAAATCCAATGAGTGGAATAGTCAACCACAAACTGGCCTCGTCTAGCCAATAAAGGGTAAAACCAAACTAGTAAAATCAAGTTTCTTATTAGAGACTGCTCAAAATTAGTGCACACAATCATATTGGAACCCTTGGTTGGTTTTTGTTATAATTATGAGATAAAAACACGAGGTTTGGAAATGTCGATTAGTTAAAGTAAGTGAAATGAAGTTCTTGATCGTACGCTAGTGGCACAGTGGTCAACAAGCCGGTTTGTTAGGCAGAGGTCGTGAGTTCAGTACTCTTCCAATGATGTGGCAAGTCAACCACACTGGCTACTCAGATCACCTAGAGGGGCGGTATGAGATTTTCTTAAAACACCTGTTCCAAGATGTTTCCATCTATCCTAATCAACCGTGGTTAAAACTTCTATTAATAAGCTTTGGGGGTCCATTAATAAGAGTGTTGACGCATGTACATTTACACCCGCTTCCCATGAGTATTTAATCCTACTGGGTGGTACGATATAATCTCGACCATTGACAGCTCTCAACTGTTCATGTTTTCTACTTCGGTTTTGCAATATAACTTTTCCAACGTACATTAAATACTAGACGTTTCAATCAAGTTATGAGCAGTTGACCTACAAATCACATTAAGAGAGACACCTCACCATGAATCTTGGGCCCAATTTCCGACATTACCTGCATGACCGTGATCACCCATCCAGAGCTGTTGTCGTGGTCTTTCACATGGTATATGGGAATTTCACAATGCATC
This sequence comes from Hymenolepis microstoma, assembly GCA_000469805.3. Classification (NCBI taxonomy): domain Eukaryota; kingdom Metazoa; phylum Platyhelminthes; class Cestoda; order Cyclophyllidea; family Hymenolepididae; genus Hymenolepis; species Hymenolepis microstoma. The sequence goes on from LR215989.1 coordinate 27,100,994, forward strand.
TGCCTACTTCCCTTCCTCTTGAAAATATACGCCTTTAAATGTTGGTAATCTAGAGTTTGGTTTATCTGCCACCACCACGCTATGAGACCAAATCCCGCATTGCCTAAAAATTATAGTAATTTAATTTAGTAAAAATCAAATCCGACAGTTGATGATATTTCCTACCGTCTTTGTTTTATTTAAAAAAAATATTGTTATGAAAAGAACTTCTTCGTTGTCCTTTCGTTTAACCGCTCAATTTTGAGGTACCAAACAAGGCAACTTTTCTACTAAAATTGAGGTTTGTGAAAGGATATTTTTTAATGTAATTACATTGTTAACAGGATTACTATTTTAATACTATTTGTGATATTGAGCACACTCAGAAGTGAGGCGATGATGACTGAGAGTGTGGCAAACTCAGAAAACGACCCTATTTTACGAAGAATTTCAACGACTGCCTCAAGTATTGATAATATTAGAAATAGAATAGTTCACTCCCTTCACAAAATCTCAGGGTTTCGGGTAAATTTTTGAAGAGGGTCTTCGTTGCAGCGATAACCTTCAAACTCTGCTGCACTTCCGCCAGTAACGCAACATTAAAGTTCGACATTATTTAAACTTGGAAGCTCCTTTACAAGACAAGTAATCTGCCTAAATTCTGGACAGAATACTGCTGCGTTTGACAAATGAGGGTCCGCGTTCATATTTGACATGGGGAAATGAGTGAAAGGCAAGGAGGAAGGGGAACTTGTAATCGGAAGGGGAGGGGAGTAAGCGTCAATATCAAGTTAGTGGAACTTGGGTTGTGGAAAAGAGGGCATATCCTTTGTCCATGGATAAGCAATCTGCAAAAATTTCATCAGTTGACATGCTTATACCACTACAGCTTTCATTCAAATTATTGAATGGATTGGTGATACTTTTGTCTAACATTGGTGGGAAAAGTTAACAATAGCATCTCATTTTGGTAATAAGTAATCAATGGTCTCGATCAATTCGCCTAGATATCACATTAAAGTCGAAACTGAAATCATTATTTGAATTAATGGTGATTCAACCTACCTACAGTATGGAGAAATGGATGTTAAAGCTCTGAGAACAGAAACCATATTCTGAAGTCAACCATGTTAATTCTGTCTTGGTATCTTCACAAGCCCTGAACATTTCTAATTAATCGTGCATCTATGATTGCAATACTTGCCCCAATAGATCTAGTCATTAAATATTTCCTAAATCCTTGTTAAAACTTCGAGGTTCAGTTTGAAAGAACATTATATTTGTGTTTATGAAAATACATTAACTAAAATTTTATTATTTGTTTTAATGTTAAATATGGAAATATTATAATTTAAAATAAAGTTTTAAAACTATTGCAATGCAATCATAAGTGCTCAGGAACATTCCAAAAGGCTACATTATGGGCTGATTTAAAGCGGATATAAAGTGTTTATTAGAGAGGCGGGGTAATGAAACGAAATTCTTTCACTTTATTTCCTTCTTCCAGAAGACTCTTCAATATTAAAGTCTACATTTTGTAGGTGCGAGTTCCTAAACTATTTTCTGCTGAAGTTCCATTGAGGTTTCGGTTGAACAATTTATATTAACGTGTTATTTGTATTATCATAAGTAACAATAAAAGTACACATCTTAAATTTAAGATATCTGTCAAACCTAGTATAGTTCAAATTATACTAGTCATTGTCTTTTATTGATATGCTGATCGATAAATGATCTGGCAGTAAGAGAGGTTCTGGTAAGGACAAGTCTGAGATGCGTACTCTTTAGTCGAGTTAAATTGTACACCCCTTAATTAGTACATAATTGTGACATTCTGCATGGCGTTTTGAACAGCCATTACCTCACCAAGGGAACCAAGAGATAGGCTAAAAAGTAACAATGAATCCTTCGGAATCCCAAGTTGTTTTGCAAGTCTTGGGTGAAAGTGCCTAAGTCTTTCCATCTTCTTTAGTGAAGGGAGGTGAGTGAGCGACTTCATTTAGTTAATCTCAAGTGAAGGCAAGCGTTCAGTTCAGCGACGAAACTTATCACTCTTCATTTTCATTTCCCGATTTGCATGCAATCGCTCAACTAATTAGTTGTCGTGTCTCGTAGATGAAGAGAGAAGATAAAATTCATTTGAGAATTAGAAATGACTAAAAGGTGCCAAATGTCCTTACTTGCTTGACCATTTATGCCTAATTGTTTGTAAAAGTGTTAGTATTAACGCTCATATAGTACAAGGGTAAAACAGCGTGATTTAAACATGTCACATTGCCCATTCACCTCCCCTCCTTCTGCCTGAATAACACGTGATGCAATTTTTGTGTCCTATATCACACATTAGAGGATACGGTATCTAATCCTAAGATAATTCATCTAAGTTTTGGATGAGCACTTCTACCACCACTAGTGTGAATACTCTGAGAGTCATGTATGAGCGATTTCTTTCCCTCCCTCCCTCCCTCCCTCCTCGTTTAATGGATTTTTAAAACACATGAACGAAGCCGTCGATAATCCCTTACTATAATGTATTAAACGATAGGGTTCTCTTGCAGATAAATATAGAATTTCCATTCAGTAACCGCACTCCAATTGACTCGTCATGAAAAACCAATCAAATTGCGACTATTATTAGGCGCTACTTTTGTTTTAATTTTTAATTAAACCATAACAAATAAATCGAAATCCACCAAAATATTTCTCATATTCGGTACAACTTAATGTCAGCATTTCACAGAGTCAATGTCATGTTGAAGGATCGAAGAAAGTTGCTTAATTGGTTCTACGTGAGAAAGAAGTCATCCTAAGCCTGTGACTAAAGCTCCGTTGTTATTCATCCAGTTATGCTGTTCGTGTTCAACCAATGATGCCTTCACGTGAGTAATTGCTGATATAAGCAGTTTGCGATGATTGGAGTTGGTAGAGAAAAAAAGGATGTTATCACTCAAAAGCAATAAATAATCGTATCTTTCATGGACTTAATGCAAAAAGGTTGACCGTCATGACGGGTCAACACCTTGACTCAGGAAATACTCAGTGGTTTGTTGAGGTCCCCAGTAAAGTAACGAGGAAATCACATCACAACTTGAGCCATTCATTCGCTGATGAGTGCTTAGCGTAAATTTGATTAATCTTTCCGTGTCTGGTACAAAATACATATGCAAGAAGGTATAAAAGGGATCAGACCAAGCATTCATTGAAAAGTCCGTCCTCTTTCTGGAGGAAGGACCAATGGGGAGCTTAATTGAGGCTCAGTGTGGGCATTGTCCAAATCGGTCAACGGTCGGTCGCCTCTTCCTCTCTCCCCATTTGTACTGCTCATTCTTCTTTCTCCTAGTTCCATCTTCCATACACCTTACAGCGTTTATGCCCCCCTCTCTATGACGTGCCTTAATAGAGATCTATTTAGACTATGTTTCCTAAAGCGAAAAACTCTCTAAGTGACGTTTGACTGAATGAGCGAAAAATGTGGGCTTAAAGAATTAAAATATAAAACCACGAGTCCTCAGTACATCTGATTCATTTACATGTCTGCAATTTCGGGAAATATTTACAAAGCGCTCTAAAATATATATATTAGACAACTATGAATTTACCAGGGTCTCGAATAAGCACTGCACCAGCGGTAAGCCCACATTTTTAGAAAAAAGTATTAAATAACTTTTTGAAATATTTAAACCGTGACCTCAAAAATAAAGTTACCCTTCTGAAATCGTTTGCCTTTTTTATTAATACACTTTTATAATGCTGAAGTGGTATTAATGTAAGGCTGACTTAACCAGAAACTTTATGTCAATAAAATTGTGGCCAATAAAATACTCCTTAAATTAATAAATTGATTTAGAAATATGGAATTGTGTGTTTAAATGAATGGTGGTGGGTAAATTTAAAAAGATTGTTAATTTATGAATCATTTGAGTAGTATGTGATGAAATCAAGGAGTAACACTTGCTATTTACGGCAAGTGGTGGTGTCTTACATGGGGTAGTAAGTTTTTTGAAATTTTTCTGCATGTCTCTGTTTCTTAACCACAATTTTTTATAGGTAGGAGTATTGAATCAACACTAGTTTAGCTAGACAGACATTTCAGTGGCAAACTATCGCAATCATATACGCGTGGGGGCAATTGTTTAAAGGTAAAATATAGCTCTTCGTTTTGTGGAGAATTGAGTCAAAGTAAAGCGATCACATATACAAGTGGAGGAAATAATTGGGTATTTAAACAATGTGAGAACAAATTACGAGATCTACCTCGATGCGCCATATTTCCGCCTTGAGAGTCTAAATCATGACTATCTTCCAGGCGAATAACTTGGACATTTTAAAAATTAGACGTTTCTAATTAGGAAAAGAACTGCTCGAGGGTGGGGAAGAGACGTAATCAATTGCTACTGAATGCTTGATGCAAACCAGTGTGAGTAGCCACTCAGAATAGACTACATGCTCTGGCAAATTTGTCTACTTGGTAAAATATCCTTGCACCACGACTACCTGGGAATGGTTGACTTGCCTTTCTCCTTAAGTGCGTGCCTTTTGCCCATTCAATGAATTTTAATAGACAAAATTAACTATAGTGTAACTTAATTCAGATGCGTTCCCTGTGGTGTTTTCGGCGTTTTTATGCATAGACCTTAATAAGTTGTACACCTTAATCGATATAGGCACAACCAAATTTTAAAATTGGATCGAATGTCGGAGCGTTGATAGTATATTCTCTCATCTACATAGATATTTTTATCGATTTTCAGGCTGCAAGTCTTATGATGGAGTCTCGACAGGATTGGCTTCATCATTGGCCAACCAGACAGCCACCTGGTCTCGTTAACATCGATGCTCATAATAAATTGCGATTGTTTAGTATAAAAATGCGCTCCCTCTTGTATGGTTGGTTAGATGGTTCGTTAAAACTTGGTGATGATATAGGTAATGTAAACTCTTTCTAAGACAAATACCTCTATAGGCAGTGAATGCAAGTACGTTAATAGCTTTCAAGCCGACTTCGTGACTTCTAATAGCACTCTTTTAACGAATTTAGACTTAAACTGTGGTAAGACACCATTCAACACAATTTGGTAAATCTTCAGGGGTGGAGCTGGCGAAATTAAAGTGATGATAAAATGTGAAGCCTAGATATAGGTCGAGTTCAATTCGTCCAAGTACCACACCACGCAAATGTGAATGCCTCTTTTTCCGCCACGTTTTCTTTTTGTAAAGCAAGGCTTTTCTAAAATGTTGTAAGGCTAGGAACTCCCCTATCTGCAGTTATGATCTATTCGCCTACTAGGCTCCAGTTAACTCACACCCGAGCAGAGAGAGAGATAAGGTAGAAACCATTTGCTCCCAAGATAGTTTTCACTAGCGCTTAACGTTAACAGTTTATGTCCCAACTAATTATTCTACTGTTTGAAGCAACGTGGTTCATCAAAGAAACACGAGAAAAGAAACTGGAGAACGCAAGCAACATGATGGAATTGTTCGTATCTAAATCAAACGCTAATACTGTGACTTTGGGCAATTGACTTAGAGAAAAATATGAATGTTCGCTGCCACCATACTGCTTAAAATAATGCCACCAATAATAACTCAAGAGTGCCTTTCTCTATCTTTCAGTATCAATTTACACTAGTTCTACTTGATAGCTTGTCCAACTACAATAGAAATGCTCCTTAAGTCTCGCTGAGGTTTAAATAACTCTTTCTCTAAATGGGTGGTAGAGAGTTAGGCCTATTGCTGTAAGTAAAAAGCGCCACCTTTTCGTTTGTGATTCCAAAAATGTGACAATTGATTTTTGACTTAATAATCATGGCTTTCATGGGTGGGTTGTTACCACATTGTGTGGGGTGATTTTACATTTGCATGACACTCGCCAACATGGGAAATTCAATTAACTTTAGTCAGTAAACGTATATGGGGCAGTATTTTAAGTTGAGATTGACTTGAGCTTGATCTTTATAGTACTACGTTATTATTCATTTATCAGTTGGTAATTATTTTTTTTTTCACCAACTAAGTACAACGAATATCGATCATTTAAAATCACGTCTTTATAATTTGCCACTTAAAGAAGTCCAGAAATTGACTAGATTTAGTAAAGTACTTTAATTTTGTAAACGGTGGGAGAGCTTGCTGCATTCTCTTTTAATTCTCAATTGCAGTTTAGTTATTTTAAGTCATAATTTCCCTTATATGATTTCTACGTAATCAGTTTTCTCGCTTGTAGTCAGACGTTAGTCAGCCTTTTTCCGTCTCTTGGCCATACGGCCGCACGTGGGTACCCGCTCTCCATTTATTGAAACCTGTATGGTACACACTGAATTTTATGAACTTCGTATAGAGGTTTCCTCAATAAACAGTGTTGGATCGTTACACGCTGGAAGTGATTGTTACAAAAATGCCTATAGTGCGCAAACAAACGCATAGACCTAATATGTCTCTAAGTATTTCGCTCATATTGACTTACACCTAAATGTGAATTGACAATTTTTGATTGACTGATTGATTGTGTATCAATGACCACCGAACGGGCAACTGAATGCCTATCACAGCATGCTCACATTCTGACGACCTCGATCAACCTGAGCTGTTCTCGCGCAGTAAAGATACTCACCCTTCCAAAAGACTCTTCTTCCTACTACCTTATTGCTCATTATGCACAAGGTTGTGTATAATCTTAACCTAAGGAAGATCATTAATTCTTTTGAGCCGATCTTAAAGTAACCCCTTTGATCCTTCTCCATCCATTTTCTGGAACGCATTGAAAGATATCGAAATAGGCGCTTTTTTGCCAAAAATATGATGAAGCTATCTGCTTCCGCATTTTGTTTTTTTAAATGCGATTATCAAACCATGCAAAGGTAAGGCTAAGTTTATTAGAAATTAAAATTAACTCATTCAAGGAAAAATTGTTCCTAATGTCTATTGGCTGTGTGCAGCTGCTTACTGAAAGTGATCCCTCCGCAGTGCATGATTGGTGCTTTTTGGGATTATAGTTACCAGACATTGATGGCCAAAGATCTGCTTCTATGGTGCTTAAATGGCAGACCAAATAGTAACCCAGCTGGATGTTAGGAAAGGTATATGTACAAATGTGGGACTGTTTTGAAGCCCCATTTAATATAGTTTTAGCATGAAATTCAAAATGACTATTTGAAAATAAGGAACTATCCTGAACATAAAGTACCTAAAAGGTCAAACGGCTTGAATATGTGGATATCCTGGTAAATACGAAATCTTTCAATGACGTATGGAAACTGGATGTTTTCAATAAATGTTTACTTAGTAGGGTCAGGGAGTATTCAACTATATCGGATTTATGAGTTTACTATATTTTGATGGGAAGGCATATGTAAACATTTGTTGAGTCTATTTACTATTTACTTGACAATGTGAACTAGTACCTCTTAGATATGCCATGTGCTCGCTTCAACACCTACTCATTTACCACAATGATAAACCTACGCAAAGATCACTTTAACAAAGTTAATACATTTTCATTGATTTCTCCAACCCTATCTCTCACTTAAAGAAATCAATCAAACTAAGGTACATGCATCTCTGAATGAAATCTCGCTCACGCAAACATATAGCTGCCCTGAGTAGCTCCAATAGTCAAGTAACTGTTAGTATTTATGGCCACAGATATAATACTAGTGTTTGTAATCACACGAAAATAACCATTAAGTGATTAGTGTTTTTGAAAGGTTTAAATGAGCATAATTTCTTCTTCTTGTCTTCCTTGTCTTGTTGTCTTCCTGGTGGATACGTAGTTCATGGTAAGCTTAGTTTTAGATGAGCACAAACCGATCGCCTTCCTCAATACTAATAATAGCAAATTTGAACCTTTAGGAAGTAAATAGCCAAAATAATTAATAACATGTCGCTCCTTAGTCATTATAAATAGAAGATTGTGGCATTGTGATTATCTAAATCAAAGAAGGAGACTATTTGAGCGTGAGTCGGAAGTTATTTTAGTACCTGTTTTAAGGGGCCCTTTTATGCAATTAGAGCATATGTAAGAATAGGAGTTAATTTTATCACTTGAAACATAATAAAATGCGAATATTATGAGACTAATTAAACGAAGTCAGGTAGAGGCTTTACTTTAAACTGCGGCTCCTGCTTTTAAATTTTTATCCAGAGCAGTCTAAAAGATTTGTTTGTTATAATCCCAAAGATGCAGCCAGATAGCTAGCTCCTAACTCCATCTAATTTCTATCAATTTTCACTACATTAATGGAAAGAAAGTGGTTGTGAAGATTTATTAACAGAAGTCCTGAAAGAGGGCGAAAGTTCAATATCACTAAGGTTGTTTCGACGTTACAGTGGAGGTAGTATTTATGTTTACAGTTCCGCCACATACACCACTAGAGATGACGGTTAAATACCAGGGCACCACCAGAAGGGTGCGGATCCTCCAATGTGCTCAAACCTGGCAGCATTTGCTGAAGCTTTAGAAATTATTTTCTGCTCAAACTGTTGATTAACTTCTTGAAAACCCATAATGGTCCTGCGTTAGTTCTTGAAGTCTCATTAAGGTATACAATGCCCATTTTTTCCCACAGGGTGCCAAAGTTTTGGTGGCATTGAATGTGACATCAAAGTAGATTTAACAAATTTTAACACCGTCATTTAAGCAAATTCTTATTTGAGCTAGGCATCATTAGGAATAATAGTATGAAGTCATTTGTAAAAGTCTGTAATTTCAGAGGGCATGTTGTAGCATAGTTTTCGAATATTTTGTACTGCAATAGAACAGACTATTGACGTCTGGGATATTTCATAAAGTAGTATTTCTGTACTTCACATTCACACAAATTTGAGCACACATTTCGACCGAATTTCCATCTAACCACTAAATTTTCAAAATTTCATATCATGTCCCCATAGTATAGTAGTTGTAATGGTAGTACTTTATCATAACAACCACGTGAAAAATGTTGGACGATGGAAAATGATATGTGAAAAAAGGCCGAAGGACAAGACTTAATGTCACATCAAAACCACTTAAGGGAAGCCGTATAAAATGTAACAGAATAATTGAACAAGAGGGATTCGTAGTGTTCAGCTGAACTCAAAGATTTACCTGGAAACTTGTGAATCACAAATATTACCTCTTTGAATGTGTCTGTTAGAAACTCCCACGAATCTTTTCTGACCTTCGAAATTCTCTGTTGCTCAGCGGCATTGCAGCTAGGGATGCCAGAGATAAGATGACCTTCGAAATTATTTTTGAATCTAAAGGGCTTGTAAGCAGATAAGGGGAGTTACTGTTAACATTCCAAAGCTTAACCTGAAACCCAAGTAGTGAAAGTTTTATAGGAATAGTCACCATTTCGTTCCTCATTAAATCAGATTTTTTAATACGATATCTTATTCCCAGCACTCTTCCTGTTTTAAATGATTTCATTTTTCCTGTTTTGTCTAGTTGATTTTTGTTTAATTTCTTCTGATTAATTATATTGCTTGAGTGATTAGGGTTGGTTGTCATATTAACAAATAACAATAAACAGTACAAAAGAACATTTGAGTAGTAGTCTAGACATTTAAACCCCATTATAATCATTGAGGTTTTTCCAAACTGTCCCCTACATTATATTACTTATTCTATTTGGGTTCAAGAACAGTGTATACGAATCCCTTGAGGATTCTGTATTCATTTCCGTTAATCTTAAATGATTCTCTGATAAAACAGGTACAACAGGCTCTAATGGCTATACCATTATTGCATTTTTGAACTAGGAGCATCAGGCACTACGCCATATAATCATATTTCTTTCCCAGATAGAGAATTTTGCCAATTAGTACCGCCTCTTTAATTAAGTGTGCCCTAATGCTTAAAATGAGGGAACAAGTATCAAGAATGGTGCGTCGTCACTAAAAATAGTGTCAAAGGTAGATAAGCGTCAGCCACCCGCATAATATTTTTGTGTTTTTTGCTGACCTATACACCCACATGTGCCTGCAAGTCAAGAACATGAATTCCTGTTCAAACTCCTTCTTAATGACTCACTTGAGCATAAAAGCTGAATTCAATAGATGAATATACCCTCAAGGTATATTTCAAGCAAATAGATTAGCTTCTTTATCATAAATATTCATGAGTATTTTCCAGACACTCTGTGAGGTAAAAATGTGCTTTTCACAAGAATTTACCAATAGAAAGCCGTTCATCATTGAAATGTGTATATTTTCTGCATCTATACTGTTCATTAGACTCTGTGCGTATTCTAAGTGCTCTCAAATATTTTGGCAATACAATTGACCTCCGTCTCTTAGGGAATCATTCAAAATGCTAAAAATTACGAAATTGAAATTTTCTTCTTTTAACTTTGCACGTGTTGCCTTTTATTTAAAACTGGGGAAATTTTCCTGAGTTTTTCAAATCTGCATAAAGCAATTCTCGAATGTTTTTAAGTTTTAAATGCGGAACTTGAAATATTGATTTTTGATTATAAGCTTACTGAATTAAATTGGCAATTATTTAAATTACCCTCTGAAATTCATATTCAAGCAGGATGCATGATTAACTAAAAATGAACTTTTAAGTATTAGGATTTTAAGGACTTCTCATTCCCTGCTTTTGAAAAGCTCAGGATCCCTTAAAGTTATCCTTCATATGGCCCTGATATTGTAAACCTTTAATTGTAAATATTTATCAATATAAAAGTATGACCTTGTGAGTGATTAAAGACAAAATTTAATTAAAATTATGTATGCTCAAGCCTATTGCCTAGACGATTAGAACTTGTTTTGATCTTGAGCATTTGTAATATTGACTAGATCCATCACGTATTTCACCATTCTCCCATCTTATCGTAAAAAACACGTTTCTTATTTGGAGGAGATGAACTTGCGTGATCTTTTTTGTTAGGATTCAATTCATATAATAAGTTATTGCCCTGTTGCAAAGTAATTAGTCAGTTAGAAGGGAAATATATTATAGTAAACTATTTTGCTGCATAATATACATTAATAAACTCTCTTTTAAAGTAAGAAATGCGAGATAGTGCACTCAAAATATGAAAAAACGCGAGAAAGACAGTGCTTGATATAGGGAGTATTACACGGGAGATATTTCTTAAAATCTGCAGTTCAAATACTTATCTGAGTACGCAAATCTAGGAACTCGGCTCAATCCGTGCCTCTTTGTAAAGTCAACTAAGGCAGATTGAGATAAAATCTGTACACATCACGCTGACCTTGTACTTTTGTTAAAATCTTCTTTCCATAATAGTATCTATACAAATGAATCAAACTGGTCGGTCAAGTGGAGTTTATTACAGTCTATTCGACTGAAAAGACAGATACTTACCTCAGGGAGCGTTTCAAATTGTCTTCACTCATATTCGGCTTATTTTTCTTCTCGCCCCAAAGTTGAGCAAGAACTCGGGCATTTGTTAGGCGAAAGACTCCCTGTTCTTTGCATATCCATTCAACTACTGAAGGATTAAATTCCTCATTATCTAGGCAGCTTAAGAGGAACTGCCAAAGCATTGGGGAGTTACGCATTCCTCTGCTCTCTGGGGCATATTCTTAGCATAAGAAAGAATGAGTATTAGATATAAAAGAGAGTTGACGAATAACTGAGAGATTAGATAAATGCTCACCGTCATAATCCATTGACTGATCGAGTAATGGTTCTTCCAAACTAAGATCAGGAAGGCTCATAAGTCGCTCACTTCCACTTCCATAGCCAAAGTCTTCAGATTGGGGAACTTCGGCCTTCATAGAAAGATCTAGAGGCTGTTCAGGAACCTTACATTCGGGCAAGGTCATAAATGTCGGCAACAACTGTGTTAAGAGAGGCTGCTCAGGAATAACGGGAGCTGTACTCACAAGAAAATTCCTTAGAATTTCTTCCAGCAGGAGAATATTGTCTGTACTTACTAGAAGGAAGAAAATGGTAATTAAAATTTTGTATTCAGAAAAATAGCTTAATTAAAGTGAATGAATGTGCATACGGAGATTGGAATCAGGTTGCGAAGCGTTATCCGACATGATTCCCATATGTCTCAAAGACTGTGCTGCTTTCATCTATACGACGATGTGTAAGAGAGATATTATGTATATATACATTGTACTAACCAATTGGTGACCTAGGGCCCTGAGCAGTCAGTCATGCAAGATAAAGGTCATCCAAGTGAGCACATGCTATTATTACACTTACTAAACTTTAGAAACATTCAGTTCTCCATCTATGCGTAATCAATTATCAATGGGCTTAAAATGAATTGAATTCGGGACAGACTTTGTTAAATGTGATGTTCGAAATCACAGTAACAACAGTATTGTACTGATAGTTCAACCTTGGGCACTTTAGAATGTTCAAGCCTAGTTTTTGATCATGAATTATCTTATATTCACTCCAAAATAAAGAGCTTCATGCTAACTCAACATCAAACCTCTTAATTGATGGTAAGTGATGGAAAACTTACCTCCATATAAGGCAGCTTCGTCTTTGGTAATGCTCGTCAGAAACATATCCATTTGCAACAGTAGATAGTCAAAACTTGGTACAAGAAAAACCATTTCAACTATATATGAAGTATCATTGGAAAAAGGATTGGCAACATCTCTCTTCGTTTGTCGGACATTGTATCAACCATAGGTACTAAAATTGTTAATAGCTAGATGCAAGACATAAAGAAATCGATATTGAAATTGATAATCTCTTTATTTGTTGAGTACTCAGTAAGCAGAGGATAGGTGGAATTTTTGAAAGTATCCTCGTTATGGCAATAAGCAGCCCACATGCATTTATTTGTACAAATTGGATGAAAACTAGCAATTTATTCATAGTTAATCATAAAATTTGTATATTTGTTAAATTGCATGATCGTTGCTTTGCACACGTTACTAAGTAGTTACTAATATCCAAGCTTTAGGTCTGGGAGTTGGGAAATATGTGCCCTCTGGCCTCCAAAATGTGTTGTTTAAATCGTTTCCAAATTAGTCTTCAAAATTTATCCTAGTGCCTACTCAACTTTTAAAATAAAAACGTCATAACTTAAGAAGGCTTTACTTATTCGATTAGTAGTCTTTAAATGGTAACCGCTTTCACTTCAAAAGATAGCATATTAGAAGTTGAACAGCCCTCCTCCCACATTATATCATGACTTTTAACTTTATCCTAACAATGATTGAACAACTGGACTTAGTAATATTTGCTGCCGATATAAGTGTTTTAAACCAAGAGTATATTTAAGCAAAATGGCGCCTAGCTTAACTTATCCTGTAAGTTATGCATGTGACGCTAGAGAATCTTCACTCAGTTTCACCTTGTTTAACGCGTTGACCGTAATAGGTAATCTTTAGCGGGCAGTTCCTGATGCACCACGTGATGGAAGTGTGGGGGGGGGAGGGTTGGGGTTGGGGGGCGTGAATGCAGTATGCTAAGTCATACTTTCTGACAGGTGCCGTTATGACCCGGCTCCTCCGTAGTAGGTGTGATATGACATTAAGTACAGCTTTTCTACTTTCACAATTGATATGCTTTGTGCAAAAGATTTGCCTGATATAACACTCAAATACAGTCCACACTATGTTAAAATGGATGCATGATCTAGGATTTGGTTAAATGAGAGCAGGTAGTGCAACTTAATGAAAGTACGCTAACAAACGAAAACAGATTCTAGCTTCCATCCTATTATTTGTAGGCTAGTGTAAATGAACTTGGAATATGGTCACTAATTGTTTGTAAGATTGAGGTATTATGCTTTATGACTCCAGTGCCTATAGGATTGTGGCGCTGCTCTATTTTTTTAGTTTAAACATTCCAGAGTGAATCAATGTGAGTTAGTATGACGTGACTTATTGTTGACCTTTAAGGTACATACTGAGCTGGATCCTATTATGGCATTTTAAAAGACCTCTCACCACACTCCTTTAACTGGAATGTCAAATGTGCCATCAATAATGTGATAACAATTGAATTTGAATTAAGCACGAGCCTACTTTATCCTCTATATAATAGAAGGGACACGATCTCATAACTAAATCGACTATCTGGGAGCTTATTATTTTCATTTCCCTGAACGAAATTCATTCCTCGGGCGTTGATGTATTTGATGGCTCTTCTGCCATTCCTCTTTGTGGTATTGATGTCTACATTTCTAGACAAATATTCAGAGAGTCAATTTCATAACCACTGGATGTACTTCAGCTGTTATACACTCCAAACGATGTTAATGAGACCGTCATTTACCAGTCTTATCCATCCTCCTCGGAGTCTCGACTGGTTGGAGCTTTAAGGCGGTCACTGGGCAATATTGGCAATAGTTATAACAAACACTGGTAGTCGTAGATCTTGAAATTATGCAGATCATATACCAGTTTCAATATCATGCTAAATGATGTAAAGAAATAGGACAATTCAGCTGCTTTGAGAGTGTTCATTTCTTACCACGGATTCAATAAGGAAAGCACTATTCCAAAACTAAGTTTTAAGGACAAATTAAAAGAATCTACTTAAATTAATTCTGCTTTATTGAACAATGTAAATTTGAATTGATTTGAGGGAATATATGATCCAATTTGGGTTTAAAAATCGCTCGATTATTCCAATGTATGATAAGTTATTCCAAAAATTTGTTATTTGAACTCGTTTGCTTTCGATTTTTTCATTTGTTCTGTCAACGGAGGTTGAATTTAAATAGTTTTAATGTAATGTAATAATTTTAACATTATAGTTACATAGATATCGCTGCATTTCGAGCATTGAAAATGAGGCAAATTGGCCAACTTACACTTTGACTTATATTGGAATATTTCGGAAGTGTGCTGATGTGAAAGAGCATTTATTTTGTAATTTTAATAATTTGGGTTAATTTTTGTACTCAATGAAACGATATTGATATCCGATTTTAGAAGTTTAGAGAGCTTGGCAATGTTTAAACCTGTCATTTTATTTTTGTTTAAGTGGTGTAAAATTTTGAGACAATAATCTTTCGGCCGTGTAAGAGTATGGCGTCAAAAAGATGTTAAAGGAACTTCTAAATTCCTAATGTCTACGCTATGTACATTTCATTGTTTCACAGGAAGAAAAATCATTCTTTTGGAAACACGGTCTGAAAGGAATCCACGGTTTTAATAGTAAATATTTATTATTTGCAAAAATTTCCTAACGATGAGTTAAGCTGACTCATTGAAATTCCAAATCTAGGTTAATCGGATGACGGATTAAGTTCTATTTTCTCCGTATGTATTAAGATAAGAAGTCGATCAGATTGTGAAATAATTTTCAATTTTAGCGCCTAGTTTCCTTGCCACCCAGTCACCTTCAAAGCTAGGCACTAGCTGAAATAGCACCTCCATGTCCTCTAAACCCACATGAACGTAGTGGATAGTGGTACCAAGACTGCAGTAATAGACAGGCTTGAGTTTTGAGATTGCAATCTTTTTCCCCTCCTACTTCATTAAATGTTATATCGAAAGTTTTATGCCGCCCTGCTCATTCTTGCCTCACCTTAGATAAAACTTTTGACCAAATTACACAGGCCTAAAAATGTGAGTGTCATTTTAGTAGGAAATGCTCAAAAAATGTTGTGCAACATTATTTCCGTGACTAAAATGAGACAATGATTACGGGGAGAGTTCAAAACCATTGTAAATTGTCATTGTTTGAGTTGGTTTTGTTTATTAACTCATTAAATATTGTATTAGCGCAACTAACTTTAAAAAGATAACAAATCTCCTCAATGGGAATATCTTGTTTTCGCAGTAAAATAGATCGTTTATGAGGTCGCATTTCACTAAATAGCAATAACTATTTTCATGAATTTAAGTGAGCAATACATTGCAATAAACATGAATTTTATCTTCCCATATTATTTTGCTCAAATATGTTTGTCTTTATACCGGTAATTGGGCTTAAAAATAAAATACACCACATTGGAAATAAAAATAAAGCTCACTTAACCAATCTGAGCAATAAGGTCACTTTGGTAAAAAAATTTAATTTGAAAGTGCGCAAAAACCAATAGGAAGTGCCTTTGTACCAACTAAAGAATTACCTAAATGGGATCGCGAATCATTTCTGACTGTACTCGCACGCAATTATTCATTCACCCACCTGCACATACGCGCACACACGCCGCACAAATGTCTCACAAAATTGGAAGCTTTGTAAAATTCAAGAATAGGGTCGAGCAGACACCACCCCCACGACATCTAAGTGACTATATAAGAAGCAGCGCTACCACTCTTCGGCATTACTTACAACAGCAATGTACTGCAACAACTCCTTAAACAGTACGTGATGCCAGATATACCTTGATGTCCCACGCACATGCACACACATACAAAACTCATCACACATATGACACACCTTATCTCTAATCACCTATCTTAACTAAGATATTTCTTATTTGCCTCTTTTAGTTCTTACTGAGGGATTATTTATGTTCCTCAATAGTCTCCATACTGGGGGTTACCTTGAAGAACAGCTTGATCAGCCACTGGATCTTTCCATTAAACGTGCCATGGATTTAAAGGACAGTGACTGCGCGAGTGTTAGTAGTGGTTCTAGTTGTGGAAATGACGATCCAGCTGATGATGATTCTGAAAAGTCCGAAGATCAGCGTTTATACAATCTCCTTCGGGAAAACTCTAGCTTCAATGGTGAGTGACTCACGTCATGAGATTATGTCTTGCATATCGTCATGCATATAAAACCTTAAGGGCGACCCTTTGAATGCTTATAGAAACCTACCTGAAGAACAGAAATACTCCTGTTTTGTGGCAATTCTTACTTATGTGCTTGAGCAATAATCAATGCAATCCAAATCTAATTGAGTGGATTTCAAAGGAAAATCTAATTTTTCGTTTGAATAATGTAAACACCCTAGCAAGTATTTGGGGCCAAATCAAGAAGCGACCCCGTATGAACGCGGATCATTTCAAACGCTCGTTAAGGTAAATTAAATTCCCCTTTACACCTCAATGTTTTGTTGTATGAATAATCTCTGAGATAACGTCTGTTTCTATAGGTCTTACTATTCCAGAAATATCCTGCGGCGGATAGAAGGCTCCCCGGATACATATCAATTTATCAACTAGTAATTACCACAAAAGGGAATTTATGAATCCAGAGAAAGCATTTATTATTACTATTATTATTATTATTATTATTATACAACCAATAGAGGCATGACATTACTTCGAATGTATTCTTTATACGCTGTTTTTTCTACAAATAAGTTCGACTCCCTTCCGCACCTCTTCATCAATTACCTAATCATGTATCTATATGCTACTCAGATCATTTTTTATTTATTTATTTAGATTTACTAATAAAATTTACCATTTTACTGATTTTTGACTCGTTTAAATGAACATCACTTTGTCAGATATTCTTGGAAGATCATAAGACTGATGATGAAGATAATGTACTGATCTTGGCTCACATTCTATTGGTCAGTGTGTTGCTATGTTACATACATGGCACCTGGATCTGATTTTGAGTGAGATGGTGAATCAGCTGTTGTATTAAAGGCACGGTAAGTTCTGTGCATCAGTTTCAATATTTCACATTATTACTTAAAATGTCTACTCTTGGCATTAATATGCTCTCGTGAAATCGTCGCGTAAACTATACTAGAACTAAATTACTTGGGAGAAAATATCCCTTTTGACTGAATAGGAATATTATAATGCCCATTGAAGAGTGATGATGGTGTGTTAATACGTTCCGGCTTTGGTTAATGATTGCGCAATATATTGAAATTGACATGCGGTTCGGTGCGACTAAAACAAAAACTCAATTTAATGCGACTTTAAACATCGGAAGCACTCATTTTCAAATTGGTCCGATTACAAGCACATTTGATCACTATTAACTGAATGTGGAATAAATTTCGGGCGAAGCTGGACTCAGACTTCTAATGATCCACGAAAATGGTAGTTATTATTCAGTTTTAAGGGGTGATATCACTAATCTTGAGGTTAATCCGATTTCCCGAATTTAAACTGGCGCGAGGAGAGTGCATGAATGGGGGAGGTAGGGGGAGGGGGGGGGGACATGAGTGAATAGATGGCATTCTCAACCAAGTTGAGCTGAGTAAAATGCGAAATCCCACGACATATTTTAAAACTTTTAATTTATGTTTCAGGCAGCCTCCGCATTTTCTTCGACGGAAATCCTTGAAAAGGACATAAAATTGCAAAAAAAAAGAGAAATATATCTTATGATATAATGGTCCTCTAGTACACTACAGTAATGCATCATATTGCCTTCATAAAATTAGATGCGGCTTTTATGACTCAGTAATCCCGTCACCCATTTCGATGCGAGCTTCTCGTGAGAAATTTATTTCCCCAGAATGTAGTTATTAATAGTCAAGTGAGTACTAACTCACCATTTTTTGAAAATGATTACAATATCCTGAAGTACACGTAAAACGAGTGCCACGTTCAGTTATTAAGATACGATTATGAAATTTCTTTCGTGTTTTCGGTGTGCTATTATCATTTCCTCGATATTTTCTGAAAAATACTTGTTTTAATTTGTATGCTAATATGGCAAATATTTCATTCGATTGGTTTTTATGATACTATGCTAATATTTCGAAATGTGTATATCAAAAGTCCTGACAATTTCCCGGAAAGAATTGTAATGTTTGGGGATTTTAAGTCGTTTTGAGAACGTTTTGAGCGACAAAAGACGGTGATTACTATTATAAGGAATGCACGTGATTAGCCAAATTTATCATGTCGGAAAGAGGATTGATTTTTCCATGGTGAAACCACGTCACTGGTAGGCAAAAAATGGTGTCAAATAATTGTTAATAAATTAACAAGTTTTTTAGTTAAGCTAACTAACTGGGTCGAATTTTGTAAATCGGATATATTTAGAGTTACAATCACATTTTTTGAGTTCTCAACAAATAAAAAAGCATGCAAAATATATCACCGTGAAGGTATAATTTTGCATTATTTTGTGGGTCCCAAAACCGAAAATTAAGCTTTAATCTAAAAATTTATTCAATTATAATTTTAAAATTATCTATTTGGAAGAGATGAGTGAAGTATAAAGACTGTTTTTCTCTAAGAGTTCATTAGGATATTAGTCTTCTATTCTCTCAAAAAGTTTAATAAGAGGAGGAGCAAAGACTGTAGAAGTTAAGTAGTGCAAATTACAAACTGTTCCAAATCTTTTTTTTCACAGTATTTTAAAATTCTAGCTGTACACAACTATTATCTCCCAGTAGAATGTTACTCTCTATCTCAGAATAAATCAACCCTTATTTCAAATAACCTTGCTTTTTCCACAAAACGCCAGCAGTCATTTCTCAGCCTAGAATGCCTATAGACGAATGAGACAGGGCTATGCTGAATACGTGCGAGAAATGAAAGAGAGAGAGAGAGAGCTACTAATTAAAAATAGGAAGATCATCGTGGAACAGGGAGTAAAACCCGGTGTGCGTTAAACTGGAAGATGAGCTGACTCGTAATTGGCTGTACGCGAGCATACCGATAATTGTGCAACGGATTGCTACACAAATAAGCCTTGGCTAAACCCCAGCAATCATCTTTGCAAAATCCAGGAGTAAAAAATGACTCCCGAAGTTAGCTAAGCTAATTCAAAAATATCGAGGAAAGAGAACGTATGATTTGGATTGCGTTTATTGAGGTTGTGATTACTAATGACTATAGTGATAAGTGATGTCACTGACGTAAAGCTTAGTCATTAACTACGGTTTTGAGCACGCTGTCTTTGAAGTGACTATTGGTTGTTGATTGACGGAGAGGTCTCTGCACTCGTGACCTCATTTGCTCCCTCCACTATCAGCAGCACTCCCACACATTCCAGAATGTTCGAACGCGCATGAGATTCCTTATTTCATTAGCGGTAGCGGTACGCACTCCTTAAATGATTTGCAAGTCCACTTTTGACGCATTAAGATATCTTTCGGATAGCTCTAGTAACTTCATTAAATATTCTGATATGGAGTTAATCTACTCTTGCACCAATTTTATCACGGAATAGATGGTTAAAATGTAGTTTACTTACTAACTTTAAGATTTGGAGATTTATCTTGGATAATGGGATTTTTCGTTAATACTACCTGCAGCCCACTAAATTAATGGAAGTACAAAACTTAATGCTTTTTTACTCCCACTAGGAAATAGACGAAATGAGTTGGCAGAAACAACTCCAACTATTTCCCGTTTGTCTCTCCTACTTTTTTTTCTACTGATTTAAAGCTCTGCACTTAATTTAAACGTGTTGTTAATACATTTTTACTAATGATGACAAAACTCCAACTACGCAAATTAGAGCGTTTTCATTCAAATAACGCCTATCATTGAAAAAACTTGGCATATTATTAACAATTTCACCATTTCGACGAATGCTGACTGCATGGAATAAGCATTTAATGGTATGAAGTCTAGGGTTTAACTCATCGTCTTGAACCTTGCCTACTACTAAAAAAATTAATTTGCACTTATACACGCTTTTGTTAAAAAAAAGCGACTGCAAGAGGGTTTTTTGCCTAATCACAATCTTTGAGTTTTCACAGTTTAGTTATAAGTTAAATGATAGAATCATCTTACTTTATACAATTTAAAATTTAACATGAAAATCTTCAACAATGATAACTAGATGTTTTGAAAGTGGGTTCAGTATATTTTTGATATTTCACATATATGTCAAATTACCATTGTTATGGTATACAAAAAATGTTTTACCGCGGTATATAGTGGAAAGACCAAGTCATCTGATCTTTTCCAGAATGTAGAGACTTTACGACAACTTTTGATGTTTCTTTGTCATTTTCGGGTATTCCTTGGCGTCATCCATTAGGTACCATCGCGTCTGAGTAAACTTTTCTCGCAATCTCAACAGAATAAATTGTTTCATATGTTGAGAAACAGATGATATTGATTAATTGCAGTGACCAATTGCTGATGATCCGCATAAGACTTCAAGGGTGTTACTAAATACTCTTGGAAGAACTTAGAGCTCTTATTTCTCCACTATGAATTCACTCTTCCCAGTGGCTCAATTATAGATTCTCCTTACTTCGCAGTTTCCCTTATCAACGATGTCCTAAACTATTCCAAGTATTCAAGCTACTCCTTCCGACTGAAGTCGAAAAAAAATTATCCCTCAAGCTCAAATACAGTCTCTCTCAAATTCAACTGAGCCTTTCTTTTGCATCTAATAAAACTTTTTTTCCAGCAGTGGTCTCTCCCTCTCTACCTCGTCACCTTCTTGTCATGCGTTGTAATTGTATATTTAGAGAATAATGTTAAGCATGCGCTGTCTTCATCTGATAGCTCAAGAAGCCTCGATTTGCAGTAAAGTTGACGAACAGGAGAAATATTTCGGCCCATAATTAGCCTTGATAACTGAAGAAAATAGCAATGACTAGATCAGAATCCAAGTTCTATTTTTCACTGATTCAAGTTTGAAAATGAACCGTCTGTAAAATCTCGGGTTCAACTACATTAAAACGCGAATTTTATTTCTGCCTATTTCATGGAATTGCATCGATTTGTGCACCGGTTTCATGAAAACTGGTTTTAGCACAAGTAAAAAATGTAATTTTACGATTTTAAGTGCATTAAGACGCAGTAAATATTGTCAAATATCATTTCTTCGCGTTAGCAAAAAAGTTTATGGAGTCATGGCATATAAGAGTTGCATCAAGGATTGGAATCTGGCATTCAGTACTTTTTCTTTAGATTATTAACATACTTTTAAGGGTTTTTTGCCTCTGATTTGCCTAAAATGTATGTAATGAGTATTACACCTCCCACTTTAATTGAGTAGCATAAGTAATGCATCATTTGAACTTTTCCCAAGCTACTGAGAAGAAGATAGATAATATAGGTGATCTAAGTGACTAGTTTTAATTGTATCCTGGTTAATGGGAGATGATTGAGCTTTGCGTTGTCATTCTTGATGCACCAGAACATGATTAGTCTGACAACTAAAAGATCAATGAGCAGTTGCTCATTATTCTAATGCCGTGGACTTAAATGACGTTTACGTATAGTTGCTCTCATCTATGACGTGGAGGAGACACGTCATTCGTGTATAATCAATATTGCACTTCCTTCATAAGACAAAGTGTCGTTCCGCCTTCCAGGCAAAAGATATTTAACCTCCAATTTTACTAGCCAGAACGAAAACTCAATTGTAGGGGTAGCTGGAAGTACATTTCTGAGAAGGAAAAAGTGGGAAAGGTCTAATTCAGATTTTCAATCAGCTTTTATATGTGCTAAAGCCTTTATAAAAATTGACCAAACTTTTGAGGTCTGGTTCGATTTCAACACTGGCATTTAAAGGAATTACATCAGGACTGGAGGAAAGAGTAATAGTGAAATCGGCAACAATTGTTAATATTAGTCTGGAAGATACATGATTTGAATCAATAATAATCTAAATATCATATCATTCTATTGATTTAATACTGTATAAAAATGATTTCTCAAGGGAAGTCTTGTGGCACGTCTTCAAATGCCCACTTTCCGGAAGAACAGCTAAACACGAAAACAAAGAAAAGCGAAACAGCTGACTGACAAAAGTGGTTTAAATCCAATGAATTCTATTGAATTTTGCCATCTCTAATAGGAAATGAAGCAAAGCGTTGGAATACTGCATAACACAGGGGCACATGAGCAGTTAAAAAATTTAAATAAAGCTGACATTTAATTTTAAAGAATAATATAATGTAACAGTATTCAAGGCACGCCCGAGCTCATGGTGTTAGGGAATAATTTCAGAATACACTGATGGAGTTTCTAATACTATTGCACAAATAAATTATAAATTGTGTTTTATAAGATGCTGACTGAAATTGGGGTTATATTTCATAATATTTCAATGCATTATCTTTGAATGATTTCCGCCGAGGGTGATAGTTTGTCAGTAATCAAACAGCACTGTAATTTAACATATATCGATCAATCTGATTCTTGAACTAAGGATGGTTAGGCCATTGAAATTACCAAATATAATTCACAACTTCAAGGGTTAGGCAAAAAGGAAATTTCTGCCAGCTTTTCAGAATTGCTGGTCTTAATTTCTATCTATTTTAAGATTTTGAAGTTGGAACCGTAACAAGTAAAGATCCAAGCAAGCGATATATGAAATAGTTAAACCCAATTTATTAAATAAGGTAATTATTTCAAAAAAAATTTCAGTCTTTCATATAGAATTTTTGCGTCAAATGATTGCTTATATTAGTTCAGTAGGCTAGTCGGACTCAGATGTTGAATCTTATTGGTCTGCGTTTGAGGGGGGGAGAGGCTAATCAATACAATATGAGATTTTTATTGCTCTCTACCAAGCCCACGCAAGTTGTTCACTTTTCCACTAGTGATTAAAAAGTCCACCTTAATTAAATGTACCTTCTCAAAAGTCGGACAAAGGGAGAGGAACATTACAAATAATGATATTTAAATTAATGAAATTGTCAGTATCTGAAATACGTCACTCAATTGCGCATCATTGGTCTCTTTGTTTTAAACGTTTCTTTACCGCGAAAAGTCACATACAATATGAAGTAGTTACTAGAATACTAGATTTCAATCAATGAGAAGGTAGATTAGGTGCTCTTGGTTGTTATGCCATGATAAATCGGTATCGCTCAAGACAGTTTTGATCTTCTTGTAGAATCTGACAAAACACGTAAACGACAGATTTGTTTTATGAGAACTTACTCCTACGTTTGATTACTTGCATAAACTGAATACAGTCGCAGCATTTCACTCCTTTGGGATCAAAACGTTGGCTATGGGCAACCGATTTCCACCCCTCTCCGTCTATTGGTGATGTAACCTTTAACGTCCTGAGTGACCGTACGGTCCTCTTTCAAAATAAACTCTATTGATACCAGACGTGTACCAGAAGGCGCTATTGCCGCTTGAAACCTGTTCAATACGTCCATAGCCTTCGCCTGACACCATCAAAACTCATCACGTCGGTGGCATTAGTCTACTGTGAGACACATGAGTGCTGTTGGGCACATTTTTCAAAAAAAAACTCGGGCGTTAAAGGGTTAACTGCTTTGTCTTATTGACACCCACCAATTCTAAAATTGTACTCTGTACTGGACGTTTCTCATTCCCTCCCTTCTCATTTTCACAATACTTCCTTCATAAATAATTTGACCAGGTCTCAATAGGTGAAATTTTGATTTGGAATTCGGACTATTTGTTGTTTGCCTCGGCAATGGCTTCTGTAGAATAATGACTTCAATGTAGGAGTAAAGAGAATAGAAATTTCTGAAATGATATTAGAAATTAATGGAAGTCTTATTTTTCCATATTTTTTTAATTCTCCTAAAAGATAGATTCTAAAAATTTTATTGCTAATCTTAGTAAGACAGACACTTAGAGCTAAATGTCTATGCGTGTTGCGTCAGTGGGACTGAGGTTGGTAGAGAGAGGCCAATCTTCCTGCTAAAAATCTTCTAGGCATTTTCTTAATTTAACTATGAAGAAAATGAAATGTGACCTCAGTAAAGCAAAATTTTCAGAACTACGCCCAAATGACTTATCATCGACCTGTCATCGACCATAACATGTGGGGTCGGAACCGTGGTAGTCAAAATGTAAAGTAATATAATGTAAGCTAAAAAGAAATAAACGCCACGTAATTCGATTTTGTCGTAAGAAATGCTATACCTGTTGAACAACAAAAAGAGCGCGAGAGGTAACATTACACGCATATGTACTTTAGAATATCCTCTCATGGGAAGTACCTTCATTGTAAGTGCATTGCTAATGCCCTTAAATGTGGGGAGGTAAAAGTACTTATGCAAAGAGGCACGGAAGCTAAATCCTGTGACGGACGGAAAACTAAGTTGTGTAGTGGTATGTGCACTGCACGAATCTCATTGAGAGCGCCAAAATTGGTGCTTAGTCAAGAAAAATATACGCGAGCCACTATCGAGGTGCGAGCTACAACAAAAGAGAAAGAGAGGATATCACAAGCTCCACCCTTTTCATCGACACATGGGTTATTGAGTAGGCATCACCATCTCACTTCTTTACGTCTCAAGCTCCTCAGAACTCAGTACTCCAAAGAGGAAGCGCATTGCCTGTTATATTGATGTCGGCTCATTGTTAATGGCTCCAGGGTGTTAAGAAATGATCATCAAACGGGTGTGAAAATAAGTATAAAGAATTATTTTTACCTGGTTATTCTAAAACTAATTAAGAATTAAGGTTATACAATTTTTTTATCATTAATAAAACGAGTATAAAGAGAGATGTATTTGAAGCCCACGCGTTGCCATTAAAATTTTATATATAACAATTTAATCTATTTTGGTCTCCTGTCAGTTAGTAATAATGACCTTAGATGCTCATATTTGGAGTTATAGAACCTTATTTTATAAAGGAGCTTAATTCAAAGAGAGACGTTCAAGTTGTGGTTTAATAGGACATGACTTCCGAAGCTGAAATGCCTATAAAATGCACGATCTTCTAAGTTTCACAGAAGTACTCACCAATTGCGAAACCGATTTAGAGCCATATGTTGCAGAAAGGTGTTTGATTATTAATTGTCAAGCTAAAATGCGATACGTCGAAATTTAATCCAAATATTTTATCATTTTTTCTCTAACACGTGAAATATAACTGCAAATTAAAGTCTACCAAAGTGTACTAATGAATATTTTTTATAATTAACAGAGGTTATTTAATCTGCAGTAGACGAAAGTACTATTCTTACGTGCCTGGGTAGCTTACTTAATCATGACTACAAGTAAAAAACGATTACGATACAAATTTATGTAAGATTAAAAAATGAAAATTTCAATAATTACATGCAAGTAGTTTAAATATTTAGTTTTTCCAATGGAGGACATTTAATTATTTTACCCTCAATAAACGACAACTTGAACCCAGATTTCAATCTTGATTCTTAGTGTATCATATTAAACAGTATTGATTTGCATTTGTGAGTAGTTCGCCCTATTGAGAAGTTGATTGTTCTCCCTCACATTTCGACACAATTATCACACCTCACAAGGCAGTTTAGTAAATCACAAATTATGATCTTTTATTATTTAAAGGTGTAAAATTCAGTTGCGGATCATTACAAAATTCCAAAACTTGACGTTATGGGTAACCATGGATAGGAAAAGTAACCTAGTTAATGAATGTTGCAAAAAGGATCAGTTTAAGATGAAATATTCTAAAATTCGATCCAAGACCACTCTGCTCACTAAAGGTAGCTTGCTAACTTATGATTCAAAACACATGTTCTTACTATTATCATTATGATGTAAAACTGCGTTGCTGTTAGCTACGTATATAGTTTTTATAAAACCCAAGCTGTCAAGAATTAAGGACTCTAACTGCCGATGACGTTAATGCTCCACTTTCCAACCCGGGGTGGTTAGGGTTATAGTAACTGTCAATGAAATAAGATAAATAGTTTCATCATCTTAACGGCGGCGTTAGGACAAAGTTCCTCCTTTTCATACACTTTAAAACTTTCTGCGTTAATTTCAGCTAGTGTTAACAAAGCCCAGATTTGGTAACGGCAGGTGTTCTGGAACCACTCGCGTGATAAAGTTATGTGAGTGTACCCAGATGAGCATCAGTCTAAGCTGATAAACTTGCTCGAGGATCACTGCGGCCCTCCTCCTTCTCCTCGGTATCTAACAACACTTTTAATTATTATTATTACTTGTAAGGCGTAAAGAAGGAAATTAAGTTTTTAAATTATGCCAAACAGTCAAATAGACCCACAAATATTAATGGAAATATTTAAAAGGCAAAAGTAGAGGGTCGATTTGGAGTGTTAGAGGGCACCCACTATATTAGAACTCTGAATTTATTATATTTCACCAATTATGCTCTGTGAATCATAAGATTTCAAGGTTTGATGTCTTGGGTCACGAACAAATTCATATTCATAGGCTTCAAAGTTTGTCGTTGGACTGCTAAAGTTATTGGCTAGGCATGCCAACGAATACCTAGCTGACACTGGTTAAGCAGTTTAAACTAATCAGATCTCACTTGAATTCATTCATCTTGATCACTAACACTCATTTACCCCGTCATTTCTTTCATATTTTTGGCAAAGGAATTTATTTTTAGAAAAGGTGAAAAGTAAAGAGAATTAAAACTGAATGAAATATAGCTATTGAAAAACAACAGAAAAATCGGTTAGTTAAAAATACCGGCATATGACAATCGGTGTGGGGAATTAAATGACGATTTTTTATTTATTACTCAAAGTGGATATTAAATAAAACTGTGCCATAGTGGAACGACCACTTGAATGAGGTATGAGTGGTTGCAAAGTCTTATGATGTTCCTTTCAAAAATCATGTGCACCATGAGATATCTTTCATCCCTCTTAGTCATTCTACGAAATGGTTCTAACTGCCGAAATTCTAGGCTTCGGTGCATATCTATTAAGCACTGTTTTAGTATTCTTTCAAAGCATTTAGTGGACTGGGTTAGCCATGAAGGACTTTCTCATTATATTTTAGCTCTTGGTTATCTTGAAGACGAAAATAAATGCCAACTTTGCAATGAAACAATTTATTTAAATATTTATTGAAAGATATACTAGGAGGTTAGCTGATGTGTCAAGTCTATTCCTACGGATGCTCAGGACATGTGGTTAATAAAATTTGGATACGCTAAAAGATGGTAAGGAGACAGAAACGTGTTTTGAATAAGTCTATCGAAACCGAACTTTGATTTTATTTTTTTACAAAATTTATATCGAACAAAAAAACGTTTAAAAACGTGCTTATATTCTGTGAGAGCAGTGTAATTCATAGGGGAATACGAATCCATACTGTTTGCGGGGATTCATAAAAGCTAACGGAGAGCGTTATGAGTGAAGATCTTATACTTTCGTGAATAATTAGAGTACTTCTGACATAAACAGTCATATTTCCCTCGATCTGAACACTGAAAACTTTTAGAAGACAAACTAAGAACTGTCATTCCTGTTTGAATCTAAAATTTTGCCATTTCAGAATCGATTATGAATTCGAAATTCCTAACCTTGCTTATAGTATAAACTTACGCATCAAGTGAAACACAAATTCCCTGAATATTGTAAAAGGAAAATTTGCAGGATTTATGCTATTACTATTAGGTAACTTACAATTTCCTGGTTAAAAGTCACAAAATATCATTTTTAACATTTCAAAATTAAAATCGGGTTGAATAAATTTGTTGGTGCGATCATAAAGGGTGTGAACACTGTTTAAGGTAAATCGTTGAAAATAATGTATATCACCATCAGTGAAATGATTATTAATTTATATCCTCTGCTAACCACCATTCATCTCATACTATAGCATTAATTTCTGAACGTTATTCGTTGTGGTCAGCATTTACCCCTCATTCCAAATGTTGACATTAGAGTCAGTCAGTTAATGATAGAACCATAATTTCCTTATAAAGAATACCATGTGCATTGATAAAATTCAAAACGCTTTCTATTTAGAGATTTATTCGCCTTTGAAATCACTAATAAAGGAACTAGAAAGTGGAAAAAATGAGCACCACCTTGTTGGAAAAGCAAATTAATTTCCAACACTGATCAAGCACATATAAAGTATAAAATCGAAATAAAAATGAAACCAGCTCAAGAATTCAATGCATTTTTTTGCAAGCGAAAATGGTAATTTCGATCATTCATGATGTTGAAGTAACGAATACCTCCTAATAAGATTTTCATCGAACAAAAAAGAATAGCGCCAAATGTGGAATACAGAGGATGATCTACTTAATGCATTAACATTTTATCCATTCGCGTTCTATTCATTTTAGAGAACGATACAAAGTAAATACGGCTTTCAAGGAGAATTTTGTCGAGGTTGTGTTAACACAATCACTTTTACAGGAAACATTTCATGAATCTAGTCAAATATATTCAATTAGTATAAGGCATTTGGACAACATGTGCGAAATCTAGCTAAATTTACCATATAGTGATATACCGCTTGTTTTCAAGGTATAAATAATAACTCTAGTAATGAAATCAAGAATGTTTTACATCCTGGTACCCATTCAAATCGTAATAAAGTTTGCAAGTTAAATGGTAACATCAATACTTCACACTGACCAAACTATTTGGCATTTCTATTATACCGATTTGCTTTTATAAATTAGTAATTTGCAATAAAATTGCCATGCACTGAATCATTACGCTTGTTTTCTTTGACTTAATATTTTTAATAAGATTTTATTTAAGCTGTCATGTCAATTTTAACAATTTCCAGGAAAGGACAACGCTAGCATTTTCGAACATTTAATGCTTTCAATACAAATGTTTATTTTCGACATGTTTAATAATTGAAAGCGATTCTATTGAGAAATAATCATAAGAGATTGGAATATCTGTGCCGTTATTTTCTGATTAAACAAATGTGAAAGATTAGTTGCATTACTAGAATTTAATTACATAGTTAAAAGTGCCGCGGATGAGAAAATAATTTAGGTAACAGCAATTTTTGCGGATTATAAAATTTTATATTTTAAAATAAGATATATGAAATTTAGAGAAAGTAACTTTAAATTATGTGTATAGAGGTCGGGACATAAATCTAGTTATCTTGTTAAGGTTTGACTATGTTAGAAATCGTTACACGAAACTAAACTGTTTTTGCATTGGGTCGGTTGATTTTTTTCTAAGTCGATCTATTGTTGAGGTAATTCTCTTATTAATTTAGTATTATTATTAGGATATATTTTTTATGCAAAATTTTCATTCATTTGCAATATCTTATGTTTTGGGGTTGCGTTCTGAAGTTTACTATTATGAAATTTTTTATATTGCATATGTACTATGCTAATAATTAAGCATATATCATTTCTTATTCACTAAAATTAATCATTTGGTTTCCACTGTTAGATTTTACTTATTTTCCGTTTTTCGACAATATGGAGCTTCTTCGTCTCAAGGAGGCAATGAGCAATGCACCACATGTTTGTTCCCTTTTCGTAACCCTCTTACTGTTTTAGGCTCAGCAGTTGGCCACTCAGTTTGCAGCTGATGCCCAAGAAATTAGTCATTTACTTCGCGAATTTAATACTTCCTGTTCCCATGTTTATCAGGCACAGGTAATACTAACAATTTTTTCGAAATTATCTTTCATTTAGGAGGGTCTGGCCAATGCCTACTTACGAATGTCAGACATTTCCCGGCAAATTGGTGGCAAGGTATTTTCAAAAATTTTTTATTGATTTGGAATATCCATGATATTTGTCTGCGATTAAGTTTCTTTTTCTTGTTATACTTTTTCCTTTTATTTTCAATAAATTAGACATTTCGCATGCCTCTCAATGAATTATTACGAGGTAATTAGTCTGACGCACATATTCCTTTTCAGTCTCTGACAGTCCAACCAAAAAATGCTGACTTCGAGAACATTTGTCTGCAATTTTCTAGTTTTCTCGAAGAGGTGAGTATTGGTGTTTTGATGAAAATTTTCCGTTATGGTTTTTTTGTCTATTGGGTCTTTCTTATAAATCAGTTTTTTTTTCATTGTGTTCAGTGAATTTCAACGCCTTTACTCCCATTTTTTTAGATAAGAGTTAGATTTGATGCTTTATTTTTTGAGATGTATTCTTAGCAGGTTAATCCTGACTCCACATTAAAACACTTGTTTTTTATTCAACTAAATAGATAAACAAATGTATGTATGAATACGTTATTTTTCATTCTATTTTAAGGTCTTTAGTCGGTTTGTAACACCGAAGTTGATGTACAAATAAGCTACAGGGAACCAAGATTGAAGTTCGTTCATCCGGTTTTCTTATGTCATTCTATTGGATGCAACTCATAGCAGTTAATTGTGTCATAAAGATTAGATTAGATCATTTTGTTTGTTATTTTAAAACTTGCTCTGTAAATACTGTCCAAAATAGCTAAGCTACTGAGCAGTACACGTCTTTGGCTGATGATCTTACTGTTCAGGATTGATTTCACCTAGACAATACTAGTTGACACTTGGTGATACATTTGGATTAAATGTAACTACTGATGTTTCTAACCTTATGCCTTATTTTAATCACTCATGAATTCGTTTTCACATACCTGTGTCCAAACAGGGGAGTTGTGTTTCTGCGGACTAACTATAAATAACTCTAGAAATGACCATCTTAAGATACATTTTAAACTTTTTATTCAGTTTTTTCACTAAAAAGCTAAGTCAATTCTTGATTTTTATCATCGTTTGCAACACGCATTTCTCTAATTATCCATCTCGCTCGAATATTCAATCAACTGGTCTTCTTAGTTGTTGCATAATTTGAAATTTTACTGAACCTATAAGCAATTGGAGATCTTAATACAGTTTCTTAATCACCCTTTAGAAATTGAGTTCATACATATCACTTCGGTTTGGTAATTCATTAAGGACTTTTTTTATAACTAATGGCCCAAACATCGCGTTCGAAAATGTTGTTGGTCACTTTGTAGACCGTATAACTCATTTCAGATCAATTTGTGTTGCACAATAATGTGAAGTGTACTGAGTGCTTTAGCCGTGATAGGACGGCATCGGAAGTGAAATTTCAACCACCTTTCTTCGGTTGGTCCGTCCTCCAACCAATCGTATTCTGCTAAGTCTAATGATTGGTTCAATCTTCGATCAGTCTTTATCGTGATAAACCCAATATCAAACGCCCAAATATTCTCGATTAGGTCAATTAGTCTTGTCTGGTTGACTCTTCCTTAGGCTGATCACTTGTACCACCTTATCGTATAACACTGGGCTTGAACAGACATTATAACTAAGCGAAAATCGCCAACATTTAAAAAGTAAAATTTTGCGATTCTGTAGTTTTTGTTTTATGAACAATGGGAATGGTAAGAAAAGGAAGAGGGGAGAACGGTTATAAGTTTTAAGGTATCATTTATGGAGCTAAGTGAGAATGATGAAAGTCTTTAATCGTGGAAATCTTCAAATATCAGTATAAACTTGTATTGCTGTATTTGAAACCTGACCTTTCTCGCCTCCTTTAGTTGTCTGGCATGCACCGAGCAGAGGCAGAGGAGTTGAGATCTGCTCTCTTTCTGCCCTCCCACAAATTACCCAGTCAGCCTGGATTACAGCTTGTGGATAACTTAACTTCAACCAGCGATGGAGAGGGAGGAAGTCCCACCACGATCCAATTCGCCGATCTGCCAGCTACTGAGCGTCATCGTGAGGCGTGTGAACGGGAGGTGCACGTTTCTCTTGGGCGCTACATGCGTCTTACAAGGAGATGTGGCCCTAAGGAGCATGACGATGCTGTACTGGAACTCTCGAAGGTGTCTCAACCATTCATGCATAATTGTACCTATTTGATTTCCTTCTAATCCTATATGCCTTTAAAGGAGTGTTGGGTATGAAAATTAGAATGGATTCTTTAATAATAAACTACATTGGAGCACGTTTAGTTAAATTTAACGATCGGGATGACTGTAAAGGAGTCATAATCCATGGAGTGAGGAGAAGTAGACGAGAAATAATGAAGCAGTTAAATGACAATGGTTAGTGTAGCGTTGGCATAAACATGTTCAATTTTCTCACCGCCATAGGTTTAAATTTTTAATACGCGAGCAACATGTGATGGTAATAATTATTCTGTTTTTGTATCGATCTAATTCTTATTGGCATGTTTTTGAGGCCTGCGAATTTGGTACAACTTTTAATATTGGGCATACTAACACTGATAACATATAGGAAATAGGTCGGACGAAATCTGTAGATGATCAGATAAAGTACATATAATGTCATCTCCAATCTTAGCAAGGGGCTCAGATTTCAAACAATTGACTTGCGTATCACTGCCGTGTAAGTGAGCCCTTGCCATAAAATTAATGGAAAGCGACACGTACTCTAGAAGTTGTTGGGAAAAGGCAAGTGTTTTTCATTCATATTTCATAAGTAATTTCAAGTAATATCGAACAGTAAGAATAATGATTAGCTGAAGCTCAGTTTTTTTGCGAATCAAGTTCATAGAATTGTCCTAATTTTGCTTAGCATTCGAAAACCATTTACGGTTATGTTGACCGTTAGCGGCTGATCCCGTAGCTCTAAATTGAGCAATCATTTTCTGTTAGCAGGAGCAACTGTCTGGATATTTTGCGATAAACCTTTTATTTAACTATTTATTATTCAAAATAAGTTTCATTAATACGCGCTCTTTGTTCGATTGAAAATGGCGTTCTGCTGTGCTGTATTCATAACCGTTATGAACAGGTGATACTGCAACAATGATCAATGCACCCTTAACGCAAATTGACCGTGGGACATCACGTGACACCTCGCAAGCGCTCATTAACACTTGCAGTAGGATACAGCTCATTGGACCCTTTTTATCTTCTCCGCGCTATACATAATCTCAAAACCGCATTTCTACATAGAGCTTCCTTCAGAAGTCCATGTTAACTTAGTGCTTGGTCTCGTTTAAACGCCTTTTCAAGTTTGGCAATAAGGTCAAGCCAATTCATTTTTCCGACCTTTAGGACTAGATCTTACTGTGTCTAGATTGGGTGCTATTAGCTAAAAGTTCTGTCTTCATATGTATTCGCAATCCTAATGGTTATGTTTTATAACTGTTTCTATATTATGAAAGAAGCGATGAAATTTTTGTTAGTGTTGTAGGAGGGTCCTTTATCACCATATCAATGCATAGTCAATCAAGTCGCATAATTCATTTTATTGAATAATTCCAAACCAAACTTTCACTAAGCTATTCTTAATAAACCATCGCTAGATCAACTTATTCGGCAAATTTTGCCTAATATTTTCTATATAGCATCTTTCCAGCTTTGTCGCCGTGGTTTGTTGTAGTTACATTTTGTTTTATGCTTTCAATGAATGCTCTTGTTTTTGACAATGAGAAATACATTTCTAAAACAATTTCCTGGAATTGGGGGTGTGGTGATTTTCGTTGTTTTAAAATCACCGCATTTCTTCGGAAAATCATGTTGCCTTACTTTATTTTCCGACTTTTGCGCCAATCACTAACATTCTATTTATCTTTTAGCGCCGTCGAATGTTCCAGAAGGCCTCGGTTATCTACCACGCCCGTCTCAATGCTGCCCACTTTGAGCGAGAGATGGTTCCTCTGAATGCTTTCTTCGGTTTTCTCATTACTCTTCGCAATCACTGCAAGCGAATTCATGATGTTGTTGAACAACCCTCTCTCGGACAATTTGCAGAGGTTATCAAGGCACAATTTGATTGGTTCGTTGATTTACTTTCTCCTAACCAATTGTAATTGGTGAGACGTATTTTGTTCTTTCATATTGAATTTTTTCAGCCTCCAGGTACAATCTACACAGTCAACCGAAGAATTTCTGAATACTCTTACGAATATGCAGAATTACTCCTTGGCTTTGTTTGCTCCAGAACCCCTGTTTGCAAAATCAGGTCGGTTCGAGAATCAGTGCTACGATATTGCTACTTATTATCCTTTAAGTAGAGTACTTATTTGTATATTTTAGACAAGTCCTATCTGCGCACACCGGATACTGATCTACTTTCCAAGAGCGGGTACCTCTACATGCGAGTTAAGAAAACGTTCGGTTTTGATTGGAATGAGGTCTATTGTTTTACCCAGGGTGGTAATCTGCTCTATCAACAGAAAGGCGATGTTAGTTATTATTTCGGTTTTGAATAATTGTTTTGTTGATGTCCATGACTTTAATATTTAAGTGTCAAGAGCAGTTTTCTGCTTAGGGTTTCTGACTATTTGGTTATTGTACTAATCTGTTAAAGTAATGGTCAGAGCGCTCGAGATTACTTATTTCATTTCTATGTTAATAGAATCCTACTACAATTAGCGTGATTGGAAGTGGCTCAAGTGTAAATTACTTAACTTGAACGATGACTCTGTATTTTCACAATTTTCTCTGACAATATGTTGATTTTTCGTCTTAATGTTCCAATGGCTCAAACCCCCAATTATACTAGGCCTAGATACGGTTATCGATACTCCCTTTTTCTATCACACCCGTTTTATTTAAAAGTACACTACGCTCATTCTCACGCACGTTCGTGTTCAAGTGGGTCATATAAACGGCCTTTTTTTAATCATTCTTACGAGCAAATGGCACAAGGTTTTCGATTAGCTGCTTGTATGACTCCCTCCTCATCTTTCTTTTACTCTCGTGGTTTATTGAATACGCGAACTTATTGAACTCCTTGTGTTATACTTTCTTGATGATCTGTCCGCCCGTATCTTCTTCTGAGCCAATGACAATGAGCCTCCATGCTTACTGTTTTCCTTATTATCGCATCTTTTTTGTTTGTGAATGGTGTTCTAGTAAGCGAGGGGATAGATTTCTTATCATGAAATCTACAGCCGAACTTCTTCTCATTTTTACCGAGCACCCGCTTCGCATCTGCATTAGATTGTTTAAGCCAGTTCTTTGATTTATGAATCTTTGATTTTCTCAATTTCAGTAATTGTCAATTCTAGGAAAGTTTAGTGATTGCATCGTTATTTTTATTCTTATTTGCCCAGAGGTTCAGCTTACAGTTCTGTAATTGCGTGGCGAGGTTGCTCAGGGCTGCTCTTATTGCAAACGCTAACACTAATTTGTCGACTACTTTGTGAGTCTGACATCGTCCACCGAGCTGTAGTTTGAACCACCTTCAATTTGTAAGCATCCACCTTGTGGTAGGCATTAGAAGACAAACCGTAGTCTTGTAATATTTATACTTGAGATTCATGTATAAATTTACTCATATTCTGTTTCTTGAGGGCATGGCTCATTGCTTCATATTCCATTATTCTCATAGTTTAATTTCGTTATTTGTCATTATTGGATTTATTTCGCAATGTCTGGAGCCTTTTAACTATTATTAAATTAATTTAGAAGTTCGGCCAACTAATATTTCTTTTAATTGTCAACGTATTAGCTGGGTGTTACTTGCGTATATTTTCTTTCGAATTTGAAATCCGGAAAGCTATTTGTTGGATAAAATGAATTGTTAACATTCTAATGTTAATGTTTTTCTAAAATTTGCATAGTTGTTGAAATGAGCCTACATTTCATTCACTGACGTATATTATTGAGTTCTAGGGTTTGTTGGTTGTGTTTGATGCTAATGTTATTTCTACTGTCATTGTTTTTTCCCATTCTCATTTAAATAGTGAGCTCCCTGTCTTAATAATTAAATTTCCCTTGCCTTTCGTTAAGTACTAATCACATCAGCTAAATTCAATCAAGCTTTTGAGAAGGGACTCTCAGTTTCTTTGTTTGACCACTTGTTTATTAATGTATCTTTAATCAAGTAGGGATTAGTACTTAAAGGTAGTGGTCAGGAAAAGTTTCGGGTTAATTTTCGGGAAAGTTTAACCTAGTTCTTTCAAAAGTCAAAATTTGCAGACATTCGATAATGTATATATTCCTATTAATATTTCTTACAGCTCGGTGCAGGAGTTCTTGTCAATCTCAATGGAAAAGGTGTGTTTGCAGAACCAGTAGATATCGACGATCGCAGATACACGTTCCAGATTGTCTCAGCTGTAGAGAAGCGGTGAGTAGGGGGTTACAATCACTTTTCCCTTTTTAATTTTTTTCCTTGTATTTTATTTACAATAACATTTAATAGTGAGAAGAAACCACAACAGGAGGCCAGCAGTTTTCTCAACTCACTCTTTGCAGTTGATACTCAACCTCAAACTCAGTAAGTAACTTCACTATATGACTGCTTTAAATTCGCTTATTTCATTAATTCATCTGCTGTTGGCAGCTTTGACTAGATCTGATACTTAATACATGTTCATTATGTGTCTTGTTCTTTCAGAACTGTGGTACTTCAAGCCGAAAATTCAACAGACCGCGATGAGGTATTTTGGGCTCTTTCTACTTAATACGCATAAGTAGTTATGAATGCATGCTATTTCTCCATGACGTAGCATTTCACTAAACAATTTTTGACGAATTGATTCCTAAAAATGTCCTCCAACAAAGTAGAATTTTTATGCGTAAGGAAATAAGGAGCATGTGTGATATGAAGTATTGATTAAATTCATTCTTTTTATTCTGCTCATGACACAAAGATAATCATAGTAAGTGCAGTTAGAAGAGATTAGTTTTTATTACTACGACTCGTATGATCGCCATTTATGGGTCTATCTGTTTTTTAACGATTTTGTTAATTATTTTAGCAGTAATAATGCATCTTCTGAACTTTTTTAAATACAATCATTTGCTTGTGGTGGATCAATAATTGGGAATAAATGTGGAAATCATAACATATCACCGGTCAAGTATCACCACGTGGCAGGTGAGTGCACGTGTTCCGTGCTCAACTCCCAGTTCTATCTAGCTGTGGGCTTTAATGACGTCATTCACTCAACAAAATTTGTATTTTCAGTTTAGCTATGTACTTTTTCTAATACACAGGATTCATCACGAATAAGCTGTGCTCGCTTTATTGTGATTTGAAGTACCGCCTGGCTATTAGTACACCTATATTTACTGCAACGGTTTTATCTTGGTTTTAGTGGATCCAAACTATCTCGAATGTCATCGTGAACACCACCAGTTTTGCCAGCAAGGGCTTGCAGCCTCCGGAAGCAAAATTAAAAGAGGTATGGTCTCTCCCACTTATGCTCATTTTTAAATAATTTATATTTGGGGACGGCGATTATAGTTAAGACGCTTTAACATTTTACAATAGTACCCTTTAGTTTCTGAAAAAAAGTATCGCTGAATGCGAAGTGGCTCTTTTAGTTTTTACGGTTGTAATAAGTACATAGTGGGATTGGTAGATGAATAAACTGAAATATCTTGTACTATCCTCGTATCATTATCATTTATAAAATCCGATTCGATGTGTTTTTTTGTGCTGCCTTTGGCTGTATTTTAATTGGAACAATCTTGTTGGGCACGCTGGAAGTTCAGAACCGCATCTCCCACGATTTGGTTTATTAACAGTAGTTCTTCAAAGCGGAAATTGAATTCTTATGCTAAATATTCAGCAAATTTGTATCAATTTGCCCCAGTGATTCGACCAATCAGTGCTTAAGTGTTTACTATGCCAAGTGCCGTAGCCTATTTTGATTACTCAAACCGAGACATTATTGCCACTTATATGAACTTAACTTCTAAAAGCCGTGTTAATAGCTGTTGATTTCGCCGTAGATGGATCTTCGATTACTGAGCTTTCTCTCTTGTGCTGTGATGAAGATATTCGCACTTGAAACATAGTACTAGCCAACGTTAACGTAATTATTATCTATGTTAATTGGTGAAATTTTAATTCCAAAAAGCGTCACCCGTCTTCATTCTAAGTTCTCGATATTGGGAGAGAATTATTTCCGGCTCTTAATTGTTTCTGAACGGCTACTCGATTGTATTTCTTCAGTAGTACCGGACTTTTTGGTAAAGTTAGGCAAATAAGCTCATTTCCACCTCTTTTGTTTTTACCATGTAAAGTCCTTATCTGGGAAATCGCTACAACTGTATCGTGACGATCATGCTCCCTTAATTTGTTCCAGAAACCAAAATGCTACTTTAAGGCTGCATTTTTTCCTCGACAAGCCATTTTTGTTTTGTTTACTTGAGCACTCAGTGAATCATGTCGCGAGAGTAGCGCGCTGCTCTTTGTGTCAGTTTCAATCCCTTTATCTTGACAACTAAATTGGCTGTTTTTCGCACCGTCTTCTCTCCTACTCTAGATAGCCTTGCGTTAAACGGGGGAATTCGCTCTAGCATCGATATGCATGGCAAAATCACATAGCAGACAAGCAATGAGGTGTTGCTTATTTTTATTTTGAAAATATTTTCACCATTCAATTTTCGTTTGCATGTTTTGTCATTTTTGTATTGGCTTATTTACTCAAATTTCTCTAACCCTTTCGTGTTACAATTGGTTTTTCCTTTAAATTTCTATGACCCGTTTCAGTGGGACATTAAGAATAAAGTTTCATTTCACCCGTCTCCGAAGAAAATGAATTTCATTCATTTCTCTTATTATTTAGGTATTCATTTTTTTCTGCTTGTCCGAGGAGGAGAGGGGGGGGGGATGGGCGTATTCGTTTGCCAGATATATTCCCATCTATCGTGACATTTAGCCCCGTTCTTTGAGTTGATTTTCTAGTTCAATTCGTTGTCGTCCCTGGACGTTTTCCTCATTGAGCAAATAGCTCTCCTCATTGTGAATGTTTTGGTTATACGAGTCTCATTGAAAACGAAGTGGGTAATGTGAGAAGGCTTGTGTTCTTGAAGTCCATTCTAATTAGCTTGCGATTACCTTTGAATGCAATTTCACGAAAATTGTCTTAAATATCGGTACTCCACAGCAAAGACCGCATAAGCCCGCATTCTATGGTTCATGTATAAGCATTTTGATAGGCAGAGAAATCTGAAATATTGGTGGTAGTATCGCTTCCATAAATGGAGTTGTAAGCTTTCACGAATTCCACTAAAGTCGAATTTCATCAGCTTTTAATTACATTCCTTGCTCCAAAACATTTTCCAC
This sequence comes from Hymenolepis microstoma, assembly GCA_000469805.3. NCBI lineage: Eukaryota > Metazoa > Platyhelminthes > Cestoda > Cyclophyllidea > Hymenolepididae > Hymenolepis > Hymenolepis microstoma. The sequence continues at coordinate 27,140,401 of LR215989.1, forward strand.
CGGCCTTTTCTTCATTTTCTCTCGACAATATCCGTGGCCCATTGGTCCTTCATGCTAGAAATGCCATTTTAAGGGATTTTTACGTAAGTGATTGGTCAAGTGGAATCAATTTTTAGGGCAGTTGACTATCGCATGTCATTGAATGTTTCACGCCTTACTGTAATGTTTATTTTGATCCTCAATCCTAATGCCCCATTTAACATGCAGAGTTATTTTTTAATTAATCTATTTGATTGTGTAACGGTAAGCAGGACTAAATGCTATTTCCAGTGTACCGTTTCTATGACATCGTATGTCAAATAACAAAATTTAATTGGAGCTAAACGAACCCTATTGAAACAAAGATTGAAATTAGTGTCACCTTAAAGTAATAAAAACTCAATGAACATGGTAAAATTTGTATTAGTTATCTTTTCTCAAAATACGAAAGATCGATTGGATTGGAACAATAATATGGTTTTTATTAGTAAAAAATCGATACTGTCACAGGCGTATTTGCATTAAATAGACATCTCCCAGATTTGCAGATTTAGAAAGGGTGTAAAAATCGCATGTGGGCCTTAATAAATAGGTGCCATTGATACGATTTCTATTAGTAAGAAGAATTCATTTCATTTGATGTGAATGTGGTGTTTTGCTTCAATTGGAGTTAGTCACAGAAATCGCCTGACAACCACTTTTGACTTTTGCCTAAGGTGTGGCAAGAGACCGAATCCTGTTGTTGCCATGCCCATGGCCTATTATTGGCTACTCTCACTCGTTATCCAGGATTTAGTTACTACAGTGGTCAGCTACTTCATGTAGGCATCTACATTCTACCTTAGTCAATTCCTTAAAAAATGTGGACAGAGGCATTACATCACCCTCAAAGAAAGATAAAAATTCGAAATCCATGACAGTTTGGGGAGATTGTTTTAATCACTAGAGAGGTCTCTTTTAAAGTGTGTGAAAGTCAAGCCATCCGTCATTGTAAAGGAACCAGGTTGTTCGTGCTCCTGTAGGATGTTTAGTTTTGCTCTGAAGTTTTATCGCGGGCCTTTAATGTAAGAACCTGACCTCTTCAACATTTATATGACTAATAGTATCGAAGGTTTTTATTTAGCACGATCTTCATAATAGATGCTGAAATATTCAATAAACTGTTTCGAGAAAGCCCGATTCGTGATGCCAGGGCACTCCAACAACGAAATCAGATCAGATTGCCCGTTATGTTACTTTTTTATAGCCCCAACACTTTCGTAATCTCCATTACAATTTTTCTATTCATACAGCGTTTAGGGAACATTGAACACCAACCATGATCTCCTTATTTTGATGCCTGATGTTAATTGTCATGATTCACTTTATTCTCGACCATGATTCATGGGGGTTCCAGTCATCTATTCTCGTTTTCCTCATCTATATGAGTAAAAACGAGTTTAAACATTTAAAGTTGAAAGGCCCTCACAATATCCGGAAAATATCAACCAAGTGGTACTTTTTAAAATATATCCCGAAAACCCTGTTTGTTTATCACGGGGTCTTGGACACTTTGAGGTCAGAGTTATTATTTTATTCTTGACGGCGTTAGTAAGTAGCCTACTATGAAGGGACAGAGATGCAAATCTTAACTCGAAGTCTAATGTGGGATCGGGGAGGATGATTGTAATAACTAAATGGTCTACACTCATATGGAGGGGAAGAAGGGGACATGTGTGCCGAATATTTAGAGATCAGACTTGAGTAGATCGACTGGAGCCGCATCAATATATCACACTACTCTCACTTAGTTATCGTACATGTGTTGTCGAAGAGGTAGGTCACAGTCATTTGTTGCCATGGCCAAGACCATTACACTTCTACCCGAATTGATGTTATTTCTATGGTAATATGATTTACCACAGATCAATTAGGTATTTATAGCTTCTGTATTACTGTAAATTCGTCCCTATTCCTTTGTAGCCTCTGCCATTCGTCCTAGTTCCTCGCGCCCAATTTCCAATCGAGGCCGCTCCAAGAGATAGTGATGAGGACTTTGGAGAGGAGGAGATGGAGAGTGAGTTAGACCGAGCCTTACGTATTTCACTTGCTTCGCCCTCCGCTTGGATATCTCAATCCCCTCCTCTTCACTTTGAACTCATCCCTGTGGATGCTTCCGCCCCGCCTCCACCTTCCTCCATTCAAGCAGCTTCTGACGCTGGAGACGGAGAAGGACCAAGTACAGCTGAAAAGCCTGCTAATGCTGATGTTCCACTCACTTTCATTGGATCGATGCCGTTGCCTCGCTTCCATGGTGTGTAAACATAATAACGCCTTTTTTACCAATCTCAAGCAATCAGAATTAAAATAAAATAAGGATTGCAGGAGTGCGATTGCTTTGTATGGTTCTAATTGTCAATAATCGTCGTCATTCAAGTTAGCCGAAAGGTTCTAATGCATGCGTGCAAGTTTTCACACTGCATGTGAGTATTGTGTTTTTTTTGTCATCAATGCCTAAATTGTGGTAAAACTCTATGATTCCCTTCTTACTTTTAGTAAAGCGTCTTCGTCAAGTTTCACTTACCAAATAACACGAGATTAAACGTTAACATGCTGTCGGGGGTTTAAGTACACACCTAGTGAACCCATTCTATAATATGTACGACCCTTGAAGAAGGAAGGAGATTTATAGCTCAGTCGACAGTTTTTTCCTAAGAAGGTAAAATAGTTTAAGTCAAGGGGGGAGTGTTATTTCAGTTTATAAAGAATACTTTTCTAAGTGTATCCCCTTGTGAAAATACTTTTATTTATGCTACATGCTACCCATGAACATATTTTACATCATTATCCGTTTGTGTGTGTTTCAAGGTTATACAAACTCATATTAATTTATTTGGCTAGCATTGATTGCTTTATAAATCCAAGGTCCCTAGAGCTGAGCTACTCACCATGCTTGCAGAAGCCCAAACTATGCCTTGGGATGTAGCTCAAGTCAAGTTTTCCGCTGCATTAAAAAGCTTTTAGTGATGGTGTTCTTAACGAGCTTACCGTTCCATTTTTTGCCTTTTTCTTATTAACTCCAGATTGGTAAAAATGAATTAGAATCAGCGTTAATTGTGGAAATGTTCCATACTCTTGCCTTATCTTAACCAGTGTGAAGGGGAAGTACCCACTCACCTGATTGCCCAAAATTGATGAAATGAAATGGTCTAGAGGTCGAACTCGCTCTCGGCTGAACATAGTATTAGTGTCAACTGCAATGGGAGATAGTTCTATGATAATGGAAATGATCTCATAAGTAGTGGAAATCTCCAACTAGTCAAATTGGCAGTGTGCTAGACTCAAACTATGGAAATGCATACCCTGTTTGATTTTGAACTAAATAATGCAAGGAATCCAAACTTTAGGATACTTAAACTGACAAGTTTTAATTTATTTAGAGAGGAAAATGAATCGAATAATATCCCTTACGCCACTTCGCCTGTTTAGGCAACAGCGCAATTTTTTTGTTTATCAAGCCCATCCATCCTGAACCTGATAAATTAAATTTGTTTGCTAAAATCCAGTCTTGCAATGTAATGAAAATACCAAGCCATAACGATTGGAACAGAGAAGTTATTCTCTTATCGTTTTCACTCAACTCAGGACGGTCAGAACATCTTGCGTAAAAATGGCATTACTGGTATTCAATTAGGCGATGATTCCTTATCCCGCTGCATTATTTATTGATTTAATAGAGTAGAGAACTCTATTTCTCTTGTTGAATCTAAACTCTTTCTTGTATCTCCGTCTAAGTTTCTTCATTCTATTAAGGTTTTATGTTGACTTCCTCCCTAAAATCAGATGAATGGTCTATTTGTTTTCTACTCAACCTCTCTGGGTTTTCTGTATCTTCCAGAGCTTCTATCAGCACAATGACATTTCGTTTATCATTTGCTTTTAACATATTAAAATACTTTCCCATTTTTTAATGCTAATGGGGAATTTGCCAACCACGCATTCCTTTTTATTATGTAAATAGTTAGGATATTTTTGCTTGAACCAACTTTCTAGTGAACTCTTTTCCCTCCCACTGTCATAGAACCTTCACAATCCACTTCGCCAACTTTTGGCACTCACAGCTATCCTTTTTTACTATTGGCTATTTGAAATTCAGTTATAATCTGATGACTTAAGTGTGCACTAGAGACAAAAGCCCAATATTGGAACAAATGAAGTATGCTCAGTCTCCACTTGACTATTAAATTTACCATTTTTATCAACTGTCTAATAGACGTCTCGGATATTGTCAGTATGAAGTGTGAAATGTGAATTTTTTAGCAGTATAGGGTAGTGAATTGCGCTCTTTAAGAAAGTAGGAGTCCCTATTGGTGATTAGTCTTTACTTCAACTCCGACTTTTAGGCCGTCTCTCTTTACTTCTCCTATTCCCACACATTTTGCGAGCTCTTAAAAAATAGTGCATTTGGTCATGTTAAGCAGTTAACTATGCGTAAGTGGTTTTGACTACATAACATGACCTTATATCAATTTACATCCAATTTTCAAGGTTCAATCATTCTACTCTTGACATCTCCTTTGTGTCATTCCCCTATTTTTATTCGGCTATGTAATATCACTTTGAATGCATCTCTTATTTTAGTTTGTTTGTTCATTCAACCTTTTTTTGTCCACCTCCCACGAACCCGTTTGTGTGCAATTTCTTCCATATTCAAATCTGATTGAATGGCTGTTGGCGTAGTAAAGAATTAAAATTATCCCCCCCCCTTCCCCCTCCTCCTCCTCCTCCATCTGACTAGAATGAGGGTGGGAGAGTTGATTATTCTCTCCTTCTCCTCCCCCCCTCTCTCTCTGTATTTCTCTATCCGCATTTTCTCAATGTCAACTTTTTTTACTTCCGGCTTATATGAGTCTAGAAGTACGTTTTGTCAATCGCAAAAGAGCAATTAAACAAACTGGTAGTAATCGGTAGTGTATGCATAAATTTTTCTACGAATTGTGAATTTATATTTTTTTTGATTAGTGTATTATAAATGGGTTAAATAGCTTTTCTGGACTCCCATTACAGAAACTTGCTCTCTATTTATAAGGATTTTGTTTCTCGATGACTATCTTTAGTCGCCGAAGAGGCGGCTGGGAATGAGTTTTGCATTACTTGCTGGTTGTAATTTGAATTTGGTCTTTAGATCACCTGAAAATGTGACCTTCAGTGGAGTTTCTGGTTCTGCGGACTCCTTATGATTCAAGGTCATTGGAAGGGAAACAAGCTTCAATTATAGATTAACGCAGATGGGAAACAGGTCATATCGCTCTTGCGCGCTACAGTGAACAATGTTTGTAAATCAAGCGAAGAAGGAATGGTGTATCTGAGGCATGTCACAAATCCCATCAGTATATAAATTTGTAGAGCAAAGAATTAGTTTAGCTATTTTACTGAGAGAAGTAAAATAGTAAAGTAGTCTGTTCCCTCTAGTTATTTATGAGAGGGAGAGAAACGAATGTATCATTAGTAAGGCTGCAGAACTATTATTAGTATTTGTGGGGTGTGGTTAAAAGCGAATGGTAGAAGCAGTGACTAAAATTAGCCCCAAGTGCCTTTAAAAAGCGTAGGTAGCTCTTTCTTTCTCCTATCAATCTTGTGTCTCTATCTCACGCTGACCTTCTTCTTGCTTTGGTGGCCCCTTTGTAATATTGTGCTTTTATATTGTCCATTTCCAATCGAATTGTCTCTGTTCTTCATTTCTCAATTGTCTTCTAAATCCCTTCATCAATTGTTGCTCCACATGACTTCGTGGTTCTTCTACTCCGAACTAACTTATTCAAGGCACCAAAGAAATTTACGACCTCTATTAGAGGTATATTCACTAATCCTTCTTGCTTTCCACGGAGTTCAAGTGTGTGGAGTGAAGTCTCCCCGATTTTGGATGTAGATATTGGTATTAAAAATTTCATTGTTAAATAATTGGGGTTCACTGGCTTTGGGAGGTCTTCTTTTTCGCATCCTCAAACGCAAAGCTACTACTACTCTAATTTGAAAATGGAAAATAAAAAAAATCAACTTATTTGAATCATCTAAAGCTGTCACTCATTAGTCAACACCTTGGTGGATTTTATTTATTTATTGTCATCCTATGTAGATCACATTAATTTTGTAACCTTTTCTACGACGTTTAATTAGCAGCGATTGTATCAAAATCTCATCGAATTGTATCGATTAACATAGCTAAGTATGTAAATGTGTTTACTTAACGGGTTTATTCTAGTTTGCATTGTATCTCTTCAGCTAACCCCGTGGCAGTTGGAGAGTTTGCCAAGTACCTTCTAACCAAGCGATCCGAGGCTAAACCATCTGATCAGAACTGTGTGGCTCGTTTTACTCCGGACACCCTCTTTCTCCTTGAATCCTCCCCTGAATCACACCAACAAACTGTTCTTAGCAACTTCAAACTCGCCCAAATCGTTCACTGTGTGGAGATAAATGTGCCAGATGATAAACCTGTGTAAAAGTTACAACTAAGTCCTTTAATTTACCCTTCTTTTCTTATAATAAGAGATTCGGAAAATATATTTCGTCTCTCTAAAGTGACGATCTCTCTCCCCCGGGGCAGGATTTGCAGGTGGATGATCTTTTTGGGACGTCTTTCCTCTGCTCAAAATTATTGACGGAGAAGATGTTCTGCTGTGCAATGGATTCCTTGAATTATGAAAATACTTGCGTCTTTTGCAGCTTTCATCCTATCTTTAAGATTAAATTCAAACCAAACAGAACCCTTTTAAAAGCCTCAATCCATCAAAAATCTTTAAAACAAAAGGCATCTTTCTCGATGATTAGTTTTAAACCGAAATCTCCCTATTTTACTTCCCTCTCTAAATGGCACAGTAAAAACTACATATTTTCTGTGTCACTTTAGGACTCATGGGTTCCCGGTCCTTAAGAACCTAGATTAGAGAGGCATTCCACCAATGCCGAACAAAAATTTCTCACTCGCACTCTAGTCGGGCATCACTAACAGTGTGAAAGGCTTAAAGTACCCCTTAGTAGTTTGGTCAGTCTAAACAATTTATCGTTGTCTTTCGACCCGAAATGCCTATCCATTTGGCGGAGTTTTGCATCTGCCTTCTAAGACTGTGTATATGTAGTTTCATGCTTACATATCGGTCAGTCTTCAAAGCGCCCTAACTACCTTTTCAGTGTAAAATGACATTTTTTAACAGGAGCTTTGCATCGGCAGAATGGGTGAAGGCTATAAAGTTTTAACCCTATTCTTGGACAATTGCAAATTAGGGCTGAGTGAATTGCGCTGACAATCGTAAAACGGAATGATACGCCCTCTTACACTACCATGCTCACACTTTAGATCACAACGGAAGCTCGTAATCGTAATGACTTCAGAACCACATTCGGCCCAGTGGATTGATCTCACTTCTGGAGGCCTGTATATCTGCCACTTTTTTGAGACATCTAATCCTGCTGAGGTAAGTTTGGGGAGTATATTTTTGCCTTTTGTCCTGTTAAAGTTAAACGAGCCAATGAATAAATAGCTTTCCATTAATTAGGCTTAAATTTAAGACTAATTTGATTTATGGGCATAAGTTTTATAATTTAATAATTGTTAGGTGGCATTTTTTATTGACCTTTATTAACTCCTTGATATATGCGTTGGCTGATTTCGGTTAGAGATTAAGATTAGTGCTTTCTTAAACTTAAACCCTCTGCATTGATTTTTGGTATTCAAATTAAAATTCAGTTTATAAAATTGGGAGACGAACAACTTTCATCAAAGTTGTAACTAGAATTTCAGTCATGGCTACTGTCACTTTAGTAATTTCTTTTATTACCATTGTAATATATATATGTATATATAACATTGCAGATACATCACCTCATGCTCACAATTGTATTTGAGAATAAGTAGACGTTCTGCGAATCAAAGATGATATTTTAAGAAAATGCAATTCATTTTCACCCGGGAAAGGCAATTCATGGAACAAAAAGTAAATGGAGGAAACCGCTTGATGTAATAGATTGGGTTAACATTTTACTACTTTGGTTATCTAAAATTTTTTCCTACTTTTTTGTCGTTTCTCCGTGTTCAGCAATTATTCCAATTATCCAGATTTGTCTAATTGACAATGCTTGGTTCTTTTCCCCATTAAGGGTTTATTTGTAATTCCGTTTGAGGGCGCAGTAATATTTGCCATTACCCATGCATTTTTTTGGTTTGTACCTTGAAGAACAGTGTTGCGGTCATGTAAAGTGTCCTGGTGATTTTTTGGACGAAAAGCTTTCCGGATTTGTGTGAAATGCTAATTCTAGGTCATTGGTGGTAGCGAACTCTGTAGGTGCCTTTTGATTGGAGAAAAATCGGTATTATTTTCTCCCATTCATATTCATTAGTATAACAAAGATGTGGTTTGAAGACCCGTTATGTCAAGAGGGCTTTCCTGATCATCTCTTTCTTTTCCTAATGGAGGTGTATGAAGCCTCTAAAATCAATTTTAGTATAGTAATTATTTAATCAATGAAAATACTTCAATACTACTTCATCACACACGCAATAAATGATTTGTGAATGTTTTTTTCTTTTATAATTCTGTAATTGTCTTGAAATTGGAGTTCCGATTTCATTGAGCTCTCTTCTTGTGATACTTGAACTTTTTGCCCTAATTTGAATCTGCCGGCTCCTCAAGACCGTTATCTCCAAGTCACAACTTGAAACTGCTTAATATCGGGTTCAATTTTAATTTTTTCAATTTTTTAATTTCAATTTTTTTTTAATTGTCACTATTTACATTTTAATGATTTTTTCTTTATTCTAACTATTCACCCCTTTTCCGCCACCACTTTAGTTCGCTGAACGGGTATTGAATCTTCAGCTGGTACGTCTTGCCGCTCTCAATGAGGAGGGTGAGTCGCCCGAAAAGGTACGTCATCATCACCTCTCTCTCATTTCCTTATACTTTCATGAGTAGAGCTGAGTGACTAACGTCATAGTTTATTCCTGCACCCATGGCAGATGCGCGCAAATCTGCATACCACTTCCAATAGTAGATTAAAAGCGTTGTTATAAGTTCGTGCAAAAAATACCCAGAGAATATCGGTTTGGTGTATTCTACCGATTATAGTGGTAATTGAAAGTGCCATATCGAGGTCATATGTGGTTTCGTTCGGAGGTGCTCAGGTCCCCACTCTTGTTTGTGGGTTCTTTTTCACTGTATCCGCATGTAAGGCAGCAATTATTAACTTTACTAAACGAAAGCTTTCTCACCACAGCTTGAATTGGGCAAATCTGCGCACCAACTGCAAATCCCATTTCTTTAATTTCACATATATAAAGTTTTTTTATTTGGCAAAGTTAGAAGGGAAGTCACTAAGTGCTTTATTCATCTTTGTTGATGCACCATTCGTTCACCGTGTTGTTAATTTGATTATTTGGCGTTGGAGACTCTTTAATGTTGCTGAGAAAGTTGAATATCTTTTTTGTGACACTCCAATATTCTGCCCTATCCTTCCTCAGCTTTCCCCTTTTCAGACACGAGGTAGCCAGTCTCCCCACTTGCTTTATTATTATGTGTGTCTGCAAGTCTAGATTTCGTAATTTTTGTACCATTTCACCTGAAATTATATATTTGGTCATTCGTCTGCTTCATACTAATCCATTCCGTTTTAAAACCTCAAGCGATAGTGATGTCTACAAGTTCTCTCTTTAATATTCTACCACGATCTAACCAAGCACTGTGAATACTACTACGAAGATTTAAATGATGTTTTTGCAAGTTTTTAATTTTTTGTCTTGACTTAGTCCCTTTAATCATACGTGGTGACCGCTACCCATTATGTGACTGCATATTTCAATAAGCGACTGTGTTTTATTATGGTCTTCTTTCAGGGTTCTGATCATACTCAAGATCTTCTACTGTCTTCCTTATACTGCATACGATAGTTAACCCTGCGTTCGCCTCTCGAGTGTGTACCATCGCTGTTAATTCTATTTACTGAGTCTTCTCTGACTCTTCTCCTCTGTCTTATCATTTACTTAACTCTGGCTAAAAGCCTGTTTATAGCGGTCTAGAAATGAACTTGATGATGCTTGTCTAAATCGTCCGTGATATATTTGCGAAATCGACCAGTTACAAAAAAAACTCTAAGTGGGTCATATGAGGCGTTATGCTATTACGAATGGCCCTAATATTAAACTGTGTGCGTAAATTTGCATAAACTGATGAGTTGTCGTTTCTAAAAGCCGGGACATTGTAATGGCATAATTTTCTCTTATTTTAACCCTCAGTCAGCTGTTTTGTTTGCTATTATTTGCTGGACTTCATTGTATAAGCCTTCAGAGCCACTGTTATTCTTTGTCGATTTTGACTGCGTTAACATATGGTAGCTTTGTTTGGCAGCACTGGCCTGTCAGTGCATACTTATAAAGTGGCAGCCCAATAGCATGTCGAATTGGGCGGGTATGTTAGAAAAGTCGGTCGACTCATTCTATTTAACCACTTATTCAGCCAGCCTACTTGATAGTTATGCTTGTCTGATATTTTTATTATTTCACAAAGGCATTCTAGTTACTACTCTAAACATTATTGCCTGAGGGTGAGAGTATGAAGCATGAAGTCTATCCTGGTCTGATAAGAGAATTTAGTTGTCGGTGGCGCCGTAATCAATGCTCATATGTGGTAGGTCGCGAGATCCACGCTCATCGATGCATATTCAATGGTGTGTTTGATTTTGGTAAAATTCTGGAGTAGCGGTCTTCAGACACCTTTCTTCTATCTAAATCATGTCTTGTGAGTTCTTTGGCTAACGGGTTTGGGAATTATCAAGTTATTGGTCTCAGGCGGTGGAAAACTAGGTCTGAAAAATGTGGTATTCCATTGCGTGAGAAAATTTATCAGCAGCTTGCAGACTGATGAATGAATCACGCTCAGAACACAAAATAAAATCGATTAACTTGCTAGTCCAACTGAACGTTAGTAGCTACAAAGTAATATCTATTGCCCTATTGATAGCGAAGACGCATTTTTAAGTGATCGGGTCCTGAAAATATGCTATATCCATCCAGCTTGTATTTGATTATGAAAATTCGCCAATCTCCGAAACGGATGTCATCTAACTACCGCCTCATTTTTTTTTGCTTCGTTAACAGGCTCGAATTATGGAGAATATTATGCGTTCCTCAGAATGGAGTTCCTCCAGTGCAGCTGTAAGGTCTCCTCTACGTCAAGGTGAGTGAACCCAAATCCAAATTCACATAATCATTATAACAAAATCATTTCCCCGACTCTAAGTTTTTGTTTATTTACATTTGTTGTGATCTTCCTGTGTTTGTCTCATTTTAGCTCCGGAAGTCACTCAAGTGAAGCCGACTGCCGGGGTAATTTCTTTTTTTTCATTCGACTTCTACCGAATTCTACCGCATGGAACTTAAGACCTCGAAGTAGTGTTTACATTGTCATGGCTAAGTTAAAAGTACTTAAATTCGGTCTTCAGGATAAATGTTAGCAATTTCTTCAGTTAGTGGCTATTAAATGAGCATATACGCAGTTATACTAATGATAACTTGGGAGGAATGATTAAAGGAAGAAATCCAATACGAAGATATTTGTCCATTCTGGTTGCTCAAGCCTAGTCTCCAACAGACCCCAACGCCGTTAATTATATTATGCCAAGAATGTCCCGAATATGTTGAGTATACTCAGGCTTGTATGAGATCGAATGTGTGTTAAGATATATTTCATTGAGTGGCTAGTGAACTTTCATCTTGCTGTCAGGGGACAATAGACCGTACTCATCTGAAAGTCACAATTGACAAAGGAAGTGCAGAAGAGATAGAAAACAAAGTATCTGTCGGTATTTAAGGAAGTTGTACTATGTAGTATAACAAATTAATTGCGATGAGTCATCGAAAGACAGATGTGAGTGTAAATCGATAATTGAATGTTGACAATACATGATCATCTGCACTAATACTCATACGCAAAATCGACTGCACAAAAGACATATTTGTCAAACAAGTTTGAACTGTATATTAATCCTTACCCTTCAAGATCAAATTCATTCTAGAATCCTCTAGTCAAATATCGATGAGCATCCAATTTGTTCAATTCATAATCTTTGTACGAATAGTAATCAATTAAATTTTGTATTTTGAGTTTACAGGTTTCTACTCTAAAGATCTATTGTTGTTCGTAAATCTTGCTATTTATCATTGGCACAGTGTGATTAAGAAGAAAACTCACATTTAACGTTGGGCATTCGTCTCCTTTTTTAAATAAGAATGAATCATTCGAGTAGCGCTTCATCTTTGAGTCTGTGATCTTAGGTTTTGCATGGCCAGCATTAAGAGTACAGTCAATCTAAATAACTTCGTTTTACTTGTACCCCTCATTTAAGTATATAGTCGTTTTTTAATGGGGACATTATAACGCACTTAGAAGAACTGGAAATTGGACAGCAGAAGTCCTCGTTGATCATTACGACCAGGGAATAATGCTCCAGACGATAGCGGAAGGGTATTGCTTTCTTTTTCCCATACGGTTGAGAAGTTCACATTTCACCGTTTCCCTTCGATTTTATATCGTTGACCCGAGGATTTCCTTGGCGTCCTCGTAGATTTGTCTTGGCTGTTGTCTTTGAGTAAGCTTTTTTAAATCCAAGTTGGAATATGATGAAGAAAGTTTTTAATAGCCCAAATGTGATGACTTATCCGTCGACATTTGGCTGTTGAATTCCCCAGAGGGATCGGTTTACCTAGGTCTTCACATGCCATGGTTTCGCGGGTGTGCATTTCTGAGATCAGTTTTCTTGCAGGATTATGAGGAGCCTCTAGTCAGTTTTCATCAGACACTCATGGCACTATTATGGAAAGACCGTAATAATGAATGTTTCTATGAGGTTTAGATTAAATATGCTTTTGATTTCACTTATAATTGTGGACGCTTTAAATAGGATCGAGCCCCATGAATTCTTGCTTAGTCCGATATAATGGCTTCCCTTTGGAAACATCGAGATTAATTGCCAGGGCTGTGGCTCATAAAATCCCCTTTAAAGGAAATGTTGTGTTATTTACTCTTTAGTTTCACTTGATGTTATCGTCATTGTTCAGAATTTTACCCCTAATTGATTGAGCATAAAAGCATACGTTTATCATCATTTATAACATTATAGTTGCGTAAGTTCTCTGAAATTAGAATGTAACTACTGTATCCGATCATGGAGAATTTATCTACATCTTTTTTTCTTATTTATAACTTTGGTTTTCTTTCAGGTTCAGCCAAAAGTGGATGAGAAAGATGTTGCTCCGATTTATGATGATGGTACATTCCATTTAATTCTTTTTCTGTTTTCTTTTACAGTTTTATAACATCTGGTTTTAATTGATTTTAGATATCGAGGTATAGTATATCTCTCTGCAAATGCGCTACAATAAGTTTTATTCGCGTCTCTACTGTTGCTTTCTATTTGCGCTTTAGCGGAGCCCGTTCGATGGTGAAGAAGTTCTCGTTGACTTGGAACCGAAGGAGGAGGATCGCGGTGAGTAGGAGTTTGTATCAGTGCTTTCGGTCTTTTCAAGTTTTAGAAAAATTGCGGACTTGTTTACTATGTGTTAAATCATTAGTGTATTGCTACTAATCTGGTGAATTATTAACTAATCATTGCAGTAATTAGTTCGCTCAAGTGTCTTATTAACTTCGGTAGCAATAAGATCAAGTTCCTAAGGCAAAAGAAGACACTCCACTTTCTAATAAAGTGCTTCATATGTTACGCCTTCTATAAGATGGGAAAAAATCGTATTGAGTTATGTTTTGCAAATTCGAAAGTAGAATGCTGATTCGTCTCTTGGAGCATCCTCTCTTTTATACTATATTTAGAATCATTAAGGCTCCAGCTCTGTCCATTCGATGTTAATAAAACGCTTTTTTGTTCTATTGGTCCTTATCGATTTTTTATTATTATTATTGGTCATGGCAACTACTTAAAATTGGTTCGACTCTAATGGTTTTATTCGTTTTCCCTGGGGCAATCAAGTTAATGATGCGTTGTTTTAAAGTGGCTCTGAATTTTTTGTAACTGCGCGGTCTAAGGTTCTACAACGTAACACTTGAAGCATAACGTTTGTTTGCGATACAGGATTGCTAATTGAACGCCAAATAATAACGAATCTCTTTTGAAATAAATGTTTTAGTGAATCCAATAAAATAATTGTTATTCTCACATTTAGAGTTTCGGAGATGTATAAATTTCATTTTTTTTCTTTTAGGTGAAAAATCGTCGAATCCTCATGAAGAGGCATCACCTTCAACTTGAGGCGAATGTTTTACCAGTGAAAAGTTATCATGAATTCATATTATTTCTTATCTCCCATTTGTCACCACCCCTTTTCCCTCGACAATTTCTCCTTCACTCCGTCTCGAACTCTCAGTGTGAAACTTCAAAGCTCTCAGCCCATTCCCAACTCCTTTTTTTCTCGAAGACCCCTTCGTTATACCTTTTCGCTTTTTTGTTTTGTTGACTTTAATCTTATTAATCGATAAAGTACCGAATGCATTGTGTAACTTTACTTTAAAATAAACTGTCATTTGTGTGTGGTGTGATGACATTATAGTTATTGGTGTTTGGAACAGAATTGAACTAAATGGCTAAGTCTCGGTTTTCATCTAGCTTTGTCCAGAGAAGACTCAGCTATTAGCCATTTCGTGATTTTAAACTTCGTTGGATCGGCAGTCTCCTTCTTCTACGCCAGGTGAACTGAGGCTGAAATACCACCTTATACTTCCAATTATTATTAGATAAGCGCGGATGGTTTGAAAAGTAAAAGCTCTTATCCTTGTAGTTCAATGAATGTTTCAATTTAACTTATATAGTTTAAAACAGTAAGGGGTGGTGGGGAGGGGGGGGAATCAATTTGTTGTCCTGCCAGAATGCGCATCCTATCGGTGTACTAGTCTAACCATCATCAGTTCTTCACTTCCTTTTTCGCTATCGCCAGCACGTTAGCCAGTCATTCGCTTTCTTAATTATAATTGCACATCAAAATATGTTTCGTGTTGATGTCTTTTGTGCAGTTGGTTTATTTATTAATTGACGTCCAATAGAAACTCACTTGACCCTATTCTTTGCGTAACATCTTCGTTTTTACTAAGAGTCCGAATACACAATTTTAAGATCCATTTACTTGAAGTTCGCATCGATGAATTGGTTAGAAGAACGCGCAGATTTCAGTTTGACTTTCGCGGCAGAGGGAGAGTGCGAAAATGACGTTTAAAATAAAACATTCTCCCGAGTTTGTGTACCGATAGCCCTCAAATACGATATGGCAGTTTATCTCAATATTTATTTTCAGTTACTGATGAGTAATTTGTCCATCTTCCGAAATGCATGTTCACCCGATGTGTGGTTTTGAAGAATTTAAATTATCAGGAGAGACTTGTTGACCTAATTTTCTCTGCGATAACCGTTATTTAGAAGGTGGACAGTTGAGGTCTATGACAGTTATACGATGATAAAATTGAAAGAAACCGAGGTTTATTCAATTTTTAAACTCGATAAATAGGGTTAAAAGGAATGCCATTACCAGCTAACCCATTTGTCGAAATAAAATGCTGTCTGTTTAATTAATCTTTTTGCACTGTCGGTAAAAAATATCTGTCTAACTTTTTTCTCATTTATCTTATCAAGTAGTCCCGTGCTTCTTAAAAAAAAATATATATTTGGTTTCATTTCTGCTCCTATATATAGTAACTGCGAAATTGAAATTATTTCATTGTGAATTATATTTGGTGAAATAGAACAAAATAGTACTTCTATTCAAATTATTTTTCCAGGCTTGGTTGCAAATTTACTCATAAGATCACGTTGCATGCATCCGTTAAACTGTTCAAGACAGCTACGAACGAATGAGTTCCCTCATAAGAACTGACTGTTAAAGGGTGGTTATGTGAGATGATAATTACTTGATGCCTGTTCTGACGATTACACTTTGCCATCTTTGTTAGTGATTAGAAACGATCCTAAAAGCCTTGTCCTCTTGAATGTGGTGCGTGTAATGTATTAGTATAGCTAATTGTCTTATTGAAGATTCTTTTCCCTTATGCTGGCTATAAGCAAGATAAAAATTGTATATTTGATTATAAAATGATTAAACACTTATAATTTTTTATAATATATTCCTCCCAACAGCATTGTTTACTATATTAGTTAGATTTTTCAAATCTCTGTCATTCTGAATATATTATAGGACTTCCAGCAAAAGCATCCCAGTAATCTACGTCTGAACCGTCAAATTGGTATAAAATGTGAATTAGAAGCGAGAAAGAATTATTATTTTTTCATTTCGCTCCGTTCTGTGGTAGGTTTGATTCATCTAGGCCAAGTCAGTGGCGGTAACTTTACGATGAAATTGGTGGAGCTTTGAATTCACATATTTGAATTCTCAATTTCAAAATCTGAAAAAAGGCATGAAAATATCAAACGGTAATGCGAAGAATGGCACGAGTTCATTTTGAGTAAAAATCAGGGAGACGTGCTTTGAGAAATTAAATGTCCTGGATGGTACCAAGTAAAAATCTTGCTTATGAGAAATATTTTTCCCTGGCTGGTTGGATAAAGCTTTTAATCGAATTAACTGAATAAGCCCTAGGCTTCACAAGCATGAAATTTGGGACTAAATCTTGAAAAACTTGCAATTTGGGATATACAACCATGTAATGCCCCGACTTTAATTATGTAAGTAAAGATGTAATTGAGAAAGGACAATTTATGATAGACTAGAGCACTCAGGTTTTCAAATTCTAGAGAATAGAAAATTTCTCACGATGGAGCCCTGCATTTACGCATTCAAAAGTGGTGACGTTTTCCATAAACAAAAGCAAAACTGTTGCAGACCTTATCGATAGCTTTGTTTAAATGGAGGTGGTATAAAGCACCAACAACTAGTCATTTATGAGTTGGCAACTTCCGGTGCATGGTTACTTTTTCTGCTATCAAAAAATAAGTCGTTTTGAAATATGCATTTTACAGATACCAAGTACAGCCCTATTGACTTTTCAACTCGGTACAAATTGAATCAATCTCCCCCCCCCCCCCCATATATACCAATAGCAATTGCAGCTGGTAGCTTTTTTTTCAAAATGAAGTGAAAAATTTTTAATGTCCTCTCCCTCACTCCACTTTGAATGCGAAAATGTTTGTTTTGCCTTTTTTTAGATTTATGTTAACGAGACCGTTAGCGGGACAACCATATTTTCTGTTGTAGACGCTTAGTTACCTCCACCTCTCCCGCCCCCACCGTCTTCAGTTTAAAATTTGCATACATTTATTGCCACCTTGGATTTAATTGAATACTAGGCATTTTAGACGAAAAGACTTCAATTGTGGTATTGGAAATCTTAGTGTTCGTCAATACAGATGCCTGTTAGACTCTGCATTGTTAAAAAAGGATTATTTACTATTGAAATTATGTATTAGGTCTACAACTTTGCTCCCGCCGTTTTCCAAAAGATGGCGGTAGTAGTCGGTAGTAGTTGAAGTATATTAATCACAGATGTCGAACACTTTGTTTTGACATTTGCAAATATAACCCTACTTTGATGTAACTTCATTTGTGTTTGCATAATAATGAAATTTTTATTTAAATATGTTTCAATTTAAACCGAATTCTCGTGATTTGAGGGAAGTATTGCTTTTTTATTTCAAAATGAAAAAATCTGGGAACTGATTGAAGCTTACCGGATTATGTCAGATACTTATGGTTATTAGTGCCTATTAGTGACAAAAGGTGTCGACGGGAATGATTCCAACGTTTAAAGTGGTGAGTGGTGATTTTTTGTCAAAGACCGGCATAGTAATGGGGGGGGGGGGAAAGTTGTTGAAGATGCAGAATTGGAGGCGAACGATTCTTAGTGAAGACTCGTGTCAAACTCAATAAGAATTATCAGAATCATTAGGTTAGAGTCAGTCAGCAAGCAATTTCAAAACACCTGAAACAGTTGGGAATGATTGAGAAAGGAGGATATCGGGTACCCCACCAAGAGTTGAAACCAAGAGATGTGGAGCGATGTTTGTTTGCTTGTGAACAGCTGATGGAAAGGCAAGAGTGAAAAGGATTTCTCCATTGTATCGTTACTGGAGACAAGGGGAGCAGAAAATCATGGGGACTACCCAGTGGTCATACTGCTACGTCAACACCTCGGCCGATGAATATCCATAGCTCAAAAGTCGTCATGCTTTGTGTTTGGTGGAACCAGTTTGGTGTAATTTATTATGAACTTCTGAAACCGCCTGAAACCATCATAGGTGAGCCATGCTCAAGAAAAAAGAAAACCGGCCACAGTACAACGAGAGACACGATAAGGTTATTTTACAGCATATTAATGCTAGACCTCACGAGATGGGCCAAAAGGGTGAAAAAGTATCTCGAAACGTTGAAATGGGAAATTTTGCCTCACCCACCGTACTCTCCAGGTTTTGCTCCGTCTGCTAATTTTCACCTCACACACCTCGCTCAATGGCACACGGCCTGGCTCACCAGCACTTCAGTTCGTATGAAGAAGTGAAAAATTGGATCAACTCATGGATCTTATCGGAATATGAAAACTATTTTCGTCGCGGTATTCGCATGCTGCCCGAGAGATGGTCCAAAGTGGTAGCTAACAATGGACAATACTTTGAAACTTAATATATGCAATCCTTTTATTGTAATAAAGCCGGGAGCAATGTTTTAGATCTGATATACATGCATTTTCCATTTTTCAGAAAAAATTCAAAGTTTTTGAACCTAATGCTTGGCAATCGCCGCTGTTCATCTACAAGCGTTTGACGCATCTAAGTGTTGTCAGCATGTATATTTCAGTAAGTTTATGCAAATTAACAGTCACATAGTTTAAAAATGAGTGTTTTTTTTCAAAAACTTATTACTAAATTCATAATCACTTCACGTTTGTTAATAAAGTGTAGAAAATGTAAGATTTAGCCGGCATTCTTATTTACAGGGATTATCAATGTGTAAATTGAGATTGGACTGGTAAATTTTTTCCAGGTTTAATAAAACCGTGCTCTATAGAAACTTGAAAATACCTCCTTCAGGAGATTTCTTAAAACTGATTTTACCGAATATTCTAAATCTTGTAGTGCATTTGTCATGCCCTTAAAAATATCTCTTTTAAATCTAGGATGATCGGTGTTGTACAAGGTCACGACTAATTGGCGATCTTAAATTAACTCCTTTTCACTTTATCGAATTCAGAAATTTTATTGCAACTTTCACTTATTAGTTGAAAAGCTAATTCCAACCGACTCAGAATAATTGAAATTAATTAAATTACAGTGCTTCGCTTAACGCGATTGGTCAACCAATGAACTGCTATCCATCAATACATTTTGTTCCTCACTAATTTAGAAAAATTCTGATGAATGTGCTTTTGGGCGTTGCCGAAGTGTGAGGATCACATTTAAAAAAGG
Source organism: Hymenolepis microstoma (assembly GCA_000469805.3). Classification (NCBI taxonomy): domain Eukaryota; kingdom Metazoa; phylum Platyhelminthes; class Cestoda; order Cyclophyllidea; family Hymenolepididae; genus Hymenolepis; species Hymenolepis microstoma. Next base: position 27,159,820 of record LR215989.1, read on the forward strand.
CCAGTCGACGCCCAATCGGAGGCAATTCTTTGAAAATTAGAGATTTCCTTGAATTATTTAATTACTTTTGACTAAAAGACCTTCATGGTATTTCTTAAAAAAATGCTACCTGTTTGTCATATGATCCAATGCCTCTAACTCCAGTTTCAGTAATATCAACAACAAATGGGCTTATTTTGCATCCATTAAATTCATAATTTGTAAGTCGCATATAGTTTAGTCGTTGGTGTTTTGGAAATGATAGGTCAAATATCCATTTTTTCTGCGTTGGTGATTAGCTTCTTTAGGGGCTGGATTGTCACTAACGTATTATGCTGAGAGTCATATTACTTTTCTTATTACTTAGAACATTTAGCATTATGCAAATTAGCTTTGGAATAAACTGTAAGCCTTAAATGGCTACACTGTCTGAAGCTCTGTCTCTGCGAATTGAAGGTCTCAGAATCATAAAATAATCAGTAAAATCATGATTCACTTCAACTTCAGTAAATATGCATCAAATGAGCCATCGTGATTTAAGGAAGTAAATATTAATTCGAATTTTAACGTCTGGTCATTCATTTGAAAAAAGAAAAAACTTGCTCCTATCTAAGCAGATGAATCATGCGTAGACATATAACTACGCAAAACATCTCCGGGGTTTTTGGACAATTATTTACCTCTAATTTCATCTAGATTAAAACTTGCTTAATTTATTCAATTTAAAAAATCTAATTGTACTAACTCTAAAATGCATGAATTTGACAAATTGTATGTATACGTTACTTTTCCATTAGCACTGCTGAAGCAAGAAAGCGCATCCGCGTCCAGATGTATTAATCACGCCATTGAGTGAATGAGGTCACGAGTTCAGAGACCTATCGACCGATCGATAACCAATGTTATTATGCTGTTGCATGGGAGTGCATATAATGACTAAGCTCACTGTCAACGTAACACACCCTCAACAGACAACCTAGCGAACACAACCCAACGGACATGACGCGACCGATATACACCCCCAACATAACATAACCCGAATTAACGTATTTCACGTCATATATCTGCTTTTTCTCTAGCTTAGCGATAGCTTACCTAATCCCGGGAAATTTTCCAAGCTAGGAGAACCTGCCGTAGAGATTAGTGAGCACAGGTCAGGGCTTATTAGCGTAGCAATCCGCTACTATTTATATTGATATAAGCACTTTTTAAATGGCAAATTCGCTTAAGCATTAGCACTACTTCATGCCAATCACATTAGCATCCAAATTTGGTATATTATTAATAAAATCCACCATTAAAATATAATGTACGCAAAAATTCAGTGGTGAAGACACAATTGTCTCCTTTGACTGAGCTGGATTTTCCAAATTAATTGTCTTCTTTTTAAAATTTCAACTGGAAAAGCTGGTTATGTGGCAACAGCGGAATGATTGTTGTCTTTTAAAGGGTTCATACTTTTTCAAATCGTAGAATATGCTTAATGGAATAGCTGACTTTGTCCGATATAATTTAGCCCACACACACTGTCTTTAATAAAATATAAAGACCTTTCATTAACCTCATTCGATAGAGCCGATCTTATTCAGTTTGTGGTTGAGATACAAGTTTTGCTGGAAGATTTGGGGTGCACAACGTTATCATGGCTGAACAAAAAAATCTCATACGCACTGAAACAGACTCGAAGGTGAGGCCGTGCTATTTGTTACGTAAAGAGCAATTGCAATCGTGATTGCATAGACCTCTCAACCAGTCACCAATCAATAGTTCCTGCATTGTTCAACAAACCCCTCATTGTGCTCTGATGACAATGCTCTGTGACTGACAGATGCCAGATAAACGTGTTCTACGTCGAACGTCTGTTTCCCTTATATTGTTGAAGGTATCTTGCCATGGAGATTACTGAGGATAAGTCAAGGCTTATTCCTGTAGCAATCCGCTACAAAGGTGTATTAATTCCGATGTTATACTGGACAGAAGAGATTAATTTAGGATCGTAGATGATAATTAAAATTTAATGCAAAAGGCCCTTCAGGCGCCAAGTGTTTGAGTGCTTAACTTGCAAGGTTGCATTTTGGACAGTAAATAGAGAGCAAACGAAATGAAGTAGCTTAAAGTTATATTAACGCAAAACAATTAGCGTTGGTCTAATAGCTGGAACAGATGCAAATCTGTTGCCGGATACGTTGATAAGATTATATTGTCGCACCTCTTCCGTCCCTCCCCCCTCGCCCTTGCTGTTACTGAGTGTTTAACAGATCAGATGTTGAGAAGTGAGCATTCAGTTGCCTTCGATGTCAAGTCATTGCTGTGGCATTTTGAAATCTTTATCGATTTTAAAAGTAAAAGACTAGTACGTGTTCAAATAATGTAAAGTGCTCAATTTAAAATAGTCTCAAAAAATTCCTAAAACGATAAGTCGCGCTCATCTTTTACTATGCTGAGCATGTTCTTTTTGTGGGCTACAGCGTTTGCTTAGAAAAGATATCCACCCACTTCATAAGTGGAGAATGGGATAGCTCACAAGAGACAACATGGCTATTAGGGTATTACAAATAACGCTCTGCTTTCAATCACTTTGGAAATACTCTTATTATTTTCTTCCAAATTATATCCGGTCAGAAAAATAACGGAAAATTATATTAAAACTGCATTAGATTTAGAGGTCACCCTCCCCCCTCCTCCTCCCAACCTCTCCTCCACCCATAAAACACTGTCGATCTTCCCGAAGGCAAAAGGGAGATTTTCCAAAATTAGAATTGCGAGAGTTCAGTTGGACATGTGTGGGTGAAAGTATGTGAATGGAGTAGGCGGACGCATTGAAAATTGAAATTGAAAAGTTTGGATAAAGAAGGGGATATTTAGCTACGACAGGGGGACTGACAGATTTCACATTTTTGTCCGTTGACAAGCCGCCAATAAAATGTCACTACCTGGCAATTTAATTGCGCAAAAGACGTTTTAGTACAAGGGCTACTTAGACTTTATTGCGCGTAAAAGTTATGCAGGAATCAGGGAGATAATTCAGGTACACTTTCTTTTTCTTATCTAAAACTTATTGGTGAGTTTAGAACCCTCTTCTTTTACTCTTAATGGGCAACAGCAGTTCTGCTCACTTTATTTATGGTATTGCAAATTTATCCATAAACACGAAAGAAAGCATTCAATTTTCAAATTACAGACGCGATACAATTCCATTCTTGTAATTCCAAAAGAATTTTTAGGGCATTACGTCTCCACCATCCTTGGTAAATTGGTACACTTTTTAAAATTTAACTGAAAGTATAGAATTGTATTTCTGGAATTAAGAAAATAAAAATTTTGAAAAATCCATTCGATGTTTACATTAAAATATTTTGTTCACGTATGTTAATAGTTTGTTATATGAATCGATTTTGCCTATTATTTAGGTGATTAACTCGTTTTATAACAGTGATGTTTATAACGAAATTTAAATAAGTCTAGCGATTTAGCGTGGTAGGTCGAAATAAATTGGGTCTTTTAAATCACACAGATATCTCATTCCAGCCAAATCTGAAATTCTTCGTTAAGGAATATGTCAATTATTTCACATTAATTTGTTTCAATCTAATCAAACCTACGAGATACCAGATGGTAGGGCCATATAGTTTAAGTGGATTAAAATAAAACCATAAATTTCCCATTTTGCATATTTGAATTGTAGAAATTAAAAGATTATTTCTATTTTGGAAAAACTGTTCAAACGCCTATTTTGTTTAGAGAGTACCATCATAAAGCCCACATTGTGAGTAACGCAAATTCTCTTACCTCCCACACTAGCCAAACTTGTTAATTATATATAACGAAAATGTGTATTCATATCAGAAATGATTTTTGGGTGAGCTTAATCACTCCGAACGGCATAAATACATGCCAAAGATACGAATCAATCGTCGAATAGGATATTTTTGGTGCAGCTGCACGTAGTTAGCACGCTTTATCAATCTCACCAATGAATTATCGATTGTTTGATTTCTACATTCGTGCCTGGGAATGCGATTTATGCATTGCTACTAATGCTAGACAAATATCCAATCAGTGCTCTAATCTAAATCCCCATAGGTACGCAAGAAAAAGGAAGACGATTTCCATTGGTTTACAGTGAACTAATTGACAAATGTTCATTTGCTATTATGATTGTTGGTTTTTCACCGAAAGATTCTGAGCTTGTTACTCGTTAGTACTATTTTAGTAACAGTGCTAAAAGTGCTAAAAGTTATAATTTTTATTACAATTCGGACAAAGTTGGAACAAAAGCCCTACCTCCATGCTTTGCCTACGCATAATCACCCCTACTGTACAAAGTACTTTGCATAGTCACTTTCTATTTCGTTCTAAAAATCGCAATCTCACTTCAAATTGCTTTAAAAGATTTTCTCAACAACTGTGCGAGATTCCTCTCGCTATTAAGTTAATTTAAATTTCGCCGTATAGATTCTAGTTTTGTTGCCATATGCCACGTCCTCCTCCTCCTCCTCTTGATCTGAATAAGGTTCCTGCAACCTCTTAACCTTCACGATCTTTAGACATCAAAAGAGGTTTCGAAGACAAAGTCACTTTGACTGAAATTACGGCTACTCCACTCTCTAAACAAAATAGGCGTTGGAACAGTCTTTGCAAAATATGAAAAATTTTATAATTTTTGCCATTCAAATATGCAAAATGCGAAATTGATGGTCTTATTTTAATCTACTTAAACTATATGACCCTGCCATCTGGAATCTCGTAAGTTTGAACAATTATTTGGAATTTTATCGATTTATCCCTCTCGAAAGTACAAGCTTTACTGAGAACTTAGAGGAGATGACGAATCATTAACTGAGCTCGACCCTAGGAGGTCAGCAAAGAAATAATATCGCAAATTTCATCGGAATTAATGCTCGAAGGAGGTACATTTTCGGAGTATCTAACCGATAAACGAATTCTCTTCTATCCATAGCGGTTGATATACGCTACGCAAAATATTAAGCAGAGAGGCATATAAGTGAAGGAAATAATGACATGTACTTCTTAAAACGCGCAAGTGTACTGATCTAGGTTAAGAGAACATTTTACTCCCTTTCCAGATCGCTTAACATTAATTTGTCCGCTCCCAAGTAAACTGAGCGAACTCCAAGTCCGATCATATTCCGTTGTCTGTATACACTCATATCCTATTCGTTGGTTGAATAATTAACTGGCTTTCATACTTCAAATAACTTAACTAGTCCTTATCGACGGGTTCAACATGGCTTTCTCCCGTCCCTTTTGGTTGGAAGTTTTTGCCACCTATTCGACCCCAATTTAAAAAATCAAGTGGATTTCGAGGTTTCCAAAGTATATAAAATTGCTTCCGTCGGGTCATCGAAACCAAAGAAAATTGATGACTCCACTACTCTGACAGCATAAATGTGACCCAAAAAAAGACCTAAATTAAACGACAATATCAGCGTTCTAGGCCATGGATTCGATACCCATCGGTGCGCGCGCAATAAGCAGCACCCAACTGCACTAAGTCAGACCAATAAAAGACGAAGTACTATTCCAACTTCTCTTTATGAAAACTGCTACTACACTTCATCATATTTTATCACGACCTAACTAGATATATTGAGAATATCGTCCTTCCATACTGCATCGCCGCCATCACAAATCCCATCAGTCAATTAAACCCAATGAATATCGAATGCAGGCGATTTCAAACCGACAATACATCCCAGAGTTCAGAGCATGGCAACTGCCAGCTGTGACCTAGTTACTTGCTTACATCAGGAAACTATTCAACCTGCCCCACTTTCTAACTAGTTACCCCATGATAATTGCCAACTTTATTATTATCAGCACTTTAAGTTTCTCAACACAGCAACACGACGCCCATTCGTAAAAAAGAACACCACAAAAGGCTTGTCTACATACAAACCATGTATCTACAGACCTGAGTCAGTTACGCTCTCAGACTACCAAAACTATAAACTCCTGAGTTCGGCAGTAAACGATAATTTAGCTTGTTAGTTCATTTCATATTACATGACTCGGAGCCCAAAATTTTATACAGCACGCCCACAAGCCTTGAGTCGAACACACACGAAAAATCAAAATTTCCAGAAATATTACGGTATTCCGCCATATGCACAAACACACACACACGCATACTCCAGCAGCAGAGTTTATGACAGTGAGCGCGAGTGGATGAGTATGTTATACATATTCAAAATAAATAAAAACATACACAATTTTTACACAAGGTGAGTGTGATATAGGAGATAGAGAGAGAGAGCGCACGAGAGGAAGACACACAGGCAAAAGCTAGCTCGGCCGATTGCTAAGGGTTCACCAAAAAGACCTCGGAACGGAACTTCAGCAAATGTACACAAGCACACAATACCATCTTTTGCCTGCCCGAAAATGAGACAGAGTTATGTACAAGGTAATGATTGAAACTGATAAATTGTGTGACGCATAGTGACTATATACACGCAACTCAGTGTCAAGTCCAGGAGAAAAATGTGAGAGGAGAGGATAAGGAGCTGCCTCAAGAGTAGGTGGAGGGGCGACACATGTACCAATATTACTCTACTTCAATCAAATAAAATATTTACGAATATAAACACAATAAGATTAACAAGCTCAGGAAGTGCTCGCAGATGCAGTAGGAGCACCACTGGGGGAAGATGGCCAATTAATTTCAATATTCTCATTCTCGTTCATCATATAGTACTCCTCGCCTTGTCTGAAAGCAGGAACAGCGCCAACAGTAGCAGCAGTCGATGTAGATGACGCAATAGCGCCGTCCACACCATTACCACCGACACCAGAAGATGAACTTCCATCAACAACAGTTCCCATCAAATCTCCTGCTTCCGCAGCGGTCAAAATTTCCGCGGCAGTTGCACTCTCTGTGTCTCCGGAAGAAAACTCTATTGCGGGATGACCATTGTACATGCGAAGAGATTGCATAGTGGGAGTGATTGATTCTAGGGGTACGGGAGGGGAAAGGACGTCTGCACTAGCAACAACACTGCCACCAGAACGAACTTGCCTTCGCCCAGAAAGAGTAATCATCCTACTCCCACCGACAAGGGAGGATTGTGCACCGGTAAATTTGCGTGAATGGCTCACAACAGAACTACCACCCCTATGAAGAATGTGGTGATTACCAAGAGATAAGAAATCATCAGAAACAGGCATTCGGCGATTATAACTAGGTTGGGAGGAGACAGCTAGGGAATCGTAGGTATAATCGATAACACCAGACTGATTGCCACCAAAGTTTGTATAGACGTCCGGGTAGATGTCCTGCTGCTGTAGACCCATTTGTATATCAGCATTAAAAACCTGTTGTTGCTGTTGTGCACCAAGCATACGATGATGTCGACAGTAAATGTGATCCATGTATGGTAATCCATATCTAAACGAACAAGATCAATGATCATTCTAAAACAGCTAAATACAACTCCTCAATTGGGCCTTAACCACCAAATGCTCTAAGGTAATACAAGCAACCTTATAATGTACAATCTACAGGGTACATGAGCTAGTGCTCAGGAATCTAGGAGGCGTTTGCTAGGAATCAATGAACTACAGCTATTGAGCAAAATATGACAAACTAGAACTTTAAAACAAGAGACTATCTGATTCAAAATGATCCTTATCCTAGACTATACAATAGTTGTTTAGATTCCAAATTGGTCTAAGGGACAAGAACTTACGGGGTCACAACTTGATCCTTTGACGCAGCATTAGGGTATCTTGAATGTGTCCGATTCATATTGTCACTAAACAAAAAGGAGATATAAAATTCCGAGAATTTCAAGTACCTTTCATGACGTAATCGGCAATCCTGAGAGCAATATTTGCCTTGAAGAGCAGGTTTAGAACAAGCAGGACCTGCACAGGCATTCATTTCGGGTAAAACAACATCTTCATCAGAGTCAAAAGCTCCTTCAATTGATCTGAGAGCATCAGCAGATGCATCAACGACTCCGCGTCCACCACGCAATAACCTGGGTTCAAGTTCACCATGCGGACCAGTGTAACGTGAAGAACCATTACGATAAGTAGAGGGAGAAATACCAAAAGCATCGGGAAAATCGTTATCGATAAAGAAGTCAGGATGATGGGCAGTGCCACTGCGTCTTGAGGGATAAACGGAGGAGATGTCATTTGAATATCTTCCCCCTGGTAAATGATCACCACGACGCATTTTACTTCCAACAACACCTTGTATTTTCCGTGTAGTGGAGAAGTAGCGAGATTGCCCAAAATCCTCATCAAAAGTAGGATCAAATTCAATATCATGAAGATCACTAGAAAAGCGGAACATAATAAAATCGAACACTTAAACTCACCCATGACAGGCAGAAGGATATCTACTTGACTGTCTCGGTGGACTGGTGGCACGATTCACTAGACACATCTTCGCTTTGTACAGACAGAATTGACGATTTCGCGTCTGCTTCGCACGTGGATTCCTGCAGAATTCACAGGTGCCACAGTTGCTCTTTGACTTACAACTTCCACATTCTCCACAGGGAGGTAATAATCTACCCTTAGGGGATGAAGTTCGCCAAGATTGGGCATATTCAATGTCATTTGCTTGGCACATTTTCATCCTTGTTAAACAATATTGCCGACTTCGACCCTGTTTGAATTTGGGGCTTCTGCAGACATCGCATGAACCGCAATTTCCTCTCGTTTTACAACTCTCGCACTCACCACATGGGGCTGAATATCGTCCATTGCGAGTGAAGGGGAGTCGACGTATTTGTTGGGAATGATGAAAATCGATATGGTCAATACTATCCAAGTTTGAGGGAGTAGTGCGTTCATATTTCGAACGAGAAGGATAAGGACCATGATGAGATTGAGAATAACTCGAAGATGGTGACGCGATTTGTGATTGATCCATTTCAAATTCACCATCAGAGAAATCTGCAAATTGATTGGCTGACGCCTCAGTGACACGACGAGATTTTGGTGGAGGTTGTTGGGCGGTTTTTCGATTTCTTTTGCGCGATTGATTTGCAGTAAATCTGTCATTATGATTGCCAATTTCATCAATTACATCGCTGGGAACTTCAGTTGGTTTTTGACGACTCCCTGGATTTTTGCGACTGCTAGCATTCTCGTTATGATAAATAACCCGCAACGCAGGATTCTCATCTGGTATGCGAATAAATACGTACACATAATCTCAACGTACCTCTACAAGCTTGACAGTAATATGACTTTATAGAATGCGACTGCTTAGCTGTAACATTTACACATTCGCCATGGAACCACTCTTCGCAATTGTCGCAGGCACTAGACAAAATTCACAAAATAACTTAAAAATCGTACATCATAAAGCCGTCACAACGAGAAGATCTACATATGCAGTAAAGGACCTCATCTGGGGCTTCTTCTTCCTCGTGACTGCTCGATTTACGAGTTGGCTTACGATAACGTTTCTGGAAATCATTAGACAGAAAGCAGTTTTGTGTAAAAAATTATTATTTCGTGTATATAATATTTTATTAAATACGTATAGTGTATAATTATTTGTAAATAGTGAAAAATTAACGATAAAAACTGGAAAATTACTCCTCTCATTATTTTTGCATAAAACCGAAACTGATTCCCTCAGGCAAAATGGCTGCCGGACTTAAGTTGACAAAACAAAGTCACCGAATGACAAAGCACTATCTAACTGAAAATAAACTGCTAATAATTTCTAAATAATTCGTTAAAGTTGAATTTTTAAAACCTTTAGCTTTTTCCCAACTCTAATATAAATTTATTTCTGTACGGCTTAATAGTTAAACAAAAACTGAATTTTTTGTGCTTTTGCAAATTTAAAATAATATTGTTTTTCGCATTCTTTTGTATATCAATTGTTAAAAGATTTATTTCATTTGCTTAATTTTGTATTACAAATGAGTATTAATTACACATTATCAATATATATTTTTTCATTGACTTGAAATAGATTTTAAAAAATTAATTTAACTTAAGGCGAATCGAAATCATCACTAAGCTTGGCTTTTCATCCAGATAGGAATTTTTTTGCTTCGTTCACACCACCATACTCCTTAATATTTTCTCTTTTGATATTTTAAATTTGCCCGAGTTATCTGTCGTCATATTTTGCAATAAACACATTTCAGTTTCTGCATGTAAGCCAGTACATTTTCTCACAATATTTATTTTAGTTACTTCCGAATCGGTGCCGACTGGCAGTATTGACTGCCTTGTTGAAAAGTTTAGGCACTTCAAGTTACACGGTGATCTTGGTAACAACATTTTATCCCAACAAGGTCAAACGCTTCAAACCCCGCTTAGTAATGGAATAGCTAAAAGGTTAGAAACCCATGGAATCATGACCAGAATGAGTAAAAGTATTATTGATTTGAATATTGTTTTCATTCTCACGTTTCATAAAATGTCGTTTTATATAATGTATTAAAGTAAGACTATGAAGCGAATACTAACTTTAATATCTAAAAAGGATAAAAAAGACCAATAGAAATAGATTAAATAAGCTGAAAAAAGAGTTAATAGGCCAAAATAGATAGTGACTTTGGTTGAATTGATGCTGGTTCAGAAAGATAAAGAATGAAATTTTCATAGATTGCACACTTTCCAGTCCCGCCCAAATTATGTACGCGTAAACAAATTAATTTGAGGAAAATTCGTTAATGTAATAATGATTAACACAAAATAATACGTTGTTTTAAGAAAAATGTTAATGATTATAGCCTTTTTTGTTAGAGCTGAAGAAGTATAGTAGAAAGCTTTTCTCAACGATGAGCTTTAAATAAATCTGGCTGCATAACAGTGTTCAATCTTCACGGTTAAAGACTGCATTTAAGAAAATTATGGAACCTATTTCAAACACTTTCTAAGTTTTGGCACCCATATTTGAAAAATAAAATGCCGAATGCACCAGCCTCTTATATCACAATTTTTGTATTTTGACAATTACGGCTTCTCAATTTTAAACACATATATTTATGTCATGAAATGGTGAATAAAATTACATGCAATACTTCTTGTTTTGAATAAATAATACGTCTTTAGACATTAGTAAAACTATTTACACGTCTACTAACAAAATTACCTATTTAAGGCCATTTCTATACTTAGAGATGATTGGCTAACTTCTGACGCATTTTTGACCTCTTATTGCTTCATTTTTGCCGCGATTTGATTGCCCACTCTGACTATGGCTGTTAATCAGGTTTTGAAAGAGATCCTGAGTTCTCCCAAAAACTTTTCATTTGACAACTTCGATGGTTAGAATACGATTTAAAAACATATTTTTAGACCAAGATGTGGTCATTTTCCCTGAACCAGATAACGATCGCTCTTTCGAGGAGAATCATCTAAAGCTACGAGAAGCAGTTTTAGCTGTTTTCAATGCAGAAAAGGTTGACGAGAGCTTGGAAGCACTTTACAGAGTAAGAAATACATAACATATAATCTTTGCAGTATGTTGAATATCTGAATACGCCCTGGATGAGATTGGGCATGTATCAAACTCTAGATTCGCTCATTGTAGCTTTTGTAAAGGAGCAGATACCATTCTTCACTTCATATCCTTTTTGTACATTAATTTTAATTTTCAGTATTTTGCTTTTTATTTTCCTTAACTATTCTGTTTACTGATGACAATGATCTCAGGAAAGCTTCATCTTCTTGGGAACGGTTCTGCGAAAGAATGGTAGATTTCTTTTTTGTTAAATCAAATTACTACTGTAGCTACTTGTAAGGAATATTTTCTTACAACTGGATCAACAAATTTTGGAAGATGAACCTGAATTTCATTCGATTTGGTGAGTAGTTTATTAGGAACTTGGTTTTTTATAGTTTATCCGTGTCTTCCTAGTGTAAGTATGTTCCTTTTAGGGATATGGGTCTGGCTCTGTTCCGCGAGTTAGTTGCAATGCATGGCAATGTTCATGCAATTTACGCCTCTAGAATTGTGGAAATGATATCTGCGGAGCGCAGTGGCAATACCATAGAAAAGAGTATTCTCAAATCTCTAACGTCCATGTTCACAGAAATTAATGTAATCCCTCTGCATTGATTTAATCAATGTCTTCCTTTAGTTGTATGTTACTTATCTCGAACCACGATTTATTCACGAAACAGAAAGGTACTATGATCTTGAAGGTTTTGAAAGGACCTCTACAATGAATATCTCTTCTTACCTCCAGTACGTTAAACGGCGTATTAAGGAGGAAGAAGATCTGGTTACAATGTACCTCAATAGATCCACTCGCAAGTCCGTGACTGCTGTTCTTAATGATGCATTGATTACCAAACAAATGCCCTTCCTCTTCTCCTCTCTGCAAGATCTAGTAACAGACGAAAATTGGAATAACCTCAGCCTTTTATATTCCCTTGTTTCTCGAGTTTCAAATGGCATTGAACGTCTGAGAGAGGAGTTCAAGAAAACGATCTTTGCTATAGGGCTGGAGATCGTCCAAAACTCCGGGAACTTGTCCGAAAAGGATAGAGAACTAATTCCGCGTCTATTAAAATTCAGGGACGCATTAGATGTTTGTGTTAAGGAGAGCTTTCAAAGTGACGCTTTTTGTAAGCGCATCGTTAATGATGCATTTGAAGAGTTTATTAATCGGCGACCTAATAAGCCAGCAGAACTTCTTGCTAAGTATATTGACTTAAACCTCCGTGGAAATAAACGAAGTCAATTTGGAGAGGACTTCGACAAAGAGATTGATAATTTGATGATACTCTTCCGGTACATTAACGGAAAAGATGTATTTAAAGCCTACTACGAAAATCTTCTGTGTAAACGTCTCATTTGTGGACGCAGTGCTTCAGTTGATGCCGAAAAAGCCGTACTTTCTCGATTGAAAGATGGTTTGTCCTAATTTTTGTTTTCGTAAAATTTCTCTCTCCCTTTGTTAAAGAGTAATGAAAGAGTTTCCCTCCTTTGTATAGAATGTGGTCCTGAATACACTCGTGCAATGGATCAAATGTTTCGAGACATCGAATCGAGTGAAGATCTGAGTGAGAAATTTCAAAGAAGTCGACCTGGTGCTTACTCGATTGATTTTACCATCTGCATCTTAGCTCCATCCTCGTGTTCCCAAATGTCTAAAGAAGTGCCCATTTATCCAAATGAGGTAAGATCTGGTTGATATTTTACTAGACTTTATTTGGTAAAACGACATTCTTTCTATTCCCTATTTCCCTTTCTATTTTTCAGATGATTGCGATTAAGAAGGACTTCGATGAATACTACACGACCCAACGCAAAGGCAAGAAACTCTCCTATATTCCGTATTTTGGCTCTTGTATCGTCAAAGCTCATTTTCCAGAGGTGAGTTCTACTTTTATATCTTTCTAAAGTGACTCTTATCTAGTTAGTAATAGTTAAAATTAAAAATAAGTTGAATCCAAAATTAACAAACAGTTAGTCATATATATATGTTTATTGAACAATGAATAGGTCCATAAATTAGTATTGGCAATATCGATGGATGAATGTGGTAACAAACATGCTTTAAAGTAATATTCAAAAGCATACTTTGCTTTAAAAATTTCTTCCATTATATGTGCGACCAAATGAGGTACTCAGACTTAGAAAGAAGCAAGGAGAATACGTTTAGCTCAACCAATCTGTCTCCGTTAAGGAAATAAATTTTTCTATGTACATTTGGATACGTGGTAAATGCTATTGTATATTCAGGCATGAACGTGAAATAATGCCATCTTCAATTTAGTGCTGCACGAACTACTTATTCTGCGTACCCTCCTTCAAGGACATGGCAAATATTAAATTTAGCTTCATAACAATTTTGGCCAGTCTGCTACATTCCTCCAATTGTTAAAAATTCTTAACCTTTTGTTAGCTGGATATATAGTTGGCAGTGTATTCGATTGAAACATTAGTAAATGTTTTTGGATATATAAAGTTATTATTTTGGGAGAATGGACTTGTGACGTGGTGGGTACGTCATGAGATGTTCTTCATCAACACGTCCCAGCATGCTCGTTAAACGTGCCCAAGTGATGGACAATGCGATGCAAATTTTTCATCAAAAGGGCTCAATAATATAATCTCACACAAAGCCTAAACTATGTTAATGGGAATGAAACTGCCTCTTATGAATTTAACACAGCACCGCTCTCGATGGAGTTGGGTTATAGGTGTGTATATTTACACAAACAATCTTCACTGTTTTGGGAGACAGTTGAAAATGTCTATTTGGGATCCGTTTAGGTGAGTGCGATTCGGAGAATCTAGGATATATAAACCCGTTAAGCCATTTTTGATGTTTGTCTTCTTCTCTAATGCAACCTCAGTATGATCCATAAATATGGGATTCAGGTAAAGCGGTACTTGTTTCATGGTGATCCAAAAATTTCTGATCTGTAGTTTTTTTATGCCTTCCATCTTTCAATTAAATTCACAATTATTAAATTATTTAGACACCAAAAATGCCAAAGGAATTGCAGGTTTCAGAGTACCAGGCCTTGATTCTGTTACTGTTCAACGACATTGAAGACGAAGGCATCAGCTACGCTCGTATCGCGGAAGCAACTGGAATCCCAAAACATGATCTAGATCGCGCTCTGATCTCTTTCACTGCTACAAAGTCCCAGCGTGTGCTGATTTCAAAACCCCTAGTAATTTCTTAGCTCTTTGGAAAAATACATTCTACTGAAACATTACAGTAATATGAATTGCATAAATTTACTTTTTAGACCACGGATCTGAAGGATGATACTATGTTTTACTTTAACAAGCGCTTTACACATAGCCTCACTCGTATTAGGTTTAATCAGATCCAACTCAAGGAGACAGTAAGTGGAATCACTAATCTTCGTCATGGTTAATATTACTTCCCCATTAATATCGTTTTGTTTTTTAAGAAAAAAGAACATGATGCAACTGAGGCTAGCATTGTTATGGATCGAGCGGCGCATGTAGATTGCATGATTGTTCGAATCATGAAGACACGGAAAACTATTGAACATGTTCAGCTCATTGGTGAAGTCATGAGACAGCTCAAATTCCCTTACAAGGTAGGTTTTTTTTTATTATTTTAATCCCACGAGAAGCACAATGTTTTCATAAAAAAATCTTTTGCAGATAGGCTCGATTCCGTTTTAAACGATCATATTTCTTTAAATAACGCATTAATTAACCTTATTACTTTAGGTATTTTGCATGTTAAAATGTAAAATAGCATCGAACCCATCGGTGAAACACCTTTATGGCTTTGACTGATTTAGACTTAGAAATACCTCCTTAGAGAACTAATATTCTTCCTAAAAATTAATAACATATAACGCTCTGTTCCGAAATCCGAAGAACAAGAGTTGGATTAGGTCATAGGTGCATTAAGAGAGGCAAAGCCGAAAGGCAGTGAAGAGAATCGGGCATTAGGTGGAGGAATAATAACCGGTACTGAGATTGTTAAGTAAATTCGACTGATTTCGCAATTTAATGAGGAATCAGTAAAAATTTGCAACTGGCAGCTGCAATTTCTCGCTATTTTCTGATATTTTGGAGAATATCTTCGCATTTAACTTATCAATTTAATTTTCTAATGCCTTTCTTTCTTTCTTTAAAGCCGGTAGATATAAAGAAAAGGATAGAAATATTAATCAGCCGGGACTTCATCAGTCGAGATTCTACTCAGACGAACAAATATCACTACATTGCTTAGATGACAATCTGTTAACTAACCTTAAAATATCGATTCTTCCAAAAGCAACAACAACATGTACAGCCGCCTTGGTGAGATATACCTCAGTTTCTCCCCTTGTCATCTCTTGACGTTTCATTCACTAGTTTTGATATTATTATCGATTTGCGCCATAAAGTGCTATTTGTATTTGAAAATTGCTTTCTCTAATTTGCGTCTGTTAAAATGGTGAAATTTTTTTCCATTATTTCTATTTCTTGCTCTTTTACACTCTAAAGCGATGAAAACTTACTACCCTTTAAATGTAAGAGAAGGAGTATTAAAAATCCGTGATATATGACACGTTGGGCGTGGCTGAGAAAGGCTGCTTGTCACGCTTAGCGTCCATATTTCACCGATTTTTGATGATTTTCTCCTTTTTAGAAGTCCGTGTTTCCTCAGATTATCTTGAAAGCAAGGAAAAAATTTGATTCATTATCAGCATAAAATCGAGCTTGTTACGCAAATCTAGGAGGAGAATTGGAATGAGTTGAAACATTTGAAGTTTTTTAACTGCCTGAAGCTTTGAAACTGTAGTTTGAATAAGATTGTGTCAAAATTTCCTAATCATGAAATTTGCAAAGAATATGCATCGGGTTTATTGCACAAATTTTTGGGTATCTTTCTGATCAAGATTAATGGTTTGTTCACGTGGCAAATTGAATTTTATATAAATAGGGCAACTTAATTTTCAATGTCCGAACTATTAATGATTTTTTAAGTATTAAGAATTGGGATTCTTCTTGCACACGGTGATTCAATGAATTTTCATTCTGAATCCTTCATCAAAATGCAAACACATGACCACTTGTTGATTTTTTATGTAATAGGAGTAATTAAAGTAATCGTGTTTTAAAGCACAATTACTGAAGCATTCACAAAAATAAAAAACACGCAGGTTCTAAGGAATTAAAGCGTTTCTTTTGAAGTAAACAAGGCTTATTTACAATATGGTGAATTTCCAGCTTCTATTTAGATATTACTCTGTGTAACGTGGTAAACATCATCCCTTATCTTGCATATATCGTTTATAGTTCGTCCAAAATCTATGCAACTTTTGGATAGAATTATTTTAAAATAAACAGTTATTTCATTATTGACCTTTGCATAGGAAATGAGACTGGCAAAATTTGGCAGGTTCCCAAAAGGTCACTTTCTTGGGAGCATCAGTTTACTGTGAATCCCTCAGACTTCGAAATAATTTAATTCAGGTTATTTGTCAGGAACATATACATAATTAGCATTTCCTTTAAATTGGCGTTGTAAATCTATATTTAATTTAGGTGCGAAGTTTTTTAATTTGAGCTGGAGCATCTAGACATGAACGAAAATAGTTGAACTTAAAAGTTGAGGCGGAGATCTAATTGAATTAGAGAATAAGGATATCAAAAGTCCTAAATCAGCACATTGGATTTTTCGGACACTTTAGTATAAAGTACAAGCTGAAGGAACCATTCCAAAAGTTCATGCATGATAGTTTTTGCCAAAAGCAGAGTTTCAAACTGATCATCTTATCACCAAGTTATTAACATCTCTGTTATATACCGTAATCGATCTTCTGATTTTAATTAAACAAACGGGATATGCATGTGTGGGCGTTTCATATTAAGCCATTGCTTGGAGATATTTTTTTCGAGATATTGTAAAATAGAGTTGGTTATCAACTTCTTTAATTTTTTTTATTTTTCCCTCCATTAATAATTTCTTGATATTGTTTGCAGCCCTTTTGTTTATGCCCTGCGTGCGTTTTTTTCAAACACCTATTTAGTTAGACCTCTCCTTTTTGTGTGAGCATAAAAAACAAAAATTGGTGTTGTTATGCACGGACGTGTTTAAACAATAGATCAACTAAAACAATACCACCATTGTTTTAGGCGCCTTATTGAAACATGGCTCCAATTAATTGCTGTCATTTCTCACCTGTCTGTGTTAAATGCCAACTTTTTAACTGATGGAATTAATAAACTCAAAAGGATATATTTCAATAGTCCAACCATGTTTTTAAGCATTTAAATAATTTATTTATGTAAACATAAGTATAGTTATCTTTATTTCATTTGGAAGTTTGTTGCAATTTAAAATTTGCATTAAAAAACTTGAAGGAAGGTAAATTAAATTACTATGCCTATATCAGAGCACAATTCTTTGACAGCTCTTAACAGTACAAAAGTGTCGGAATAAATTGAATAGTAAACGTGTCCAATAGGGCAATGACGTGGAAGATGTGTCATGAAGAAGCAATCAATGAAGTTGGGCCAAGGATTGATTTATTTATTTTCGAAGAACCTTCCGTCCTAATTACCTTGAACTGTGTAAAGTCATTATGTTCTAAAAATCAGTAAATTATTGCCACGTGAGTGCCTAAAAGGCAATGCTCACTAATGTAATAAGCATGTCTTTGAATCATACATACTAGATACCAAAATGTCATATTGCTGTAGCACTTCATCGTGATCACTTGAAATGATTTTTACTTTTGCTGAAATCTCATGTGCCGATTTTGATTGACGAAATGTGGAATTTGGAAAAAATAACAAAACGATGAAGATGCCACAGCTTAAAATTTCAAGTTCACTTCGTAAACCACCTTAATTTAAGGAGACCCTTTTACCCTTGAGGTTAGGCATGCAATAGAAGTTGAAAGTTAATCTGTTATGTAAAACACCTCATTTTTGTTCAATAAAGCGCGTGTGTTAAACTTTGAATGAAATTGTAGATGAACAAAAAAAATGGCCTTGACCGTTCATCACTGGTAATGAGCGACCGTAGCCAAAATTTCCAACAAAAATGTTCAGTTTCCAATTGTTAGACAGGTAAAGCATTGTCTGTAGGAAGGATTTATTTATGAGTAGTTTGTCATCTCCTCCAAGATTTGATTTACAATAAGACAGACTACGTAGAATGAGTCATGCTACCCGG
This sequence comes from Hymenolepis microstoma, assembly GCA_000469805.3. Taxonomy (NCBI): domain Eukaryota; kingdom Metazoa; phylum Platyhelminthes; class Cestoda; order Cyclophyllidea; family Hymenolepididae; genus Hymenolepis; species Hymenolepis microstoma. The sequence continues at coordinate 27,178,422 of LR215989.1, forward strand.
TAAGTGATTTGGGGACGAGGTGTTTACTATCTGCATCAAAGGCATTTTTACTAAATGTCGGTTGGTAGTGGAAAATTGTTCAATCTCGCTCCCCTCCCCATATTCACCTTAAAACAGTCAGTCATTTGCCCAAAAGGGCTCAGCACCCCTCCGTCTTTCGGAAACTAATCAATTTATGGAGTGGCGCAGTGTTTTTTCAGTTATAAAACAGGTGTTTACTCTAGGTGTTCAACGCGCCTTGACACCGATTAGAGGAACCAATCTATCACTCGTTGATTTAAACTCCCCAAATGATTCAGACAGTTGGTATCAAATTTAGTATAGAGCAAGTGTCTGGAAAGGTAATATTTTATTATGGTAAAGAAACCGCACTAAGTAATCATATGTTTGAAATGAATTTTTGGCTAGGCGCATTTTCTCCAGTTTGTATGAGCCTTTATTTCATTTTCTTTATCGGCATTTCCCGTTTTGCATTTGGAGATGTGTATGAAGATGGTCTTAATACACAAGTTGTTTTAACGTGGTCTGGAACGCATGCTAACAATATTTTCACTTGATTGGGGAATATGTGTCTTCATTATTTGGTTTGAGACACGACGACTTGAGTTATGTTTGCCTTCTCCTACCACCAAGTAAATCTTGCTTGTCCTAGTATCATATTAGGTCAGGAATGTAAGTGAGGGTGAAAGATTTCAGGCTCTTCCCGCAATTAAAATTTGTACATTTTTACAACTGGACGTGTAATGGTAAAAACGGGGTAAATATATCAGCCTCTAAATATAATCAGCTCGAACTAAATTCCATTAAAAATTAAAAAAATGTTACAATAAAATCATAGGTTTCGTATATTGGATTAATGTAATAGAAAATGATCCACTTTACAGAAATAAAATTCGCATAACGATGCTCAGAAAAGAAGTATTTAAATATTAAAAGCACTTAATCAACAAAGCTTAATGCAAAACAAAAGTAAAAATATTATTCACGTAAAAAATAATTAATTAATAATTTTAGACTTATTTAAGTAAGTCACTCCCGAAATTCCAATCTTACTATCCCTATCATAAGTAAGAAGTATTTTTACCTGGTACATTACGTATTTCTAATCCAAAGTAAAAAAATATGGGTATATAGTAATGGCCTAAACAGTGTGGTCACACCAGGTTTACGCCAGGTTTTGATGAAAAGTCAAAAATATGTCCCAATAGCCATTAAACGAGCGTTAGACGAATAAGTCCACATAGACTCTCTTGTTCCGAGAAGATATTTAATGAAGCGATTATAATTTTCAAAAAGTTGCAGATTTGCTACAAATCTTTGTAATTTGAGTTAAATAAAGGCGGATTTCAAACATTTAAAACTATATTCAAATTCGAAGTGTCAAGATGTTCAAATTTTTCACTTTATTCCTACGCTTTCATTTTCTGCTCGATCACTTTTTGAAGTTGGAAGCATTTTTGAGTTTAAAAAATTTAGCGGTTTTTCACAATGAATTATAATGCTGCAATACCATTAAGAGGTTATTAAAGAAGAGAATCTTTTACAAACTCACGGGCGGAGTAAAATTCATGATCAAATTAGTCATTTAAGTAATATGAAGAATTCTCCCGAATCACTAGTTGTAAAGGATAAGTGATTCATTTTGCACAACTAGGCATTCAATGTTGCCATTAATTATTCGACTTTATTTTTTTATCATTGGTAACTGTGCAAATGTCTTGTATGGACTAATTTAATACAATTTGTTTAAAAAAATCGACCTTATTTGCTACTACTGTCGGTGTTGGATCTTGATCAATGACTGAATCCACCAAATAAACTTATTCAGCAAAGGCTATGTTTTTTGTTTCTACCATCGCAAAATTATTGGTTTATTCGACATAATGAAAATTTTTCAAGATCCTGCGTTATGTGTAGAGTATTCTTTTGTTTTAAGGACGAAGTAACTACTCAATCGTTCTGAACATTTGAAAATTGGGTGAGTATGAAACAAACACCTTTGTTGGGATATAAGTTCGCCAATTATCTCGCCTATTTTATTTCATGATTTAATTATGAAATTTAATTAAATAGTGTTATCTAAGACTGAGCTAATTGTTCCAGTTAACTAGCTAAATATGCTTGATCACTCAAGCAAAAATTCTTATTATTGAGACCGATTCTGTCTGGTTAGTTTACTTCAAACATTAGCTAAAAACTTACGTTAAGAAATCGATCAATGGGATATCAGATAGTGGATTTTTAATTATTAAAATCTTGAATGCAGTCACTTTTTTTTTAAATTCTAAACAGCATCTATATTTTAAATTTTTTTATTTTAAGTTAATATCAAATACTAGCTTCTATCAATATCGAATAAGCAAGTAGAACCCAATTCTGCGCAAGTGAAAAATGTATTTCCAAAAAAAATTGAATACACTTATACTCCCTTTTTATTTGAATCTGCTATGCTTGTAGAAGAAGGGAAAAAATGTCGTTTTTCGTTTTATCAGCATCAGATTACGCAGTTGTGTCTCAGATATGAAAGAAAGCGTATCAACATTTTTTTTCTTGGAACAGTCGCTGGATATATGATCACCATTATTATAAATGGTTGTGTTGAAACACATTGATAGATAAATTAATTTTACTGCTCAGTTGCAAGGTTTGTTTTTTTTTGTTAATAAGTGCGATAGTGAGTGAGCAAAAGTGGAATTTTTAAATGAAATGAAACGTTAAAGTAGCAGATTGGGTTGCACCATTTACTTCTGCTGCAATCGATAGAATAACACTTTAACGTCTGACTTGTATAGGGTGGTGGGGGGGGGGGGGGGGGGGGGGGGAAGAGGGAGGGAAGAGGGGGGAGGGAGGAAAGAGGGGAGTTATGCTCTGTATTCAACTTCTTTATAACGTTTAAAGCAAGACAATCTCATAATGCTAAATTAGGGACTATAATCACCTTTCGGATGACGATGAGTCTTCGTGATTGGCAACTGGACCCCCCATCTCTCAACCTCTCGATCATTATTGGCAGCTTTTTAGTAGCGCCTCGCTCTATATCCCTTCTTATCTTAACTCGTTTGCTCGAATCTTGATCGTGACTATAGAGAGTGAGAATAGGTGATAACGCCTGGTTTATATAAATCTGTTAGTATATATGGGATTCTTCGAAAAAAGAGATTTAATCAAGTCACTGTTTGAACAACACTGTAGAATGACACAAATTTTGAATGCCAAATAAAGTCGATAGGAATATAAATTCATTGGTTATAAGATAATAAATATCTTTCGATTTAAATGAAAATCATTGGAAAGGGTAGTCTATATACGACGCTATTGCAGCTATCTTGTTGACCTTTTTAATACGGCATTAATTATTATTAACAATTTTAATATCATTAATTGTTAAAATTTAGTTATGGGTTTGCAAAATAGTTCAGTGAAGGATAAAGCGGGAAGCCAAATTTGAATTTTGAATTTATTGAGCTGTAGACGTTCTTCGTTTGGGTAGGAGGGGAATTCGATTTGTAGCAAACATGTGTTCTGCAGTTAAAATTGGTTATATTTTTTTCGTTTTGATCAATCGAATGGATCGGTCGCGAAGCAAATTTACGTTACTCCGGTTCATCCAAAAATGCTTAATTCCTTTTTGAAGCAATAGTCTTAAGAGAGAAATAGCCAGGCGGTTGAGTTTCCGGTCTTCAAAGTTAATATAAACTATATCGAAAACAGTTATAAATAGGTGCTATCCAAGATCACGTAGTTCTTGAGCTAGATCATGAAAATTAATCTAGTTGACTGGCAGAGAGATGGCAAGAGAAGAGGAAGTGTCGGTTATTAATCATCTCATATCTGTCGCTTCTTGCGCTTAGTGCGGAAAGATGAATTTTGGTTTAAATCGAACCATCTTGAGAATGAGTTAAAGTGTAAATTTGTAAATAATTTGATTTGTAAGGATTTTTTTAAGTGCCATATTTGTCATTGATTGCCTGATTTGCGTGTTGGCGCGCTAGCGTGCTGTGTAATGTGTGACCTAGAACTTAGTCGTTATATACACTTTATGGTATGATGACCTCATAGAACTTGAGTCATTGATTGGTCGGGTAATCGTGTACTGGAATTGACCAATAATTGATCGTACTGACTTAAGTCATTGATTGGTCGCGAGGCTTCTGCATTTGTCATGCTAAAGTTGTGTCCCCACATATCTAGCAATAAATATTAGAATCTAAAAACTTATTGAAATAAGTATTATCAAGGCGAATTTACATTGACCTACTTTTATTTTAAATATGTACGAATACAATGAGTAAATTGCACAAAATGAAACGATAAGAGCCTCATGGAGGTTGATCATCAAAAGAACCTGGCTTCTTTCAAATTTCAGGTTTTGTGTTTTCTTTTAAAAATTGCATTCCTTTGGCTTATGGGTACTAGTTTCCTGCAAATTCGGGATTTATAGTATATTTCCACAAACCTCAGGACTGATTAGAGAGTAGCTTGAATTTAGTTAAGAACAGTGATTATCTGAGGTATCCAGAATTTTTCCAACTTGTTATACCCCATTTGTACTTTCATAAATAAAAATGTAATAATGGATATCTTATTCGAAGTACACTTATTCTCTCATTAAAGCATTAGTAAACATATTAATGTATTTTGGGATTATCTCCTTCTGTCCAACAAACCCATCCACCTGTTCTCCATTTCGGACACAGCTCTATTATGACCTTCTGTCCCAATTTGTTTCGCCTTACTATCTCTCAGCAACCACCTGCCGTCGAATCCCAGGTAAATTGCCCTTAGGCTCCCCTATTCATCAGTCAATGACTAAGACAACAGAAAGCAATGGAAGGGGAAGGGGAGGGAGAAGAGGGAAAGCAAACCATATCGATTAATTTTATCTTTGAAAAGAGGTGAGAATTAGAGGCCTCTTTACTAACCTGGGAAAAATTATATGTCTGTTAACTAGTACGGTTTTATTTAATCTTTCGTTTAGAGAGGTGAATGATTATGTGGCGTACGCAATCCTCACAAGATAAAATGCTCACCCGAACATTTTGGAGTGTGCGGCCTGTACGTGCAGAGCATTGCTCAGATATTTAACTATTAATGCTCACTCAAATTATGGAAGATTTATTTGATAACTAATCATGTTTGTCGATATCATAATTTGCAAAAACGTTTCGTTTGCAACACGTCTTCCTTCACCCTATCATCGCGATAGTCTTTCCGACTAGGCATATTAGCCTAGCAAATCCGCTACACTTAGCTAATGATAGAGAGGGAGGGAAGGATGAGTGGCTATTGCAAATCCTTAGTAGCCGTTGCGTATGAGAAGCAGTGAATTCGTAGACAGTGCAGGAGCACTGATTTCTTCTCCGCAAAACTTACTATTTCCATAAGATGCTGATTAATTTATTTTCAGGGCATAACTTCAGAATATTATGCTTCTGTGTGTAATACCTCCAAGTCTCACGTTCATACTACTTTCTATCATAATAATTAGGAAGCAGAGTTGCATTCTCTACCATCTTCCAAACTTGTTTTTGATGGACTTCGAAACAGTCGAAATTGCGATGGTTTGGCAAGTGGTTCTACCCTTTATGGAAGGTTGCTATTGCAGTAGAATAAAGCTTTAAATTTAGTGAGGGAGGAGAATTATGGTTCACTCTCGTGGGACAGGCGCAATTTCTGGGAGTTTTTGTCTGCGCATTTATAAAACAAAATTAATGGTTTTTTAGTGAGACAGTTATCATAAATTTAGATTTCAAATAACAAACTTTTATAAGAGAACATAATCATATCTGCCTACGTACACTGAAAAAAAGCATACAAGAAATATGGTGTTAAAGTAACCAGAAATTGATGACATTGATTAAGTAAGAGACAGAGTATTATTATAGGCATTTACTTAGTATTTTTTATCTTCTTTAATTAATTGTAAAAGAGGTATTTGTGGCCTTGTGGAGCTCTCGTAACATCTATAATTCTCTCGGAAGTACAAATGGAGAAAGTCGGATGCAATCTTCTGGTGATGCTTCCTTGAGATCAATTTCTTGATTGATTACTCGCTTGACAACGCTCAAAATTCATTTTACAGCATTAATAAGTATAGCGCTGAACATTGTGATTTAAAATGCATATCAATGATCTTACCAGTTTTGCGAGTTATATCTTTGGGGCTGAAATAAAAACTTTCAAAATCTTTAACAGGAAGAGCGTATTTGTGCGCGGAGAACAGAAGAGATTGGTGAGAGGATGTAGAAGTATGTACTGCAGTGCTATATTATTTGAGTTCTGGTGCATTGAGGAGGCCATTTTCTCCATGAAAAGTAAAGCGTAAGATTCTACTGAAACAAGATCTAATTTTATGACTAGATAACCTGATTGCTGATTGAATTAATGTTCACAATACGCAAGACTCATTAATGAGGTAAATTTATTGAAAAATTCAAGTATTTCGCATGGGTTTTAATATTCATTCTTACCTCTAAGAGAGAGTTGGTCTAACCAGAGATGATGTCATTTTTAAATATTGTCAATATGCAACTTACCAAACTAAGTATTATGCAATTTTAAAGTTAATTAAAGTCTTTGATAAAGAGAAGTTTGCTTAACGAAAGAATCATAACACAATTTAAATTAAGAATCTAAAACACTCATATTCAAATGGTATTTACTTTACCACACCGAAATAAAATATCTGTTTATCTGCATAATTATTACTAAGGCGAATTGCGAAAAAAATTATTATTATTATTAGTTATTACTATTATATAGACCTCATTTTGTATTTTTAATTATTTAGTCCTATCCTTCCAATGAAATCGAAGGATTCCTAAGACAGGTCTTAAAATTTTTGGATCCATATCAATTTTATTTGTGCGTTTGCTTCAACAATTTTCTATTCGATCACTTGGCAAATATTGATCAGTGATCTGCAATCGCCTTTCACAGGTTTGCCTGTATAAAACCCAAATATTGCAAGACTAGCACAAAAATACTCTCTCCTCAATTTCTCTCTGTGCCTCGTTTGATTCCTCTTTCTCTCTTCATGTTTTATGACCCTCCCACTATCTCTCTCTCACGCAGTTTGAATAGTGGAGGTTTAATAAATTCCGCCTTATTCACATTTCCAAACAAGATTAAGTAAATGGTGGCATATTTTGCCAATTACCTACTTTAATTTTTCAAATACCACTTATGTTTTATCGACCGAATGGGACAGTTTAAACAAATACATGTAATATTTTGAATGAGTTGCATAAAACGCTTGGACAGCTCTGTCCTTTGGGAAATGGAATCGCCTCTCAATAGCACCAGGGCAGTATTTTTATAGAAAGCTTCTCTCTAACTCTTTTAATGACCAGAGGGGTAAAGTTCCCCTAAAATAGGCTATTTTCATGTGTTTTTTCTCATTGATAATTCCCAAAAGAGTACTCATTTCGGGATCGCTACATTTCCACGATCGCCGCTGTCTCCGCTGCTAGTGTATCCATTTTTTATTAAAAGAATAGGCCAATATTTTTTTAAAGTTAAATCATTAAAAATATTTAAAGCCCTATGTTAATTGAATAGGTGTAATCATGTATGAAATCTGTGATTGGCCTATTTTTTACTGGTGACAAGGAACTTTCAAACTGATCTTCATTTTAATTTCTCCCTTTTTTCCCCAATTTTATTGGTTGTGGACGACTTAACTGGAATAATTTAGGAGATTTGTTGTAATCAAGGGACAATTTTAATTCTTCATCAAGTATTAAATTGATTTATAAAAGAAACCAATAAATAGATACTCAAATTGCTTTTATGTCGATTACTATCGGCGATGCTTTTAAGAGCTCAGTTCGTTGCCATATCAACGTCTACAAAGGCAATAAACAAATAGAATTTCATTATGGAAGATAGGGGAAAAATCACTTTTAGTAATTTCTTTAGCTCCTAATTTCTTACCTGCTGAATACACAGACAGGAGAAATGCTGGACTGTAAGCAATTGGGTATAAGAATATGTGGGGATATTTTGCACAAAATCTTCTAATGATTAGTGGCGTTCAAATTAATCTCAGACGATTACTTAATTAAAGCCTCACTTGCAGTTCACTAATAGCAACGTCGCCATTACGGAAGACAGTTACAATTAACAAATTTATACTTTCGTTTAGGATGAATCACGCCTAGAATTTGGACAATATCTCCCACTTAATCGGAGGGGAAATGGTAGGTAGTGGAGCAAATCGTAAAAAAACTTAATTAATTTTTATCTTGTGGAGCTGCGGCTTAGAGGAGTATAACATTAAAGAGCAATATCCAATAAAATATTAACTGAAATTAAAATTTAAAAAAAGGTTTTTTCCGGATTAACTGGCAGAGAAATTCGATTGGCTAGAATTCTTCTACTTCAAACCTAACTTAAGTCCAACTGACCTCGGGCTGAAAAATCGATATCCAAGACGTAAGTCACTATTACGAACCCTCCTTAACTTGTGAATGGAACAAATATCATCGAAAGATCTATCCAAAGGTCTATTTTACCTAGAAAGGGGAAAGGAACTCGCTGATATAAACTAACTAGCAAATTGAAAAAAAATTTCCTTGAGAGACGAGATGCCATAATCAGATAATAATCTACAGAAAATTGGTGCATATCTTGAGTATAAGCCCTTTTTTGTCACTTTAGCCTTTTATCCAATACCGGAGTTAAATATGGATATAGAATTTTTAAACATAGATCCAACCAAATTCTAACTAATTCAATCATGACCAGTTTTGAATATTAATCATCAGTTTAAATTAAAAAAATTAAGTTTAGTGTGTCAAATCTTGGCCCTACTGTCTCCGAATGGTAAGAAAAGTTTTTTACCCCTTGAGATAATCTCGAAATGGTTAGAGCATTGACTATTTCAGTAGGGTTAGCGAGTAAATAACGAATTTCACTGCTTAAATTTATACAAATATACTCTTCTGCTATTGAAGTGTTTCAGCAAAAAACTGAACCTTACTAGCAACATAATTAATGCCTCTTTGAGCCGAATTTTTGAAATTACTAAGCCGAAAGCACAGTCAACATTAATTCTACCTAAAGCAATAAGTGTGGCAATGCACAAATAAATTAGAGGTCTATCAGTGCACATGGCCGCCCAGGAGGGATTATTGTAGAAGCATATTTCTCTACTTGGCTAAAAAACAATATTTTAACCTCTCAAAGCAAATTTAAAATTAAATAAATAAAACCAGAAAAGGCCGGTAGTGACATTAGAGATGAATAACAGCCGACCCTACCAGGTGTTATTTTACACATTTATTTACGACAGTGAAATTGTTAAATTCCGCTTGAGTTTTTCTGACAAACGACACACACACATGTGTTCCATTCAAGTAAACCTTGAAGGAGTTGAGGCTGCAATTTCGCTTCCAAGTCCAAGGAGGGAGGTGGCCATAAGAACGGTTACAAACATCACGCGCGCGGTGAATCATGATTTATTAATGCAAATTTGTCAACCCCTTATAATTTTGTGTACAAATCTGCATTTGCTTATATACGCATACGCATGTTGTGAAAAATCCCTGTTTAAGTCTCAGCCAGCTTTAAATACTGACTATTTCAATTTAAATATCTTTCCTTCAACAAATGCAATCCACATTCAAATGAGAAGGAAACTATTTCCGCAGAAACAGCTGATTTACCCCGGTTCTGAAGAAGATACACTCATCTATAATGACTAAAACGCATTCAGTCACAGAATTCTCCTTTGTCGTTAAGCAATGTACTAAAAGCTTTAGAAAATTCACTTTTTTTCTGCTCTTTTAGAGAAAAGGAATGTTGGCTTTATTAAAAGTGACAATGAGGAGGGGTGGGGGGGGGGGGTGGGGAGGATGGAGGGGGAGGGGGGGGAGGGGGAAGGATGAGACTTGAACTCTGTACATATGCCGATGGTAAAATATTTGCCGCTCTTGTAAGCGGAAGTCTTCATTTATTCTTTAACATAGAAGAGAAGGACAATCAAATAATATTCATCTCACAATATATACAAAATTATTAGCAATTTTTTAATGAGAAAACACCACTTACCGAAACTTTTAACATCACGTTGATTTAAATTAATTTGTAATAATACAGACCAAGTGTTTGTCTTTACTGGAGGAAATATTTTGAAATATAACGTTTTGGCTGGGAATATTGATTTATGAGAGTTTATAAACATGAAGGAACAAAGTTACTTGAACTCAGTGAACCAATTGTCAAAATTTTAAGAATTGCGAAGCTGCGCTTATATTGCAACATTTTTACCAGTCTCATCGATCTTTTCAGGTAAAAAGACACAAATGAATCTAAGCGTTCAAAACAACTATTGACTTAACCGACCAGGAAGGCGTGAATATCAAAAACATAATTTGCCCTCGAAAAGGGATAAGACAGTGGAAGTTAAGCTTCAGAACACTGAGATACTACGAAGTACTGGTATGAGAAATTTGATTGCTCATTTGCCAAAAGGTCAAATAAAGTGATACTTTTCATTCCTAGTTGGGCTAACTCGTTATTTCGTATATCCAGTTACCTCTCCATGCTTACTGCCTCTATTGCCATGGTAGACTAATATTACTGAATTTATTGAGGCCGAAATGCATTACATATGCAATGGAAATGATCCAGACTAGTCTATTTTTGGAAGGTCATTTTGAGCAATGTCCATTTAATTTTCAGTTATTATTTTTATTGACTACCACTCCTTCCAACCTTTCGATCATAAACTCACTCTGTTATCCAAATAGTAAAGGGAATGCCAACAGCATTTGAAAATCCGAAAATTAGTTGCCATTGCATGTTTTGCACCACAGAACCAAAATAGGCTTCAAGGAATCAAACAAACTGACCAGTTTGCACTATTCACTGCAATTGTATAGTCCATAAAATAAATATTTGATGCTGTAAAGGACTGATATCCCACCTATTTTCTTCTTCACTGGAGTCATGAGGAGGGGAATTTCCCCAAAATGCCGATAATAAACGATGTGGACGAAGTTTCAATTTCTAGGAGTAGACGAATATGTATACCCTGTGTATGCGCCTGTGTATTTTCCTACCAACTAGACCTTCAGCACTTAAGATGTACCTGCCCCTAGTCCAAGAGTGAATCAAATCGCCTGATTCGAATATAGTCCAATTAATGGTATTTATAAGTAATGATCTTATTGTAAGTATTCACTATCAACGATCCGCCATATTAGAGCTGTAAGTTGTGCCCTCATGATTGAAATACCAATTAATAAACACTGAATATCGCAGGATTTGCTCCAGACCACAGTGTGTAATGAGATTTTAAATTTAGAACTCGAATCATCAACTAAGTTAATATCGTAGGATTCAGATCAAATGCCCAATTATGTAAGACTCCTTGAAAAGCTCACATTATTATCGGAATCATTCTAATCCTCTCCCGATTTTAAAAGTTTATTGAACTTCCATCAAGTAAAAATGAGCGTTTGCCCTCGTATTACTGTGACTATAAAAAATTCATAACAATAGGAAAAGTGTCAAGTGCTTTGTTAAATATTGATCATTAATTTTTTTGATGGAAGTAGGCATGTTTACTCATTAACCAAAGATAGTTCTGTTTATATGGCAAAAGCCCTATGGCCAGCGGATTGCGGTTTGTTGAGTTATGCTCAAGTTCTGGCTAATGGACGAATAAAAAGCGCAAAAAATAACGTGAGTGAAGAAGAGAGCAACTTAATAAACCATAAGTGAAATACGCATGATATGAAACATCTCTAAAACATTAACTGATTTGGGAAAAACTGCAAAGACACGAATATAATGTATAATTTCCAATATTTGATTGTTACTTTAAAACAGATTTATTCCTTTTGAAGGTCATTGCCAATTGAAGGAGAGTTCAAAATGATATGTCAATGGAAGAGAAAGTGGTTCGAGAATGTAAACAAACTTTAATTATAAATATTCAAATGATTTAAATTGATGCAAAAATGTGATAATTACTATTGTCCATGAGAATAAGAAAGAAATTATTAATTTGTAATTGTGCGAAAGAAGCTGAAATCAGTTAGTAAAAAATACTGAGAGAGAGAAGTGTCAATGTGTCAAAAATTGAACTACCTAAAGCGACGGAAAACCTCGAATACCAGTTTACTTAGATCTTTTGAGTCATTTCTCATTAAATAGTATTTTCCTCGATAATACGAGATATTAGAAATTGGATTTGCCTTAATCCCTCACACTGGATGACTCAAAGCAGGAATTAAATAATTCAATAAAGATTGGGAAGAGAGATATGGTAATGGAACTTAGATTTAACTCACATCCTCAAAATTTTATGTAAAAAAATATTTTGGAATTAAGACAAAACTCTATTTACTTTCTTCCAACATAGAAAAGCGCTCATCCAATCCGAGGGCTTTGAAAATTAAGTTAATAAAGCACGCTGAAATAGTAACGTTAAGTGATACGCGAATAAGAGAAGCTGAGAATCGTTAATGATTTTCGATCAATACGACTCTTAAGACAGAGATATGTACTTTTTTGAATCGATGCAAATTCCTTCCCCAATTTGTAAGAGATTTTTAAATTTAGCGCTCTTGGACTTTAATAGTAAGTAAAGCGGTATCCAAAGTACGATACAATTTTGGCGAAATGCAGCAGTTGCGACTTTCGGACCAGTTGCGAAATGTGCTTTTGATACATAAATAATCAAATCCGCTTTTCTGCCTATTTAGTCGGAATTTACCGATTTCAGCAAACATTTAACCTATGTAATTCGTTTCAATTTTAGAAATTGTGTATCTAGTTATGTTGAATTAAAAAAAATATTACAGACTTATTCAAACCCAATGGATAGTGAAATATTAATGCACTTTTAAAAAGTGCAAATTTAGAAATTTTAGTGATCGAATGCAACATTTTAAGCCTTCATTCTAGTTACGAGGGGGGGGGGGGGGGTTGGGACTTTCAGGCTAATGGCTACAGTGAATGATATTGACATTTAAGCACAACCAGACTTTGAGAGGGATAGCAACTCTGACAGGGACCCTTATTTTGCGGGCGGTCATCCACATCAATGGGCCTACATGGATCCATGGCTAGGTCGAGAACTCCACTGATTTAAATAGATACGCAAAGACTTGTTTCAAAGTTTGTGGTCCAATTGAATGGTAATTTTTGATGCTTATTGCTCCTTTTTAGTCACAGAAATCTTTTTGCCTGGTGCATCCATAGAATGGTTGATTTATAGAGCGTCGGCAATTAATTTTATGTGACTAATAGTAAAAGCTTTATTTATAACTTTATATAACTTTATTTTAAGTTAGCTTCAGCAATCACGAATTTTGTCTATTTCCGAAGAGGGAAAGCATATCTGTGACTGTATCTGTCTGGTTTTTAATTTTGCTGTGCTTGTAACATATATTATCTGAAAAAAGGCCTATTTTATACAGGTTACCCTCGCGATGATCTAACAAATACCGAATAATCCAACTCCAACTACATTTTGTAACGATGTGGTTAATTCTAATTGAATAATGACAATCTTATTGGGAGTGACGATTCCTAACAATAAACGAATTTGGAAAAGTATTGGACCAGTTCACTTAATTTTTTTACAACTCAAAGCAACTATACATAATATTTGCGTCCTCTATACATTGGAAATCAAATATTTTGAAATATCATTACTTAGAAGCGTATTTATACTAAATACTGTGAGATTTTTAATTCGTAATGACGGAATGAGCAACTAATTTGAAGAACGCACTAATTTGAAGGCATCAAAATATCCCCAATTCTTTATCGATCTACCTCTTTGTTCGTACTTTAATGATTTATAAAAATATTTCCAAGCTCAGAATTAATCATTTAAACTCAATGTTTCGACATCAGTTACTGTCTCCTATATTCTGATCATTTTTAAAATCTTATTATATTAAGTAAGTTTAATATAATCATCTGTGATTTTACTGCCAGAATCAATAGAAGAAATGCCAATTACTTGTAATCGCTTTTTATCAATTTAATTGTCATATTGGGATTCGGTCCCGGCGACTCGTTCAGGCGTGGAAAAAAATAGATTTTTTGACCCTGCTACCACAAATATTTTTAACAATCCAACAGTTTACATATACTTTTGGATTGAAGGAACTGATTTTCACTCAAAAAACCAATAAAAGGAGTGGTTCGAGAAGATTTACTGAAAAACAGCTGCCGATGATGCAATGATTGAAGGTTGAAGTCTGTGCACTTTTAATATCTAACGATAGCCATATTACAGAGCTTTTTGAAATAATTCAAATGAGGTATATATTTCGAAATGTAAAATAACTTAGGAGTGCATTCTATAAATTTGGGCCTCATTTTAGTCTCCTCTAGACCATCAAGGAGATACTAATGTGTCAATTGTTATCTCAGCCAAAAGTAGGAAAAAACCGCGGTCAGATAATGTTTTTCTCTTCCTGGTGAAGGTGGTAGGTGAAGAAACTGCCTGACTCACACGTCAATTTCCATCGACTCTACGAAATAGAATTCCCCCCTTGATTTGTCTCTTCTCCACAGCCCTCTGTTTTGAGGAAAGAGGAAAATATGGAGTAAAGGTTAGGGTTAGGGAGGGGAGGGGGCGGGGGTTGGTGAGAAGTAAAGCACATTTCCATGAGTCATTAGTACATTTGCCATCCTCCAATCTCTCTGACGTATCTTTGTAGCATGTTTTTGTATGTGTTTGTCACATTTTAATAAATTTTCCTTGTTGGCAAATGAAGAATAGTAGATAGAACAAAGAATAAATGAAGAGAATAGTAAAATAATTGGAGACTCAAATTTGATTTACATCCTCAAATTAGACTCAACTCTGTTTTTGTTTTTGCCGGCTTTATTTGCCTTATTCTGTTCTTTTCACCCTTATTCTCTCGAGTTTCCGTCGCTTTTCAACGAAGTATTTCCTTCTCTCTCTCTCACTCTCAATTATTTGCGTACTCATTCTTAGTGGTTAAGTAGACGTCTGTTGTGTTAACGATTTATATTTACAATGCTATTAGGCTGGCATTGAGTTCACCCTGAGTAAACACAACTCACGGAGTATGAAATTTAAGTTGTCGCGTCTTTACTATTTGAAAGCTTTAATATGCATTCCCAGCCATAGAATAAAGGTGAAATGAAGTGTTCAGACTGTTCTTGGTTAAATGAAGCTAACCATTAAGTATCGAACATTTTAAACACGTATTTATTGGTCTCTAGAGTTTGAATTTAGGAACGTGAGTTACGCATTTAGTAACTACTGCATATCTGAATCCAAAAGCCGAAAGAGGTACGTCTTTCCGACACCTCGACAATGCTTTCAGCGTCTTTCGAATCACCTCTCCTTTAACATTTGTCAAAATTTATACTGTACTATGTCAGCTTCCAATAACTTTAATTATAGGGCGCAGCTATTTTGTATCTTTATCGAAATAAAAGTACACTAAACGAACAATAAGTTTGGCTGCCTATCAATATCATATTATCAAAATTTACTTATCACATTTAATTTAATTTCCAATTGAGTCTGAAGAAGGAGACACGTGATACACCGAATTTCAGTAAAATAATTGTCTTTTTTAGCTAGGAAATGACTGAAACTCGCTTCCCGTGGTTAGTTCAAAGTTCCACCAAATCCGACGTGTAAAAGCAAACATTTTAAAGCATAAAAGAGTCGGTACTAAGTTAAATTCTTCTCAACTTAGGAAAGTTTATTATGAACAGATTTTGGTTGGATTCATTGAATGTTAAAGCAAAGTTTTGGTTTTAAGTTTGGCTCTTCAATTTCCTTTCGACGCTTTCCTTTTTGGCCATTGGAGCCGATTCTTTTAGCGGCTGCAGGTAAAATTCGGAGGCTTCATCTCTAGTGCAGTGATAAGCGACTTTGGGTTTCCACACTCAAGTTGGATAATGTAGTCACCGTTAAGTCAAATACTTTCCATCTGGTCTAAGCAACAATGACATTCTGGATCACACGAATGACGATTAGTTTTATAATATTTTGGGAATAGAGTTTGATTTTTACTCAGATTTTATCTTAGTCATGAGCAATAGTAATCAATTTGATCGTCGTTTCAGTTGTGCCCACTTTATTATTCCCATATGGAATAGATCGCAGTTCTAACTTACTTAATTTAAATCGATTTTTTCCCAATTGATATATTTCATTGAACAATGAATATAATGACATAATCGATTAGATTTTATAGGAGAGACATTGATTTTACCTCGGCAGTTTTGTCTAAATCTTAATGAAACCTGCAGAGGGTTTTAAATAAATGGAAAGCATATTTTAATAGGCCTCTTCGCCGATAAAACGCAGAGAGTTGATTTTGAGTTAATAATATGCTTTTCTGAACTGTTACCTACGTATCCTTCCACCTAGACATGTAAACATTTCATCAATTTGCCCGCTTTTCTTGCACCCAGACTTTCTAACTATGCTACTGTGCGATATTTCTCATCAACTATTTACGGGATTGTCATCTACATATCACCTCCCAACTTGAAGTTCCCAGCCCATTGGAAGTGCTTACATCACTCGACTAGGAGAGTCGGAAGGCATCTTGGAGCCTCTCTTATGAGAATCGCACAGTCAACCACACCTTCTTGATGCTATCTCGCCAATACCTATGAGACAGCGGCAGATGAGGAGATGGACATTCAAACAGATTTGCTCAGATGTAGCTCGTTGCTTACTCTCAGAATAAGGGTCATCCTGTTTACACTTTAAAAATGAAATTTACCCCACTGACTATACGGAGTGGTTTAACTGACCAAATTATAGTACGTGCTTTAATGCATGCCTGGGTAATTGAACTCCTTTCAGCCCTTCCGCATCCTATTACAATAAGCCTTCAAGACTACTCATTGTAGAGAAGGCTAACCAAACGAATAACCGGCTACCAGTGTGACATATTCAACAACATCGTCTGTTATTCTCCGATCGAGTAGTGCCGTCTTCAATCTCCTCTTGGGGTAAATTGATGCTTAAAACGTCTTGCTAAACAGCAGGCGAACAGAAGGGCATTAAGTGCTTCTCATTGTGTCCGATGTGGGTAAGTTGACATTTAAGTGGGCTTGAAGGATGCGGGAGGGAGAGGGAGGGAGGAGGGGTTGTGGTAAGCTATACAAATCGGCAAACGCACACACAGGCGACGTATGTGGGATGATTTGACACCTCATTTGGTCAGTTGAGCCGCTGCCAAAACAATGCTCAGGGCAATTTAACTAGCGATTATTAATTGATTTAACTAAGTAATGTAATTTGAGATTAATTTGAGTGCATAGACACTTAAATTTAATTAAATTATTGTTAAATCTAAAAGAAGAGGATTTATATCCAAGTCTACTTTGTCGGACAATTTAGTGAAATGAAATTTCATCTGTGAAATGGTCTTGATGTAAACACAGGCGTCGTGAGGAATATATCCAGTTTCTGTTGACTTTTACAAAATCGAACATTTTCTTTCAATAAAATGAAGCTAAGAGTAGAATAATGCACAAATAATATAAGTATCGCACAAAATAATAACAGTAAGTAGAAAAATAAATACTAATTGATGACATCTTTCAAAAAAAAACTAGTTGATGACTCTGATGTGATCGTCGTACCCTCAAGAAGTCTCATTCATACTAGAGGCTTTCAAAATTTATTATCTTCGTATAATCAGTATAGCTTTATCGGGTAGTATAACTCAAACTTGTATAAAAGTTCCAAATGTTTAATTGTGAGAAGTATCCAAGATTGAATAACAGATGATAAAGGGAAGGGGATCAAAAAGGTGCCTTCTTCAATTGATTCTCGGAATCAGATTGTGCCATACGGACTAAATTGGTAACACACGTTTCAAAATTCAAATTTTATTACCTTTTGCCTTATTATCAACAATTGCTTTTCGGCAATGTTCAGAGCCTACTGACAGGGGGTTTTATTCAAGAATGATCAGGATTTCTGCTTCAATTAAAATGCCTATTAAAAAACCGGGAGGAAATGACGCAATAGCATATTTCACGGCCAAAAGTTTTAATCTTGCACAGATGAGATAAATAAAATCTTGGACTATTTAAAGTGTATTCACTCAAAATTATTAACTACAATAAGCAAGCTTTAACGACATTTCATCCGACATGCAACTACTTACACTGATCATTCTAAAATAATGGCCTGGATCACCGTACACTCCTTATCAAATCTATAGATGCAAGTCGTGACGAAGGAGCCATTAAAATTTTGTCCGTGAATATTAAACGCCATTGCCAAGTGGATTTTCATTGATGAATCACCAATTAAAATTTATCAGAGGTCTTTCTAAAAAGATTTTTTCTTCAAATTAAAATCCGATGAAAAGATTATTGTAGCAGAAACAGACAAAAAGAAATAATATCACAGTAGTTAGTGCACTAGGCATTTCAAAGAATCGGATAGCTTGGTGAAACCTTGCTCCCTAAATTATTGAAATAATTAAATTGTCAAAATATGTCAATAATTCTCTATAAAATACTACCACTAATTCCCTATTAATATCTGACAAAGAATACTAGACAAACCCGCAGATTTCCTTCCTCCAATAATCAAATTTTGAATATCCAATAGAAATCTTCAAATTAGCTTTTTTCTGATAATCTAATCATTTTGTGAAATAAGTTATTATTATTTTCGATTTTTTCACAGTGCACAATAATGTATACCAACCTAGACTAAACACCATTGATGAAAACGGACCATCTCCTTAACCAAAGTAATTTAATTTATTGACTGAAGTGACGTCTAATTACTTGAACTAATTTAATGAATAATTCAGAAGCCCTGTTTGTTGGCCGAATATTATTCAAATCTCTGCCAATTCAGAGGTCTATTTAAAAATGCGATCATTATTTTTGTCCAATTTTAAGCAAATCGTACAAATTTCAATAATGGAATTGCATCCAAATAAGAGAAGTGATCACCGAATTAAAATCAACAATTTTATAAAGTCAAGAAATCACCGATTTATCATTACTTTGAAACCTCAAGCATTGAGTTGTTTATATCTTAAAGGAAATAAAGCCTTTTCTTTGTGGTATGACTATCTTGTACTACTGATAAGTGTTTTTAAGTAATATTACCCATCAGGATGTTTAAAGGCTTAGCTATGACAATACTCACTTTCCAACTTGGGACGCTAAAGCGAAACACAACACTGCAAATATGCGAAAATATTGTCAGTAAACACTTGTTCACTTTTCCGAACCCAATTTGAAGAGAATAATGAGTTGACCCTCACCCCTCTCCTTCCCAACCAAAGATTTTCACCATTAATTGGAATAAAGATTTAAATTTCATTAAGAACTGAATTAGACACGTGGTGCAAATGGTTAGCTTCATGATTTTATTCATCCGCAGGAGAATAAGTTCTCAATTAAAGACACAGAATGGAGGACAATTACCGAATCACTCCATTAGGTTAGCTGGTATGTAGGTGCTTCTGCTCATGCACATTGGCTAGTCGCATGGAGTTGGTAACCATGGTACCACCCAAAGGGTAGTATCCATGGCTTGAATTATGTCACTAATGGATTATTTTAGTTAAAAGCAAATTTTTAAGTTGTCGTGAGTCACCCACCCACTTGGCGGACTTCTCAAATAATCCCTTTTAAATTAGAGAAATAAATTTTAATCTGAAAAATCCTCCTCCATATATATTAAAACAAATTTATTTCGGTGAATATTGACATAATGTTCATATTCATAAAAAAACTGCGAAAAAAATATTCATTAATTATCATTTTTAGGTGGTTAGCTAGTAAAAAACGTAGGTTACGACCAAATTAGGATAAATGTTTTTATTAGATAATTACTAAATCACTCTTTTCATCGAAATGCAACATCTTATCTAAAGTTAATTGATCGGTATGATTTTTACTAGCCCATTTTACGACTTTTGGTGACGAAAATTAAATACGTCTATCCCGATTTAAAAATTAATTCTTCAATTGTTTTATTAGAAATATCCTCCCTCTCACTCCTCCTATTTTCACTCACAACAAATCATGGCCTTCTATGAACAGGACGTTCGCAATCCACACATATAACTTTGGAGTGCTATTAACCCTTTAACCCCCTAATTATTTCTTGAAAGATGCACCCAAACTGCACTCCCGCGTGTCTCACAGCTGACTGATGCTGCCGACGTGATGAGTTTTGGTGGTATCAGGCGAAGGCTATTGACGCATTGAACATGTTTCAAACGCCAGTAGCACCTTCTGTTACGAGTCTAGTACCAGTGGAGCATATTTTGAAAGAGGACCGTACGGTCATAAGGGCGTTAAAGGGTTAAATTCATCAGTTACAGGTAATAAATCTTGCTATCTGCCCGTAGTGCAATTAAGGCATACAAAGTATTCCTTAATTTCATTCTTAAAAATATTACATTTTACGATATTTATTAACTACTATTAAGTCACTTGCTTTGAATTTTATTATTTGCTTTAAAAAATATCAAGCAATTCGACCTAGTAACATGGAGTTATGTTTAAAAATATTTGATAATAGTGAAAATTGGCAGTAAATGAAATAATTCATTTAAGATAAGTTTTATTTTTTTCAGAAGTAAACAAAATTTCCGCATTCTCGTCTTGGTAAAGCGTTCACAAAAGAAAGAAATACGAAACGGCTGCACACTATGGAAAGAAAGAGAGCTGGCGCAGGTAAATTCGACAATGAAGTTCGGACATCAAGAGACTTGCCTATTATTTAATCAAATTTATTGATTTATCCATATTTTTAAAAGTGGAACCTTCACTTTGTGATTTGGTCAAAGGGTTCAATCTTCATATTTATTTGACTCCTATGATGAAACTAAGCCCATTACGTTAAGAATTAATGGACCCATCCGTTTATTAATTGGCATTGCTAGTCAGGATATGGTGCTTTACTGAATCGCTTTACAGCCAAAGGTAAGCGAATGAGACCAGCAGAGATACTATTAGCAGAGCAGAGCATTATCATTATCGATTTCATGACCAATACCTGATAAAAATCTTGATCCAGCAGTAAATACATAAACCAAACTTTAATGTACTTAGTTATCTGCGAATGAACAACCCATGCAGTTAAATTGCACGCTTTTTTTATTTACAAGGATGGATCTAAAAACTGGCATTAATATTTTGCGTAGTAAGTGAAGACGTTGTTGCGCGTAAAGGAAAAATACAGGCGGTAAATTGTCAGGTTTGAATGCCAGAATAGAAATAATGGCAGTGCTCTTTCATATGAAGGCCAGAAAGACACGAGTAAAACAATGGACTTACTGAAAATTTATTAATGAAACAAAGAGCACCTTGAGAAATAACTTCTATTTCCCTGCATCACCAGTGCATGAGCTTATCCTAAGGCTTTTGCTCGAATTCACAAAGTGCTCAGTTTAGACAACTATTCAAGTTTTGATAAGAAAATCGGGATTTTTGTCAATTTGAAATAATAGAACATTAGTTTGAACACATTTGCATTTGTGCATATAACAGGTAAGTTTGAAACAACTACCTCTCTTAAAAGCCAATACTTTTACTATTATAATTAATAATTCAAAATACAAGAAAACAATCTTCATTTGATTTAATTTTTGAAGGATACTTCAACTACACCTTGCACAACAACTTAACAAAATCGTACGTGTTTGTTAGCTCATCGTCTGTTTATTTGCATAATTTGTTCATAACTTCAAAGCGCGCCGATCGTTCTTTTTATAAATTTACTTTTTTATTAGTGATGTATCTATTTGTAATGATGCCTATAATCGAACCAACTGATATTTCGGTTTCATCTGGCTTGAATGAAAAGCCATTTCTTCTATCCAATTTTATTTCCAATGTATAATTCTAATATTGGATTTATTATTCAATCCCTTTGTCCTTAAAGATCACTTCATCAGTTCATCACAATGCTTACTGCTATTATAATTTCCTGTCTAATGAAGCTCCTTTTAATCTGCTGTTTAAGGAGGATGTTGGACAGGACTCGCCTTACCCAATCGCTTTTTATTACCTGCGTGGAGCATCGATTAAGCATAAAGATCTAATTAAATATGAAGTCGGTTTAGCCGCATAAAAGTAATGGAATTTGAAATTCAATGAATATTTAATAAAATCGCTTTTATCCACCTCCATAAGCGCAAAATCCAACTAGACTAATGCCAATACCATTGCAATTGATAATAAAAGTAAATAGATGGTAATTGTAAATACTTTTATTTTCACGCAAACAAGTTAATACTGACTAATTAATGAAATTCAATTATAAACGAGTTTAGCTGTGGTAGGAAAGATTGTGATTATTAGCCGAAGTAATTGATGAACATTAACATTATCGCCTTGTGGAAAAATTTGTGGCAATGTCAAACATGTGATAGAACATGCATATAATCATGTACTATTAATTAATTAAAGAATATAGAGAGTATTTATTGGTTATAGAGAATTTAAAGTATTTGACAGTCGTTGGACTCAAGGTTAAATAAGGATTTTAAGCATTAAGTATCGTAGAGTATATTTGGGGGAGAATTCCGTATTCACAGAAGCCTCTGACAAATTCAATATTTGCTCACAATATTAACCGTTTTAGGTTGGAACTTATTGAAATTGCTATGAAAATCAGTTTATAAAAGTTATAAATCAGTTCTACTTATTAACACGTTCTAACGCTAATCGATTTTCAACGAGCTCATACTATAAGAACCCACGCCATTTAAACCAACCAATAACCTGCCAGGTTTCAACCTTTTACGCATGGTCTACCTTTAAGCATTTTAATTACTCCAATATTCTAATTTAATTCTGCATTTTATGGTGTTAAAGAATGCATTTCAGTAACTGGAATTTGGCCAAACTACACCTATCATTCCTCTAAAATAATGTTAAGTACAGAGCGTTGGGGATAAATTTTACAGAATAACATTTGATTTGTTTTTTCCAAATGTGATGAAAAGTATTCAAGGACATTGCGCTTCCTTGACAAGTTAAAACTCTTCTTCACTCATATTCCATATGGTAACGAGAATGGTTAAAGACTGGAATCCACCTGAATTAAGGTAGATGTCCATCAAGATAAGGTGATTGTGGTCACTTATTAATGCTCCCCAAAATAAGGTGAAAACAAACCGACAAGCAATTAAGAATTATAATGAACACTACAAGGTAAGCATCATAACAGTTTCAATTGAGAATCTGTCGCACTTCGCCGATGGAATTTGAGCTTTGTTACCATGGCTACCTTAGTACCCTTTTAAATGAAGCTTACACTTACCTTTGCTGCCCCTATTCATACTGATGTAGCAAAGGTCAACTTCTCACAAAAAGGGTCATCAAAAATTGTCTCACCAAGGCAAAGAAATTTATGAACAATGTGAAACACCCTGGCGAAGCACAAACAATTCGGTTCTTTGCCAGTGAGAAAATCTTTAGCTCAAATCAGAAATGTATCAGGTAAAATAACTCATAGCTTGACTTGCTTACAATCCAAAGGACACGCCTAGAGTCCTGCAGACCGAAGTCTTCCAAAATGAAATTGTTTTCGGATATGTGTCTTCCTCTGTGGACGAAGTGATGTATTACTTTTCTGTACTTCTTTCAGGATAGACTTAGGTTGAATTCCGATGTCTAAGCGGAATTTCTAACCACGGAATAACAAACGAGAGCAGCCAATAGTACGCTGGATGTATGATGGCAGTAGAATTCCCCCCCCCCCTCTCCTCCCCCCTACCACATCTCGGCCCAATTTAAAACTCTTAATCAACCCTATATTTATGACCCAACGTTTGGCCTCTGAACTCCGCTCCCTCCTCTCTACTTGCCACATGTTAGCTCAATGTAAGTAATGGGCACTATCGAGGAACACAGAATTCAAGAAATGATTGAGATCCTCCCAGGGGAAAATATATAACCATCTCGTTCCAGGTCCAGAGCCGTGATTGGATTGAAACAGAATTAAAAGTTATTTTTGGCTATCTCACAATATTGTAATTTTCTTATCTATTGAAGTTCTTAGAAATTAGTTTAAACATGTCGTTAACACACCTTTATTCCCAAGAGACTGTCAAATTTGTCTCGGGAATTAGATACACTGGAATAATTAAGGTAAATGCAATGCAATTGAACCAACAAATCGGCGTTATTTAGATTCATGCTTGTTCTATTATGAAAAAAAGTTCTGTTTTGGTAGCCTTTTGAAAAGTTCCATTTATTAGACACTAGGACATCACTTTTTACCCTAAATGTTTAATTTATTGGGGGAGAATTAAATTCTTATTCACCCAAATTTTATGCAAGTGTCTGGAAATAAATTAATAAATCTGTAACGCAAAACTCGCGTGTAGTGAAGATAATTCGAAATTAATCAGTTTGAACTATTCCGTTGTGGCTAGAATCTATTAATTATTCAGTCGTGAAATCTCCTCACATTCAATCTGAATATTTAAACATAAACGTGCTACTTGGCCTCAATTCAGGACTTGAGAAAAACGGATTCCCAGTATCCCTCCATAACATGAGGTTTAATCACATTCAATCGGGGATTTTGGTTAACACTGAGTTCATCTACTTTTCCGCAACTTCAAGATTTACTTAACATGGTAAATCAGAAATGGTGAAACGGTTTGTTGTCTGACTTCTTTTCGAGCTATTGACCAAGTCAAAGGTAAATCCTTCTCATAAAAACGAGGTAGATCCATGTAGTGTTTCATTGAATGTGAATTTTTTATATATTTCTTTGTTTCTTTTTATACATTCTTTAATTCTATTACAAGCTAAAGGAGGGGGAATATTTCGTTTAATAAATCGCAATAATCTAGCCTTGACGGTACATAATTGGACATCGTTTGATGGCATGAGGCTATCTTGGGGGTGTAGAAGATTGGGCGACTCTATTAAAATGTTTAGCTTAGATTTTTTATTGTGGGGAAAATTGGGAAATACCGTCTTTAGTTAGTTCGTGGGAATCTTCTACTACTTGATTGGCGTAAAGGATTTTTCCCATTTGGAATTTCTTCCCACCCACTCTATTATCTCAAACGCCCTCTCGCAACCATATTGAAACAAACATAATCGCTCATTTTTTCTCACAACATTTCCACCATCTGCACTTCCTTGCATTTGCTTTTATTATCAAATTGGTGATAGGTATGCTATTCTGTTCTGCACGAACTGTTTATTGATATCTTCAATACATTTTCAGATTATTTGACAGATCCTCCTATTCATGCTATACATATATTTGTCCCATATATTTGAGGTGGGGAGGGAGAGGAGGGGGAGAGGGGGGAGGAGATCCACTTGCTAACATTGTTTGATGAGAGGCAAATTTGTAACGATCTCCACTTGTCGACTAAAATACTAATACTAATCACTATACATTGTCGTTTTTACCTCTAACCATATAATTTAATGGTTCTGCCGAATAAATCAATGAACGATCCTATTAATAATGTTTGCAAGTGAAGATGAAATAGCGTTGGCGAGTTGTGAAGCATAAGGGCTATTTTAAAATCGTAACATAGTTTCATTTTGATACATGAAACCAGACGATGCTATTGGCTCATATTGATCAACAACCGGAAAGATTTCAAAGTTAGGAGTGGTTCCACCATTGCAATTAGATGTACATAAAGTGAATTAACTACAAGACGAAGAAAGTGGGTAAATAAACATCCAGGTCGCTGTTTGTTTTCGGGTAGAAACTGAAGTCTTAGTAGACGCTTCTCAAGATTTTCTATATTTCCGAGTGAAGTCTTAGAATAGTGAATTGAGAATTTGCCAACCAAATTACTCAATTTGGAATCTATGTAGATATATTTCAGCTTTAACTGTCATCAAATGCTACAGACCTAGGTAGATAAATATACTCAGGGAATTTTGAAACACGCCTGACTTGAAGTGATTGAGACCAAGAAATATTTCTCCTACAAAAGGAGTATGAATGAAATTACTCTTTCGAAGGTAAAGAATGGAGAGATTGAACCAAAATTTTGACTAATCTGTGATAAAGAAACTCGAATATCGGTATATGCCGATTGCAATTAGCAATTATAATATGCTATTTCGGTAATAAGTCAGTCGAGTTACAGTACAAACTTACAGCGGGTAAGCGAACTTCTGCCACCAGCCACTTGTTGGCATAAATGACTGACGACCTCAAATTTAAGGTGAGTACTGGGAGAACATTCTGCAAGGCCAAGCAGAATGTGGCTATTTTAACTATTAAAGTAGCTTTTCTCAAAAATTTGAGAAAAAGAAGGTAAAATCATTCAGAAGATCAATATTTTCAGACTCTCTCAGATTAGAACTTATTGTAACATTATTGTTTGGAAGCATTGCAAAATTCCCATCGATTTTAAGTGTGACTTAAATTAGAAAGTTATTTAATCGCGCTGATTTCTTCCCTCCCTAAATTCTTTGACGCATGAAGGTTTTGGTTACTTTGCTGATATTACTTAGTGGATAAGTTAATTCCCAGATTTAAGGTTTTTGGGTTTGCGGTTCATTAATTTTAGAAATTTTGGCTATGAATGTTTTTAGGGTCTAAAAATGGATGTTTTGGAATTTTTCTCAATCCTAGGGTCGGTCGCTGTAATATGATATTTATTGGGTCTAGTATCATTTCAATACTCTTTCTGAGTTCATTATTGAAAATGACTTATAAAGAAGCTTTATTGCCGGATCTTAGCTCGGTAGTAAAATATTCAAAAACGATAACTTGAGATTTCAGTTGATTAGACATATATTGAGAAGTGAAATTAAAAGAACGAGATTTCGCTATTACTCAATATTTAACATAAATAATAAATGACCCAAATAGTGTGTAGTCGGACTATTGAGGGAGACGAATAAGCAGTCATTTTTGGGCAGGATAGAATATTTTTCAGGTCGGAATGAGATGTTGTCAAATTACCGACCAAAACCTGATTCAATTTGCCTAAAACAATCAGTTTGTTTATTCTTATTCGTGCGTCAGGGAAAAATTATATACCGATCAATAAAAGATAAAAATTTGTTAATATTAAAATTGAGCGAACGAAGACAAATAGCAAATAGTCTCAAAATGTACCAAAAGGTGCGACCGTTTTAATATGGTGAGTGTGGGGGGGGGGGGAAGAGTCACAGTTCTAAACTGGTGTTCAATTTGAAAATCAATTAAGCTAAAATGCTACTAACCAATAGGAAATTAGTACGCTTTTGCTGTCATTAGATTTTAATAGGAGATTATAAAATGAATAGTTATGAGTAATAAATGATCAGTGTGTTTCAACCAAAATTTCTTCAAAGTCTGTGAAAGCCAAAATTCTCACATTCCTTAAAATAAGCATTTTCATTTTTCTTAGTTGCGGATGTTTGGGAGCCGAGATTTCATTGTAAGATGAAAGCCACTTAGTTTTGGCTTTTAAACAATTCATGTAGATTTCACAAATGCATTCATTTCCAAGTTTTTTTCATGAAATCATAGTGAATAAGTTTCCGAATGAGTCACCATATCAACCCACTTCCAAAGTCCAAAATATCGTAGCTCTGTAATGCGACATACCCAAAAGGTGAACTTCGTTAGTATGAAACGGCCTAACTAGAATAACCAATTAATGCCCTACTCCTGCCAATAATGATTTTTTGATTATGACTACTTAGAAGAAATCACATTTAATTTAAGTCTCAAAATTCACGTATAGTCAAAGTAAATGGAAAACTCAGCATACAATGCGCTGAAATAGTCCATCACAAGACCCATAATCAATAAATCTATGAAAAAGAGTCAATTTAACAAAGTTGCAAATAGCAGTTGATGTATTCTACTACTAGGGTAAGTTTTGACTCAGATTGTCCAATCTAATGGTGATTGAACTAATATTGGAGCGCAAGTGCCTATGCGTGGCCTTGGATTTATGGAATTCTCTGCCTATCTGTAATGTGGAGCAATGTAACACCATTTCCACCTTGTGATAACAAGAAAACAGTGGCGAAAAGCGCTGATTGAGAAATGAAAAGAACTGAGACAATTAAAGACTATTTTTCTCTAAAATTATGATTTTTTTTTATTCAATTGGAAAGAATGTTAGGTTGCTCCAGACACACGAAGTGCTCGAGAAGTTTGAGTAAATAGTAATGAAGGAGAGAAGTAATCAAATGGATGATGAGGTAAACTAGTGGGGAAATGATATATTTTATTTGAATTCTGGACTCACCGAATTGAAATTATTCTTGATTTCTTAAAATAAAGTAAAAAATTCAAAAGACTTAGTGCCCTAACCGACAGCTTATGACCACAATTTTGGTGGTTTTAATGAGTCGAGGGGTTAGCCATAGTATCTCGATAAAGTCAAAGGTCAGAAGCTAGTGCCACATAAGATGGTACTCTGGTTCCACAAAATGAATTTCGACCAACATGAACGTGGGTTGGCAATAACCTTTAGTAGAATTAACTGTCAATCAACAAAGAACACCATTTCATGATTATAGAGCATATTTCACTTTGTTTCAATACAAACTCAGAAGGACAGAAATCGATCACCTCAAGTTATTATGAAGGCGTTTTGAAGAAATTGAAGGTACTCCTAACCAAAAAACGGTGTGAGGAACTGCACATTCTTCAAGAGCTGTCGGGACCCTGTTGAACGAAGTTCAATGGAAAGCATTTCCACATCCTCCTTACGGTCCAGAACTAGCTCCCTCAGACTATTTTGTCTCCAAAGCTGAAGGGATACCCGAAAGGCACCCGATTTTGCGTCTTTAGATAAAGCGAAAAAGCATGTAATTTCATGGTGCCAGAGACAGCCCTCAAAATTCTGTCATGAGGGAATTGTGCGAACACTATTTGGTTGTTTTGCCTTTTCGCAATAGAAAGCACTGTTAATTAATTTTCTCTATCCCGAGGTTCATGTCAATTCAGAATCATAAATTATAATACACCAAGTTTAAAAGAATTAAAAAAGAATGCGTGAATCTACTTTCAGCCGAAAAAAAAATTAGATGTGAGATGTCGAATATTATCTCCGAGGAACTTGCCTTCCCAACAATTAGGCCAAAATCTAAAATGAAGCCCGACTGATCCTTCACGCTTAAATAATACATGGTCAACAAGCACTGGACATCTTGTTTGGATTTTAGAAGGAGAGATGCATATTTTGCAAATCAAAGCTTTTGACAGTTCGAGGTAATGTACCGAAAACATATTCAAAATCAAATAAATCGTTTATTTTCTAATTTTAATTTGCCATCACAATTTAAGTCCATAGATAAACAATTATTGTAATTTGTTGAACTAAATAATAATTTAAATTTACTGAGTGAAGTTCAGTTAGTAAATTTAAGATAACCTGCGTTCCGATATAAATTAGGTTTATAAATTTGTTCCCGCCGTTTTCCAAAAGACGGCGTTAGTAGTCGGTAGTAGTTGAAATATATCAATCATATATGTCGAACACTTTGTTTTCACATTTGTAAATATAACCCTACTTTGATATAACTTCATTTGTGTTTGTATAATAATGCCATTTCCAATTAAATATGTCCGAATTTAAACCGATTTCTCGTGATTTGAGGGAAGTATTGCTTTTTTATTTCAAAATGAAAAAATCGTGCGGACTAGTCAAAGCTTACCGGATTATGTCAGATACTTATGGTTATTAGTGCCTATTAGTGATAAAAGGTGTCGGCGGGAATGATTCCAACGTTTAAAGTGGTGAGTGCTGATTTTGCTGTCGAAGACCGACATAGTGGTGGAGGGGGAAAAGTTGTTGAAGATGCAGAATTGTAGGCGAACGATTCTTAGTGAAGACTCGTGTCGACAAACTCGAGAAGAATTATCAGAATCATTGGGTTAGAGTCAGTCAGCAAGCAATTTCAAAACGCCTGAAACAGTTGGGAATGATTGAGAAAGAAGGATATTGGGTACCCCACCAAGAGTTGAAACCAAGAGATGTGGAGCGACGTTTGTTTGGGTGTGAACAGCTGCTGGAAAGGCAAGCGTGAAAGAGATTCCTCCATTGTATCGTTACCGGAGACGAAAAATGGGTACATTAAAAAAACCCCAAAGGGAGCAGAAAATCATGGGGATTGCCCAGTGGTCATACTGCTACGTCAACACCTCTGCCGATGAATATCCATGGCTCAAAAGTCGTCATGCTTTGTGTTTGGTGGAATCAATTTAGTGTAATTTATTATGAGCTCCTGAAACCGTCTGAAACCATCACAGGTGAGTGTTATAGCACGCAATTGATGCACCTGAACCGTGCTCAAGAAAAAAGAAAACCGGCCACAGTACAACGAGAGACACGAAAAGGTTATTCTACAGCATGATAATGCCAGACCTCACGAGATGGGCCAAAGTGATGAAAAAATATATCGAAACGTTGAAATGGGTATTTTTACCTCATTCACCGTACTCTCCAGATGTTGCTCCGTCTGCTGATTTTCATCTCAACCACCTCACTCAATGGCACACGGCCTGGCTCACCAACATTTCAGTTCGTATGAAGAAGTGAAAAAGTGGACCAACTCATGGATCTTATCGAAAGATGAAATTTTTTTCCCCGGGAAGTCGTCTGCTGCCCGAGAGATGGTCCAAAGTGGTAGCTAACGATGAACAATACTTTGAAACTTAATGTATGCAATCGTTTTGCCGTAATAAAGCCTCAAATTAATAAAAAAAAGCGACGGGAGCAAAGTTGTAGACCTAATATATGCATATAACGGCGTGATTGGCTGGAAGGTGGTTAGGTATTTTAGTCTCAGTACCAAAAATTTAATAAGCTCGCCTCCATTCGTACACCTTTTTTAATATGAACAAAAAACCATACTACTGATAAATGGGGAAGCCACACCCAGCTAGTTCATATTTTTCCAACCATGCGTGCACCCAATCATTTCATTTGGCATTCATAAAGCATTGCTATTAACTTTCCAATTACTTCATTCAGTGTTCAGGCATTCATTAGCGTATCCAATGACAAAAAAGCATTTCTTATTTTTATGCCTTCTCTACGTTTGATCCGTCAAAATTAAGTTCCAAAATAAGAAGTGCAAGTCTATATTCGCATACGTTTAAAAGACATGCAGTCAAGTAGATGAGATGGATGAATAAGAACAGGTTTTGGAGCCGCCAGACCATTTTAAATGAGAAAAGATATGCTGAACATATTTTATACTTTTATTTGTATTTATAATCTGAGAAGGTACTTAGAAAGCAGTTCAATATTCCGAAATTCCACTCTCGAGGATAGTTTGACTTATTTGTGTTAAACAATGAAGGAAAAAGAGCATTTTGGAATAAATTGAAACGTACCATTTATTTTTACTTATATTTCTGACGGTGACTACAGTTAAATACAGTCAATGTAATTACTTTTAACGTGGCATGGTATTAAGGGTAAAATGAAGTTTAAAAGTACTTTTACACAGATATTACCAACATTGATTATCATGCCAATGGGCTTCCTAATGGAGGGGACTAAATAAATATCTTAGAAAATCTGCATATGATCAAGTACTTGGTGATGGGGTTTTTGGCAAAATGACCACCCACAACAGGGCGCTTTTGTGGCCTAGCCTCTGTCTAGGGATTAGAATACAGTGGAAATACTAGTAAGAAGTAGAAAATGCCAATAAGGGGGTGTGGATAAAGAGGTCAAAGTGTGAAGTGGATTGTCCGTTCAATGCCAACTCTGTAATAATTTTGGCCATTGTTATCACTAATAACATTGTCTGGAACCATCCAGTTTAGATAAAGAGACTTTTAACTGTTATTTTTCTCAGATCTAATTTCACCACCAAAAGGTTGGATAAAGGCAGACACTAGAGTTGAAAACATACCTTAGAACCCAGAAAAGGTGTAATTCTCTTAATTTGAGGACCTTAAAAGTACTCAAATAACTCACCGTACCAATCAAATATTGGCAAAAGTATGCCTAGAAAATACTTTAAACGGCCTTTAATTGATATAAACTTGCCCTTTTTTCGACTGTTTAAATTTATTTACAGGCTAATGTAAATTTAAATTTTCTTTGCAGATTTGTTAATACGCATCTCTTATGCGTGATCTGAAAAAAATTAATAATAAATCACTTCGAAATCTTTCTGATGTAAACTCCCAAAAAAATAATTTCTGCTATTTGAGCTTACTGGGAGATGGAAATTCTTGGGAAATGCATAAAATCGATAGCATTACAATATTAATGTGTCTGCGCGGGTGTTTATGACTCTGCTTGTGACTTTCTTTTCCTCCTATTTATAATTGTGTCCAAAGGCTGATCTTTTACATGCTATCTCCATTATCTCATGGCCCAAATGGCCTACTCTTGGTCGAAATTTTTGAAACAATAGCTAACTCATTTGCTGACAACATTTCAGACAGATTGAAAACTTTTCACACTGAATAAATTGAAAATAAATAAATTCACTAGAATAATATGCCGGCACTTTGGCAGTAAGCGTACTCTAACACCCATCTGAAAAAGAGCGGAAGCTAGTTGAAATCACTCCTGGAAAAAATCTTTTATTTTGTCACGCCTCTCTGTACTTTAAATAATTGTCAATAAGTATCAAATCTATGACCTCGGATATGATAGGCTGGGATAGTGACTGCCACTACATAAAATACCTATCATAATCCATTAGAAAATTATTTCTAAATTCCGCAGTGGGTATTAATGGATCGCTGGCAGATCACTGACTAAGGTCTTAATATCCAAGACTACATGCTCAGAGACCTTAATTGGCAATCATTAATAAAGTGACAGAATGTGACTTTTATTTCAGAGGAATTCTAGAGCCGGTGAAAAAATATTAATTTACAACACAAGTTTGTGACGAAGAAATTAGCACAACAATCGCTCTAACTTTTTTAAATTACTGGATCTGTAATTTTATTTGATCATTCCAAGTTCAAAGCCGCTCAACAAATTGAAGAGAAGATTTTTCCACGATTAAAATCATTAGGATCCAACTTATAATTTAAGTATAGGAGAATGTCAGGATAAGGAAAAAGTAGTCACAAGGACTGTTACAGCTCTTTTTTCGATGTTTTAGAATGTTAAAACGAGCTTGCTTTTTGTCCGATTTGCCCCTGAAATAATGTGACTCATTATTATTAATTAACGAAAAATTCGAAAAAAAACGCTGAACCCGCTTCCTCATTTTCCCTCAGAATGTATCAGGTGGGGGGGGGGGGGGTAGTTCTAGAAGAAACAGGCCAGCATTCTCTGAAAAAGTTAACTTCCTCCAGGTTTTGTGCTCTCCTCTGCAATTATATATATACACATTCTTTCGTCATAAAAGCCCAACTTCCATTCACTTTTATTCCTCTCTTGAGAACGAAAGGACCAACTGCAAATGACAAAACTCAGTCAATTACAATTTCTGTCGAATTTTATGCTCTCTGAGGCAGACTTCGATGAAACGGAAAAACATAGTTTTACCTAAAACAATAGTTTTCAACTAGTTAAACAAAGTACTCCACTTCCAGTGGGCAGATTAATTGAACAAAATTGATAATTGAAACTTCATTCATCAATAGTTACATGTTATTTTCTTTCATTAATCAGAATTAACAGTATATTCGAGATGTTTTCCGGTAAAAAATCCACATCTAGAAGCGTACAAACTTACAAACATTAAATGAACTTTAGCATATACGAAAATGATATTGTTTTAACTAAATGTTTTGATAATAATAATTCTAGTCTAGGAACACAATCTCAAAAAATTCATAAATAGTCATCTAAGATTATTAAAAGGCAAAATTTAAACTTGACGATGTTTATGAGGGAATGTCAAAACTCTTGAGCCAAATTTTCTCCGCCAAAACATTGTTTTAATTTGCTATGGAAACAGCTAACGCATGTCTCATTTTCAAACAAAAACCAGCTTTAATAAGAGAATGAATGCTTTTAGCTAAATATAACCAATGAACAAAATTAATTTGTACAGTTTCATCTTTCAGAAATTCCGTGATAATCTTAGATTCCACTTTCAGTATGTGCAACAATGTTTGTAAAATTTTAATGAAAAAAATGGTATGACTTCGATAGGAGTGAACACAAATTTATTCACAGAGTTTGTGCACCGAATTCCTGTATTATTGTGGTAACATTCATTTTTTTCACATTTCGACTGTAGTTTATTTAAATTTTCTTCCTTAGAGTACTCTTACGCTGGTAGGAAGAAGTAACTTTTTTCCTGTTTCGACCTCACAATTTTCTATAAATGAAATCTGTTTATAAAATTTTAAATACTTGGGTACAGAAGACTCTCAAAATTTGACCTTAGGAGATAAGCTGTTCATTTTTATTATTAAGAGCAAAAATGTCCACCTTTAAGGTGTCAGAGAAAGCGTCAGGTAGGTGTTAAATGCTGATTTTCTTCCATTGGTGCAAACACTGTAATTCTTAGCCAAGTGCTTACAGTACCACGACACCAATTTTAGCTATACAGAGTTAACTCGGTCATTAGAAGTTTAACTGATGTACTAACATTAGCAGGATATACGAATTTGACTGATGAGATATTGAAATTCATAATTGAGTCAAATTTTCAGTCGAATATGTTGAAAAAGAAGTTTTGCAGAAACTCGCGCGTTTGTATTCAACCGTGCAACTGCACTTGAAGATCATTCATGAATTTAATAAGATGGAAATTTGAATGACATACCACTTCAACACTCCCACTTCTACATCAAGTTCCTATTGGGAACGAGAATTTGATGATATTTTACGACAGCGTCAGTGGAAAACAACGATTGTCTCCTAACCCAACACAGAGTTGACCATTCGGAAACTTCACATGTACTCTTGTTGAGGTGTACATGCAATAATCCAAAAAAGTATTGCTAAAACTGGATGAAGCAGATACAGCCGAAGTTAATCATTGTCAGCAATTTGGGAAACGAAACAAGAAATTGAAGGACAAACTTCGAAGTTTACTTGAGAGAATGGTGGGGTGGGGAGGTGGGGGGTGTGTGGAGGATTGTTAATTCTTCGAAATGTCAATGTCTGGACGTTCGACTTCACAGAGTAAGAATGACCTTCCAAACGATTGAGGAATCAAATTGAGATAATCTACCATATTCTCCACTTTCACCTGACATTTCACCATCCCGTCATCACCTTCTCAGGTCCATAGATGTCCAACGCAAGATCACAACGATTGCAAAGTGCGATTGAAGCTGAAAATCACTCGAGTGACTATTTTATTTCGAAAAGATCTAAATGTATTCAAGAGGAGTTCGAAAAGCCACAAGAGCAATGGAAAAGAGTTAAGAATGATTTAAGATGTTAAATATCTGGTATCATATACAGTATTTGTATGCGAATAGTATCTTAGCGCCGGAATTAAAATGGTTGATGCCTTAGAGTTACCAAAAATATATAAATGCAGTTCTGTTTATGTTAATTTGGAAAGATCTTGTTTTCTGTTAAGTTATCTGTTTTTTTCTCTTATTTATTATGCGTTGTTGAACTCAACTCACAACCACTTTTAGTGTCAGTTCTATAGGACGATGAGGCAATGTTTGTGTTAGCCAACTTTCAAGAACAATTTCTTTGACTTTCGGCATCCAAAGTATCTGAAGGTACCTTGAAACTGCAAAAACATTACTGGATGTCAAGGATTTTAGTCATGGGAAAGAACCGATTAATTTAATTTGATAAGATTTGAATCAACTTAAATAAGAAAAGTAGAGGTTAATTTGCTTCATTCGGACTTTACGGTTTCATAATAGTTTCCGCTATTTAATTACATTCCAGTAAGACTAATAGATAATTTACATCCAAGACATTCAAAGCTAGCTAACCAATTGAGTGAGAATGAAGCACTTACAATATCTCCACGGAACATCACTCCTCCCCCTTCCTATTCCCCAACCCAACCCCTCCCTCCGGCCGCATGATGGCCATCAAGGAATCAATTGAAACTTGATACTATGGTTTTATCAATGATAATAATACTAGTACATTATCTTCAAATGCGTAAAGGTTAAGTGTACTGGGATTAAGAGTTTTGCAATAAATAAGACTAATCGATAGGTACAATTATTATCTAGAACTACTGAGCAGATTGGAATCCTCGTTTATTTCCATTTCTTAAGTAAGATTAAAATTTCCATTTTATAATCGTTGCTATTCGAATTTTCTCTGCTCTGGGAAATTTTTCCTTATTTTGTTGAATTTCACCACTAATAAGTGAGAAGCAGGAATATTGAGTTTGGCTTAGTGCAATTCAATTAACGAGATGAGTCAATATGGAGGGGAAGTCTCAGTTCATTTTGCCAGCAATAACTTTTCCATTCAAGCAAAGATTTGACTTGGTTTACACAGCTTTTGTGAAGAGGTAAGATTGAAGGTATGACCGTATTGTCTAGAATTAATCACTGAAAGATTCAAGTTGACAAATTAGAATTGGAAAGGTTTGCTGGAACTTTGCTCATTTAATTGCTGCTTCTAAGAGGGTCGGTTTCTATCACACACCACGCATTTTAATCCAGCCTTCAGGTTAGCCGTTTGCTTTTTACCTTTCTTCTACTGTCTCCTTTTCTGCATATTCTGAGTCTCGCTTTTTTGACCTTCATAAAATCAAACTTAGCAAAAGAACTTAGTTTTCTTCAAGTTGATTTCGCTTATTGGAACCAAACTGACATCAGTGACCCCTTTTACCCCTCTTCATCTCTGTCTTTAATCATTGTGAAGCTTTATAATTAGAGACGACATTTGAGCTCATCAAGTCTATAAATTTCTGTCTCATTGACGATTTACTTTCTCATGCTCAAAACGGGAACATAATTTGAGGTCGATGCTGTCAAGGAGTGCATATAATTTCTTGTTTCCGGTGGTGGAAGATTTACTTCTTAAAACGATTGTATTTTTACACACCTTTTTTCATGAATGAATTATCGTCATTAAATCACGAATCCACTTTAACAGCAAAACACCAGTGCCTCCTCTTCCGTATTCCAGTACCAAAGACTCAAAATGTTTACATTAAAAATTAAATTCTAAATATCGGTTTTGTTATTGAAATAGTCATTACACACATTAGACTTGGTATGTGAAATGTGTTAATAAATTATGACTAAATATGGTGAGTAAGGTGATATGTTCATAAACATATCAAAAGTAGACTTTAATGTTCTTAAAATGCAGTATAGTACGTCTTAAAACTAAAACACTTGCTGACTGGAATCTTTCTTCTGATAGCAGATCTGATTTCAAAACACATAAACAACTAATATGAACGCTTTGAGTAGCGATAATCAAAATTCTCTTTCTCACGAATTTCAAAGATGTCGGTTCTCTGCCCAATATGGGATTGCAGAGCTGATTCTCACTTAAATCTTCCACGGGATTATATTACAAGAGGCTGTAGCCTAGAGCATGATTTATATAAGATAGAGAATATAATTCAACTGTTAACAAAATATATGCTGAAAACAAGGTCGTTGGAGAAAATATTTGATAATTGAAAATGAAAGGTAAGAGACAGCCTTAAATTAACCATTAATGAATGGTAAAATCAATAAACACACAATGGTAGAAGAATGAATTACACACAAAAGATTAGAATCACAATAGATGTAGGAATTTATAAGCTAAATCCGTTAGCAGACAGCTCAGGTGAAGAAAGAAATCAGTACAAGTTAATCTAACATTACTCGCTATTTAATTTATTTAGGAATTGAATAACGAAACCATGATATTGTACACATTCATTAGCCTACTCATCAGATAGTTTAAAAGATGATCAACTGATATAATAGTTTTTTGAAGAAAAGAGGGGAGGGGGGTGGATGATCATTTGACTCTCCTCGTCTTCTCATGCTCTCCCTCACCCCCTCTCCCCGTCCTTCACTTTCTCCTGTCATTTGCCACTCCTGGGCCACTGGTCCATTAGACAGGAAGACCGATAATATCCGGCAAGCAGAAGTGTGTCCGTTTGGGGGGTTTTTTCTTTCACTGTAGCAGAAGAATTAGCGGTAGTAGCAAGGGTCGTTGACAGACAGATACACATCTTCTCCTCTCCTCTGTCCTCCTTCACACTTCTAAAGTAAAGGGGCTATTTCCCTACCTTCCACGTCCCATGATAATAAAAGTTAACTTCGGTGGATAATTTAGAGTTGTTGTATTGTTCTGAATTGACATTACTTAACAATTTTATGATTTGTGCATGTGCCAATTGTTATTTATTTAGTATTATTGACTATTTTTTAGGAAATTTTAATAAGTAATTTGTAATCTGCAAGTTAAGCTAAAATTTTCTGACAGCTTCGTCATTTGTATAAAGTTACGGATAAATCGAGGTGACAGATTTAACCATGGCAACTAAACCATTTTTTTCGTAAACCCTCATCATAATTTCACTCTTAGATCTGAGTGTTACTTAATAACACTTAACCATAAAAACACCGCATTGTAAATTATTTCCTTTAATTAAATATGAATAAATCATTTCGTCTTTATTTCAAAGAACGTAAGGCTCCAGATGTCATGATTCCATCGCATTCTTCGACATGACCGTATTTTTGAGTAAATTAGGACATATTTAGTATTACATATATTAAATTGTATGTTAATAAGTATAGCTTACTTTAATCCCAAAATGGTATTTTGTATCCATTTAACTAATCCCAAGCAGCCAATGATATTTAAAAGTTTCGTAGAAAAACTGTTCGTTTTGGTTATGCGCATTAGCGGTCCCCCATTTCACTTAAAGTATATGCTCTAGAGAGCTCATTGAATTTAGAAAATGCATAAAATTGAAAATATAAAAAACATGTCTATTGCTTAATTGATGGATGATAGCAACTCTTCTCCCCTTTCCACCATCCATCTTGAGAATAAGGGGAGAGAGTCCCAGCTGTCAACATCCTTGTCTTGGTTCTCAAGCTAGCTTTTCACCCTGACTTCTAATTTTGAATGATGATAGGTAAGAGCAATAAAGATGCTTGCATTGATACCGAAACGTCATGTCTCTGTGACGGCAAGGTAGAAGTCATTTGACAACTAGGGTGCCTACTTCACTTAACTAAGATATTACCGCATTAATAACCTTAGAAGGAAATTATTTGCACTAAGAGCTAATAACTATTTAAAGCAAAAATACCGTCTGATTGGTTAGATAGAGCATTACAAGAAAAAAAAAATATTCCTTTATTAAATAAGATATGTGTTAAGATTATGAAATGGGGGTTTTGTGTCCTCAAATCAACATTTTTATGATTCCCCACCTGGATTACTGATCAAATTCTTCTCCACAATACCCAACTACCGGTTGTCTGTCAATCATGCCACCCCCCCTCTCCCACTCAATTCAAAATTTCTTTCAAACTTTGTGAAAGTAGAATGGTCTTGTAGGCTACTTGTTCTCAACATGATGGAGTTGAGACGGCGCAAAACGTTCTCAGTGCGAAAGTTGGATAAAATAATATTCATTGATAACATGATTCCAAAACACCCCTTTTACCATTTATTTGATTTCACCGGCCTCCCCACAGTAGGACATGGAGATTTAATGTCTGGTTGTGGGTCGGAATAATATTGTCATATTAAGAGGTGGTCATAGATGTTTTTGAGAAAATTATTAAACAGTTCTGTTTATAGTCAAAATCCCTCGATGGCCGGGCCATGGGGACTAGCAACTAACACTGTGACTAATTTCAAGAAAACAGCTTCACAATTTTTTTCAAAACCTGTAACGAGACACGGTGTAATTATGGAACATTTTGTCTGTGCAGAGCGAACAAGCTTGTTACTAAGACAACTTCGAAAGGCTTCATCAGTTTACTTTATTTTGATAAGACGAATTGCGTCCCCCACCTCTCATGCCCCACACTTTCCTTCGAACCTCACACTATTAAACATTACTTTCCAAAATGAAACTCGCATATGTGTGACTCAAAATATTATCAAAAGTTAAGCATGTGTTTGGTAAAAGGGTTTTTTTCTTATAAATTCGGGAGAAATTTTATCTTAAAATAATATAATTAAGTTAGTTTATTGTAAGCATACCATATTTACGTAGTTTAAATAGAATACATAATGGAGTTATTGGTTCATTTTAACTTCTAATGCTATATTCTTTAGAGCATTGAAACCGATTTTCGATATTAAGCATGCACGACCAGCAATCAGCGTCACTCAGGCTTGATTGCGTATCATCTTTCATACGACCTAGTTTAAGCCAAAATATATTTAGTATAAGAAAGAAGGTTTGACTAGAAATATTTAATTATCTTTTGAATGAAAAGGATTTACTGATGATTCTGTATAACCTCGGCCACCACATGAGGCAAGTCCGTTTATAGCAGCTTAAAACTAGCAGAAGGAAAGAGGAAATAGAAATATCAATATATATACAATGTGGATATATGGAATAGGACCACTAGCAATTCAACTGGGTCATTCCAGATACTAATACAGATGAACCATAATGAAAGGATCTAGTGCCTGAAGCATTAGATCCTTTAAAATATTTCCTGACTTCTGCTCAAGGCACAGAAGACACTTAAATCCCTTTCCAAGAGAACGTATTAACGAATAAGCTAACTTGTGAGAAAAAATTATTTTTTTAAAGTTATATTTAGTAAAATTCCCACATCTACAGGTGCGACGAAGAGCCTTAAAATGTACAAATTATGCTTCTCTTTTAAACTGGTAAAAATGAATATAAAACGACCATGTTACTACTAATAAATTCACGAGAAATGGGAGACGTTTGATTAAACGGAGGCGATGCAGTATACTGTTGCACTTTGACAGCAGACAAAGAGCAAATATAAAACCATTAAAATGGAAATATATAACTATCTATGAAAGAGATTAAATTTCAAATATGAAGTTGAAGTTCGAAACTGTTGGGGGGGGGGGGGGAATACCATTTTCGAAGTGAACTTTCTTTTCATAAAACAACATTTTATTCATTTAAGACCTTACTTCAAGTTGGTCATTCGTGCCTGTAGTTTACATATATGAGATTATAGAAAGTAAGTGAAAACCTTCATTCAGAAATAATTATCACGGGATCTCTAGGGATTTTTTGAATATTGTAAGTCCACTATTACCCCTTCCTTTATTTGTATATGGCTTAATTAGTCACTTACTGAATTTAATTCGCATTAGTAATGACATTGAAGTTGCTAAGGCCGAATCACTGGCATAGGTTGGAGGATTCTCAATCCTATTTCTAGCCTAATTGCAAACTTAGCCAATATATGCATACATTTATATATGCACGAAAGAACGATTTCCCACAGTCTAAAATGGTGACAACCCATTGTGGGCCACACATGACGGTATCACCGTCTTTTGAGAGTCACGATATATTCACTCCTCCCGCCGGAATGTCATATATGCGAATTCGGCATCTTCTACAGTCTGCACTCGCATTAAATATTCAGTGACTGAACTGATGATTCAGGCTTTTAATCTGACTTTCTCAAGTAACCTTTTTAGTCTTTATTTAAATTTAAATGAAACAAAACTACTCGAAAACAACACGGAGGAACTCTTGTGGCCTTTTAATAAGCGTCTCCTACTTCCGAATAAATAGCGACGGCATTTAGCTGTTTGTCAAAAGCGCGGAAAGCTTAAAAAACCGTCAGAGGGTCACCGTAATAACCAACTTAAATGAATCCATAATTATATATTGAAGGAACGATTGAAAGGGTCTGATGTAGTAGGTACACTAATGTGTTTTAGTTCAGGGGTTTTCTATCAATGATTATTAACAAATAGTTGACTTAGAGTGGAGTTCAGACAATGCGTTGCATATCGACCATAGATACCACTATCGATTTGATGACTAATATTAACATTATTATTACAGCCCACTACAAAGGTAACTCATGGCGACATTTCATTGATCCAAGTAAAGTGTGCTCCAATAACGGCAAAAATTTTACCACGACAGGAAATAGACAAAAAATGCTGAGAGCAAAATTGGGATGGTTTACTACGGATTTGGCTAGTATATTAGTTGCCTCTTAGTCCGGAACGCAAAGAGGCAATCTCGTCTCCAATCTTCTGCACTTGCGTCTATTAATGCCCTATTGACTGGTAAAAGACGTCTGGTGGAACGATAGGAAAAAGCCCAGGTTGAAAATATTGAATTTGTGCCGCTTTTGTTTGTAACTGTCACTTTGACTAACTTTCTATTTAAAATAAATACTTCCAATGAATTGAATTTATTGGCGAATTAATGACAACCTTTTGATTCTCTCCATTGCAGTGAATTTTTTAAACCATTCTGTATGCCTCTTTGCGATGTCCAGACATCTATATTCACGCCATAGGAAATTATTCCCTTGACTATCTCCTCTCACATCTATGTTTGTCTATCACAATTGTAACTTGGCGCAGTATGTCGAAGCGAAAATAGGAATCTATAAAATTACTAAAACTTTTCTGTAAAATTTAATGCCTATTTGATTTGTTTTCTTCCCAGTATTATCGCCTCTTCTCTGCGTGAGATTTTGGCCATTAGATATTTAGATTACAGATGTTCTCTATGAGGCCTACTGGTTCCTTTGTACGCAGTTTAAAGTGCGCTATTTTAACCACGTGAGTTGCACATTTAAAATTAGAAAAATCTTGTGCGGTCAAGGATGTGTTGATACACAATCGAATAGATATTTTATGCTTAGCAATTCAAAAGAAAAATCTGTGTAGCTCTTAACCGTTGTTTTTCCACCTCAAGAACTGCTATATAAGCACAATTTTTCATACAGAGTTCACTTGGTATTTCCTTCGTTTACGCTCTGGTTCGTGACGTCCCTTGATGGTGGATAGGCGATGGGGTATGACTAATCCCTTGAATGGGACCACATAGAGAGAGAGAATGTCACACTGTCACGCATCAGGTCACCAAGTTCTACACGTCCACCATGACTGAACCTTTTCCTCCCATCAATCAAAACCCACAAGTCAGTCAAAGAACTCTCGAAACCTTTCCGAGGTGGCCCTTAGGAAAGATTGAAAAACTATTATTAATTCATAATTTCTAAATTATAGAACAATCTCTCAGGAAAATTTAACAATCAAATCTCTCGTACTGATCTGGCTAGCCATGCAAACAGCTCGATCTACACCGCTGAACGTTGTTTCCACACCCTATGATCACCCCATCACTGTCGCGATCTAAACTGATGCAAGATTAGCTAAAACCA
This sequence comes from Hymenolepis microstoma, assembly GCA_000469805.3. Taxonomy (NCBI): domain Eukaryota; kingdom Metazoa; phylum Platyhelminthes; class Cestoda; order Cyclophyllidea; family Hymenolepididae; genus Hymenolepis; species Hymenolepis microstoma. Next base: position 27,221,590 of record LR215989.1, read on the forward strand.
AATTGTTACCAGAGTTAAGAGTCAATTTTATTATTAAATAATAATCTCCTTCTTTCTCCCTGACTTTAAATGACCGAAAGCTCGATCAATCAAGTTAACTCTCTTTTTCGTAATAATTTAATTCAATTTCGTAAGTTACTAATTGTGAAAGTTTAAGTTAGCTGATGATCAATTTAGTTAATCAGTGGACCTGAATTTGATTCTACAAAGAGGTAAAAACGCACAGAAATTTTAATTTGGAACGACTTGGTAAGCTATTGCCATATTTAAGTGAGCCAAACCTCTAATCACAAAATATCGCATGAACACGTAACCATCACTCACCATTTAGAACCACACAGTGACACAATCAAAAGAATCTCAAGTTTAAAAATAAGTTGAGTAAATGGGGTTACATTCTTCAACCCACTAGATGGATCTGCTGAGTAAATATTTAAAGATATACTGCTTATAAGGAATATCTTTTGACTGAGAGAACCATCAAAGAACGCTGTTTTGTTAACTATAAATCCTGGTTCTTTCCTGGTTCTATTATCATCATATGCAGTTATAAATCTCCAGTGCAATGCATATTTAGAAAATTTAATGATTTTTTGTTAACCTATTACCATATAAGTCGTCAATTCATTATAATGGTTATAAATTCTGAACTAACTTTTAGTGGATAGGAAATTTTAGGATAGGACTCCAACCAAGCGTTTGGTTCTTTCCTCCCTCTACACCTCGTATTTAAATGCAATATTTGACTTTTTAAAACCGATGCAATCAACATTTTCATTACTTGAAAGAGAGGACCAACTGACATTTACTACCCCCCAAATTTTCATAACCACAAAGTTACGAAATAGAACTCAGGCTTAACGAACGCTTTAAAGTTGCGGAACGGGTGTGGTAAAAGTGAAATCGCCGCATTGCCATTCTCACTTTGTATCCTTGTTAGGCCATTCTTTTCGCTGAGTAAATGAACGTATTTGTTAATATGAGAAAGCTATGTTTCGTTTTTTAAGAACAGTTTTCAATATTCAGCTAGCATTTCATTAAGTTTCGTAATGGTTAATGGGAGTTTATAAGTTGAATTATTTCAACAGACATTATCTGTGAACGGAGCTAATCAAAGAGCAAGTTGTAATATATTTACCACTGATTGAAATCTGTTCCGCTTTTTTATCGGACATGAGAGAATACTTGCACCAAGCACTTAGTTCGCAGCCTCGTACCATTAATGACTCGGTGACACGTGTCATAGACCTAATTCACCCACTCACCCAAACCCCATCTCCTTCCTGCCCCCCCCCTCCCCCCTGCCATCAAATTTGTCATAATTGATTGACTGAAGCATAATAGAAGGGTGCTTTTGATAGAACACTCGATTAGATTCTGTCACAGCCATTTCTCACTCTTCTTCTTCCCTGCCTCTAAGCTTGAAATGACTGTCAGAGCACGACTGACGAGGCCTAATTCTGTGAAAGAGAAACGATTACATTAATGGGACCTCGCCAGTCAGTTGGAGGACGAATGATGACAGGCTAATGTATACACAGACGGAGAAACTTGAGAAATAAAAAAAAACCCAATAAAGCATCCACTCCGGGTATGCACTCATTGGGGGACAAATCGTTTGTTGCATTGCTCTAATGTCCTCCTTTTTTTTGTCATGAATCACTGATATTTGTTCTGTTCTAAATGCAAACGATGATTAAAAATCAAATAGTCAGCTAATGCTTTTCTTCTATTAGATGATAAATTTTACGAGAATAAAGAGATCTTTTTCCTATTACTGCACTCGGATGCCTTTATTCAGAAAAAGTTAAAGACTATTTCTTAAAGGTGAGTCAAAAGTGAATTTCAATGAGTACGCTGGTTTGAATTTAAAAGAAAAAACAAGTATTTCTGTTACCACTAAGGAATTGAAAATTTTAAATCCGACGCTAAGATACTATTCGCATACAAAACTGTATATGATACCAGATATTTAACATCTTAAATCATTCTTAACTCTTTTCCATTGCTCTTGTGGCTTTTCGAACTCCTCTTGAATACATTTAGATCTTTTCGAAATAAAATAGTCACTCGAGTGATTTTCAGCTTCAATCGCACTTTGCAATCGTTGTGATCTTGCGTTGGACATCTATGGACCTGAGAAGGTGATGGCGGGATGGTGAAATGTCAGGTGAAAGTGGAGAATATGGTAGATTATCTCAATTTGATTCCTCAATCGTTTGGAAGGTCATTCTTACTCTGTGAAGTCGAACGTCCAGACATTGACATTTCGAAGAATTAACAATCCTCCACACACCCCCCACCCCCCACCCCCCCACCCCACCATTCTCTCAAGTAAACTTCGAAGTTTGTCCTTCAATTTCTGGTTTCGTTTCCCAAATTGCTGACAATGATTAACTACGACTGTATCTGCTTCGTCCAGTTTTAGCAATACTGTCTTGGGTTATTGCATGTACACCTCAACAAGAGTACATGTGAAGTTTCCGAATGGTCAACTCTGTGTTGGGTTAGGGGTGATTGATTTGGAGACAATCGTTGTTTTCCACTGACGCTGTCGTAAAATATCATCAAATTCTCGTTCCCAATAGGAACTTGATGTAGAAGTGGGAGTGTTGAAGTGGTATGTCATTCAAATTTCCATCTTATTAAATTCATGAATGATCTTCAAGTGCAGTTGCACGGTTGAATACAAACGCGCGAGTTTCTGCAAAACTTCTTTTTCAACATATTCGACTGAAAATTTGACTCAATTATGAATTTCAATATCTCATCAGTCAAATTCGTATATCCTGCTAATGTTAGTACATCAGTTAAACTTCTAATGACCGAGTTAACTCTGTATAGCTAAAATTGGTGTCGTGGTACTGTAAGCACTTGGCTAAGAATTACAGTGTTTGCACCAATGGAAGAAAATCAGCATTTAACATCTACCTGACGCTTTCCCTGACACCTTTGAAGGTGGACATTTTTGCTTTTAACAAAATGAATAATGTTGAACAACTTGTGTCTGTTTGTTACTTGAACGATTTCGAAAATATAGCCAATTAAAATTATAAGACGAGCAAAATTTCGACGTGTTTTTAATCGTTATTACTCTTAAACAGAGCAGAATATGCCGCCACACTTTTTCTAACTACGTTCCTAAAGACCGAACTCAAAACGATTACGCTCTTTAAGTGGTACATTTATCAGTTATTTTTCGTCATCTTAACTTTAAATTCAACCGCTCTATCAATGTCATTTAAGTTAAAGAAAAGGTATTGACGCGTTTGATTTGAAAATATGCTTTGTTCGGATTCATAAATTCTTGCACTACTTAGAGTCTCATGATAATAAATTCGGTAGATTGAGTGGCTCTTAATTGGTCCTTGTATTCACTGGATAAAATATATTCAGGCATTAAAATTCGTAAAATCTTTTGAAGCTCATTATGTAGTGGATAGTCGTATGGTGTCCTCGGGCAACCATTGCACAAAACTTGTATTCTATCACCACTTAGCAACCCAGGCGTTTGTCATTATTATCGCGGGATGTGCACCAATGAGCATTTTTCCCGCCATTTGAGTGCACAAACTTTGCGTCAAATCTTTTGCACCCACTGATGGCTGGCGCTTCATTCTGATGAATAGAATTTTTATCGCCAAAATGAACAGCTTATACAGACATCTATTAAAACTGATCATTGTTGACCCAGTAATACATACACTCACATATGTATATACATACGCAAGAGTTATTATCATATGGTACGCTATTAACTAATTAGCCAACTCAGCAAATGCCGGGATGTATATATATGTGCGTTTATTTACAAGCGCTCGGTTTTTTGTGCTTGCTTAAATACAACACAACCAGGCATGCTTACTGACTGAAACTCCGCAGTTTGGGCAGAGGGAGGGGCAGAAGAGATCGGCCTTTTCTGATAAGGGGCTTATAGAGAGAGTGGACCTTTCTCTCCTCCCTCCGTTCTCACTCCCCCCCCCCACCCCCACCCTGACAACCCACAAATACTGATAACAATCAAAGCTCTCATCTCCCCACTCCCCCCAATAGTACCTTCATCTCCCTCTCTCTCTCTATCTAATGAGCTCGGTCTGTTTAACCCTCACCACCACCTCCCTATATACGTGTCCCAATTGTAGCATGTATTTTTCATTATGTTGTGAACACTAAGCACAGCAATCAGAGTGCATATGTTAAAGTATCAATGTGACATTCCGACACCAGGAATTGTGGCAATGGTTGAGTCAAAATAGATAAAATTTTAAACAGTCCAAAAGAGCTTATTTGCACTATTTACATTTAGAGTATAGGATTGTTATTCACTTGGAGAATACTTACTAAACACTGCCATAATAACGGACAGTTGTTCAATCAAACCTAATGAACGAAAAAATTTTTGTTTCTAATTTGGAGGCTGGTAATAATTTAATTCCATTAAGTTACTTTGATAAATGCTTGTCTAAAAGGCATTTAAAAATAGTATCAACAATCATTCTAATTGTTAGAATGGGTCAATAAATTCTGGTCACTGTGAATATGAATTTTCTCGGAATAAATTTTCAAATTGGAACTTTAAAACAGAAGGCCATAAAGACTTACGAGCTACACCTTTCAAATAAAAGCCAGAACATTTTGAGCGTGAAAGTTAAATAATTTTATTTTTAATATATTCTGTTTTCCTTCTCTTCACACCCCGGTAAGAATTCCCAGTTGCCCGAACTCGCATGGTTTTTATTAAATAGAAATGTAATATTTATTTGCATGTCATTACAAGTAAAAATAAAGTACTTTTATCAGGTATTCTGAGTGAAATGTAACCTCTCTCTTTAAATTACTGCTAATTTACATTGACAGAATCTCTAATAGTATATGGCAATAGGTTCAGTTGCCATAACAGTTCTGGAATTTGATACCTCCGTTAAATTGGTGGTACTTAAGTTCACAGTTGGAAAAAAATTCGAGTCTATTCATGATATTGATGTCATTGAGCAATGCGCTTTTGAAAGTATCTCCTGACACGGTTCTCAGAGCGTTTTAAACTTCAAGAATACGCCAACCGCGTCAAAATTAACATTGGGAACCATTTGTTCGACTTATAACTCGATTGAGAAACAGTTTCTCGAATGTATTTCATAACTATTCAGAATTTTCTAACATGTCACAGGACCTAGGGGTCCACATAGAGCGTGTGAACAATTCAAAAGCTTCTTTTTCACCCTTATTTTTTTAATTTATTTATTTTCTATTGACATTGCAAAAGGGCTACTATTTACTTTACGGACTTTATTTTCATAAGTCAAATAAGTGGACCCATACACACTATAGCTATAAGCTTGTAATACTTGTGCTGAGAAGATAAATACGTCATGTTCGTTTTCACTTCCACCGAACAGCTCTAACTCAAACGTCATTGATTAATGACCCCCCTCCCTCTCCTCCCCTCCCTTGTTATATAAGCAAAGGCGATTACTCCCCCTAAAATTTGTATTCCATCCTTTCTTCCTGCTCTGTCGCCTGCTCCATCTAATCATACCTATTTGCTTCATTCATCACTCATTCAATAATCAAACTACATATTAAGGCGGAGGCTGAAGGGCGATAGCATCTCTCTTTCTCCATTCTCCTTCTGAGAAGCAATTAGCTTGACTTACGAAGGCGCTAGTTTAAGTCGGATCGTGTCTTCTTGGTTGTTTTTGAACAATTATGATATCCTTTCCACTGCCTTCATTTGTCATGTGCCTCCACTTTCCGCATTGTGATACCGACAAAATTGCATCGGTGAATTAAATATAAGCTAGCTAAACGAAAAAAACACTTTTGAAGACTGTTGTGCATTTTTGTGAATTGATACAAAAATAAATCATTTTCTACGCTAATACGAATAGTATTGATAATTATAAGCCATTATCAGCTAAAATTTATCAAGTTTCTTTAATATATAAATATATTTGAATCATTTAAAATCTCTACATTATTCGAGCACATCTTTTTCAGATTTTAGGATAAGTCCCAATGAAAGTGTGAATATATTAAAAAATTTCTACTTTTCGGAATACGTGCTAGACAAAAGAAGCCAAAACACAATAGTCGAAGCGAAAGAAAAGGGGTTTGTTTGATGTCGTTTTTTCTATAAAAAGAATTGACTTACTGTTTTATGCAAAGTAAATCCTTGATTTACAAAAGGAATACTAAATGATAGTTTCATGAATGAATATGAGTATTCGTTATAAGGGTGTGAGATCATATTGACAGAGTAGAAATGAGAATATGCCTTTCTTCATTAAATATGAATGCCACTTTCATGTAAATTTTGCGTTTCGCCCCGTCTTCATTTTGGAATTAATAATGCGCACTTACATGAGATTATTTGTTTTGGCCTTGGCCTCGACCCTGGAATGCCCAATAGATCCTATAATGTAAGCAGTGCTTCAGCTGTCATTAAAAATTTAAAGAGAATCATTTTTAAGTGACGGATTATTTCATAAATGATTGTTTAATCATAGAGAGCGCGGATTGATAAGAGACTTACCGATTGGGCACATGTCCGATAATAAACGCTCCTAGTTTCTGAAGTGCGTAATAAATAGTGGTGCATTTAAATTGCATGCGTTTAATTCAATTAATTCTTTATATTAACAAAAAGAACCTTCTTCCAACTTTCTATTTGAAATCTCACTTTTAATCTATAACTAGATTCTGAAAAAATAATTTCAAAATATATTAGGTCTACAACTTTGCTCCCATCGCTTTTTAATTTGAGGCTTTGTTATAACAAAACGATTGCATACATTAAGTTTCCAAGTATTGTTCATCGTTAGCTACCACTTTGGACCATCTCTCGGGCAGCAGACGACTTCCCGGTGAAAAAAATTTCATCTTTCGATAAGATCCATGAGTTGGTCCACTTTTTCACTTCTTCATACGAACTGAAATGTTGGTGAGCCAGGCCGTGTGCCATTGAGTGAGGTGGTTGAGATGAAAATCAGCAGACGGAGCAACATCTGGAGAGTACGGTGAATGAGGTAAAAATACCCATTTCAACGTTTCGATATATTTTTTCATCACTTTGGCCCATCTCGTGAGGTCTGGCATTATCATGCTGTAGAATAACCTTTTCGTGTCTCTCGTTGTACTGTGGCCGGTTTTCTTTTTTCTTGAGCACGGTTCAGGTGCATCAATTGCGTGCTATAACACTCACCTGTGATGGTTTCAGACGGTTTCAGGAGCTCATAATAAATTACACTAAACTGATTCCACCAAACACAAAGCATGACGACTTTTGAGCCATGGATATTCATCGGCAGAGGTGTTGACGTAGCAGTATGACCACTGGGCAATCCCCATGATTTTCTGTTCCCCTAGGGGTTTTTTTAATGTACCCGTTTTTCGTCTCCAGTAACGATACAATGAAGAAATCCCTTTCACTCTTGCCTTTCTACCAGCTGTTCACAACCAAACAAACGTCGCTCACATCTCTTGGTTTCAACTCTTGGTGGGGTACCCAATATCCTTCTTTCTCAATCATTCCCAACTGTTTCAGGCGTTTTGAAATTGCTTGCTGACTGACTCTAACCCAATGATTCTGATAATTCTTCTCGAGTTTGTCGACACGAGTCTTCACTAAGAATCGTTCGCCTACAATTCTGCATCTTCAACAACTTTTCCCCCTCCACCACTATGTCGGTCTTCGACAGCAAAATCAGCACTCACCACTTTAAACGTTGGAATCATTCCCGCCGACACCTTTTATCACTAATAGGCACTAATAACCATAAGTATCTGACATAATCCGGTAAGCTTCGACCAGTCCGCACGATTTTTTCATTTTGAAATAAAAAAGCAATGCTTCCTTCAAATCACGAGAATTTTGTTTAAATTCGGAAATATTTAATTCAAAATGGCATTATTATACAAACACAAATGAAGTTATATCAAAGTAGGGTTATATTTACAAATGTGAAAACAAAGCGTTCGACATTTGTGATTAATATATTTCAACTACTATCGGCTGCAAACGCCATCTTTTGGAACTCGGTGGGGGATAAGTTGTAGACCTAATAGATGCTCGTCATATACCATCTGTGTACTCCTATCCTTGTTTAAAGCTAAATGGTAAGTGATTTCCATTTAAAATTGCTTATTAACTATTCTGCTCAATCTTTAACGGCTTCCGTCACTGGCTTATTTCCTGTTCAAATTAAAGTAATTTTTTGATTTAAGCCCCTTTTACTGCATGTCCTTCCGCTCACACCAAAGTGTAAATACTACACTCTTGACATAAAATTTCACAATAAATTTCAAATTTAATGAGTTCTGAGGTTAAGAATCAAATAGAGTATTTCAGAATAAATTTTAACCTGAACAGGTTTAACAAAGCTTAGGCACTAATACATTTTCTTACATTTAACGGAAGGTAGGTTAAATAGTAATAATATTAATAAATAAAGTTGAAAAATTAGTTTTCTCCCATTCACTATTTTTCGTCTACACGGATCTTGATGATATAAGGTGCCAATGGAATTAGTTTGTCAAACTGATTGATATTCTGAGAGGAATTGATTTAATGGATTTTTCCGTGGAATATCATATCACAATTGAGTTACTTCAAGCAATTAAATAATATTGTAAATTTTGCCTGTAGATGTTGATTTCCTGCATTTCATTTGCATGTAATATTATGACTGTACTATTAAAGCTGTCGCACTTTGCTATAATGTGGTGATTTATCTAAGCCACAGCATTCAATACTAATTAGAAAGGAAAGTTAAATTAACTCCTGGGTAATTTTCAAAGGTTTAATTCCAAAATGTTCATATAGCGAGATAGCATAATAGTAATGATACCTTTGAAATATTTCCATAAAAAATTTGTACAGCTGTGCTAATATGTGATTTTTCAATGGATCAATGCAAGTACGTCAACGATTTTTAATCTATTCCTTAGTGTTCATTATTTCAATAAAAGATAGCCAATTTGAAGGAGGCAATTAATTTTGTGTTTACTAAAATCAATATTTCTCTATTAGTAACGGATTGAAATTTTAGATGGATTTTCATGACGACAAAGTTCATTCGAATGCAGCCAAACAGGGGATTTTTAATTGTATCAAAAATGGATTGCCTTGGTATTTTAAAATCTGAAAAATTGTGCCTATTTTTTCAGCGAAATTTGCACCATAGATAAACTGATGTACACTTCAATTATTGAATCATCTAACTAAAATCGCATGACATCTGTCTGATTTACGAGTTCTAATACATTTGCTATTCATATTCATAGTAGAAAAATAGTACATTTTAATTATCCAAATTATTAACGAATTTTCGTAAAATAGAAATTTTTCCAAATTATCTGAAAAAGTCAACCCACCAACTCCTCTCATTTATTTCCCAAAAATAGCCATTTGAAACATTATATTAATTCATTTGACTTACTACATTTAAAAAACACATTCTAATCCATTAATTTGTCTGCTATTTTGAATAAAATATTATAATAAGCATTTGTGAAATTAATTAAGTCTCCCAAGTATTTTTATACAAATATCTACAAGCTAATAACTATGCATTTCAAATAGAAATACAGATCATTTCAAATTTCAGTCCACTACGAAAACGGTGTTTTAGCCATTTAAAAGAGTCCTTAATTTAATCATGCTTCAGTCTCGAAGTGAACTAAAACTGACTTGGCTGATTTCAAAATTATGCTTTAATTATGCTTCACCTTTTATAGATAGACCATTATTGTGTTTCGTTTCATTTGAGTCTTATATCAGGAGCTTTAAGGCCTTCAAGAAAGTGAGCAGCGTTTGATTTCTTTTAAGGAGCTATCCAACTTTCATTTGAAGGCGAGCTATGTTCTCTCGACCATACATTGACGCAAAGTATTGTCAAAAGTGATTAACATAATCTAAGCAGGTTTTTGATATCATTTCAAAGATGATATGCACTTATCCAAGTTATCTTCCAGTTATTTCCTTAGTTACAAAATACCTTGCAGTTCGTAATTTTCAAACGCATTTTCTCTTTCGATTGGCTAAAAATTTGCCATAAATCGCCTTTCAACGGGAAGCAAATAGTCAAACAACCAACGAATGCCTAACCCGTTGCTTTATTTAAAACGAAAGCTGCACAATTAAATAATCTCCTTATCACCATCTGCTCACTGCCTTCAATTCTCCTATCTTCTCTTTCATCCTCTTGTTTCATTTTTTTTTGAAAATGTTACTCTTTCCTATAATTAATCACGCTAGCAATTGTATTTTAGAAGAAGGGAGAATTCATGAGCATACAGCGGATTCCCAGAGGAGTACTGATTAAATTTTAAAGTCAACTGCGCAATTTGAAGTGGAAGAAAAACACCAAGAATTGGAGAGGATGGAGGTAGGCATGCTCAGGGATAAAAAAAGCGAGTCTAAACACGCAATGTTAATTGTCGAAGGTTGGGAAACTTTGTCGAACGGAGGAGAATTTGTCATCAATTGTGAGAAAGTACTGTTGGAGTCAATTTAGGTGAGATAGAATTGAACATGCTTGTATAAATGTTAGAAATTAATTAATCAGACTAAAAGTTAAGTTTGATGTTTAGTTTAAATTCAGAATAGTAGAATTTTGAGTGAAATTTTAATAAAATGTTATATTATCTTATTCAGCCGATAAAAATATAGCTATATATGAATACCGAAATTCTGTTAATTTTAAAAGCAAATAGCCATTGTGTACACGCATTTTAACTTCCATCAACAGTCGTCTTCCCAGCCAACTGGACTTTTACTTGATTCAGTCTTGATAACATAAAACATTTGAGCTGAGTGAGTGGAAGGAATCTAGGAGGTGAATCAAAATCAGTCAACGGTGACATTCTGGTGACATTGAGTCCGTCCGTCTCTCATAAACGATAAAGTGCCTTGCGTTATATTTAATATTTGGAGATAATTAATGAAAATCTGCAAAGTAATGCAGTGATTTGTGCGTATTCGACCAGCCCCTCTAATTGCTGGGTTCTATTGGCTAATCAATCTCATTAAGATTAATATCAATGATCAGTTAGTGTGAGTGGAGATACTCCCTCTCACTCCCATTTTTGACACAAACATTTTGGAAGGCTTTTAATTAAGTACCTTAAACGAAAGCGCCATCCCATTCAATTTGATTGGTTAATAATATTCATTTTGAACCTAATGGTTAAAACAGAAAAGTTGAGGAGAGCTAATGAAAAATGAATTAGTCCCATAAAATCACTTTAAAAGGTTCCTCCATTTATTACCACGTTAAAACCTAAATCAGCTCTTTTGCGAATTTACCTCTCATTTACACACTTCAACCAGTTTATAATTAGGCGTTTAAATTAACACATTGAATAATTTACCAATCTACCACATGTCCCATTCAATGATCTATTTAAAGCTATGGAGTGCTATTAACACATCTCCAGTAAATGACACAATTTAGTATTGAAAAGAGATATTAGAGGGGAATACATCATATTTCCCATTAATTTCAGCATTATATGTCAGAATGACATTATTTCGTTTCATTCGTATTTCGGCCTTTACCTTTGATATTGAAATGGGCGTCAAATGACAATCTAAACGCAGATCAAAGATCAACAAATTGACTTATCTTCATTATACACAAAATCATTTTTTCTCCCTCAAAACAAAAGTGTGCTAATCTATTTGATACTATTCTAATCTTTTGTTATTTAATCTCAATTATCAAATTTATTTCCTTTGAAGCCTTTCTCAAACATTACCCAACCGATAGTGTGGCAGTACCATGAAAAAATGCCTCCTCCATTTTGTCAAAAATAAGCTTTGAAGACTTGCAGGTTTGTTGTCATACCAACTTTAAAATATTGTCGGAAAGAGACTCTCAATTAATAAAACAATATGGACTTTAGAAAAACATCTTATACAACCAAACAATAAGGCACTAACCCGGTTGTCAACGGACTGTAAACTTTAAATCTGTCTCAAATTCCTATCAAGAAATCTGTTAGAAGGGCTATTGCTGCTATCATTCGCCATCTAAGACAGAACTGCAAAATATAAGGCAACTGTTGCTTTCTTTCAGTAGTATCTTATTTTAAAAGGGAGTCCATATGACACCTTAGTGATAGACTAGATATTGTGAGGATGAAGACTCAGATCATATCAGACTAAGATCAGATCATACCTTAGTGCAGATGCCAGTTACTATTTATGAGGTAGACATATGGGACAAACCGTTTTCAGGTCACCTTATCTCAAATAGAGTTAAAGATGTGATCAGACCACGGAAGGTCTGGATACCTTAAATCCTAATGAAAAGTTTAGAATTTTAGCTGGAATAAAGAGACAATAATAGAATAAATGCGAAGACTTTCTTTAAAGTTCGGTCGTTTCTACAGAAGAGAGGAGAAAACAGTTTCACTAAAGAATAAGAATGGTGACGAAAAGATGAAAAGGAATAGGAGGCAATTCAGTCAGTGTCAATACTAGTACTTTGTTTGAATAATGAAAGTATCGAGGCATCGTCAATTGTTTCATGGAGCAAATAATTTGCTTTGCCCCTAGTCAGCGATTTGATCCCTATTCAACTGTTCAATAGTCTACAAGGTTCTGATCTTGTCCACCAGTTGGTGTATTTGCAAAGGTCATATAGGTGAAAATGGAAACGACTATCTCCTACAACGTATTCAAGGTGAAATTCAATCAAATATTGATTTGTGAAGTAACATGGCAACTATTAACGGTATGTTACTTCAAATCAATAATCTCCGGACAACTAGAAAACTCAGTGTTCCTTTTTGGCGGTGCAATTAGTTTTTACTGTTAAGGGGAAATAATACCAATTCATTGATAAAAATTTGGCAAATAACCTTAACGGAAATATAACTGCCTTTGGACAAGGGAATTTCATTGAAAAGGTTCAATAAATAATCAAAATTTTATGTTTAACAAAGTTATTTTGACCTCAGATAATTGTTTACGAACATGTGAGAATATGTGCCCTTTTAATTAAAGAATCCTTTTACTTGAAATTGGGGGTGGAGTTTTCGTAAACATTCTCACTATTCCTTTGAGGCAAAATTGCGATCTTTTGACTACAAATAGCCACCTATCATCTTAAAAGTATTAGTTTTAAGTTACAAAGTAAACAATCTGGGGACTTTTAGCAATAATATATTATGATTACATATTGTATAATGACGGTCATTTAAAGTAGAACTTTATCGGTTGAGAAAAACCTTATTGCTTAATCTTTAACTGAATTGAGTCTTGTTATGTTTTGTTAAATTATTTTATATTAAATGTATTATGTAGTGATAAGGCAAAAAATACTTTTTCATTCTGGAAACTCCATAAAAATCAGCTAAAAGGAAGACCAATAAGGTGGTAAAAGGAATGGGATTGAAAAGTCGGTAGAATTAACTTAAAAATGATCAAATGCTTTGTACAATACTTACTTGACGTGCAGTTCACTTTCCAAAACTCTGCTCTCAGTTTTCGTTACTTAGATTACTGCGCAACTTCTTCCTCGATGATATCCAGCAAGCATTGTCTTATTGTTTCATTATGATGCTCAGTCTTGTGACTTTAGTTCAATTTATCGCCCAAAGTTGAGAAGAAAGAAAGTTGTCATTGTCTGCTTATTTTACTTTGTCTGTAACATCAGAATTTCCATAGCACAGCATATAATATATATATATATATAATAATATATAATAATATATATATAATATATATATATAATAATATATATAAGTATTACACTTGTAGGTTTTTTTAGAAATCCACCCATAATAAACGCATCTTTTTCTTCACGAGTCAAATTTATTTGAAATTTAATGACTGAATCCAGCCCACAAATACATTCAAGGGATGTTCTTTTCGCGATTTTTCGAATTTCTTATTAAAATAAACGAGTTGGGTAGTTGTGATACTTATACACGTAGATTCAGGTCAGTTAACGGTTGATTTCGCTCAACACTGACGTCCGTATTTGTCTCCTTGCGGTCGTAAGTGCCCCTGGTTCATACTCTGTGATCAGATAGAGACGTCTACTGGTAGTAGTTCTCCATTAGCCACAATAATTTTTGGAATTCATTCTTATCGGAACAAACAATTGTGAAATGAATTCCTAATCTTCTTTTTTCGCCTATTGACAAAGCCGAATCCTGTCGCTTTATCAGTTGTAACAATCACTTCATAAAACTTAAATGATTCAAATTATGTTTTTGCTCGATCGCCTATCGATTTGCGCCTGCAATGGCAAACATTAACCTAATCAATATTTTGCAGAAGTGCATAACTGAATTCGTTTGATATGAAACCAGGACTAAAATTAAGATCCAGTTTTAGAATTGAAGTTTATGAAAATATGAAATACTAGAGAGAGAGAGAGAGAGAGAGAAAAGAGGGGGTGGCTAAAAGCAGGTGTTAGTTCAAAAGCATTTGAACGGAGGAAACTGTAGATAAAAGGAGTCTTACTTAAGGGTCTGGTTACAAGGTTATGAGATAAGGGACAGGTAGGGAGAGATACAGGCATTTGGTAAGATCAAAGTTGTATATGCTTTTACCTATATTTAGTTTGTTTTATCGGCTATTTAATCCAAATAATGTGACGTTTTAGCCAGCCAATTCATTCAACTTGGAAAGAGTTCGAAATTCCACCTTTCGACCTTTATGGGAGCTTTTTGAAATAAGAAATGACAAATGACTAGTCCGGATGAAATTTCAAAAGAATAGAGCTTGATTAAACGCAGAAAATTTGTTGATTGGTTAATAATGATTTTGTTTGAGTATATATTTCGTACTTTTTCTTTCCAAAATTCAGTACACAACAATCATCTTCTATTCTTCTTTTATTGTTAGCAAAAGGCTAAATTCATTTAGGCTATTAACAAATTAACCATATTCCATCATTAACTATCACTATATTGCCCTGACTGACCAATTTTGATGGCTTTTTATGATATTTTTTCTTTAAAAAGTTTTTCTAAGCTGTTCTGTTACTGTGATCGTACTCAAAGATTTTCAGGCTAAGGATGTTGAAATAGATAGACATTGTTTTGGAGAAATCATTTTCCGTTTTTCTAATAAATAGTCTGTATGTGTAAGTTTACTTTAGATGAGTCGAAGCTAATCTTGATTAATAATAGAATATTTGTTTAAAGCAACTACACCTGATCCGGCAAAATTTAAATTTCAAAATCCCTCGAAAAACGTGTCAATTTAAAACAATTTTTGCAACTAAGTATCCGAAATGTGGTTGAAATACTTATGCTAGACGTTTAGATCGCTGCTTCAAGGCGGTTGAACTTTTTTGAATGATTTCCAGCAATGAATGAGGATTTGGTTAATTTGTTGCAGGTGGAAAATTAATTTCAGGTAACTGTGACTAGAGATGGGCTGGAATTTTTTTAAAAAAAGTACAAAACTTACAAAAAAGTTACTTTGAAAATGGTAGATAAGTCTGAGATACATTCAAAAACACAGGCGCACTAATTCCCTTAGTGTTAACGCTTCACAAAGTATGACTTGTTCTAATGTTGTATAGTCGAAGAAATTACCCCGTAGTCGAATACTTCTCGTCCATAGGAAAGGGGTGAAAGAAAATACATATTTGTTCGTTTTTTTTCAATGAGCAGCTGAGAGAGCATTTTAGATATGCTGTTAAAGTGTAATTTGAGAGGATTTTTCAAGCAATTTTTACATTTTTTTATAATGCAGTCAAACGGGACAATCTGGAGTTGGCGGATAAAAGACTCATTTCAAAAATTCACGTTCAACTTTGATTTGCATCAATTTATATACAAAGCCCAAACTATGTCATTTTTATTGAAATTTATTAATAGAATATGTGAATTTCTTTCAATTTATGCATTCTATTTCTCTTTGCAAGTAAATAAATTCCTTTCTAATTTCTCCTCTGCAAAAATACGAACTTTCATTTTTGTTTATCGAACTTCACTAATTAGAGGTTTCTCCCGATTGGCCATTCTTGAAAGGAAATTTGAAATCTCGTAAATATTGCATTTGTAACTTTTTTTGGTAATTAAAGACGCAGGTATTGGGAAGAAACCCACATTTTTAATTATCCAACACAATGTGGATTCCGTCCTGTTACCTTTCAATATTTTCTTTGAGACTGAAAGCAGCTATTTCAATAACTTGAATCTCTTCGCCTACAGTTTTGCAAGTAAATATATTTCATATCCCAAATTTTTATGTGAAAAAAACCTAATATTTTTCATAATTCTGTAATTCAGTCTCTTGTTAATGGTTTTCAGTTTTAATTAGTATTAGTATATTTCCCATAATTCAAAACTGTTGCTCTTTGTTTAAATGATATTTGTCTAATGCATCTGCGTGAAATGACACCGCCTTAAAGCCAAATACTCACCGATAAAATATCTGTTCAGAGTACCATTTGCACATTTATATTTATGTCTCTTGATATTGCTATTCTGCATATAATGACAAATTGTGGGCTCTGAATAGAGACTCTCGCAAAAATGCAGTTGGAGACCTCACTTAATTTGAACACATTTTGCAAAAAAATGATAAATAAACCACATTGGTTGGGTTGATCTTAAACACTATCTACAACTTCGATTTAAGTTCATTCAAGTTCAATCGAAAAAAAAGTGGTATAGGCAAGGAAATGGAGTTACGTTTCAGCTAATCTTCAGTTAGAAACAAAGATTGTTTTGTGGCGGATAATCTCTGTTTCTAACTCTTTCCTCATAATATCAAATTTATCTCATGACTGACAATGGCTTTTTCACACCCACGTTCCCTGCCGATTTTGAAGCTTGAAAATAGAGCTTTATTCTGTTTATTAATTGAGGAAATAGACACCTTCCTTGCGTTCAAGGACTTGTGTGGAGGGAGTCTCTTGAAAGGACAATACTTTCGAGGAATTTACCTATTCCTTCGTTAATATTTTCCAAACTTAGCCAAATAACCCTCGCCATATTAGATTTGAACTTATTTATCTTTTCGTTTTCTTGACGTAAAAATCCTGCAGTTACCTTACTTCCATCATCAACATCGTTAAAACAAGCGTATCTCAAGTGTAAGAACCGTTTAATTTGTTACTAAATGCATGCGTTAAGTAAGTATTTTTGAATAAACAATTTAATTTCTTCAAGCTTAATACCATTTCAGTAGCTTGGCTTGTAGCTTTATTAGAAAATTTTCCCGAAAGACATCAAAAAATGCCACATCTTATCTGAAGCGCATCGTATTACATGGCAACATTTAGAGGAAAAAATGAGACATAATTAGTGACGTAGGTATCGGCTGTGCCCAAGTCGCAAGGTCTCACGTGCAACGCGAAAACTGTGCAATCAGAATTTGGCACCTTTTTCACTACCATCTAAGTCATGCTCTTCCCATTTTCCCTGTTTACCTACTTCCCGACGATTGAAACTCGTAGGTTTAGGACAGGAGTAAGATATTCGAGGCATCCTTAGAGATCAAAATTTTAAAACAAGTGAGGTCATTGTCTAATAATGATTCCAATTCGATGATCCAATCCCTATGGAACTTGTATGTCTACAAACTAAGCGCCTATATGCTAGGCACAAATTTGATCAGCATCATGGTTTAAATTATTTATGGGTGGAGTCAATACTGCTCAATAGAGGAACGACGCACAGAAGTACCGCAATAACTTATGCTCAAAAGTAAAGCATATCTCAGTCAATTTTGAAAAGTGTCTTAAAGTGCCACATTTGGTGGCGAAGTCGTAGTGAATAACGCCGTTTGCAATGCCGTTGCTTTTCTATCCACCATTCAACTACATTTATACAAATGCACTGCTAGAGCTGGTGTGCATAACATACGGAAATTTCAGATGACATTTTCATATTAATTTTGAACATTAACGTTTTTGAAAGCAAAGATGTGGCTTATGGGCTGTGATATGGTCAATTTTAATCATTTTTGTCTACAGTGAAGGCCTTCCTCCATAAACTTTACATCCCTTCTTAATGTATAAACCTATTTCTTACTAATTTATCAATACTCAAAAGTCACGTTGCGGGAGATCAAGCGCCTTGCTACTCCATTCTCCAACTACGATTTTATTACCCTACAACCGACTCGCATAAATCATAGTTCCTCTCTCTCTCTCTCACGCACTCAGAGAAATAGGCTCCGGTTTATCCAACCAAAAATAGGCTAGACGAGGTGGCAGGCTTGCTTTCAGTTTCCAAACGACAACAACACCATTGATTTGTGATAATCTAACTGCCCAGCTGAGAAAGAGAGGCTCATCACAACTGGCACCTATCTAAAACATACCATTGAAATTCACGGGAATAATGACGTGTTTTGTTGGTCGGAATAAAGCGCCAAGATGGATATCAAACCAACGTTGAAATGGATTGACCTTTCCCATGCGACTTAATTATACCTGAGTTTTATGATCGACTGCTTGAAGCTTTGGTGAGACTTTCAGTATATTTATTCAAATTTAGCAGGGCGCACTTTAAACAATGAGATGAAGGTCTTCAGTTTGTCGGTACTTTTAATATCCTTAAAGTTAATTGATGCGTTTGCTGTAGTGTAAGGTCTATGAAAATGCGGGGTTTATATTTCTCACTTTTATTCTCTTTCCAGATCTGGCACTGACTGTTTCATTCTGAAGGCCATAATCATAAAAGGACTTTTCATATGCACCGATTTCCTTCGATTTCGTATTTACCAGAGTAATCTTGGATGTGGAAGGTCATAAGAAAGTCTGTATCCTGCACCAAGCAATTAGAAAATCGATTCCATAGGTAATTACATTTGTCCAATAGTATTGCAGTTATTTTAACCAAACAGAGTTCACTACCATTCTGCAGCAGCTAGTGTCACTGCTAATGACCAAGTAGGCTATCAATTGCATAAAAAATTCAGCTGAGTGCGCTATTGGTTCGGATAAAAATTTGGTAAAAAACTCCAAGATATTGACGTTAGCAGCATTTTAACTTTCTAAGCAGAAGCAGGTCTTGCTCCAATATTAAATCTTTATCAAAATCAGTCTTTGCAATGTTAACATCTATGCATAGATCAAAAAATCTCTAACAAAACTGTTCATTTTTTCGGAACTACATGCCTTTGTTTAGTAGCAGGCAGTGAAAACGTGTCTGCATAAATTTCAATGGGCAAACGCGGAAATTTCAATAAAAGAATTAATTTAACACGAGCCAGTACAATATCAAGGGCTTCCTGCCAAAATTTAATTGAATTTACCATTTGCACCTTTCTCAATCTATTTAAAAGTAGGCAGGAAACGAATGAAATGGAACATTGAAAGGATAAATTAATGCTTAACGAATGGGAGTAATTAAATTGATAACAAAACATTCAGTAGTTGACACGTCGGAGGTAATTAACTAAGCAATCTATCTTATGCGCACATCATAACAATATTGCCAATTCAAGTAACAGCTATGGACAAAAGAGGATAGAGATATATCCTAGACGTTAGCTTTCCATTACAATCAATATTTGGAAGCAATATGCCGAATATCCTGTGGATGATAGGCACTTTATACGAACTCATAGTACTGTTATGCACCGCCACTATTTTGAAGAAACAAAGTGCATGAAATGTTTTGAAATGGAGGTGAACATGCAATCGCTCAAGGTCATAAATTTTGTGACTTGGAGTTTGGCTGGCTGACTTCTTATCAGTCTTTGCCTGTGGATCTGAGCATTTCGGACGTGATTCTTCAGAGTCTTTACGCTCATGGAACTGGCATTTCAGTACCATAGCATGCCGAAAATTTAGCCGTTCTTGAATATGTGAAAGTTTATAGATCTTGTATGAAATTAACGTTTCAGTCATCCTGAAGTACCAAATCTTCCATATCAACTGTTATCAAGAATTTTCCTACATCAAAATTTCACTCCAAGCTCCTTCAGAGTGGAATTGGCAAATATTTCACTCACTCTTTATTTTAATTATTTACAATGACTCAGAATGAAAGTTACATGGTAGTTTCGAAAAGAGGCTTTAAATTCAACCTGCTCTATAGGTAAACACTAACATTCGTAGTTATCGATATTCCCAATAAACATTTTCTGATTTCCTGCCTTTTAATAACGCATTCGAGCATCTTTCACTTCGTCACACCTGGTTCTTTCTTTTGAGACACCATCCTGTGATACTCAAACTGATTATTTTCCTCGATGCCCAAACGTGGGAAATAATAGCTAATCAAGAATTATCTCCAGTCCAGACAAAACATCTTGGCCACCTATCAGCCAAAGGCCATGTTTTACCTAAGGCCCAAGCGTAGCAAGGTAATTAAGTTTCGTTATATGGCGCTGTCTGTCTGTCCCCCCGTCTGAGTCATAATGATGGTGTGTATCTGGAGCTCTAGCATGCTCTACTCTCTCTGTTCGCACGTAAGCAGTCGGCTATTCGCTCTGTTAGGATTGTAGATATGTGGGCATGTGTTGCATAAAAACTCAAAAACACAATAGACTGTTAAAACGCGTGTTTGGGCCACCTCACTGGCCATTTCTTTGATCTGTACCGACGCACGGAATAAGCACACGACAACCCCTGTATTATTATGAAATCACAAGGATTGCAACTGCAAGAGGCACCGCTCTGATAACCTGCTGCCCGTTGATTGGTTAATAAAGGCGGCTCTTTTGAGTTCGAAATTCACCTGCGCACGAGAAGTATCATAGTTTTGTTTTGTGGTGTTCGGAGACGATCTGTGAGATAAAAAGCCGTCTAGTATGATATGTGTGATAGAGCCCTAGTCACTATTCAGACTTGGACCAAAGCGATTGTGCTGTCTGAAATCGACCAACCCGTGTCTTGGGAACATTGACTTTAAATCAGATGTTCTTCACTCGCCTTATGATCGGTAAAGCAAACTCCGCTCTCATATCAAATCGCCTTGCGCATTAGGATAACTAAGTTGCGATGCCATCGATGCTACAAAATTGGAATTTGTGATTATCATTGTACAAGCGCTGCAGTATCTTTGCTTTCGTTTATAATGTTCCACAATTAACCACTTTAATATGTGCTGATTAAGGCTCATTTACACAATCCTAACTATTACTCGCGTTAGAAACGGGGACCAGATCGATTAGACTGGAAGGGTTAGGATGAATTATTTTAAATGGATAGTGTCGATTACCCCTTTTTTTGCTGAAAACAAGTCCTCTCAGAGGCGTGAATAAGCGAGTTTATGCAATTGTTTCACAAAGAATAGAAGGCTGGGAAATTTGATTAGCTCTTCTGTCTTTCATGAATATACAAGAAAAACATCATCAAATTTGACTAAATCATAAGAAATCCAACCATTCAATGCTTTGGGGCGATGAAGCCAAAAGCATTCAAAAAGTTCGGTTAATAGTACAGGTGGTTGTTCTGAAAATGAAAGAAATGTATATACATGCATATATACATATATAACAAATACAACATTACATATACTACTTTGGGGCAGAATTGGGTTCGTAATTTGGCCGGTATACGATGATGGTGTACACATTTGATCCAATGTTGATAGGAGTCTTTCAAAAGCGAACACTTGTATTCGTTTTCATTATCTGTCAGCTGGCGAATAAATTACCAGCCAAATTTGAGCTAATAAGAGCGACCCGTTATTCATTTAAGTGGAGATAATTAAAGAGACATGAACAAATAAAACACATCTTTGCAACACAACTTTTACACACCTAAGCTGCCTCCAACAAAAAAACTCAATAATTATGAGATGTGAAGAGTCATAAAGCCATATCAGCCAACCATCATTTTACTTTTCTCCGCTTCATCTCAAAAATAAAAGCGCGCGCGCGCGCGGTTATTCTCAATCCCTGGGTGCATATTTGCCACTCTGCCAAGCTAAAATAAATTAAATTCCAGACAAACACTCTCGCTAATGCATCTACTGAACACAATTTGGGGGGGGGGGGGGGGAGAGAGATTTTAAAACCCCGGTTTTAGGGCCCTGGAATATATAAGCTCCGATCATCGAAGTCTTGAAAACTGCTGACTGACGAAGAAACTATTTGATTATCGTTACAAATAAGAAATAGATAAAAGCAAATGAACGAAAGGAAAGAATATCTCAAATCAAGATTGTGTAGAGACCCATAGCGGCTTGCTCACTTTCTTCAGTGTTTATATCAAATGAAGCAATTCCTCCATCTGCATAAAATAGCTAACGCACAAACTCAGAAGAGTGTTCGCAACACTTGCCTTAAGGAGACTCGAATTTTATCATCGCTTTTTTTCGCTGGGGCTAGCCACTGGGGTCATCTTGTGACCTACGGTTTACCAGACGGATATGTAATCACTGAGCCACTCACTTACGTTAAATCGATTGACTCGATTTAGTCTTGACAAATTTTCCGCAATGCCAAGAGAATTGGTATTGAAATGTTATAATTCAGAATTTCATAATCCAAAGAGATTATTGGATTGAATTAAGTTGAGCCTTATGATATTTCGTCTCAGGCTTCTCTTCTCATGTCTCGGTTGTTAGACACAACACATTATCAAATGACCTCGAACTTTTAATGGCAATTTAGTAAATGTTCCTGAAACAATAAGAAGCTTAATCAATCTGACTCTAGTAATCACTACCGTGGGTCCCCACCTCCAATTCCTACTTTGTTTGGAAAATTTAAATCACCGAGTATGTTAAACGAATGGACAACCAAGAAATGCGAAGTCACGGTGTCATATACAAAACTGACGTGAGAATCTAGCGTCCTAAGGAATGACGGTCGCAGACTGATTTCACCCATCGGAAGCGGAACATGACAAATACGGAACCCGACCTTTAAGTTAAAGATGATAGATTGCCTCTTAATCACTTTGCCCCCCTCCCTCAATGATTAATAACAGAAATATCTCAAAGAGCTTTTCGACGACATCTACGTCCATCTACACACAAATTTAACTTAATAGTGGTAGACTATGCACGCGAAGGCTGAACAAGATGTCACCGATCACGATTGGGGGTGTGATAAACGGCGTGAACGCATCTGCCTATTAAGACGAATCAATAAATTTGTACGCACTCAACCCAATTTATTGGCTATATATACTACTCGGATAAAAAATAAGTAGCGGCAAATTATGTTAATCTTATAGAGCCAGGCATGGCATTTTATCAACACCCTCTCATATAATTGGGCAAGAGAGATATTATCAATGCTGGTATTTTCATCTTGAAGCTTTATTCAAAGAGAAAGATGAGGTGGCAACGCCATATTCTCGGCGAAATAGAACAAATAGGGCAGGGAGAGGGAATTGCTCGCTTGTTTTGTAGGGGATCAAATACAATCCAGTACAGCTTGGCAAAATACAGCCCTTGACCTCTCTTAAGCTTCTCTATGCGTGGGTGCAGAATGATGACGGCAGCATATTGATGAGTGGGGGTTTGGGAATTTTGCCCACAGGATCAGGGAGTGTAAAACCACACGCACACACAAGTAGCGTCTTTTGAAAAGATAGTGGAGAAAAAATATACACAATCGGACACTCGGCAGACAACACAGGCAGTTGGGTTTGCAAGGAGAGAGTAAATTAAATGGATATTAAAGTTATTAGATTGACCACGAGGTAGACAGCTGCAGAATCATGGGGGGAGATCAGGAATGACTGCGATTCTTCTTTGACTCTCTAATTACACACCGAGTAGATGGACAGTCGACCTGAACTTGCGCCATCATTTGTTGAAGAATAATGAAGGCCTTGGTGATTAGTGAGATGGGGATTCAGGGGTAGGGGCCGGGACGGTACTGGAGGTAAAGGGGTCCCTGATGAGGACTTGAGAGCTCCCGACTCTTGCTGCACTGGCCATCCTCCACCTACTACACCGTTCGCCGTGGTTGTGGTCGCAGCTATGGACGCCTCTGGATTATAGGCGGCCTAGATAATGGAAGAAGAAAACGTCAATTTCCTGAATTATCCGAGCGAGTTTGGGATGAAGAAAACGGGCGGGAAAAATCCAGCTGAGCAGAACAAAAGGTAATGGCAACAGAGAGGGGAGTGGGATTAATCTCCGAAATCATGCATTTTACCATGATATTTTATTTGCTGCTTGTAAAATCAAGTAATCAAATACGAGGCAGAATTTTTAGATATCATCGATTAATCACATACCCTTGAATTAGACTAACAGCTCGCCTTATTTCCATCTATCGGATATGCAACAAGATTATAATAGAAAGTCACAAGTTGTCTCAAGTTGGCATCTAGTGTCATCATGGAGAGAGAATCATGACGTAACGATGAGAACAACTTATTTCATTAAAATGTTTTGAACTGAGCAATACACAAAACACTTACTGTATGAGGGACAGTGGAATGTAGCATGCCTTGTGAAAGGAAGGGAGAGGTCTGGACGAGTCCACCTAGTTGATGAGTGTCCATAAAGCCACCAGCTGCTGCGAAGAGGTGTGCCTGTTGTTGCGGGACAAAGATGGGTTGGTAGAGGTGATAGGAGGTATTTCCATTCACACCTACAGTAGCCGAAGAGTTCTGACCACAATTTTGCAGATAGGGAGAGGGGTACTGACTTCCACAGGGATCAAGGAGGGAAGAGGAACCTTTCTTCATAGTACCTGAGTGACCACCGTGGTTTGAAGCAGTTGAAGAGCCGAATAAAGATGTGCTAGCATACTCAGTACCTAGCATATCAGCACCAGGGAATGGTTGGGCTGCGAAAGGTTGAGAAGGGTGAAGCATGGTTCTTGGGAATGGTGCAGTAGTACTAATTGTCTGAAGACTTTCTGTGGCGGTTCTAGATGAAATTCCATTCTGATTGCACTGTCGACGATGCTTGGTAGGACGTTTTCGCCTTCCGCTCGTTCCATTTGAGGTCAAATTGGGTCGAAGGAGGGCGAGGTTTTCGTTGGTTTCAGTTGAGATGGATTCATCGCCTCCCCCTGCGCCCTCATTTGCTGTAGAAGTAGAATTTCTCTGAGCCCCTTCAGAGGCTGAAGAAGCTGTGACAGAGGATCTTTCTGCTCTAGCCACTGGAGGTCTTCGTCGCATATTCTCACCATCTTCATCATCCCCTTCTCCTTCATCTCCAGCCTCATTCGCGGAGACTTCGCCACCATCGTCTTCTTCCTCACTTGAAGCCACGGAGAAACCAGAACGGCCCTTATTGTGTCTGCTGTTACGCGGAATCGTGCCAGCTAGGATCGGACAAAGTGCAGGTGGAGTTGTATAGAGACTTCCGCTATCTGTGGTTGTGTCTCCACATGTCACCTGATGAATCATTCCAATAGGAGGATAGAATTGTTGCTGGTGTCGCAAACCCAACTGTTGTAGAGTTGCTATATCACCTCCAGCGAGCGAAGCGAAGTTGTGACCTGCGAAAGTAAAGACAAAGAGACCGCTACTGAGTGTCAGATAGGCCTAGACATATCGATTCGGGACATAACCTCTCTTACCAAAATTGGTGTCACCAAAATGCCCCACCTTAATGCGTTTGGGTATCTTCTTTGTTGAAAAGGTCTTTTTGAGAGGCACTACTTAATTACTAGGCTGAGAAAGATGGTTACTCACTGACCCATTTGATTTTATTGCTATCGGCCTTAGCAGTAAACCACCGTCACCATCCCCCTATCTATAAGAGAGACATCAGTGGCAAGTAGGAGAAACATGTTTTCGAGTTGAGTCCTAAGTCATTCGTATAGTGATGACTCACTTAATCATGTATGCGAGAGATGGACACTTTTATATGCTTCCGACATCCCTCCCTCTCTCCACCTCTCTCTCTTGCTATCCAGCGAAACGAATTAGTAATTGATGATGATGATGATAATGTTGAAAGAAATGGAGCTAGGATGGATATCCTGGTAGCTAGGTTGAAAAGGACACAAGCTCACATACACAAGTCACCACAAAGTCTCTAGAGGGGAAGACAGGAATGACTGACCAGTTTTAGGACTCAATCACCCCCTGGGGAGTGCTTTTTAAGGTATAGGCCGTTCGTTTTATTTGTCACTTATTTCCTTGGATAACACAATCTAATCTTTTCATGCGATAACTCAGAAAAACGCACCTGGAGATGGTTGACCTGCTGGACACCCGTCTGGACCCGAAAACATAGATGGAGAGGACAGGACTTGAAGAGGTGGCGCCCCAGCAGCATACATTGCGCCAGCTCTACAATAACAGAAAAATTAACTCAAGCTTGTGGGTTATAAGAAGTACACCATTACCGAAGATAAATAGTCAGTAATTACAGGACCAGAAGTTTACAACTTTTTTTTCGATTGTATTAAAGCGGTTAGAAGAAGTACTAACTACCAATTAGCCGGTTGCTAAGCTGGCAGAGAGATTAGAGATCAATCGAGTTAACGACCGTTCGGGTTAAGCATCTGGTTGGCATTTTTTATCAAAAAAACACTGTCGTAGTTTTGCAAGAAAAGATAAAAAGGGTTTGCGCACACCAGAGCTACTCTCTCTCTCTCTCTCTCACTACTCATCAAAGTGTCGCAGTCAGACCCGACAGAATTCACCTCGGTCCTTGTGCCCATTTTTACATTCAGTAAGAGACTCGGTCAGTGAGTCATCCACTTTCCTTGGATTGCAGAACGCACACACCGCGACTAGTCAAGCTTGGCCAATGTCAATATTCTTGAAATAGTCAGAAAATTGTATTCGGTATAATGAAATGATACTATTGAAACATTTGTAAAGCAGAGACAAAGTCTCCTTTGAGAATCCACTACCGTGATAGGCTTCTGTGATTTTGTATCGATTGGAAATGGGAAATTGTAATAATCGAAGTTAAATTTCTAAACAGATCTGGCATTTTCATAAATGGTAAAAAAAATGTTACAAAATATTAATTCCTAAAGTTAGATCAACCATTCGCGCTAGCCCCGTTTTAGCCAACGAATATTAATCTAATGCCTCAAGGAACGCATCGGCAGAGCAATATCCAGAGTTGAGTAATCATGGTACACTCCTGGCCAACCGTTTTTATGTAGATAAAAGTTAACCAGTGCAAATTTGTGGGTCAAACGTAATGGAGAACACTTCACCTCCGCAGGTTGGCTTAGGTAAGTGAATGTGTAGACTATCGCTAAAATTTCACAAGTTTTCGGTTCAATTTTAATCCGAATCCACCTGCGTTCAAAGATGTACAAAGACTATATCTTGATAGTATCTTCGACATTGTCTTATTTTGAAGTAGTTTTTAGGAAAAATATGCAACTAACATAGAGATTTTAAACATTAAAGAAAAAGAAACACATTTACTAGGACAATCAGTTAAAATTTCGTTAAATCTCTCGCGAATCACCATCCAATTTTAGTGTTTGAGTAATGTAACGAGAACTGTCTTGACTCATTCTACTCAAAGCAAACAGGCTTTTAAAGATGTAACAAAATGGGGTCATAATTTTCATTCCTTTAAGCCTGCCTTGTCAACAAAACGGGTAGAGGTGAGGAGGGGGGAGGGGGACTCCGAAAAAAAAATTACTTAACTTCGTTAAAAGGAGTCGCGCTTAAGCAAGTTGGCGAACAAAGAAAAAAATACTGCCCACCCTCCCCCGCCGCCGCCGCCGCCCGAATCTCCGACTAAGATACAATCTACTGCTTTGTGTTCATCGTCCTGATTTAAATGTCTCCAAACGCAAAACAGAATAAATCCTACAGTGTGTGTGTGTGTGACACTGAATAATAAAATTGTCATTTTCAAACAACAAACCAAACAGACAACAAATGAGCCACTTGTATACGAAATGAAATAACGAGGAGATAAAATATGCGCACAAATAAACTAATTTTCCTAAATAAGAATTAAAACCTTATTGAACAGTAAAGGAGAACTCAGAGAGAGGGAGGAGGATCTGGGGACAATTTGCGCGAAAATCTCATTGAAAATAAATGTCTGTTCTCCTTATAAGCATCGGGTAAAATTTTGAAAGCGTCTGGCAAACTTTAAGTCCGTCAAAAAACTATTTCACGGAAATGAAGAACCACATTCGATTAAAGTACTCCCCATGCATATTTTGGTTTGGTCCTTCAGACAGACTCATAATACTTTTAAGAATAGAATGAATGGGAAAATGAGTGCAGGAAATGGAAGTGCCAGATTACATAGCAAAAAGACCAAATGAATCGAAAGGACACAGCCCCCCCCCTCCCCTCCCTCAACTCAATCAACTTGTGAGTGAATATGCTCTGAACACTGCGCGGCTATGAATTCATTCGATAATCTGGAGATCAAATCCTACAATATGAACTGTTCACACCAAGTGGACAATATGATGAATCTATGGTTCAGATAGAGAAATGTTCTTCGATTACGCTTATTGGACCAAAGTGTGCTTGAATGGTTTTCAATGTTTAAAAATCGATTTATCAGTAGCAAAGTGTTGGCTAATAAAGAGAATCGAAACTAAAAATGTTTTAAGAGTTCATTTATCACTTATTCCTAAAGTCAAAACTGAACCATTTGTATCCACTTAGTTTCATAATTACTGAATGGTTATGTATGTTCATGACCAGGTAAAAGTTAGCCGTTCATTTTTACTCTAAAAATCACATTTTTAAGAAAAATGACGAGTAATAATGAAGCTAGAATACCTCTTTCTCCCTCCTCTCCTTTTACTAAGTGTTAGAGAAGAGATAGAAACGACCACTCACCCAGTACTATGAGCGGGACTGAAGAGGAAAGCCGCAGGAGACACTGTACAAGCCCCCGTAGAAGTCAAATTACTGCATATAGAAACTCCAGGTTGGTACAACTGTTGCGACATGACATCATGTTGATCAACCATCCCACCACAACCACCGCCATTCAATGGATGCGTTGGATGCGCGGAAGTTATTGGGGAGGTAATTCCACCGGGTGTCCCCGTGGAAGTAATCTTCTTCAGGGACTGATGCTGCTGTCGTGAATGTTGCATGCGGATGCAGAGGGAGACTAGCAACACGCATAAGACTGAGAGCAGGAGACTCACAGCGATGACAACTACGAAGGTCGTGCTTCGACCATTCGCTTGAATTTGCTCATCGGCGATATCTTGACGATGAGTCACTGTTGATGAACTTCCTCCAGCACCGCCACTTCCATCTCCATTGGAAACTAAAGGGGCGAATGGAAAAAGCAATTAATTTACCACACATTTTTGGTCAAATTGGTAGTTATAATGACTTCAAACTCAAGAAGGTAATATATCGTATAGATTGAACAGTTTAAGAGTGTATACGAAACTACCCACACTAGCCATACAAAACGGCTGTAACAATTTGTGCTTATAGGAGACTCCAGTTCACACAATCAAGTCTAATTGGACAAAATAATAGAAAATGAGGTATTAATAATGATCTGTGTGCAGTGGTAAACTTGCTCATCAGCCAAACCAGAGGTTTTGAGATCTATTAGTGCACACCCAGTACTGTGGATAGTAGACTGCACTGGTCAATCATGACCAACAAGAGGGTTGTGGAGTACGACTTTCCTACTTGAACGGCACCAATACTACTCTTTTCTACCTAAATCTCATTGGCTTTTCCCTTCTAAACAAGTTTTTATTCATACCCAGTCCCAAACGATCCACTTAATCCAATCTACCCAAATTGCAATACGTACAAGTTATGTAACCGCAATTTTTATTGACCCCAAGAAGTCAGACCCCACAACACGCTAAAATCGGGTCATCCATCTCCTCCCCGTTCTCTTGGCACAAATTTTATGACTTAAGTTAACACCTCGGGCCATAAAGTACAACACACTAACTCACAGCATAAGAACTTGATGGTAAAACCAGGGAGAGAACCCTAGCCAAGAACAGATAACTGAACGCCCGAAATGAGAAAAAAAACGAAAAGCTCTAACTCGGCCAAATCCTCCTTCTGACGCATCACTTGTGTCCGAGTGCGTTGACTGAAGAAAAAGAGTGATTGGAACAAACTGGTTTTCGCTAAGCAAGCAGACACAACCGGCGTTGATAAGAGAAGGCAGGTGGGTTAGAAAGAGAGGATACGCAAACAATCCTCACACGAGGCTCAACTAACACATAGAGGGAAACGAGGACAAAAGGGTTGTGTGTGCGTGTGTGTCCAAAATTAAGGCTCACATTTTCGAACACAGCGTTTGTGAAACGCGCGGACACAAAGACCTATAAATTAATCCAGACTTCTCGCGAACCCAGGCCCTAGGTAGACACGCGATGTGTGCTGTGCGTCTAATCCTACCCCAAAAATGTTCAGGTTCAAACTGGTAGTTAGCTCATCGTGAATGACGGCCCAGTTATTCGTTCCTAGGAGAATATTTAAATTCCCCATATTAATATTAATATATAGAAGATAAGCCGATTATTGCTTCAAAAGTAATACAAGCACAATGTACCCCCTCCGTGCTTCTCCTAATGAAATGTACCGATTTTGACAGCTCCCAGGGGAATGTGGGATGAAGGGAAGAAAATGGAGGGAGAATGAGGGGTTTTATAATTGTCTATCTCAGTAAAAATGCCTCCAGGGAGACAGTACAAGTGAATGAAAAGGGTAACTACTTCGTATCCCGCAATTTATCAGATTCGAGAGAGAGATGGGGGAAGTTTAATTGAAATAGGCGTCCAAAAAATCGACCTTAATCCTATAACGCCCTTAGGACCGTACGGTCCTCCTTCAAAATAAGCTCCGTTAGTACTAGACTCGTAACAGAAGGCGCTATTGCCGTTTGAAGCATGTTCAATACACCTTTAGTCTTCGCCTGATAACACCAAAACTCATTACATCGACGGTATCAGTCTGCTGTGAGACACGGGTGAGTGCGGTTAGGTGCATTTTTCAAAAAATTATCAAAATTCTAAGCCCAAAGTGCGCTTAAGATTTTTAACACTCTAATGTCATTCTTATTGCTTAAGGATTATCAATGAAACTCTAAATAGAACTACAAAGTAAAAGAATGCTTGCACAAATATTTCAATCTCGGACTAAATAATTTTCACTTTGATAAACAGTCCCTAAGAGGGCCATATGGCAGACACATAAACAAAGTTTGAACTCACCTTTATCAATATCAGTGGAATCAGTAGAAACCGCAGCAGTCGTGATTCCTTGTTGAGCTCTATCAGAAGGGAATGGATGATCTTCACCACCAACAGGACCGAAACTTGCAGGAAATCGAATTTCTGGATTATCGATTGTCTCATCTAGCTCACGTTGTTGGGATGAGGAAGAGGGTTGGGATGCTATCGGTACATAGGGTTCTACAATTGAGAAAAAAATAATCGTTACACCGATACCTGAGTCGAAATTTATATGAAGGAAACTCACCAGATATGAATTGAACCTCAGAAATGAGCAGCCACTCATTGGAATAGAAAAGTTGTAAGGAAACATCCTGGGCAATGTGACCTTGAAGTGGGATATTCAGTATCACAGCACCATCCCAAAGGGGGTTTCGAAAGACAGTAACACGGCTACTGGAAGCTCGATGAAGTGCCTCTCTCCATGAAACATCGGTGCGATCCCATGTGTCAATTTTATCAGGCGGATTCAATGGAAGAGTGATTTGAGTCTCTTGAGTTGTAGATAACGTTTCCCCATCTCGGATGAAATCGATAACGGTATAATTAGCAAGACCAATTCGCAGTCGTGGCGATTCATAGGTGAAAATGAGGAGACGCGAGAAATTGCGAACTGAAGCGAAAATAGACATGAATTTAAATCATGCAATGAGAAAACAAAGCAAAATATGCTAATTAGGAGCGGGAGGAAATTTTACCATTACTAAACAAATGCAATTAAAAGAAATGTAGTGGCCTTACGCTTGTCAAACTTGAAATCAATACGCACAGGACCACTTCGAGACCTTTCCCAACCAACAAAATGATGGTTAAGGGATGACAAATCCTGGGTGACGTTGCCAAGATGAGCCACATTGTCAACCAACTTCCCCAAGCCACCAGGAGCACCTCGAGGTCCTAATGCCTTATTTGCGTCATTGGTTCGATCCCGGAAATCAAAATGTTGATACCGATCACTGCCTAGAGGTCCTCTACTACCCTCGGTAGCCACATATTCAGTTATTCCATCTAAAATTGGAAAGGGAAAACAATTTCACTATCAACTTAAAAAAAGGTGAAAAGGGAGAGAGATAAAGTTTTTGATACTGACCAGGAAAAGGACAGCCTTTGAGAGCGAACCGGAGACAGACGCGATGTTGAGATTTGGCACTGTAAGGGTAAATTCGAATTCGGCGAGCGATTACAACTGGATCGAAAGTGTGTCGGGCTGTATTCCGAGGATCAATGTTGCCTTGAATCACCTAGACAGGGGGAGAAAAAAGAATCATTAAATTACCCTTGTTTCCACACCCAACATACCCCGCACTAATCTAATAAAGGTCATTCCGCTGGGTTCATTTCAAGTTCAAATTAGCTTAAGGTGCTAAAATCATGCAGATAAATCGCAAAACACAAGGATAAAATTGAATTCAAAGAGTGTGAAAATCAATAAAAAGGAAGAAAGCCACTTACTCTCTCAGACTCCCGTGTAGTATACTCATGCCACGGCCCACCATCTTCGCGTTGATAATGCAGGATGAAATATGGCATATATTCCGCAACCTAGAGGGGCAAGCCACAGATGGTAAATATAGTTAATTATTTGAATCACCACAAACAAATAAACAGAGTTCTACCTCCGATAGTATATTTGGGGTGGTCTAAAGGAGGGCTTTTCCGACAGTACCGGAGAATGGCATTTCTGACCCTAGTTTAAGTCTATAGTTTGTGTAAACAATGTGGACGTAACGTTTAGAGAAGGAATATTTTGATCCGAAAAAATTAGTTTTCTTACTTATATAGGTAGAGAAAAGGGGAGGGGGATTGATATTTACAAAGGAGCACTAAAACGATCCAAACTTAAATCGACGCAATCGCAAGGGGACTTAGTCCTGGGGAAGGTAATCAGTGTGCGTGAATGTGTGTGTGTGTGTGACAAAGTGAGACTGGCCTTGATTATTGATTCTCAATAAACATTTTCCTTTAACTATTCGTGGACAGGTTTCAGACGGTTAATTAATTAGTCGATAGGTCTTCACTGTACTTGTGATTAGCTCCAACACCAGTTATTTAGTGACAAAGTTGAATTATGATTAATTCCACAATGTCAACGAAAACAGTAAGGTATTAGTGAAAGCAAGACAGTGAAAAGGCGGATTTTAAGAAAATGAAATGTCGAAAACTAGTTCGCTACGATCGAAATAGTGCATACCAAAATTGCCTAGCTGACCGGTTTGAGGTTTTTGGCAACCACATATCAACCACATACAAAGATGCATACGATGGGTTTGTAGTAAACAGATATCTGTGTTCATTAAAGCAAGTCTCGTAAACAGAAAAATCACGTCAGACTATACTAACAGACCTAACCCAAACACTAGTATAATGAGTTTCAGGGGGTTCAAGAATTTCCAGCGCACTTGCTCTGAATAATTTATGAAATTTATCCCACGCTTGTGGGAGTACTTTGCCCCTTTTATGAGAAAGGAAACCTGTATACACACAGCAGTCTCAAATCCAGTCAAGGGTAAAGAATTTTGGTCAAAAAACTGGACCGACTCAAGACCCCTGATTTATTGTCATCAAGGCACTAGAGCACCGGAAATCTCGTGAATACCTCTTTCTCACTAACAAAATTAGCTACATAACGAGGCAAGAAATAAGGAGAAAACCCCAAATAATTAGCAAAAATGCATGGAGAGTAGTTACTCAACTAAAATGAAATTCATTCATTGTTGTTACGCGTGGGTCTAGTCACAGGGCGGAAAGAATTAATAGATCCATTCTACCCATCACGATGAATGAGTACCAAGTAGAGTTTAAATGATGCAGCGATGAACATAACCAATTTCGGGGATCGTACATGTATTTGTATGCATGCCAAAGAAATCGTCCGACTAGTAATATTGTGAAACATACTTTGATGGAGAAGGAACATGGATAGTTTCTTCAGTTATGGGAAGCCATAAAATTCTATGAAAGTCAACTGAAAGCTTGAACTACGAAAAATATTGTTCATTCCTTTGGTGATGATCTTTTAAGTTAATGCTCCACAGTTGAGTACTAAACTCTATGAAACCGATATAGGCTTTCCTCACACTAATGTTAAGAATATTCCATCTCAAATCCAAATAGTGATTTACAAGTGAACAGACTCTCATGACGACTGTGGATCAGACATTTAAGTGACTCTCTAAGAATTCGATTGCTTTGCTTTAAATAATTTCAAAACACAGGTTTCATAATAAAACTAACAGTGCTTGTTTACCTAAGCACGGGCGTAATTTGACCAGAGCAAACGAACTGAATCAATCAACAAAATCCTATCTGTAAACAACAACTGATCCCTCAATATATTTACTGTCAAAGCCCTCTAATCCAAATCATTGAATGTTTCATTTTTCACGCGCGCATAATAAAATCAAGAAATATCAATTAAAAGTATATCCACTAGATGTCGATACAACCCTTTCTGAACATTAATAAAGATCAAGACGAAGGGAGATAATACGCCAAGTAAACAACACAAAATAGAACGTACATTTCCATCACCTCGACCAGTAGTAAATATTGTGCAGATAATGGTGAGTTGGGGAAAATCCACTTGAATCCACTCGTTCATAGACGACTGGACGGTGTTATTCGGACACCACGCCTGACCGCTTGTCTGATCCTTGCCAGCATACAAGCTGCCTAGTCTAAGGTGGTTAAAACATGTCCAATTAATACTAATGATGTAATTGAGATCTCTAACTAAATGGCCAAATTTGCGGACAAGTGGATCAATTAACAAAAGGAGAATGGGTAACGTGAGACAAAACAACGATAAACTTACCTAGCATGGAAGGGCCGAAATTCGGGCAAGTTTTGTCGGACACTGCTTGCGCTGAAAGCAGTGTCCGGAACTTTGGCTGGCGTATCCATTAGTCGACTGTCGCATGCCCTCTCATCGCTTGGGCCTCGTCGAACAACTACAAGAATAAAAACGTAAGATTTTGAAGTTAAACTGGACAGTCATAATATCAAATGCCTTTTCACAATTCAACACGCCCATATTTTTTACTCATCCAAGAAGTTTCACAGTGTGCTGAGTCAGATTACAGGTCAGTGGTGACATTTAAAAATTTACCCTGGCCCTCAGGACATACGTTGAAACACCGCGCATAGCCAGCTATCGAGATCTCGAAGTCTCGAAATTGAATAAACAGAAACAAACAGATTTAGGGACCGCCGCTTTATGCCTGTGTGTCGCATCACAGAAACACAGGCAAACAAAAACGAGTACAAACTCGAAATTGTGAAAATGTTGAATTTGGGAGGAGGGGGGGGGAGAGGGGGAGAGAGGGGGGGAGAGTTAGGTTAATTCCAATATGATTAATAATTGTGCCCAAATTGGGAAGGGAATGACTCAGTCTAGATGTGCAAAGGGTGTCTTCTTAGGCGGCATTTAGTTCTTTTCAATTTACGTGTTGACAGTAGCGTTATCGTCTAATCGACTTCGACAACTGACGCGAATATGTGCGTATTTACATTGATTTGATTGATCTCAGTAGAGTTCAGGGAATGAATGATTACGTGAACTTTTGCAAACAAAATCGATTGTGCGCAGTATTGAGAAACGGAGCGCAATTCTTTAGCGAGGTCAGATGTAAATGCGAACGCGGATTACAGAAAACATCTGAATGACAGAAAGACGGTCTCCCACAAACGGCGTCCTCTAAATCTACCGCAAAGTCAAGCATACGACTTCACTCAGCACAGGATTTTAAAACAAAAACACAACGGATGAGAAACAGATCGCGATGACAATAGGAACGACAATCAATAAGTTTATGAATCTGACTAATGGTCGCCAATTTGAACAGGGAGAAACTAGGTCAGCAAATATCTGCTCATCGAATAAAGAGGGGGGGGGGGGGCATTGATAGATTTCTCCCTAGTATGCCACGTGGTTGAAGTCGAAATGCTTTGATTTCAACTCTTTCATTCCGACCAGGTACGCCTACCGCCCTATGCTCAGAGCAGATGAATTGACGAAAATTTACCGAAATAGACACGTTATGCAAATACTCTGGTTCACACTAAGGCTGCCAAGCTGGTTAAACACTAAAGAAAGTAAAAGTAATTGACGATCTTTAAGACTACTATGATTTATAGATGAGTGGATTAAGCCATTTAGTAAATGATTGGTCATAAATGCTTTGCGATAAAGAACGTCAATCAACAGCAGTCATGGAAACTAATTCTCGCGTGTGAATGCGGCAAAGAAGGCACGTTAGAATATGAAAAAAAATAACAATTTAAGAGAAGGATGGTTGTGAGATTATTCAGTTGACTCACTACAGTACACCAGAAAACAGTGAGAAATCTATGCAAA
Organism: Hymenolepis microstoma; assembly: GCA_000469805.3. Taxonomy (NCBI): domain Eukaryota; kingdom Metazoa; phylum Platyhelminthes; class Cestoda; order Cyclophyllidea; family Hymenolepididae; genus Hymenolepis; species Hymenolepis microstoma. The sequence continues at coordinate 27,257,973 of LR215989.1, forward strand.
ATGTGAGTTTGGCTCAGAGAAATAAATAATTATTTTAATGAAAAAATAACTCACCTTCAACTGATTGAGAAAAATTAGCTAGATATATACTGGTCAATAGTAGAGTTAAATAAATCCGCGAGAAATGCATTGCAAATGGTCAAGAAAGAAGTGGGTAATTCCTAATAAGTGATATAGAGTAGATTGGCCACTATTAGTGTGGTAGCATAATCCACAAACGATGTTATTTCACCAGTGGGGGATGTAACGCAGAGATGATGGATCACTGGACCAGAGAGAACGAGCCGGTTAAATAAACGCAATATCTAGTAATTTTCTGATTATTTCGTGGTTAGCGCTGACCGCGTGAGGTTATGTCAGTGGCCAACCAATCAGAGTGGCAAGATTGATGAGGCGCTGTTCATATTTAACGCTCTAATTGGCTAACCCTACTAACCAATGGAGAGCTTACGTTTTCAACGTTATGTCTTGAATCCTACCCCTATTGGCTAAACGTTGGTCTGACGAGCATTCATTTGCACTTAGCCTTAAGGCTATGTTTGATTACATAATGCTGATATAAGGGCATTCTTATAACTTATAATTTTACAATACACATCGGTTAAAGTGACCCAGTCAAATTGATTGGTACGGAATTAACTAATTATGAAATCTAGTTCATTTTCAAAAGTTTAATTTTAGTTTAGACACAAAGTCAGGAAAAAGTTTCATTAAGGCTTGAATGCTTCAATTTTACATTGTAACACATTGCAGTCACAAAGTTGTTCACTCTAAACTGTGCGAATCAACAACATTAATGTGGACTTTGATATGAGGAGATCTTTGAACTTTTAAGAACGTGAGGTTTTTATTTGCCTGAAGGAAATAACGCGCTATTATCTACGCTCAGAGATCTAGGTATATGGATGTTCTGGATTATTCTTTAAATCAATTTGTCATGCGAGACTATTAAAGTCAAACCCGGTCGCTTGTTTACGACTAATAATGCTTATTTCTCCACCTTTTAGAAAGAATCGTATGCAATTATTTGTAACAATAGATGGAGAATTTCTAATTGCTATGACTATCTTGAATATGCAATGGACGAAGAGATTCACTTTTCGTTAAAGAATTTTTCATATTTTATCATCCACCGCATTGATAAGAACTCAAAATCCTAAGGCCTGAAGAGTATTTTAAAACAAAATGTTCCATTTATTTTGCTTAACTAATTTTACTTCTGAGTGTTCTAATGGAATGCAGTTATTCGAATAAAGAGCAAGATCTTTTGTAATTCGTAAAGCAACTACCCTGAAATGCCGCCCATAACGCTGTTATTGCGGCTAAACTTCTGTCACTGTGGCTGTATAGGCGATAGTGACATTCCTCTGACTGTGTGGTCAAAAAGCGCACAGCAGAATATCCCAGCCTGCTGATCAAATGTGTATTGATAGAATACTAGTTTCCCAATTATACTGTGCGTATACCAATTAGGAGGTCACGGTGTTGATGCCTTTCGGCTACCGTCTTGTGATGTGAATGAACAGACGCACCTTTTAATCGTGATCAACAAAATAGGAGGAGGAGAGCGAGTTTCTTGTAAGAACGACCTCAACACGCCTAAACTCTCCTCAAGGTAACTGCTTTTACCTCTTTCTTTAATTTGTTTTGAAATTCATCCTATCATATAACTTCTTGAATTACTTCTCTATGATTAGGAAAAGATCATTCAGTGGTCCTGGGAATTGAACGAAATGAAAAGGTAGCTATCATTAGCAATAAGAGAGAAAATTACTAAATTTCGGTGTCTTTTACCCCCGAGCTAAGTGCTGTTGAGGACTTGAATTAAAATTTAATGCAATACACCCTCAATAAAAGAACTTCTTCTTCTCAATTTCCTTGATTTTTTGACAGTCTCCTAGAATCCGGCATTCCTTTCCTCTTACTCAACTTTCCATCTTCGGGTAATTTTCACCTGATGTGTGACGTAACAGGTGAGGAGACTAGTGGATCAAATGCCAGCCTACCTTCATTAAGACGATTAAGATGTTTGCATATAAAGTAAAAAATGGGATAATCGAGTTCCGTTCAAAGAAATTAACGCACTTTGCTCAGGCATGGAAAATATTTAATTCCTACCACAATGACAGGAAAGGGGTACAATTTCCTTGTTATAAATCGGATGCACGTAAAAATTTTCTTTCACACTGACAAAGTGAATAGAGGATTAGGGCTCTTGAAACTGCAATCGTCGCTCGATGTGTAATTTGATAATAACAATGATTAAGTGATATTGAAATACAATGAATAGACGGTGGTGAAATTTTAAATGTGATTGAACATCAAAGAAATGAAAAAAAAGATTACGAGTTATACTCTAACACATCGCCATTAGAGCGTTAATGACACAAGTCCATCTACCTATGAGAAGTCGATAAGTAGATCGAACAACTTGTGCTTAATTCTATCGTGTTTGGCCATGCAGATTACCAATGAAAATTGTACCTGTAAGTATGCGCATTAATGCAATTTTGTCAAAATATGTTTCTTCCTATATTATTTCAAATGATTTCTGAAAGAGAGAGCCTTTAATATGTGTCAATATTACATTTACGAAGGGTAGGGAGTGAAATGTGAATTGTTATGACCTTAACGGTTTGAAGTTGTTAGGATCGCCTTAAATGATTACTACACCGGATGTTGTAAATTAATATTGGTATTCAACTGCAACTTCTTATCCCCCTATACAAAAGTTAGTTTTAATTTGTTTAAAGGCAAAGGAAGATCTGCGTGCGCATGGCGTTGCACAAGTTTGAAAGATCCGGTGGTGAATTTATCCCTATATTTGTAGATAATTAATTTTCATTTGACATTAGCCAATCTTTACATCTTCTTTAGTTACTAAACAAAAATTGACGCTCTGAAAACTGATCCTTTTGAAGTTTCCTACCACGACCTTCAGGATCACTTTCCTTTCTTACGAGCTAAGACAGTCATCTGGATCCTATTTTAGGCCCAAATTGTGCAAATTGTGTTGCTAGTACGAATATTTAAACTCATTCTCAGAAAAAATCTGCTGGTTCTTAATCAGGTGCTCGGTATGATTTGTTGTGTGGTCCACCGCTGCTATTCAAATGGTCTTTATTCAAGTTTACCTGTCGTTGTGATCCTGTTTGTGGACTCTGATATATGCTGCAGCTGCTGTTGTAGTGTTATTGTTGGCATGTTCAATAAGGACCCACTCATCAAGTGATGGCTGACTAGATGACCATTCAAAAGCAAAAATTTGCATTATTTGACTGTAATAGAAAAAAATATATATAAATCGATGTGTTTTATTTAATCTCTTTGTCTGGAGAGGTGGCCCGCTCAGTGGATACTAACGAAAAGTTTTGGCAATGGACTGAGCAAATAAAGCTTTCTGAAATAAAATATTTGAAGAGAAGATATGTGCTTATATTAGATTGAAGCTCTAAATATGGGGATCCATTCATTTCATAGAGCTTTCCAGAAATGATGGGCTTTCATTTCCAATCTATTTTGAAAATGTTAAAAGAGCTCTGCTTGTCCAATTATTGTGGCAAAATTCAGATAAATAAACCTGAAAGGACGTAATACAAAATGACTTCATTAGTATGCGGTGCACATGGTAATTGTTTGCTAAAGATGACTAATTGACACCGATGAGCGCATGACATGCTTATATATGGTGTAAAAGAAAGTAGGCAATATCAACCGAATACCAGAAAATATCTTGAATGCTTCCAAACACTCCAAAATTCAATCTCCTCTTTAAAAGTGACGCCTTGACTCTTTACGCCAGTCAGTTCCTTCATTTAGATCAGCCATCAAATTATGACCCACTAATCTCTGGATTGACAAGACCGATGTAACTAGGGCGATTAAAGATTTTGTGTCATTATTAATAAAACGATCGTATCACGTTACAGACATTTCTACTTCTCATCTTTTATACTTTACGCATATCACAACACATTTGAAATAAACTCAGTTACAAGTTACGCGTAGAATATCTACGGCTGTTATTTGGAGATAATTTTAATTACTTTATCATCATTCTCATTAATTTTACTTCCAGTGGCTTAAACCTAAAATGTAGGCAACATTTCAGTAACTAACTCTAAATAAACCAATAAGTGATGTATTTGTAATAAATGAACGATTTATTACAAACTAATCCTCTTCCACCTAAATTTTCCAACTTCTTCAACAATCAAAGATTTCAATCCCCATCTACTATCACAGTTGGTCGAATAGATAATGCATCTACAATACGAATTTCCAGATTTCCACTAGAAGTGATTTATTAGGCCCTTTTTTTGAAAAGATGCCTTGTTTGCTGTTAATCTGGTTTGTGAATCCATAGGCGAGATTAATAAAATGATTGATGTCATTCCACCGTTTAAAGAGCAGATAATCCTAATTTATTGTTTTTGCTAATACGCTTTCATTCACCTTCATTTTCATGCCAATCATATCGAGTGTATTCATATGACAGGATCTACACGAAAGGTGGATGTTTATTCATGTAAACACTGCGCATGGGTTGACGTTACTTGTTTTAACTTTTACCATTGTGGACACACCTTCTTACTACCCTACAAAAGGCTATTCAATATACTCTCTTTTGCATTTTACTTCCTTCCTCTTTCTCAAGTTGAATGAAAGCTGTCATTGATGGCCTCAATGATGACTATTTCCAAAGCCATTAAGAATTATTAATTATTGTCTAACTAAACTTAATAAATATAAACCAAAAGTATAATTGGATTGATTTATACGGCACTTTATTAACATTTTAATGACTGCATTAGGTCTAAGATCAAAACTATTAAATTACTAATTTTGGCAATTAGATACCCAAGTTCGTGATAAAATAACTGTGAAAGCTATCCAAAGGAAGTGATCAGAACACTTTATATGGATAGGGGAGGGTACTCTGGGGCGATTTCAATGAGAAGCTCGCATTCTATCACATCTCCCGTTGAGCAACTTTTTTTCAATATATGCTTACCTCTGCGCATCGGTCTTGCGACCTATGGATTATTAGACGCACAAGTTGGCCACCGGGCATGTCTAGTAAAACATTTTTCTAACATTCATCTTGAATTGCCGAGTAAGTGCAATGATCCCCAACCGTCCTTTTGTTAGCCAATCTTAATCATTTTGATCAGTCATTCAACTCTTTCTGCCTTCCCCCCAGCCAGGCATGTTAACTGATGAATCACCACATGAATTCATTCTTGAATCAGTTTCGCTCTATCAACATGGCAAAAGAGTTCAATAATTCGCCATGAACCTGTGACAGGCACCGCTTCCCTTCTTATTAGAAATGCAAAAATTTACCAATACACTTTCCCTTCAGTCAAAAGAATTAGAACTGCCTAATATTCTGATTTCGGAAATGTATATACTTGTAAATCCCGATTTATGGAAAAAAAACAAATTCTGGATTAGTTTTCTTCTTAATACTAATGCAAACAACTTCACTTTATCACTTATGGATATTGACTTCGTACTGTTCTCCAAATAGAATAAGCATTAGTGTTGCAGATATTGGAATTTAGCATCAAATTCAAGAAAAGGGCGAAATCCCTTTACTCATGACTTCTACCCCTCTACTGTGTGTTAGTAATCGCAGATGTTAGTGTATTTGAGTCATTCACTCTAAATCAGGCATATCCGAATGTCTCTCGCATGCAAATTAGATAAGTGCTACACCGCAATAAATCTTGGCATAGTCAAAAACATAAACCACAGTAGTTCTGATTGTGCTACACAAGTCAATCTCTATCAGACAAAATCATGAATTAATTTACATTTTAATGACTATTCCGGTCAATTTCAAACGTTCCATTGCCGACAGCGACGGCACGATACAGAATGTCTTTGAGAGCTTTTCTCTACCGTTTAGCTATTGTCAGTATGTCATGTGTAAAGACAAGTTGATAAATATCACTAGCTCGCCAACTCACTTAAAAGAAAATCGGTTATTACTTACCTCGCTATGATCAAAGAAGCTGTAGAGGGTTGATACACCGGCAAGCCTTGATTACTTATCTTTAGTAATCTCTATGGCACGATCCTCTCAACAGTATAGAGGAAACAGACCTACGATGTGGAATATGTTTATCTGGGATGTGTGCCTGTCACGGAGCTTTGTCATTAAAATATCATGAAGTGTTTGTTAAACAATGTAGGACTATTAATAGGTGGCTAGCTGAGAGGTCTCTGCGATCACGCTGCACTTTCTTCCTACGAGACAAGTAGCACGGCCCCACCTTCGAGTCTGCCTGAGTGCGCATGAAATTTCTTTGTTCAGCCATAATAGGGTTTGACACGCCACAATAATTGATTTTCATCTATATTAATTCACCTTTTTCGTTGAGAAATCTAAACTTCTGTATTTCACTAAGGGTTGGTAAAATTTAGACACAGAATAATAGTGGGTTATCGACTTTGGGTATTAATAGATCTTAGCCTTGGAAGCAATGAGGCATGGAATGAGTTTTAGCTAAACATATGAAAGCCACTTATCTCAAGCAGTCAAATATCTTATTACAGTAAAGAGAATTGGCTCACAACTTAACTTAATCCCTTCATTAATAACAATATTCGAAACTATGAATTTTTTATCAGGGAAGTCATTCAACCTCACATGTAAGTTGTAAGTCCTTTTGGGAATATATTAGGAGTACCGGTAAGAAATTACGCACTTTAAAGATGCCTGAGTTTAGGTTGTGCCAAGACATGATGAAGGAAACGACTCTGCAAAAGTTTTCCCAAGTAGGCGAATTGCTCAAGAGTAATGCCCAACTTTTCTTTCACCCTCCTTGAGGGCCATTATGGCAATTACTAAAGCCATTACTGAAATTTATGGTCAAGTGCCTGCAATCTGCCGATATCAATTTTGGTCTAAAAGTTGTAAATCGGGCTCGAGGAATTTAAATGAGGTGCCAAAGTCGATAGAGCTACACATTTTGATGATAACATTAAAACCCATTGTTGAATCAGACGTTCAATGAATTTATTAAAGAGTTCAAGCAGAAATTCGCATGTCCATGGTTAAATATGCAATTACAATTGAAGCGCATTGGTAAATCGAATGGGACGGGAATTTGAGTGACACACTTATCAACTCTCCCAGCTTAACAAAGATGGGAGGAGAAACTCGGCACTCTTCGTTTTCAAGGCAAAGAATGTTCCTATTTTCCGACAAATTCTTAACGAGGGCGAAAAATGGAGCGCTTACGGCAATGTTAGTGGAAAACAATGGTTGTCTCCAAATCGTTCAATCCCATAAGCCAAGCTAGGGTTGACACTTCGGAAAATTTCTCTTTGGGGGGCGGAAGGGGGGTGTGTACATTCACTAATCCATTATGGAAAAGATAAAACCCGACGCAACGGCTACAGACCTGGTTACGTTGACAACATGACTAAAAAAGAAATTAGAGGATAAACGTCCAAGTTCATTTGAATTAAAGGTGATAGTTCTACAAAATGACAATGTTCAGCTGGTCGGCGCTACAAAGCGTGGATAACCCCCAAACAATCCAGGAATTAAATTGGGAGGTTTCACCACACCCTTAATATTCATCAGACCTCCCCACACCCAATTATCACGTTTTCAGATTCATGGAGCATACTCTAAGGGAAATGTCATTTCGAATTGCGACTGAAGTCAAAAATTTCCTAAATGAGTATTTTAATTCGTAAACAGCTAGTTTTTTCCCAAGAAGGGGTCCGTAAACCGTAAGAGTAATGTTAAAAAGTTGTACTTTATATTGCATAGTATCATAGTTTAAAAATATTTAACATTTTTTACGAATATATGATGTCTTAGCCAATCCGTCAATGTACATCTGATTCCTTCAAACTCATCTCTACCTTAACTTTCTTTTGTCCATTAGTGGAAAAAGAACATGAATTCCGTCCTCCAACCTTATCTTACCTCCTTAACTTGTTCTACACAATCAGCACTAGGAGCTCCGCCTTGCTCCCAATTCCACCTCTTACCCCTCATTCTCTTCCGTTTGTCCAATAAATCCGAGCTTTTTGCCTAACTCTTTTAGCTCAGAAATGAGAGTCGTCACCCTCTTTGCCTTACCAAGATCATTGCTTCTATAAGAGATATCTGGCATAATTTGGTGGAACTTCTAAAGTACCTTTACCTCGGGGTTACAGCTACCTTAATTTATTTGTACTTGTGGGTAATTTCGCTATACCTTTGAAACAATCGCTTTCGCGTTTGTGATCTTTCATTCCAACTATTGGGCATATAATCGCCTCTTTCAAGGTTAATAGGCTTCAGTCGAAAGGAGTCAACGCACATAATTGCAAAGTAGAAAGCCATGACCGTTTCTTAAACTTGTGCATGGTTCACATAAACTCCGATTGAAAGCTGAACTAATCCTTTTTTCATCTTTTTTCCCAGTTTCCGCCTCTCGAAACATCTGTTGAATTAGCTGGGAGGAAAGCACATTGAAACAATGAACTTTATCCAATTATCTAGAACTCACAAGCGTAGATATAGAAATGTAAAACTGTAATGGAGCTCCCTAATACGATTATTTGGCGCAATATGAGCAAAATATGGATAATTGAATTAGTTTTGCCAAACAAAGCTTGCTTGCATAGGGTAGAATAAGTGTTGAGATTTCCTTTTCTCCTTGAGAGTCCATTATTCAAACCCAATATGGGAGAATAACAGAATGCTCTTGCCATTTTTTAGCAAAAAATGGCTGCATTAAAGGCAACAGAATACAAAACACTTCTTTCCGATGAAGTCTCTAATTATCAAACCTGAATTACTAACGGAAGTCGACTATACTTCTTCGATAGTATCAATGTGAAAAGGAGATAATATGACAATTTGAACATTAAATTGGTGTGAACTACGGAAGTTGTTGACCAGTTTTTCTGCAGTGCCAGGAGAGGAATAACGATTTCCAGCCTGATAGAAACATGATATGAGTCAATAATGCGTTCTTTGAGAAGGCTTGAGCTTTAAAATGGGGAGAAAAATCTATTCCTGCTGTTAGATGACTTCTTTTTATAGTAATTAGGGATTAAGGTAGTAAGCTAACTTCTAAGATTAATAAGCAACTTCAATCCACTCCATAATTACAGTGTCTCATTTCCTCTCTCTTTGCTTTGAATTTTACATGTAACACTTTATGTAGAAAGTAGGAGTTTGCCGAGTCGACTTGCTGTGGAGAAAATAAACGCATCCTCCCATTTTGTGTCAAACAATTTGCGCAGGAAATTTTTCACTTTATTCAACTTCCTCAGGATCAAATTCTCCCTGAGAAGGAGAAAGAATATGAAAACTGTTGAAATTTCAATCATTTATATGGAGGCGATCAGCCAATGGTAATTGGAAATGATTGAAAAAAGAACTGAAATAGCATTATGGCTTTTCAGGCTCGTATATGCTCTAATAGTTTGACCAGATAAAAAGGAGACCTAGGAGACGGAGGGAGTTGAATTGGAGCATTTCACTCTTCCAACACTACGGCCAACTATTCAAGGATTTCAAAGCACTTTGTCCTTTGAGCTGTTCATTTTAGTTTATGCGAATGGTTCGTGCAATGAGCAACTGTAGCAAAGCGCTTACATAAATCTTTCGTTTTAATAGTTTTATTTACCAAAAAACCTTTCAGAGCCCATAATTAATCAGTGTACTTTGATATTTCACTTGAAATATTCCTTTAAAGTTTCTTAAATAATGGTACAAGGTACACCAACCGGATTCCACTCCAGGTTTACCTTCGTTTCACTTTCAGCTTCTGACCTTGAATGGCTACTTAACTTTTCAATTTCAGTGCATCAGGCCATTAATTCAAAATCTTTTGGTTTAATCCAATTAAATAAAGAAACACTATGATTATGCATATTTGATGTGGTTATTTCTAAGACAGAAGATTTTTAGAGCTTATGAAACAAGCTTATAATTACATAAATATATGTTAAAGTAGCAAATCAGTTTAATTAAGTTATTCAATTAGAGTCTTTAAAGCATTTAAACTTGTTATTAAGCAAAACACTGCGACTTCTTGCTCGCAGGGTAAAATTAGTTCCGAGAAGGGTTTTGGCGGCTTTGCGAGAGACCATCTTATTAAAGCGAGTGAGTCACAAAGACATGTTCCATATCACATTGATAAACGAGGATTAAAGACGTTTAACAGACCACTATAACTGTCCCTCCCTCCCCTGGCCCATCTAGTTTCAGCTTACACCTTTGCGTCTGCCAAGTCGAATTTTACAAAATCGATTTCCATCAACGCACATTCAGTGGAACTGGTTAGTATTAAGTTGAACATGGAGGGGAGTAGAATCCGAGTTTCTCACAAGAGTGGGACTGGGAAGCTCATAATTTACCTAAGTTTAGGGGCTGCTAGTGCATTTGGGCAAAATAAATTTAATTTCTCCTGATTATTCACATCTAAAGAGATAGGCTATTAGGAATATTTTCAGTTTAGCCAAACATGATTATGTGAATATTATTATATTCAAGTTTAGCGTATGCAAATGCGATTCACAAGAGAATTGTATCCTTCACTATTGGCGATCGCTAGTATGTTTCTATATTTCTCCCTGTGTGTGGTGGTTGCTGTTTTTTGATAAATCGAATTGTCGCCTATTTACTCTCTCTCTCTCTCTCGCTCTCCAGCTTAGTGAAATTTCTCATCTAAAAAGGCCATTTTACTCCTTAATTTTCTCATCATAATGATGTGGTAAAATCGGATTCATATCAATCTGTCAAATGAGAGGTCTGAGAAAATCGGCGAGAATTCTCAGCTGTTGGTTTAATGCTGGGTAATTGATGCATTTACTTTTCTGGCAATTAATTGACATCAGTTTATGAATTGAGTCAATTATTCGTTTATTTTATTTGCGCTTACTCTAGAGTGTCAAGCTGAAAGTAAATTTAAATGGATTTGTAAAGACTGGCCTTGCCTTTAGCATTTCTTTATAAATTTAGCAAATATATATGCCTTTTGGAGAAATGGACGCATAGGGTCCACATTCTTATTTATTGCATGGACATAACAGGACCTACTTCATGTTGGGTATTGAACTCATGTTGACGAATATGTGCTGTCACTATTTGGGATTTCGAGATGTTTGGGAGGCATGACTTACACAAACTGATAGCCATTTGGCTACCCATAGCACTATTTCACATTTTAATGAATGCATTTTTGCCTTTTCAAGCACTTTTCTCAAAAGAGCTTGGAAATTAATATGACTCTGGGCATTATATATTAGAAGAATAACGTTGGAATGTGGCTTTTTTTACTTTAGGAAGCAATGATCAAAATTAATTTATTCAGATAGATAGACAAGGTCGCTTTTTACTATTTATCTAAAATAACGAGGTAGAGTTGGAGTTCTTCCAGTTGCGTGAGCTCTTCCATTATCACATAGAATAGGTAGTGGATCAAAAATATTTTGTAATTCGAATCACTTCCATAGGTCTTTTATACCATCGTGGCTTTAATTAGCTGACGTGATACCATTAAGGTGGCAATTTGGGGGGCGAATTGTGTAAGAATACCACAAAGGTTTAGAAGCTTTTTTTCACGCACTAATTTGACCAATTTCCTATTACAAAGAAATCATTCATTCAACCCGAACAACCAATATCCACTGGGATTCATTTCTAACGCCAGAGTATATTCTGCAAGAGAGGGAGAGAGAGAGGTATAACACTTGTATAATTGTATTCTTCATGTGCGCTTTGGCTCGTTAAGTAACATCCTTAAGGAGTAAAAAAGATCTGTTGAAGGGATGTTAGTTAATTTAAAGTAGAATAACTGGTGTTTCGGCTAATTGGTACAAATTACTCTAGTACCTTGCACTAATTTACCTCGCCTACTTAAAGAAAGTGGTCCAATTTGACGCTGCACAATTCCAGGAAATTACGTTAAGTGAATACTAGGCTCAACAATCCATTACTGTTGTTGGAAAAAGTGCACTTTCAAGATTTCGGATAGCAGTGGTTGGGAGAAGTCACAAACTATATAGTGCTAATGACAGCGATACACTTGTTATGTTGGCTAATCAATGAAACCAATTTCTGGTCAATTCTATGAGTGCAGTTTCTCCTGCAAACAAAGGAAAAGGAATGTTCTTCTGAAATGCCTGAATTAAAAATGTTGAAAAACCATTGATCTTGAAAACCAGCCTCGTGAGGGATTTTCACCTCATCGACTTCAAAGCTAAGCTCCAAAATGCTCCAAAAATAAATATCAAAACGATACTGAAGCAGCAACCACTTAAAGAATAAATCCTGACCTTAAAGACTGCAACATTTAAGTTCCTCTATCCGATGCATTAAACGTGTATAATCAATATGAGACCTTTGATAAATAGGACTAACTAGAATCCATAGTTTGCTTTGACTTAGCCGGTTTGTTTCTACCGTAGTAACTGAGACATGTCGACTTAACAATTAGTTCTCGTTTTCGCCTTGACAACGTCCCGGGACTCAGGTGTTATTTGAATAATTGTTAAGACTCATTCGTCACACATGACCTTGAGATTATTAATAGGAGCCACGATCATATCTAATACACCGACAAACTAGTCTCAAGGAGGGCAATTTCTCTAATAGGACAGACGATCGTGAGTTTCCCAGTCTTAAAAATAAAGTTTCTTTTTGAAAAAAAGTAGATGTATAGAGTAAATGTAGATATAAAATGCTTTGATCTATAGGCATCTGACAACAAGTTGTAAGACATTTTGATGGGCTTAATTGAAAATCAGTAGTTCGAAAATTAAACAACTCATGTGGAATTCAAGGGGCAATGTTGATATCGATCTTCGTTCATAAATTTCAATTCAGAATTTTAGCCACGAATAATAAATAAAGATAATGGTGGTATTGCGTCAACCTCTATTGTATAACAATTTACTTTTGAGTTGTTTCACTCTAAATACTATTCCTTTAACCTTGAAAAAGATCTTTTATTTTCTTTCTTAATAATTCACAATAATCTCTATCAACGCTAACATTATAGAAATCCACTAATACTCTTACTGTTAGCTATAATTAGTTCTCTAATGAGTATTTTGAACAAGAAAAGTCTTGCGTCGCCTATGTGATTTGGAATTTTTACTTTAAAAAAATGCACAATTTGAGAGCAGTTATAATAATCCCTATGGTGGCAATAGGAACAACTATGTGGAGACGAGTTAATGCAAACACGTTTGGTTCGGAATTACTGTGTCCCGACAGCCCTATCGATTTTGGGGACACTTTTTCGTCCCGCCTCTATATACTTACCAAATGATCAAATGAACTCGAGCGGTTTGCTATTATAACTAATTCGAGGCCACATCGAAAAATATCTGAATATCGCTGTTCTATCGCTGAATTCATCTCATCAATTTTCAAATACCCATGAATAAGCGCATTTGTAATACTACACTGGCCAAATTCTATCAGGTATTATTATGTCCGTAGGTAAATGCATACACATGGCTTGGTAAATGATGTGAAAGAGCATTAACGGTGGGAGAAACTAAAGGTCTAGATGAAGGGAATTCTGTCAGTATTTGCATTTGTACTTTTAGGTCTCCCCTACGTTGACATCCGCTATGTCATCTCGGACGCGCCTTCATAACTGACACATCACAGTAAATCAAACTTTGTAAACGTTTTTGCGAAGATAGTACTTTAGGTATGGAGTTTATTTGAGTTACGTTAATGGATTCTCTGTGTGTGTGCGGCCGTAGTAAACAGACTGGCCGCCGACCAGTTTCTAGGTGGGGACGATGTAGTACACACGACGTAGTTTGAGCAACTCTTTCTCCAACCCTCTGTTTCCTAGTTTTCTTTTTTTTCCACATCCGGCTACCAGTAAACGCTCTGTGGCTTGAGTTCCATTGATTACTCGGTTGTCCAACTGCTTAAAGACCTCCCCCCTTCCCCGTTTTATCAAAAGACCTGTCATTGAATCCAACTTTTTTTCTCTACGCTACTTTTTCCTTTCCTCTGATTCAGTTAGAATGAGTCACTTTAAAGTGGAGTTGCAAATAATGCAATTATTTGGTTACAGCGGCTGGGGAATTGAGCACTGAAAAGACCAAGATTCCGTCATCATTTATCGAGTTGAAGGCTGTTGCGCTATTAGGTCATTTCTTTTTCGCTTTCCTTTTTACCTTGGCTTAATTAAGAAATCACTAATCGATTTTTTCCCCTATTCTATACAAGTCCATTAACTGGATTATCTTTGATTTTTATACGTTTAGCATGTGGAGACGTTTACAGGATTGGGTGGGTGGTACAGAGAAGGGGAGGGGGGGGGGGGATTTCGAATATAAGTTACAAATTTTTAAGACTTGTACGTTAGCTGGAGAAGAGAGCAAACACAGCAGCAAATGGGTTGGGATTCCAGATATGAGGGAAGGAGATATGGCCACAGTGAACCACCGATAAATGTTCGCCATTGGTCCCTAAACTACCGTTGATTTTCTAAGCATACCCTGGGAATCATCACCGGTGGAGTAATGAATTCACCTTTTTCTTACAAAAAAAAACCGCCTCCCATTCTCAAGGCTTCCAAATTAGCTAAATAGATAGCGGGTCAATGAAGGAGAGTATTATTGTCATTGGCGTGATGGCCTATTGGTGGGTGGGCAAGGTTATAAATATTTAATCTTGCTAATTTCTTCGCGTTATGAGTAAGCGCGCATCAAGAGCTATAAATGGAGACTTCTGTCCGTAATTTGATTGTAGCAAATTAATCTATGTAAATTAAGAGATATTTCGATTAAGGCAGTATATGAAATTGAGTTGGTAAGAGTGGTAAGACTTTAGATAGGGTAAAAATTCCACGCATTTTGTCTTATCTGTGAGAAAGGAGTTCTTTATACACATGGCAGCGTCTAAACGTGTGACGAGAAAGTCCAGAAGGGGATGAAACGGAGATTGAAAAGGAGTATATGTGAAACCAGAGCATAAAGAGGTATAATTACTTTAAAATTCTGGAGACACTAAGTTGACACTTTCACTTATGGATATTAATGCTCGATTTTTGTGATTTGATCCCTGGATTGCATACCAAATCAAATAGTTTATCTCCTTGGGCAACTGAAGGATCTAAGCTACCTACCTAGCTCTTCACTAATGCTGCTTTTAACGCAACTCAGTGGTGCGCAATTGTCGAACTTCAATCTTTTTAATATATACATATATTAGTTAATATGACTCGTTTCAAGGAGCATTTCACATGCAGGATTCAGGCAATTATCGTATTTTAGACTTGGCCAGGCATTCTAATTTGAGAAATTAGCCCCAAATGTCCCTACTTTGGTTAAGTAGGAGGGGGTTGGGAGCCAAGACTACCCAATGTGACACTTTTCAAACAAATGGTGATGCAAACTGACACTCTGTGTCGTTATCTTTTACAAACGAATCTTTGATTAACGCTGCGTTAGACACATGTTATGATCTTCGTAAAGATTTCAGAACTAGCAAAACTGATGGCGTATTTGGTTATCTGAAAGTTTCTGAATTTATATTTCATTTAAGGAGCCAGTCAGTATTAAAAATTATTTTTTAGGTAACAAAGTGATAAATTAAATAATAAATTCCCAAAAATCAATTTAGGTGAATCATAAAATCCTTGCTGTAGCCGTTTTTTGCTTGATTTTTCGTCATTATCGCAGTCATATTCTATTCGCTTATTGATAATGCTTGCTTTCTTTCTCACCAGTCTCCAATTTTTCACCTAACTCTACTCCTTTACTCACATTTCTTCCTTTTGCCCCTTTGTTGAACAGGAGGAAAGGTTGTTGCATCATAATTAGCCTCTAGGAAGATCATTAGTTCTTTGAAAGGATATCCAGTTCAATTTTATTCTGACAACTTCATTTTTGAGTTCTCACGCCTTTCTAATAAAATAAATAGTCAACAGTCTTATTTCCGGACACTTCCGCCAACAATCAACAATTGGCGTCTTCCAATACCCCACAAAGTTAATCAATGGGATCACGAAATAAGATCAATTTTATTAATTTAATAGCATGTAAAATATTTTAATACCTAGTCTAAAACGTTTTCGAATTTTGTTTGAACTTTGTTTATTGGTATAGATGTTAATTAAAACATGTACATCCCAACTCCCCTCCCCTTCCTCCCCCTCCCCCCCCCCCTCCCTTTTTCAAATTCCTGCAAACACAGATTTACCCGAGGTCACTTCATAAATACGTGCAGACGACCGACCGCAGGGGTTGCAACTTCAATAAAACCGCCTGCAAACCCTGCACTTTTCTCTCCTTTGCATGTGGCCAGTCAAGGAGTAGAAATACACCCCATAACTACGACTGCTCTATCCTTACAGACCCGTTGGTCCTGGGGTGTCGAAATAACATTTGCGGCTGTTTTGAGTTTTAGAGATAATTAAAAATAGTCTGGCTAATTCTCTACAGCATCTCTCATCGGCATCTCCCTCTTAAATACCATGTAGCTTGCGGTTCGATCTAGCAAATACACATTTTTTCGCAAGTGATTTTTCGATGAAAAACAATTCTCAGTGAAGTTGCAATATTTACGCGATTTACTAAGCATTCGGTTTAGATAACCCTCTAACCAAAATTACTTTATATAAGTAGACTATTACCCCAGTGATATACAGATGGTGTTGGTTTCTCAAGTGCAGGGCAAATAAACAATGCTATATGTGGCAATTTGCAAACATTGCTCGCCGAGGCCAATTGTATTTGCGCGCCACTTTGAGGTCATATTAACATCGATTGCTGTTCGAATAAATTATGATAACTGTCTTGTCCATCGCTGTTGGGTTACCTAGATGTTATCTCACATATTTTCGATCAGTTTTAAAAGTAATTGAAAACACAGCGCATCCTCAATTCCATAGGAATTCATTAATTCCTTGTAGCTTTCCATTTTCAGAAGATGCAAAACTTCTGATTAGGGAGGTTTGTCAGAAAAGGAAAAAATTGAGGTCATGTTTGACTTCTGAGATTTCAGTAGTATGCAATCCCAAAAATTTCAGTTTTAAAGACCCCAGTCTTTGTCCAAACTCAATGTATATTACACTACAAATTCGACGCGCTTCTGAAATGTCGACATTTTCACTGTTTAAATTAGTTAAAGCGCTTCAATTCACAGTCGATTGGATTGCCTCTTAGAAGAGACGCACGGAGAGCTAATTAGGCATTTGGGTACTGAAAATGCACGTGCAACAGAATGTTTGTCTGCGTTTAGTGCAAAAGTAATAACAAAGGTCACGCTATGCTCCGATCAAAGCGAATCAAAAACGGTCAGCAAACTTAAAATAGTACCAAATGATAGGGAAATAATGGAAAGATAAATTCGGCTATGGGTTTCAGAATACCTTTAAATAGTTAAATAACTTGAGCCACCCAATTTCATGGTGGCCGTAGCAACTCTGCAAGTGAACTTATACAGGCGAATTTATATTTAATCCTTCCTCTTCATTTTGCTGGTTTTTTAATATCTTAATTAAATTGACAATTTGATCAACCCTTCTAATCTCTTAACTTCAATTTTTATAGGAAAAACAGATAGAGCGCATGACAATGCCCTCCAAATTGCGGGCGACTTATCGGGTCATGGAGTGTATCTGTAACCTGACGTATCGATCGGAATTTTTTTTGTCTCGATGGTCAAACGTAAAGACCATAAGGGCTTTGAGTAACTCATGAATGTGTTCTAATTCATTCACCCAGTGATTAATTCAGTAGAACGTAGTTTTATTTATCATTTAAGCAAAATACTCGCTCACAAAGGAGAATGTCAAATAATCTCCATCTAAGAAAATCGCACAAAATGTACTTGATTGAGGGGTAAGAAGAGCCTAACCTCTGCAACAATTTGTGATCAACATTTAAGGAAAAATTGAAGCTGCAACTCCTATCCAAGCTTTAATCATAGTGCAAATAAATGAAAGGAGCAAATTAAAAACAAGACGGGAAATGACAACGAAGTTCAACGTTGGACATATTGATTGATAACCAAGGCAATATAAAAAATCTGTACCTAATTAAGGTAGTTTCTTAAACAAAGGTACTTTTAGTGTCTCATTGAGTTAAAAGGCAAATTAATAAAAGGTCAACACTTTACTCAATCAGATATTGGATAACAACTGGGAGTTGTCAATATACAATAAATGTTCCATCGGTCTCTAATTGATCTCCAGCCTATTCGATTCTAAATCAGTAGCTTCTTCTAAAGGTTTGACAAGAAATGGACATTATTGTTAGGGAATGATCATTTTTTTGTAAAAGAAGTGATAAGCCATATTTTTATCGGTTCATAAAGTACACTTGTCTAAATTCTGGGTTTTCAAGGCCAATCGATTTCAAAGTTACAAAAAAACAATGTCTAGACTTTATACATGCACTTGGGATAGGTACTAATTGTCAAATAACGTAGATGACTAAGTCTGCTTTATTCATGAGTAATGACTTTAGTAAGATCTGAATTTAAAGTAACACCGAAGACCTTGATTATATCAGTTACAAAAGGCAATGAACTATTTGAAAACTACTTTTACAGTGTAAGATAGCTTGCTACTATTCTCTTCTATTGACAAGTAATTATGGACAAAGAGTGATATTTTAAACTACGAGTCTCTCAGAATGTGAAAAAAATAACGACATTCCTTTTCCTTGGGGTGCGAATAACAAAACTTTGCATATTTTGTAGATTGGAAGAAAAAGAGTAAAAGGTAATTTTAATTGAGCATAAAGTGGATGAGCACATTTCCGTCTACTTGATTTTTTTGACAAAACAACTCAACATTATTCGCAATAATGGAGAATTTAAAGTTGATTTTAATGAACGCGAAAGATCGTCCTGCGTGGGCTTCGGACTAGGGTGGTTTGATTTTAGTGGTGATATGATATAGCAAATGACTAAAATAAATCCATTTGATGAAGTGTTTGTTCGGGCCATTTAGCTTACTTCAAAATTTCGCAAAAACGTTATTATCTCAACTCTTGTTGGTATAACTAAAAAAGCTTTTTGGCAAACTCTTCTCAGTTGTCCCGTCCACAGTGGATACATTGCCCTACACTTGTTTTAAGGGCACTATTAAGTTCACAGAAAATGAAATTTCCTAAATTTAGTACAAATTAGATCGGAATAATACTCGTCTTATTGAAGAGAATAAGCCAACGTCATTCTAACTTCTGGCATAGCCTTCGCGCAATCAAAGTTTTGACAGCATGACAGGAGTAATATTGGCCAAATTGATAGCTGATTGAACAAAAAAATGTATGACAATATTTGACAGCTAGCTTGCTAGAACAAAGCGATATTGAAAGATAAGTCGTGAACAGAACAAAATGAAATGGAGTAAAATTAATCGATAAGCTATTGAAGACAATGTCACTGCAAGTGCTTATGGAAAAATTGATCGAATATTCGATTTTGGCCCAGTTCATGGAATTTTTTATATTGTAAGTCTTTCCATTAAAGATTCACAATGCTTCTCTTTTGTGTTTCAATTTCATTTCATTTGGTGAAAAGTGTGTGGGTGAAATTTGAATTATAAAGTGAGATGATCAGTTTTAAATTTAATTTAGTTATTCGACCAGTGCATTAAATTTGAAAATTTCGATCTTAAAGGCAAAGATTTTTTCTATTGTGATAAATTCAAAAGTTCAATTTTAAGGACAATTGGATGACTAGTCGTATTAGAAATAAAGGCTTTAGTATTTTTCCTTTTCTTAAACTCGAATTACAAAAATGGTTCAAATTAGCATACTACCAGAATAAATGGTATATTTAGCATTGATGTTGTTTGTTCCAGACTTAAGAAGTAGAGAGTATTCTGTTCAGTTAAACCTCGGATATAAGGGTACTAATGTGGGAGATCCAGACATTGGTTAGCAAGAGAGAAGGTCTGAATTTGTCTCCATTTTCGTATTTCAGCGTTTTACGAACCAATTTACGGTTTTTTGATAGTAGAAGAAAGTTCATTTCCGAATTTACTTTTCTTTCAAAAAATTCTACTCCAGTTTCGATTCCTCAAGGCGAACGTTTCCCTTACTTCTGTGAAAAGGCTATTTGAATTCCCAGTTGATCAGATCTTTATTCTTGATCTATCTTACGCTTGTTTTTCGGTCACAGCAGACGTCACAAGAACATTATTTAATTTGACCTTTTTAGAAAAATACGTATTTGCTTTTACACGTATTCGGAAAGGTCAGCTTAGCTGCGTTTGTATTCTAGGCATTTCGATAGAAATAATCCATTCATTTCAATCTACCTAATAAACTATCTTTTTAAGGGACATGATTTCCTTTAAATGTACGCAAATTGACAGGTTAATTCTATAAATATTTGGTAAGACATTAAGATAAGATTTACATAATAATTTACTTTTTTTATTGTTTTTTATTGTAATTTCAAGAATACAAACGGATTGTTTTTTATAATTTTGATAATAAACCGAAACTTGAAGCAAATTACAAGACTGTTTCATATAAAGGTTTAATTTTCTATAATAACACTGTGGTTAATTGAAGTGACTATTAATATCGATTTCCATTTAAATTATTATTCACCTATCTGCGCTTTTAAGACAAATCGCTATTCAGTAAGTTTGTAGATATCCTGAATTTTTGCTAACCCGCTTCATTTGACTTGATATTACTTAATCACTGCATCCCGGTGTCTTCTCTGACATCAAGTCATAGTATTTGGAAAATGACGTTGTAATTCAGTAATATTAATTTTATTACACATTGTATGCCAAAAATATCACACTTTTATATAGCAGGTAAGCGCCCTAACGGCGGAACCATAAAATAAGTTAAATATGCAATCTTCATGATTCGATTTTACGCCTTTCCTTTTTAAGGTTTAGCTAGTTGTAGCATAGTCCAATGTAAAATTGTCCAAATTTCAGGTTTTCCCTATTTCCCAAGAGAAATCACTTTCCCAGCATCCAATTTATTAATTTTAAAGTTCGGTAAACTACTTCAGAAGCAAGTTTTCTTCTGGTAGCCAAGATACTACCAGAGGAGTTGGCTTACTTTTAATGTAATGGAGCTAAAGAAAGTTAACTGACATTGAATTTTAATTCATTATGTTACTAAAAGATGAATGGTTAACATTAATCACCAGACAGAAACTTGAATAAGTGATCTAATTAGGAAATGATTAGTCTAACCAATTAAGAACTTGCACGGATTTGTTTGAACTGAAGCGAATCCAGACCTTGACGTAACTCTGACTCAGAATATAAAGATGAAGCCGTTATTTTGTTGATTAACTCGTGTTTTCGTTTCTAACTGAGATTAGTAGCCCCTTCTTTCAAGCACTTTCTTGATCAACTTCATCATTCATACGCCATCTGATTATACGTTACGCAGGAAATAGGCACTTCCCAATTAGGAGCAAAACTGGAAAATAAAAGTTATTCAAAGACCTCAGTTCCACGAATATTTATTTATATCAAATGGCAGGCTTTATGATAGTTATCATTAGCCCTTTAGTTGACTTCAAGCTTCACAGAGGAGAGGGGAGTAATATCAAAGTCCCAAAAAGTCGAGAGGGGGAACAGACGAGTGGTTCAAAGATGTAAAAGAGACAGACACAAAGGTAGAGAAAAAGGTAAGGTAAGGTGGGTACTGTGGAAGTGATCGAATATGACATACAGTCTGGTCATAGTAATTTGAAGTCAGAAGTTAACTGCCAGTTTATAGACTTTTTTGCCGTATGGGTAAACGTTGCCCGGGATGCACCACGTGCAGGTAAGTCTATCGCACATCCCGTACCACGAATATAATAACTATGAAAAATGGCCTTTAAGGCTATTTGACGCACAAATACTTATACTCACCTGAATCACAGAACTCTTATTTCAATAAAATTGTTAATTTATTAATATTATATATGGCTGTGTCATACATGTGCAAACAGACGCACAATACATTTTGATGAGGATTTTTATGGCTTAGTTTTCGTTTGTTCTGGTGTGAGTAGTACAGACCGATTTGCACTTGTCTAGACATTTAATTTATTGCAAAAGCATGCAAATGTTTACCTGAGAGTTCACTACAGAGTGCCTATTTTGTGGTAAGAAGGCCGAGGCTGAGCTGTTTTTCTATCTTTAGTAGGCTAAATGGATTATCTCATTGCCATCAAGTTGAGAAATGTAATGGTATGTGCCATTGGGTTGTCAGAAGGGAATTGACTGAAAGGGCATCCCACATTGATGCTGATGTTGGGATCGGAAATGTTGGAATCGCCGATTTCGATTTCATTTCTTAACCGATAAATACAGAATATGGTAACTGCAATATCGAATATCAGGATGAGATAAGAGGTTCTAGTCCTTTTAGTTTAAATTAATGCATTTAAAAACGTTAAAATATAATTTTTTTGCCACTGATAATCTATTTCTAATGTCTTTTTTTATTTGAAGCAGAAAGGAAGTTTTTAATCATTAATAGGTAAACTAAAGTTTCCATTTTAGTAAGAGTTGGCTATTACTTCGGATTTGAATAATTTCCGAGAGTTCTGCCACATTTAACAAACTTGTGTTTGAAAATGATTCATATTTTACCCTGAAGCAAAAAGGCTTAAAATACAAACCTCACTGACCATTAGTGTCAATGTAGATCAATTTTTGCTTTACATGCGGGAATGTCCGAAAATTGGCTCTAATTTTTGCCGGGGTCGCGTAAATTGGCTCAAAGTCGCTCTGCCACGTGAGTCCGGAATAGGGTTCGTTTATGGCCAACCATCCACTTCTTGAGCATGCCCAACAACAGGCGTTATTCACACATTCTGTCTCGGTCCCCATATGGCTCCCTTAGCCTAGCTACTGGCAGACAATGGGAAAGAAATGAAGATAATTAGATCAGCAACCAGCTCAACATGAATAGCAGCTGGTGAGTATGTTATTATGTTGAGTCTCAATCTCTTTTTTTCTTCTCCAATCATTGTCCAATTAAGTTTTAATCTTATTCAGTGGACAGAGTGATCAGTGATACGGATCACGCCCGGCTAACAAAAATGTGACAAAATGTCAGTATTTTAACATTAGTGCTTCAAATTACCGCGCACTTGTCATCCATTAGCTTCGATGAATAATCTTTTAAATGTGTTTTTGAAATGTTTGGTCTCCTAATCCAATTCTGAATTTCCGTTTCTTTCCAGCTCATAGAGATACGCCAGATTATTTTAAAGATGTTTGGTCTATGAACAATGCGTGCTCATTTTTCTAATATCTTGAGTTACTAATGTCTACTTTTACAAGAGCTTATAAGAGCTTAATTTAAGGTTGGTGTTCTCTTAATACGAATGCATAAATTTTCGTTAGCCAATTACCATACATTTAATATTTGAACATACTAACTCATTGGTAATAAGACGCCTAAATTGCAAGGACGTAGAAGAGCCACGGACGATGTGAAGACGTTAACAACATGTTATAATTAGAATTCATGCAAACTTTGTGGAGACTAGACCGTGCTGTCCTCAAATGAACAAGTGTTTAGTGCTGCATGGTGAGTAGATTTAAGAATGTACTAAATGTTTAATAGGATTGTCGATAAGCAATGTTAAACAAATTAGTGGGATTAGATCAGATATAAGAAATTTGAGTAGAATCTTAAGCTATTTGGGTAAGCATCACACCTGCAGTGTCAAAAAGTATTAAAACCCTTTTGAATAGTGCATTTGTTTCCTTCTAAAATCGACAATTACTTTCAATGAGTTTACATAGTCCTGAAAGCGAAGAAAGTGGTAATTTACTGTGTACAGGGTCCTAGTATTTTGATGGAGGAGGGGGTTAGCGAGGGCCAACATGCAGGTCTGTCATCTGTAGATATCAATGGTGACAGTTTTGAATATGTTTGGAATTGGCACAACGGAAATAGCAGTTCCAGTTTAATCGAAGGTAGGCAAAATCAATTAGGGGTTTCCTGCTCGGAAATACGCATGCCGCTTTAACCGATGAAATGCGTTAACAATGAGGTATTAAAACAGATATAATAGATTGCCCTAATTTACAGCTAAATAAATGTTAACTGCTTGGATCTCTACAATTTTGCCTTCAGACGGATTATTGATCATAGAAATTTCGGTGTACTGTAATCAATGTCAACATCGGCTCCTGCAAAATTCTCATATTTGAGGTTCCTGTGTTTTCCCTTATTAAGAATCCCAATTGGTTCGTTCACCTCCGCCTGATCACCACCTGGTTGTTCCTTTACCAAAATTAAGAATATTAGATTCCCATACTGTTTTCTAGAAGTCCACTTCAACCACTGGGGACCATAATGACGACCTCCATTTCCTTTTCCGGATATTTGCAGCAGCTAATATGTAGCTTTTCTTTCCAATGTTTGAATTTATTGATGAACAGACTTTTCGTTCCTTTGAGCGGACATGCTTTTCTTGCTCCAATTAGTCGATAGTCCAATGCACGGTAAATGAACCATACACAATTCGCTGGATTGCTCCGAAAGTATTCAACTCACCTTTCTAACAAGCACTTATTTCACTTACATTAAAATAAATAGAGCTAGATTTTCGTAGACAGACAATACGCATAAGCTGTTTTAATGATTCTTGTAACACTTATTTTTAGTGTAATTCCAATTTTATGCCAAAGTTATTAAATCTACACGTATAAAAAGTAATTTTAAAAAATTATTACAATAATGCAATATAAATTTACGACAATTTTTTAGATTTATTTTATTTTAAAATTGTCTTCAGCTATTGTTACCAACGTCACCAGACTTAACTATACTCGTAGTTGGTCTCTGTATTTGTGAAAAGGTTTCAAACTTGCATTTTTTCAAAAAAAACTGTTTACACTAATAAGTACTTTATAAAAGTACCTAAAGTCACTGAAAAGCATATTATCAGCACAAGGAAAGCAATAATGTTCAGAATTTCTTCCACGTTTGAATTCCCTATTCGGGTATTGTTAATAAAGGTTGACATCGATACGCACAATGTAAAAATCCACTCTGTTTACTAATTTAAGAGAGAGTATTCTGGAAGAGAAGAGAGGTAAAAGGCCCACACACAAACTGGAATGACCTCCGCAGAAGAGAAATGTCCCGCTGTACTACTGGATTTGGGATAGGAAAGGCAGAGGATGAACAAATAGATATACGCCCTACAACCACCCTTCCTCTCTTCCCCCCACTCCCCACCCCCTCAATTTTAATTTACCGCTCCTATCCCGAAATGAGCTTGTCAAAGTGAATTCCGTAAAGAGTTATCATTAAATAAAAATTTTTTTTCTTAATGGAACACCCATTCGATAGTCTAATTTATAAATTTAATGAAAGTTTACAAAATTTAAGATGATTTTGCATAAATTAATCACGAAAAGCGTCTAGACACGAGATGACTTGGGGGAAGGGGGTAAGGTAAAATAGAAGTTGGGAATAAGGGACTTATTTGAGTAGTATCTAACAGAAATGAAAGCACCAAACAACAAATATTTTATATGAATTTCGGACTCATTTCACTTAGTGGATTCATTGGAGTGTGACGTGCCCTGATGCTCCAAGATTCACATTTCGACTATTTGGCTCAAGGATTCGATGGGCAAGGTCATATTCACAATGGCTAAATTTATTGGCCAGTTGTTAAACGTATAATGTTAGTCCCACGAAGTTGACATCTATATTTTCTTCATCGCGTTAAAAATTTTCAAATTATGGGAATATTTTCTTTTAACTTCAAAACATAAATCTACATCAATTTTCTAAGTAAGCTCTGAAGGTCACCGAATAAAGGGGAAAAAGCGTAATTAACAAGAGTTTTATGTTTTTGGCACTTCAGAGGGACTGGCGATAATTATGGATTTCAGTAGCTCGCTAAGATAAAGGAAGGCGCATTAATGAGCTAATCTGTTTGAGTTATGAATTATTTTCGGAGAATAATGCTTAGTAACCTAAACATTAGCATGTAGAGGTAATTAAAATTAATGTAAGTACAAAGAACGAGTAATAGATAGTTGATTGTTAATAATAAATAAAATAACACGTTTTATTTCTCGATAAAATTCTATCAAACGCGCTCTAATTGGACGAAAAATTGCAGGTAAAAATTTATTAAAAATTAAAGTTAGTCAAAGTGTATTAACAGTAAATATTATTGATCGATGTAAACTAAAAATGCACAAAATAGTTTAAAATGAGTCAACTACCGTTTGACTTCCTGACTTGTCTGAAATCCAAATGATTATTTTCCAAGGTGAAACGTATTATGCCACTCAACCCTGGAGACATATTAATATGCCTCTAATGGAAGTTTATAGAAGCCGAAGGCAATACTCTAAAGCACGCATTAGAATGAAATAAATTGGAAATTCCCTCTTTTAGGGATTCTTTCATGGATGAAAGGGAAATAAGTTGACCCGCTTCCTCACATGAGCGAATAATACAGTCATCGAGAATACTCCTATACTGCATCGTCCGACGATTTTTTCGAATAAAATTACCCTTTGTCGGGTTATTTCCAATCAAAAATGGTAAATATGTTCGAATGGCAAATTTAGGATTAATTGGCTCTAGGCAACGAGAACTGCAATATGAGTCAGTTGTAGGTATAGCTATGGTAATGCAGCAACCAAGCTGAATATAAATCTTTTTCAGAAAGATTAAAACAGATTTACTTATTTAAGGCTGACAATATGGCGATACGAAAGTTTCACCCAATATATGGACTCGTGTATGGGGCCAAATTGGTTTAACCAAAGAGCCAGTTCACATATTTGACCTTGAGGTTGGCCACCTGTCAAATTATTCAAAATGTAAATGTCAGATCCTGTCTGAACTTCAAAACTCTACGAGTTATTGCTTCTTACACTTTTTGTCAACCCGACTAAGGCACAACAGAAAGGGCATATTTTGTTGCACATGCCAAATCACATATAGTTGATTATAATCGAAATGAAATAGAAAATGGATACTGGGAGAAGAAATTTGATAATATGGAGTCTTCCTATTAACACGAATGCTTCATATGATGATTTCAGGGTATTGATGGGGTATGTGACTACCAGTATTGGACCACTTAAAGAGAGGGAGTATCCTCTGAGAAACTTGTATCACTCTGTCCTCGTCGTTGGCCAGAATTAATCTTTGTCATCTGTGAATGTGCGCTGTTTCATTATGTTAATTTGAAAAAAAATATTTGTTTACAAGCTACCTATATCACTATTATTACTAACTATTATCTCACGGTTACCACGACCTTAGTGCAGCATCAAGTTAATATGACCTCATTATTTGTGTATATGATATGTTAGGAAAATAAGCTTGTAGTTATTATGCCATAAGGCATGGAACCATATCCACATAGACAAGGTCCATATCGGAAAACGATAAGAAGTCTTCGAGCATTCTTAAAAGAGAAACTCGCAATCAAACAACTCTCCACTGACTCGTCATCTGGAAATTGGAAGGGCAAGAGCTTTAATGCTATTAGATGCTTAACTTCTACATAATACTCATAATTTAATAAAATTTCTTCATAAAAGAGTTAGCTTTGCTCAAGCATCTTCCTCGTTTCATTTGCAAAAGTTACTTTGTGCGTTTAATTTTCACCTATACAGCACAGTGGGGAATGAACCCACCCAAGAAAGAAAGTGCACTTTTTGTCGTCGTAGCAACAAGGGCTTAGAGGCCGTCTTGAATAAGTAGGGGCAAAAGGGTATAATTAAGACGGAAAATAAGGCGGGGCCATTTCAAGCGAGTAAGGGCTTAATTGCAAGTAGATTTATGGATTATTTCAATATGCAATTAATCCAGACAAGAGATATGTGTGTGCCAACCTATAATTTCCTTGCCTGAATTATGTTCACCAATCGAGGCAATAAAAAGAGAGACAAAGGTAAGGTTTATTCCTTCTAAAATATCCCAAGAAATAAAGTCCATTTAAAGATCATTACAGTCTTAACAGGGTACAAATTAAATAAAGATTGAGATACATCTGATAATTCCATAAATCCGACAACTCTCTTCCAGCACTCACTTTGCATAGAACGAAGATGTTCGGAAATAGCAACTATCAAAAACGTCACTATCTGCGTTACTTCCACGGACCACATTAGACTGAATGTCAGATTAAAAGCAACACACCGAGACCTAGATTTAAACAACTAACTCGTTACCCCCGCACCATTGATCGTAATGATCTGCTCAGTCTACGCAGGAAACTCCACTTCTCAACGAGCATTAACAATAAAAAGTAGTACAAAGCAGTGTCAAAGATTTTCGGTCATTTATTTTCGGTCTATTTATTTAATATCGTAATTCGAAATTCGGCAATAAATATTAGTATTCAATAATTTCAACTATACCCAAACATACTATCCTTAGAGTAGGCATTTGGCAAGAACCGATTTGCGTTAATTATTGATAATCGACAGAAGTTCAAATAAAAGATGACAAATGTTCTGGCTAGTGCTAATTAGGCATTTTAAAACTAAAATATAACATAGAAAAAGAAAATTGAGCCTACATGAGTGGAGATAACTAATAGGTACCGCCAAATGAGCAATCAAAAGCAAATTGGTCTCAAATGCGTTGACAACTCTTTTTTGTACGAAGGTATGTTCAATTTCAAAAAAAAATGGAGAAGTGAATATGAACGCAAACGAAGGACGACAGAGGAGCATAAAGAGGAGAAAAACGGTGTATTTTATTGGTGAGCGATGCGCATTACTATTGACTAAGTACTGTCGGTAATCATTTTGCAATAATTAGCCAATGGGAGCAGGTGAAGTTAAATGGTGAGTTTCGTTCAGTCGAAAGGAACAAGGCAACTGGCCTGAAAAAGCGCTCAATTTGCATTGCGCATTGAAAAGGATGTAAATACCAAATGCCCGATAGAGTTGACTACTTGTCGTAATCCCGGTAGACTGCGAAATCTTATGGCCCTTAAAACAGATCAATTAGGAATAACTAAAGGATTTTTCTCAGTTCGATTGCGCAAGATTTATTTAATGTTACTTGCTGAATAATTATATAAATTACAAAATTCATTGGGAAGTTCTGCCCTAAGCATAATTCACACTTTGGCGTGAAAAAATAGTTAAAGATTCATTAATCTTTACTATTGACTGGATTCAGAACACAAGGTAGAAAAGGTAATGAAGAGACTGAATTAATGAATTTAAGTTTACTTATTTTTTGATAAGCTAAGAGTTAGTAAAAAGATGGCCATTTCAAGGTTATTATTCTTTATTTTTTATTTTTTTACTTTTTTATTTTTACTCAAAGGTAAAAAGTGGTATTGATGGGAGGATGGCAGAAACAGATAGAGATCAAGATCAGTTTGGAAAGTGATCCGATATCACAGGCGATTTATTCGTGGGAATGATATTTATATAGGTACTCACTTGTGATTCTGGTACTTCGTAAATAAAGATGAAGTAAGCAAACTTCCAAACAAATAGTATCTCTTTTCAATGCCAATCTCTTGAAACGTTGGAACCAAAAAAGATTAGTGTGAATAGAGCAATAAAGTACAAACATTTTGTAAATAGCATGAACTTGTCAAATGGTATTGATGGGTCTTTTAAACCAGGAGGAAATGTCCCTTAATTACTACCTCCTCGGTATGCATAACAGTTGCCAAACAGTTTCCTGAAAGCTTGTTCATTTTTTTAAACTTAAATAATACGGGATCACTTCGAGGAGAAGAAGAAGAAAGAAGCTTATAAGGGAGTGCTATTTTTAGTTTCAAAAAGAGGTAAGAGAAGAGGAGAATTTGCCGATTTACGGACAACTGCATGCATTTGAAGAGCTCGCGTGAAAGGCTAACTGACAGAAAACTGCAGTGTTAATGAGAATTTGTTAAATACACATAAATGGCATACATTTACTACTACAGTGACTGAAGAACACTTTACAATAATGCCTAAAATGCATATTTGATCGAGTGAAATCGCAGTTGATAATTGCCTTCGGCAATACTCTACTTGAGAAACGATCATTTTTAAAATTCAGAGTTGAATATATTCTCTGCTGCGAAACAAGCCCATGAGCTTAGTCTTTCAGTTACTGGGTTAGCGGTTATTGAGTTGCCATTATCGCGTATGGGGATGTATTCTTGCCGCTGCCATTATTGATATTATTAAATCAGAGATCCAACCATTTCCTATTGATCCAAATCTACATGAGCAAATTTATTTCCTTAATAGCTACAAATACCCAATATTTGAGCTATGGCTACCTTCCCTTCTTCCTTAGGGCCTGAAAGTACACAAATGATATAATCACAGCAACATATATCACAGAGGAGATTTAGATTATACTCGGGCAACAGAGCTTTTCTTTATTGCCGACAAAGCGCAGCATGTTATGCCTGGTGCTCACTTTGAGAAATGAATGATAACTAAAATTGATTGTTTTAAACAACGTGAAGACCTTCTTGAGTTATTTCCAAATCGGATAATTAAAATCGTGAGTCTTGAAAAAAAAATGATGCAAATGAGGGGATCAGAGGTGATAATAGTCTTTGAATTGCATTCATATAACACTATTTTCCAGCGATCTTCCCGAGGAGAAAATTAAGAAGAAATAATAGTACTCCACTATGCACCTCTGTACATTCCTTTGTCTTCTGGTTGTAGAGTTTGTGCTCGACCCGATTTATTTCCTCATTGCATATCTAGATAAAATTGCTAGGACATATTGCTTCAAGTTCTCAAATTGCAAGAGTGAAATAAAAATAGAAAAATGAGTTGTTTCTTATTATTGACCGATTTTTAACTGTTATTTTAATTCAAATCGATTCAAATTGGTGCTATTTTTGTTCGTCATCCCTCGGCCTTTCCTTCTCATTTTGTGGGAGAGTTGGGGAGCTCCCGAATTTATATTTGTAAATCATAAACAGGAGCCTTTCCACCAGTGAATAAGTAATAATAACTTGGAGACATTAGTATCTGGAGATGAAAGTCCTTTAACTTGAATAATCGGAATTTGGGGCCCGCGCCATATGTTGAGTAGTTTTTGTTTGAGAAATGACGTTGCAGGGATTAGTGACTCAGAGGCCACCCATACCGACAGACGTATCGATGCCCTAGCAGACGGTTTGTCTAGACAGGACTCGTCTAATTTTTTTCGCCTTAGAAACTAACCCACTTCAATCATTAAATCATCAAATAATTTGAAGTCAAATTAAATTTTTTTACCAAATATGCCTTTTTGAATATGAAAGTATATTAGCAATAATGGAAATGATTTCAATCCACACGAACAGGTGCTCATCAGGGGCACAGTAATGAATAAAGTGCAAATCTTCCCGTAAGAAACAAGGTGACTCACAAATGGGAAAAAATTAACTCTCTTTTCCCATTTCGCCGATAACCGGAAATGCTCTTCTCTGTGCAAATTTTGAAGACGATTTGGACGGCTTAGAAAGATATACGACTTGCTTAGTTGAAACTTAATCAAATAACTGACCGGTGACCTCTGTGCTTGATTTTCGTCTCGAGTTAATAATAGCTGGACATCAAATTATATCTTTTCATTTCAAATACGCGATGAATATAATTTTTAAGAAACCGATCTTACCCAGATATTTGCTTGGTAATGCAATTTGAAAAGTACTTAACTTGACTTCAACCAAAATTAAATTACCACTGTGTTAGACGTAAACGGGCTACAATTGAATATTACCGGGAAGTAAGCAAACTTTATTAAGAATTGATTTGGGAATTTTATTTATTTATTTAAATATCCATGGCCATTAGGTGGGTTATATGAGATGTGGAATTTGAGATGCGAGTAAGAAATTAGTTCCCTTTCTTTCGAGAATCCTATGACAAGTTGAACCAGACTATTTTTAGACAAATGACTAGAATTTGTTCATTCTTTCCTTTTAATTAAGTAATAAACGAGAACATTAACTATTTGTCTGACTTGATTGGTTAAAATGAAGAAAAATCTCTAGTCTATTTTTTTAAAAGTAACTCATCTTTTAACATTGATGCTGAAGAGTTAAGTATCACGTTCTAAAGTAATTGAGATTAAACGAAAAGTACTTACAAATAATTTCTAAAGTAACAAAATTTATGAACACTTTGCATTACCGTAAAGCCGAATGTTTTGAAACATTTATAGGCCCAGAATTCTGTTTAGTCAATTACTTTATACTATGAACTTTATTCCAACGGTGCATGCAATGATAACTATTTAAATTCAAGGGATTAAGCAAATTCGTAATTTCACCGTGTTTTGAGGTCAGTTGGAGTGTTCATAGCTTATTGGGTTCTGTTTGCTTAGAGGTTGATCTCATTTCTTCTATGCTTAAACTCTAAGCTGGTGGATGTCAAGCAAGCTAATCTGCCGTCTCAACCAGAGGAAGAAGTGAACTAAAGTGCCACTATTGACCACTCTTGATTAAATAACACGAGTCAATAAGCACCGAACATTGCAGGCAAACACTTAGTACAATCTGCGGGTGAGGGTGATGGATAGTGAAGTTTAAGATGTGAACTGTCCATTGGCCAGAGTTTTTCCAAATAGTTAAGGAATGCAAAAAGATTCTTTGTTACGTTGGCGTTGCTTTCAACTCCTTTTGAGTTTCCTTCCCTTTTAGCGTTTGTTGGACCTCCTATCGCTCGATGTCAGTTGCTTTCGAGATGTAAAACAGAGGAATCCAATAAATTTGCATGATTGTGAATAAAGCCACAGTATTAGATTATTTGCGGTAGTTCAATCAATAATCTATCGGATTGCCACTTTTGCATAGCAATATTATGGGTAGAAGTGAAACTAATTCTCAGGTAAGGGAATAGGGCTGAGAAAACAAGGCAAATAGGGGTAGAAGGCCTAGAGATGCATGAGTTGATAACACACACCCTTTAGTAGTGAAGTAGAGGACCTTTTACAAGTTGTTATCTTCCTGTCTTGGGGAGACAACAGTCGGCATGCCTAAATGCGTACTTCCTCCCATGCGCTACGCTTATTATCTTCAAGAACAAATCACGGAAGTACTTCGTGGGGCATGTTGGCGGTGACGGGTTTAATATTTGCACTTTAAAAAAAAACTAGTACGCACATTAAAGGATATGTCAAACAAAATGGTCGATTAATGGGTAGATACTAAATGCTGTATATAGAATTGGTAGTCTCATTTGCAAAGCCCCACAATTTAGTAGAAGTGTTTTAAAACTGCTTTAATTTTGTCCTTTAACTGACTGACTTTTATGGTGCTGGCATGACGGTGGGTGTTTTCTCAAAAGCGTCCATCTCGACACAAATTTAGGCATAAAAACCCATCGTTTTAAGAACTAGGCGAAAGGAAGTTCCGAACTAAGCATTCTCTGGGACTGGTGTAGTCGTAACAATTGGCTGAAAACCCTCTTTAACATTTGCCTGAGGTGTGGCATGGGGTCGAATCTTGCTGCATCCAAACACATGGCCTATTATAGGTTGACCTTGTTCGCTATCCAGAGATTAACTACTAAGTGGTTAGTAATCCCAAGTAAGCAACTGAATTCAACCTAAGTTCATTAAAAAATGTGGGAGGCATCACATCACCCTCGGAAGAAAACACATCCTAAAATCATGACAGTTTGGGGAAATTTAGTCTACATGACTTGGTTAGTGTCCTCTAGGCTGTATACAAGTCAGGCCATCTGTTATTCTAGCTGCTATTATTTTGATCGTGGCAAAAGTTATTTTGTCATTGGAAAAGAGCACTTTGCTTAGAAGTTTCTTCGCCTTTGTCAATTGAAAATTTTCACGTGCATTTCTGTGAGAGTTTGACCTTTGCCACGACAATATGACTAATGGTAGCGAGGGTTTTCATGATAAGAGCTAAAAGATAAAGTTAATCGTGGTGATTAAGTCCGAATTCCGGTGCTAAGGTGCTCTAACGCCTTTCTTCTGCAGTAAATTCTAGAGAAAATCCATTCCCGTTGTCAATACGAGTATGAATGAAGAAGGGTCTTAACTTATAGAGGAAGGTCAATGTGCATGCACACCTTTAAGAGGTCTGGAGAAAGAACAGCTAAATGTTATGCTGCAAAATTTATCCCAACGCCCTCCACTAGATTTGAAGTATGGGGACTTGTTTAAAGAACTATTAGCAAAGATCGGAAATTTTTCCCAATAAAGTACCCTGACAACGTCATTTACTTCCATGTCCATTCAGGAAGGCGATTTCAGCAATTACCTTGTGTAGCATCAAGGAGTCGCCCGGGTGGATATTTCACTCACAGTGGGCATGGCATCCTTGACCTCTGACTAAGCCAGAAAGCTATGTGAATTTCCTATTATAATTTACTCGCTTCAAGACTCAAATTTGCTCTCATCCTCTTCCAGCAATACTTTACAGTTTACCAAAGTTGTATGAATTTTGTTTCTGTGTAGTTCTTTTTTTCTGCTTAGAAGCGATCGGCAAATGCCCGTAGTTACTTTGATTCAAATCAGAGGTAATATCTCCCCTCTCCCTATTCTAATTTAAATCGATTAACCGTCAATATTACAAATGATCGATCTATGAGAATAGAAGTTTTCGTGTTAACTTTTTCACAAATTCAGGACTTAAGAGTGACGGGACCAAATTTTTTAAATAAAACAGTAAATAAAAGGTAGACATAAGCGAGAGGAGCGTCACAGATAACAACCTAATCCAACTGGTCTGTAATTAAAAAAAAGGTTACTTAAATTTCTCCCCAAAATTCTGCGTTAAGAGTAAACAGCTGAAATTACCTTAATATAGCGCAGTGGGTGGTAAAACCCATTAATTTTTCATTGTTTACCCTACGTAGTTTGCTTATTTGATTACTTCCCATTATTTATGGCTTGGAGATAGTGAAGTTACACCTCGGCAAATAGGTGACATGACTAATAATGTAGAAAGTGTGGAATCATTTCGTGGCAACCTAGGGGAAGTCTACAATAATGTACTTTAATTCTAAATTAATTAAATCGAGGGCTTGTTTAGACTTTAAGGTAATTTGTTAAATTAGGGGGAGATTGTTTTAAATATCAGCATTCTGGTAAGGAGTGGTTGTCAGAAGAATCTGAATATTGTCTAGGTATTGGAATCCTTCTTCCAATATTATTTAGTTGACACCTTTATCTGGCAAGTTAGAGTTAGAGCAAACAAGCTTAAGTCCATTGGTCCATGCCTGCTTAGAGAGCAAAGTGGCCAGAATCGATAGTTTTAATTGGTAAAATATTGCTACCAACAGGATCCACTTTATCAAACCTCCCAATCGCTCTGTGTATCATCAAATCGTCCAATCCAACCAAATTACCTTGTCATCTGGTGCCACTCTAGCATGTCCTTTGCCTATCCTATGACTCCTGCTTCCACGTCACCTGAGCGTTATTGCCAACGAGAGGGACATATGCGCCCACTTGATCATTTAACATTCTAGCAACCCAACGCTGAGTATCACACGGACGTCTAGACTCGTTTTGAATAACTTCTGACAGCTGCAAATCCGCCTATGACCATCTTGTTCCTTGGTAAGGGTAATTAGAATTTATGAGGTTGATTGCGTAAGCTGATTAGTATTGTCTCTAAAACTAGATTTTAACCTCCTAATTCGTTCCTTCTTTATACTGATCAGTCAAGTTGGTGGAAAAGTTTGTTAATTGAAGACGCAAAATGAGCTTTGTTGCAATCCATGAAAAACCTACAGAAGTAAATACAAAGCGCTATCAAGTTATCACTTATTATTATACTGAGT
Source organism: Hymenolepis microstoma (assembly GCA_000469805.3). Lineage (NCBI taxonomy): Eukaryota > Metazoa > Platyhelminthes > Cestoda > Cyclophyllidea > Hymenolepididae > Hymenolepis > Hymenolepis microstoma. The sequence continues at coordinate 27,293,672 of LR215989.1, forward strand.
CCAGTTACGCATGGAGGCTGATAGAGGCGTTATAGAGGATATTTGACCAAACGTTTACCGCAATCAGAAATCGAGTCTTCAATTAGATCACTTACCCTGCCTAATTTTTAAACCTCAAATTACCAATCAAACAGGATTCACTTTGATGAATATTACGATTCATTTTGCTTTAGCCATTGTTGGAGCAAAAATTATTTTCAAATGTTACAGAATTTAACTCAAATACCCCAGTTAATATCTAGTTTCAGGAGGTAAATATCCACTTTTTTGCGAAGGAGATACCAATTACTAGCCCACGAGGGATTAAATACATTTCGATACATTTACCTCTTCATGTGTGTGCTGGGGACTTTATGCTCACGTTGGAGTTAGCCATACACATAAAAACTGAACGCTGCAACTGTTGATTCAAACGAGGGATTAAACCCATAAAGATCAAACGTAAACCTTTTCGAGCAGAGGCAGTAGCACATTTGTTACAGAGTGAAATAATAAAATTTTTAGGGAAGTAGTAATTTTTGAAAAATAAATTAATCTGAATTTGTTTTAAATTCTATTAGTCAGATAATTATCAAGGTGTGTCGTAAAGATAATTATCCAAAGTCACTAATAGCTATTAGCTTCCAATTGCTATAGTGGTAACTTTCGTTCAAGGTCATTTGAGACAGTCGTTTAGTTTAAAAATTTTTTAATATTGTTTTTAATTAATTATCCCTTAAAATGAAGTTCTTAGAAGTTTGGAAGGGTGGCCGTTGGCGCATTTCTTCATCCTAAATTATGAAATTTGCAGTTTTCATATTTAAGCGTTAGCCTATTCTTCAACTTTGCAAATGAAACACAAATCAACTTTCCGAACAGCAAGCCTAGATGGAAATAGTAAACTAATTAATAAATCACTACTCTAATTGGCTATTGGGCGGACAACCACTCAGGAGTGGTTAAGCGAAGCACAAATCAATAAATTGATATTTTGCCTAATCGGTAGGACTATTCTGTTATTTTTAGAGTTTGCTTAGGTGTCCTGCCGCCCACATTTGTTGATGACTCTCATGAGTAATACTGCCATATTTCAATTTGTGTGAATTGGGTTTGGGTCCAGAACCGAAGCCTTTGAATAAGATATACGCAATTGAATCGATAACTAAATCGGCTGTAGTTATTCTGCACCCACTCACACATTGGTCCTACTTCTCCCCATCGGGACCGTGCAATTCCTGAATTCAAATATTCTTCTTTGTGTCTTTTTCTGTTATTGCTGTTGAACAAAATTCAAAACCTGCTTTTCAAACCCACCTGAAAGTTCTTTAGATACAGTCTTTATCAACGAAGCTTCTATTTTTCTCTCCAAGACTAGATTTCAGCAGAAAACGCTTGTATTTGTATTGTGATTGTAATGTGGGAACACAGTATATGAGAACCACGTTGTTGTAACCACTAATTTGATTTCCGCCCAAAATTCAACAATACACTATGAGCTTAGCATTAGTTTTGCAAGATAAATTAGAGTATACCTGTCGTTTCCTTTTTTGGAAGAAAACTGATCATAAAAAAAAGAATTATGAAGCCCGTAATGTGAAAAATGTAGAAATTTGTCTTCTGATTGAGTTCATTTGATTTCGCTGTTTTGAGTGTTGACTAGGTACACTTTAACGCCTTCAATAGTGTAAGGCCTCATATTATGATTCATTTGAATTTCTCTCGGGACTATTTAATGATCATCAAATTAATAGTCAAATTACTTTGGTTGCGGCTGATTGAGCTTCTTTTAGTACTGCTCATGAAATTTTCCACATTCCAGTGGTAATAAAATGAATGTCTCCCATGTGATCCGCTTGTTCGTTATCCCTCGCTTATTTTTATTCAGATAACTTAGGCAGTTTAGGATGTTTCTCTACCCGATTTAGGTACCAATAAAGCCACTGATATTTCAAATGTACCTTAAATGTAAATGTGATCGTACTCGTTGCAAAAATATTACGATAGGGTTAAATACCAGTTGAAATATTTACGGAACGTAGGCCAAAATGGAAGCCTAATTGCCTCCTTCCAGCAATCGGCTTTAATCTATGAGGTTTCGGATTTGAGATTCCAATGCGCTTTCCTTGGTTGTGTCTAGGATCGTTTTCTTAACTTCTGTGACATCCTTACTGGTGCAGAAGCATCTAAAGGCAAAAAGGGAATCAACTGAAATGAAGATTGTCGAGTATTGCCATCTTGCTTTATCCTAATTCCAGATTCAAATAGATAACTTAAGAAGTTGAGTTCGTTACTTTCAGATCATAAATATCGAATCCCAAACTTCATAAACGATGCTTAAAATTCAATTCTAAGGCGATTGTGTTTAAAATCAAGCAGTTTTCTATCCTCTGGATTGTCAATTTTACACAATTGGAAACAATTTTTTGTAATGACTACTAAGGCAGATTGACTTGATAAATGATCCATCAAAGAGTAGTTCTGAGATATCAGCCAAAAATGGTTATTTCCTCACAAGCTTTAATAATCTTTTGAGGGAATAAAAATTCACCAAAAATTATTAGCATTTAAAATTCAAAATGGCACTGACACTGCATTTAAAACGACAGAGCCTGAGAATTCAGCAATAAAATTGACTCTCATGATGGTTACCAAGCCCATGGAAGGTGATAGCGTAAACACACGCGATTCTAACTCGTCCTGATAAGTAGAACATGGTTCTGGAAATAGGTCACCACCTGCGAAAGCTTTTTATGGATTGGGGAAGGAGAGTGGAGAGAATGCCTTACCTGTGACGCATTTCCCACACTGTTAAAACACACACGCACCTGGTCAAGCTAAGATGAATGGGCGCTTATTCAGGTTGCTTAAATCACTTGAAGGCAGAGAGAAATGCTGCTTGCAGAGTGCGTTGGTGGCGCAGATGTCACTTTTGTGTTTCACACATTTTATTGGGCCACATTGACAAACAATTAATGGTTAAGAATAAAGATTGTCATGGTAAAATTAGCAAATATTCATTTGATAATGGTATTGGTTTGAGCCGAAATCTTCGCTCCTAATCTTGTACGTTAATTACAACGTAGTAACTCTCAAACTAAAGTAATTGCGTACTTTCTATGTGGCCATTAGGCACGCTTTATTATCCATTAGTTAATAAAATCATAACCCAGTTCTGAAGTGCATCAGATTTTATCTAAATATATAGCCTTTTGATTCAAGTGGAAATAGTTTGAAGCGCCAATTGAGAAAATCACAGTAATAGTGGGAGTAAGAGTTTGTCAAAAGGATTTTAAAAAAACTTTCAGCGTTCCAAATTTTCCCAACTAAAGAGCTAATAATTTCGCGAAATTGAGGAGTTATATTTTTGTCCCAACAACCGCTAAACGCTTCCACCGTTATTATACCAATAGCGCATTTAAATAGAACTCACGGCAGTGATAACGCCATTTGTCACAGCACCGCAACGTTATTACCATAACAACTCCCTTCAGTGAGTAGATTTATTAATTTAAAGCCCTACCAGGATAATTAAAACTGAAATCAAATTACGTTACTATTCGATATTCGGCAAATTTGATAAATTATTAAGCCAAAGGGTTAGATAAAATTATACTTTTCAAGGATGGGAAGAACAGCTTTGTTCTAACACAAATACAAAACTAATTCACAGTAGGGTTTTTAATTAACATTTCGAAGTGCAAATATTGTATTGTTTGTAAAGAGACAAATACTTTATAAATGTACTTTGGGAATACTTTTACCGCTGTGCTACAACTATATGTTAACATTTACATGTGATATTTATTAATTTGAATTCCAGATTTATGGATATATATATATTGTTTAATTTATAAGAGAACCGATCCCGAAAATAACAATTGTTGAATAAGACCCAGCAATTGGAACATTTTTTGGCAGAAGACGCCAAATATTTTTCTTCGTCTATACAGAGGATACAGAACTTCACTTCTCTGTCAACTCCAATAGTTCATTCGGTTATTTTTTAGATCGTGCAGGATCAAATGGATAATAGTACTTCTAAGTTTTGATTAAAACCAGCTTAGATGTTTAAAACAATGGAGGTCTCTAAGATTCACTTGAAATTAATTCAAATTGTTCAGATATGTCAATGCAATCTAATGAACCTCTAACTTCAATCTACTGTTAGATTACATTTCAATACCGCTTATGTGAATGGGTACATACGAATCTATCGAGTGCTGAAATTTGGAAATGGACACTATTGCAAAGAATTTTGGGGAAAAGGGCACGGGATTCAAAAGATTTCTTCCGGATACTTGTCGTCCACTTTCTATTTAGCCACTTTGCTGCTCCTCAGTCTAATATGTTCCAAAAGCAAATATCAATGAAATTTAAGTGGCAAGCAAGAGAATAGATATCACATTGAATAAATTGACATTTATAAATTCATTAGCGTTGAAAAAATGTATTTGAAAATTTGTAGCTTTTTTTTGAGCTACTCCTTTCCTTATAACCGTACTCCACTAAAAAGGACTTATATCAACATTAACACAATGTCTTCCTTTGTTACTGAGTCTTATAAGACATAGAAGCCAAAGTACGTCTCAGTAGTAGCATTCTAGGTTAATTGGAGTCTCGAAATGAGGAGAAGGAGGAGGCCGAGGGGAATAATTAGTTGGCGCGCACAAAAGACAGAGAGACTAATGACATGCGGGGGGGGAAAGGTGGAGAGGTGATGATGAGGTAAAACCGCGATGAATCAATGAAATAAACCGAATGTGCGTAGGTGATTCTGACGCAATCTAATCACCTAATGAGTCGTCATTGCCGAAATCTGGTGAGAGTGACTCATAGTTGCTTTTGTGCGGTTAAATCGTCCATGAATGAGGTCAAATGTGACTGTGAGGTTATGGACAGTCCTGCAGACACAATCATGGCAACTCCATAAGTAATATACAATGTGATTAAGAAGCGTTTGCCTACTTTAGAACAATATATTTGTGTTGTTAATTTGACAACAGGAGACACATAACAGGAAAGTCGAACTGTACACAAGCAATTAAAGCAACGTTGGGGTTAATGGCGTGCTGGTTAAGATCTAGCTCTAATTCCGGCAATAAAGCTACTTTAAAATCTTGGCCAAGTCAGAAATAGAAATGCTCTTGCAAGGCCGATAATCTTCTTAATGAATAACAGAATAGAGCCACCTTTTTTCAATTTGGAATCACATGTTGTTAAGTTGAATATGCGTGCAATGGGCAAACGTAGTCGACAGATTTGGCAAGGAAGAGTGGAGTAGGAGAGGAGAATAAGAACTTGAGGTCATCGGCAATGAGCAAAGTCACTCTGAGCTGTGATAAAAGGAGCTTATTGAGATACGATAAATTAGATTTCGAGTCCTTTGTTGGTTGATGAGCAACCGTCAAGTGGGGCGTACAAAGAATAAGCATTCCAAATGCAAACTCCTCCTCAGTCTCTTAACTTTGTTTCAATTGAGACCTGGAATTTGAAGGCTGATTTGGTAGGGTAAAAAGATCCAAAACTCATATTTCATATCATTTTGAGAAATCTAAAATAATATTTCCATTATTGAATGTTTTGCGCGATTAACTTTGGCAAGAGTTCTATAAATGACCCAATGAATTTTAAGTTGGCAGTGTATCCATTTACCCCACTATTTATATTGATCGGTTAATTTGTCTATTATGTTAAATTTGAGATATTACGAATCTGGACGGAGATTTGAATCGTATTCAGGGACAGATGAATGTTATCACAGTTAAAATTTTCCTCTATGCTATTCCTTTATAAAAGTTGTGATTCGACTGAACAACAAACATTGAAAGGTATGTGACATTTAAGGCTGCCTGTCACGTCAACCCTTCCTCCATTATATTTTATCATCTTGAATATTTGAAGACTAAAATTAGAACAAATTAAAAAATAAATGGGCAGGCGAAATTTATTTGACTGGGTGAAAGAAATATCAACATGCTCCAAAGTTTCATTATTTAGCTGTGCGATCAGAGATGTGAGTGTATGTCATTAAATTTTATTCGCAATATGTCAGTGGTAAATTTATCCAAACATTAGTGAAAAAAAGAATTGTGAAAAGTTCCAGTAGGCTTGTAACATGTTAACGGGATTATCAAGACAACTTTAATGATCGTCATCTAATTTTCATCAACCTACCTTAAATCTACCTACTACTTGCTTACAGCGGGTAAAACAAATTCTTTAATCAATCAACTTATAATTGGCCTGCCAGCGTCTGGTTATCCGGTAATCAATAAGCCAACGAGATGACGAGTTTTCATTAGTGCGAGATGAAATTGGCGTGTTTCTCTACTCGCTATGAATAACTTTCATTTCGTCAATCATATTTGTTTATTTTGCGTTACAGTGAAGAAAAATTGATTTGAATTATGGAGAACTAGATTGTCGCAGATCTTAAGATTTCTCATTCCTAAGTGGACTTTTGCCCATTTTGGCCATTTCTGATGACTTGGCAGCTAGCAATTTAGGACATTTTTCATTTGTAATATTTGCTAGTCTGTTTGATGTAGCTTAAGAACTCACATTTATATCAATTCTCAATCTCACATTTTGGTCGATCGATTCCTATCTGCTGAAAGTGAATTTATTCTCAATTAAACAACTCATGGCATCGAAAGCCATTCACAGTCTCCGAATGCCTAAAAATAAAGTCATATAAGAGAACGTATGATCTCTTTTTTTTGTTCCAAGTCATGAACTTTGATTCACTATCTTGCAATAGTCTAAGTAGTCAGTTGACTAATTAGTTTAACTCTGGTTGAAATCCCAAAGCCCCTGCCATCCGAGTTTTATGATTCTACTCCCTGATTTTACTGAAATCAATAAGATGCCAGATCCGGTTCCATTTCAGAGGCCAAGCAAACCTTTGTAATAAAGTAAACTGACATTCATAAAGCATTTTTAAATTGGCATTTTTAAATTTGATTAATTGATTTAACCCATTCCCCGAGAGACTTGTTGCTGTAATTCGATTAAGCCATAATGTCTGGTAATTTCATTAGATCCTTCCTATCATCATCTATTGATTCCATGAAACCATTCACATGACCATGTCACGTGAGAATGCATTCGAAAAATTGGGCTTATAAAAATATTTCACTAAGTGGAATATCAAACCTTTGCAATGAATTCAGTTGCTTTCCGTGTCTGAAATTAATTTTTTTTGGTTGTGATGAGTGGATAAATTAGTAACTTAAGTTTTTTAGATGCAATAATTCGGAAAGTAGATGTAGCATGAGAGAAAAAACACACAGAGCTCATCAGAGTGACACCTCTCCTTCAGAATCCCTGTACTTTAAAGTTTCGCAGTCAAAACCAGTTAACAAAATAATTTACCTACAAGATAAATCAAGATAACTGGGCAAATTCTTAAACGTAGCAGGAAGATCTAATCCATTGAGTGTGTAGCTCACTACAACCTTGAATTTGAGCGATCCACAATATCGGTCGGCTCCTGTGATGTAAATGAGAGGCAAATTTGAAAAATTCGCATTTTCGAAGCCACGAACTCATTTAAAGTCTTTATCTGTAAATAGGATTTCATTTATTGTCAAAAGTACACTGATATTGAGAAAATTAAATTTCACAACAAATATCCCCAAATGCGCAAATTAGAGGGGGGAAGGCGGAGAGCTTTGAATGAGATAAATATCAACAAAACTTAATGAGAAGCATTTATAGCTTATAATTAAAGCATTTATGATAATTGTAGGCTTTGAGGCGTAAAAACTGGACACAAAGACGATCAGACTTAATTACGGTGTTTGTTTTGAGCAAAAAATATCCATCACTCTCGCTGTTTAATTAGACCATTTTTTTAAACTGACGATATTATTAGATATTCATTTTATTCACATATTTTAGTTAATAATTATAAATTCGCAATGGTAGAATAATCATTAGTTTCTGATGAATACTGTTGGTCGAAAAGCTTTTTGAGTTTAATAAAATAGCCCCTTCAATAAAATACATTTTATTGCCGTAATTTATTCATTAATCTACAAAAAAATCGGAAAATTATAAAAAATAACTTAATTAGATTTGTAAGACTACATGGAAAATAGCTTATTTTTCTAATTTAATTATTACGACCAAAAAGATGGTGAAGACGATGTGAATTACAGCAATTTCTTTTACAAACGGCTGTTCCTAGCAATTTGAACCGATGATTTAATTTCGTTTGTTAGTCAGGAAAACAGTTTACCAAAGCGCTCTATTTTCTAATTTCAATTTGTAATAGGAAAAATTGGCAACGCGAGATTCGTTAAATTCATCTAGCAGCTGTTAGTAATTTTTAATAGATAAGCAAGAGATGCGTAAGTGCCACTTTGACAGCAAATATAGGGCGAGTGAAGCGAAATGTGAGAATTTCTTTGGAGATTGCGTGGTGATGGCTTTGTGATTGCTTCTGATCACATTGGTCACAGATTTGCATTCGAATCGTAAAGTGGTGTAAATACAGTAACTAGTATACACCTTGAGGTTAGAGAGTTTACAAAATTAAGGGGCAATCCTAATCCCAGGTTCTAAGTACAACTGGATTACAGTGTAGTGTGTTTACGTGTCATTTCTTTCCCACCTGCCAATGATGAAGTAAGACAGTTGAGTACCCAAACGTCTCAAATTAATGTAATAAGCATCATTCAAAAATAAGAGAAATTCATTCCACGCTTGATGGCTTTTGTTGGTCGTGCCGCGTAGAAACAGATCGGGCATATTACAGTTTCATTAACTTTTCAGCAGCACAGTTAAGTACCTTTTTAGGGTTGCAGCAGTTCGACCATAAGGCAGAGGATGTTAGGAATAGTGGGCATTTAGTAAGCAGAGTACGGCAGAGCAATCAGAACCATGGTTGCTATCGCTTTATGACACTGACCTCGTCTTGTCTACTCTGCCCCCTCCCCTTTTTTTCTAGGCATGACCAAACAAGCTTGTGGGCAAGGTGACCAGCTCCGGCGTCGCTCGGTTACGCCCACCCATGCAAGTAACCTCGTGGTCTTAATAAAATGCGCAGTCTTAATCATGCGGTCTCACGGAGGGGAGTCTTTTATAGGTCATTAGTCACCGTGTCAGCTAAAGGAAGCCGATGGTGTTTTGCTTTGGTCTACGTATTTTACATTTTACAAAAGTTTGCTTTTAACACTTTCCACTAAATTAAAACGTCGTGAAATTGGGCCTATCTCGATGAAATTTATTAAACTTGGTGCTATCTAGATACTTGGGGTTGAGTCGTCATCTTAACGGCTTTTGTCCTTGTATAATTTACAATTTCGCTTGTCATTATATCATTTGACTATACTCTCTCTCTCTTACTGTTTTACCACACATCTCGGGTTAAATGAATACTGTTTGGACAAATATTTTAAAATATAATTTAGATACCCCAAAAAATTGTACCCCTATCCATTTCAGTTTGAGTAAACACCGATAGACTTATGCAACCTTTAAAGTAATAAAATAATGGTAAAATCCAAACATAAGCACAACAGTAAAAGGAAGGTATGAACGAGAGGAATCATATTGATATAAATGATTTTCGACATCAACTTTGAGCACTGATAAAACACAGTGTAAGATAATTACCGAAAATAAGTGACTTCATAACAGTCGCGGATAAAATACACCTTATTGGAATGATAATGAGGTAATTCGATTCGATTTTATCAAATGAGAGTTATTTAAAACTATTAGTACATAGATGACTTATGAGCGCAGCCAATGGTGTAATCGCAGTATTTAAGGCGGTACTTTTAAAATGTTTACTTATATAGCATATCATATTTGACCACGGGTTAGGTAGGAAAGTATTTCTTAATTCTCGCATTAATTTAATCAGGGGTTTACGGAAACGAGCAAGCAATTTCTTTCGTTTTTCTTCCCTAAGTATGTACAGCCTTCAACTCGGACACCTCTCCTGCTGCCTAACCCAGTCCAAAAACTGGATTTCCGATGTAATCATTGATCGATTCAAAAACAAATCAACAGTAGAACCCCGATCAACGCCGAATCAATTTAATAAAATTAGCCAAGAAACTTAAGACATCAAATTTTATGCCTTGAAATGGACAATCGGCTATTTTCCAAATAATAACTCAAAAGATAGGCACCGTTCTGATGTTTATCCTCTACTTCTCCTAAGTATCACCACGTTTCGGAAGAGCAAAAGCAATTTAACTCATCTTGCAGAACTTAAAATGATTCCACTTCAGTATAGTAAATTAATTAATAGTTTTAAAATTAAAAAATAAACATATGCTAAACATGATTTAAGGGTAAAAACTCAGGTCTACCCCAAAAATCCAAATGACATTTTAAAAAGACATTTTAGTTTTTTTTTCGAAAAATTGCATATATGTAATTACATATATATATATATATATATATATACGCCTGAATTCGGGCGTGTTACAATGTTCAGAGACGAGGCGGGTGGTCAAACTGCAAATTCCAACTAATACGGAAGCACATTTCACCATTTCATCATCCAAATATCACGAAAGGTAAAAGGATTTGCGACTTCATGATAAATAGGTAGTAATTATTTTCGTTACTTTTCGCACTCTGCTGGTGACCTCACCTTGAGAAAAGGGACGATGAATAGTCAGTGAATGGTGATTTAAAGCATTCAAAGAAGGCAATATGTAAAGTATGTTAGAAATCAAAGTGCATACAAATTAATTTAACTTTCGCGATCTCGAAAGTAAAAATTAGGAATAGATCCAACTCCCATAAATGAAACTAGACATGTTCACAAAAATTATTAATGCAAATACCATTGGATTGTTAAGTATCCAGAAATGAGGTTAATCAGTTGCATACATGGAGTAGGAAAATTTTAGCAATGCACCATCACATCGACTTAAAAATCACCAAAGCATGGTCTATAAGATTAATAACCGCAGTTTCAACGATCGAGTACCGAATGAATAGTTTAAATTTCACGCAAAAAACGAGTTTTTATTCTCATATTCCAATTTTAGTAAAATAACTAATTAGTAAAATTACAGGCAAATTTTTTCAGCAAATGTATTTTGTCCTGAAGTAAATAAAAAACTGCCTTATATTTTCATCAATGCAACTACATCGTTGACATCAATAGTGTTATTGCTATCCCGAAATGATATTTATTGCTGAAGCCTTAATTGTTATACTACATAGATTAATGTCTCTTTCATTTGATGAAGAAGAACCACACTACTATTTTTTCCAACCGATCAAATTTTAATCCTATTCAAGGTCTCAATAGGGAATTAAAATTTGAATTATTTTCAGTGTAAATCTGCTCAGAAAAAACTAAATATTTTCCCCGTTAGGTCAAGGGGACTGAACATACCCCCCCATTTAGACAACCCAGACGAGATGATTAGGTGATGGCAAGAAAAACACTGTACGAGAGTCTACAATGACTCACCACTTCATATAGTGTATGTGACATTTATTGAGATGTAATCGACTCTTCTATCTAAGTATTAACAGTCTGGTAACTGTCCCAGCAATAGAATACAGAAAATGTCGATGTTAGCGACAAGTCCAGGTGATTTGACCTAAAGCCCAGTTCTTAGAGTATAAATATCTCTTCATTCTCAAAAATTTAAATTGGAGAATATTCTTAATACTCCTCCAATTGTATTTAATGAGACTTCAGAAGATTTGGGGTTTTGTGATTAGCAAATTAGGACAATGGGAAAATGAAAGATTATCGCAGATTAAATGAAAATGGAGATTAATAGAGATATGTAAAAATCCGAGGAACTGGTAATTATAACCTTGCTCAAATGATGAGTAACTTATAATTGGATACTTCTTAAAATTTTAATAATAAATATGACAGTTGGAAATTTCTGAGAAGGTTCCAGCCTAACCCATGTTGCATGTTGGTTTTTTGGTTGAAGCATTTTTGTAAAATAAATGAGCAATTCATTTCAATTGCATACACGCACATTATTAATGAAAAGAACAAAAAATGCACATGAAATGTTTATTAATTTCCAAACTCTTTATTTTATAATAACTTTTTCTAAAGTAAAACCCCAATATTATACTTTGTTGGTGTACTTTGGGTTAGAAATTGTTTGGAGTACAAATTTATCAGAAAATCATAATGTATTCCGTAATTGCATACCTCAAGCACTAAATCTAATTTTACATGGTCTAAGCAAGTTTGGTGCTTATGATTTGATAAGAATTATTATACATTTTTGTTATTAATTTGTGGAAGGCCTCCTAGGTTTTTAACATATAAATTGGCATAATTAAATCAAACGAATAAATTCTTTGAAAATAAGATGCTAAGAGTCAGGAAATCAATAATCCTATGCAATTTCGTCTTCCATCGAAAGCATTCAAAATGATTAAAGAAAGTTTTGGCATTTAAACTTCAAATAATCACAAGTCTTTTCTCTTGCTTAACTGTCGTACAGTCTTCCCAAAAAAATACATTTCAAACAAAGTGGCTTAAATATAACCGTAACCTTTGCTTACAAGGCAATTAAATTAACCCTTTTCTTTATTCATTGAATCTTAACTAGTGTATTTAACAATTTTAGAGCAAAATTTGACTATATCCAAATAAGTAGCAAAATTCATTAAATTTTGATTAGAAGATCTCGTGCTTATACAACTACTCTCTGGTATTAGTCTTTGCGTGAGGACGCATAAAGGTACAATTAAAACTGTAAATAAGGAATTATGCTGGAATCTGGACACCTCTAGGCTGATTTTAATATGCAAACAATTTGATCCAACCCTTCAATGCGTACAAGTGACATTTTTTTCATTTTAGTATATTGAATAGACGTGATAAAAATATGACAAATACTACGGAGAGGGGGAACTCGTTTTCCATCCTAATATTACACAGCGAGTGGATGTTATTTCACGTGCGTCACTCGTGTTTAAAACTGGAAAGTTGGAGCCACTCATATGTATTATCCTGCAATACAGGCGCGAATGATCAAAAATTTTTAGTAATGCGCAATGAGTCAAATTTTTTGTCTGTGAAAACTCCGGAAACGCATTTGCTGACTTTTTAAACCCTTTTTTTGGAGAACTTGGGCGTTTAAAACTAAATTTTAGAAAATGTTTTAAGCAATTAGAAAAGCGAAAATTATAAGGCGTTTTCAGCTTAACAATGGTTAATCAATTTCAAATACACTTGTTATATCTCGAACTCAAATTAATCCTTACGAAACTTCTAATCACATAAATTATTCTAGAAACTTCAAATTCACTAAAAGAAATTCATTTTCTAGGGAATATTTTTTAAATGACAGTGATTAATAAAATGCAATTTCTTTTTATTATAGATGGTGAATTAATTGTTTCACTTGAAACATGCTTCCAGTTTAAGTATTAAAAATAAAGTGTCTGGCTGGTTAACAGCCAGTATATACCAGATAGTGTTTGAAAAGTTATTTCTGCGTTTAAAATATGGAAAAAACTCAGAATCCATGCACATATTACAACCAGTACAATAATTTGAACTATAAATGTTAAATTACTTTTTTTAAACTTGGTATAATTTTCTTCAAACAGATTGAGAAGAAGGAATGAGTTAGTCAATTATTAATTCAAACACATGTTTATATTCCAGAATTGAATTAATGTTATGGAAGTAAGAAAGAATTAGTTCTAGTGCCCTAAATTTTTCCACTCTTTCCATCCAATAAATTAAGTGTCTGTTGGGAATGTTTTGACTATCTTTCGCTTAAACTTGCCAAAATAAAGTTTCCAAGGTGGGAATAAAGCCATCAATACGAAGAATCACCCATGATACCTGTATGAAAAATGTTTGATGTAAACGAACAGACTGTATATGAAATTCTATTTTATTAAAGTTAGACAGAAGATTAAAATTTTATTTTGGCTAATTTTACTTTTAAATGCATTTGATCAAAGAGACTTCAAAAGGAGGTATTCAGCTTTCAATTAAATACACTCATTTGGGCGAGGGATGCATGGTCGGAGATATCTGTTTGAAACCTCTATTTCGAAATAGCTTCAGTTCCGGTTGGAGCCCCTTCGATAATGGGAAGCAAAATTATATCAAATATCCCAACAGCATTCTATGCGGGTTTAGAGAAATATTGAGGGTTAATTGGCAAACATTGTACTGGATCTCGGCTTTAAGTTGTGGCTTTATCCTTTTCTTGTGTCTTTGTAATCAAATTTTTCTGAGAGTGCAAAAAAGTGAAGTAGCCTCAAATCTTGTGGTAAAGTTGTCTACAAAGCAATTCCAAATAATAGCTGATATAATTTCATGGAACTGTTGATCTTATAAAGGGTAAGAGTGAACAACAGTCCTTTACAAGTGTGAATGTGGAAAAGGTGTTGGCCAAAAGTAGGCGAATGAAAATGGCAAGGAGTAGAAGAAGAAGAAGGACTTGGTAGAAACGAGAAGGGTTGAGTACTGATCGAGGCCAATCTGGGTTGTGGATTAGTGCGAAACGAGGCAAGTTTGGGTGTTTGACCGATTGAGCATTCTTTGTTAACTAATGAGCAACTGGCATTGAGGACAGGGGCATAGGTCAATATGTGATTAATGTATAGAGAGACCGAGCACATGCATGGCTCAGGGTGTGCAGGTGCAATAAAAGCGCGCAAAAACTTGTCACCTAAAAATGAATGACGATGGTTCTAAATCCCCCACCCCTCCCCCCTCCACCCTTCCGAAGTTCCATAGAAGAAGTAGTTTTTAATATCCATTTCTTCCAATATTTATCGATTGACTTTGAAAAATTAAGTAAAATCTTTGAGGTGCCAATCACGTAACATGACTGTTATATCTGATATCATATTTTGCATTCATCCACGCATACCGAACAACTCGATGTAAATACACCGCGATTAGTCCGGTATCTCTGATTTTACAGGCGTGTATGTTAATCGCTGCATAATTTAAAAACAATGCTCATTTTCATACACACGAAGAGAATGGAAAGTGCTCATTTAGCTACTTAATACCAGTTCATTACTGACCAGTTTGTGCGATTGTTACAAAATAACTTATTGGAGGATTAAAGTCCATAAATGCAGATTGACGGTTGCAGCAAAACATTAATTAGAATTATTCTTTTCTCTCTTCTGTCAATAAAATCATAGTAGCTCGTTGATGGTAATTGGTTTTGCAGAGCAAAAAAGATACGCAAATGTCACGGGCAAAGTAGAGAAGGGGGATGTGGGGTAGGTGGGTAGGGGATGGAGAGATTACTGGCAAAAGTAGCAGTTAATAGAGGAAAGAATGTTCTTTCCTGTTTGCCTAGTACTTGAAATAGAAGGACATGGTAGCCGTGGTGGTGATAGTGATTCGCTTCAGTGCCTGATCTGGCAGAAGCAAAAATGAGGAAGAACACTGTAAACATATTTCCAGATGGTTCCGTTTAAGTAATCATGCAATGCTTACCGGATGAATAATCCTAACACCTTTAAGCGTAACTTCTGAATCAAAGTATTACACTGTATTTATAAAAGATTTCCGGCATGATGTTTTCACTTGGTTGTTTGCAAATGATTCTTTCGAATTGTTATGTGCTTCCAATTTTTGCTGAGATAACTGCACTTTTTGAATGAAATCTGTAAATTTGGGCTGCTTTTCATTTCTTAGATCAAGTGAACAAATATGCCGATTTTAAAGAACATGTATATATAAGTTTTTGATGCTTCCAATTTCTAATAATTAAACAGAACAATCTCGACAAAACAATAAATCCTATGCCGGCGTTAAGAAAATAAATTTGGGAACAAAGTGGAAGTTGTTGAAAATTTTTGCGATGGCGTATCTAAATTTTGACCCCAATATGAGGCATCGTGAGGGACCCGAATTGTATGAAAGCAATCATCTATTATATATATATATATTCTTCTCTTCTTTTATGAATCGCTGAGTTCCATTTCCAACTTTTGAGCAATTTGCTCATCTAGAACATAGAAATTGGGTGGATGGGGTAAAAGGGAAATAGTTAGACTGCAACACATGTCCTCAAACCGATTGGAAGCTAACTGGGTGACATATTTAGGCACAACCACGTTTGAGTAGACTGCTTATAACTGTGGCAGACCGTTTTGAAAAGAATAAAACACTAGTAAGTTGAGGGATTCATAGGATAGGACTAGCAAGACTGAAAGTAGCGTAGGGCCAAGGAACTTTAGCTTGAAAGTACCTCACATGTTTTTGACAAAAACTTTTAAACCTGTTCCATTTGAGCAAACAAATTTGCCACCACAAAAACCATTGCATTACCCAAAATTGGACGACTTTCTCAAGATTCTACAGAGTCATGATTATAATTTAGAACATCCCAACAAGCAGGCAAATTTCGCCAATAATTGGCAACTTTTCTTGCACAAGAAATATTCATTTTTGCTCAACGCTATCTTTCAAATCGTGTTTTATTCCGACACTATTTCCAACTGCTCGCTTAAAATAAGACGCCTGATGAGATAAAATGCAGGTGATGATGGCCATTCCACACAAATTCACTGCTATACGTAAAAGATAATGAGAAAGTAAAATTTAATTTGATTAAATTTTGAGGGGGAGGGGAGAGAGAAAAGACTCTCAGTCTTCGCTTCACTGAGCTTTAATACAGATAGTGTTGACGTTATAGGCTAGAGTACTATTTCATCCGAACTGAATTCACGGTTGGGTTTCAATTTAACCATTTCAATTCAAACAAATGAGGGTAGTGAAAGTAATTGATGCGCTTTTACGACTCCCGATAAACATCTCTTAATTGCATAAAAAATAAATCTATTGATCCTCGAGTAAATCGAGGTTACCGTCATACTGCAATGGATGGCGAAGCAAATCTGCTAATGTTTAATTTATTGCAGTCTTGTAAACCCCGAAACCACATGGGATTACTGACCTCAGACAGGCAATGCACGTTCATTTGACGGAGGCCTGACCTGTTATCCTCTATCACACACACACACACACAACCCCATAGGTGATGGAGTAAATGACAAATGTTATTTATATTTAGCTTCGTTTATGAAAATTGGTGATATTTTACAAACCGTGCAAATTTAAGTAGCTTTGAAGAACGAGAAGCACTCAGTATCAGAAAAAGCAAAAATAATTAAATTGGTCTGTTTAATAAAGTGACATTGACTTTAAGTAATTAAATGAGTCTGTTCTAGAGAGTAATGCAAATTTCACATTCCATAAACTCATCATCCTAAACTTGGTAACTCAAACTAACTTTTAATAAACACTCTATTAATGCATAATGAATAGAAAAATATGGAACCAGCTATATATCATAAATATTCGTCGAGATCTTTTTCTCTAGTCGAATTCACATCGGAGGGCCTATTAAAATTATAAATTTAAAGGTTGGGGCTCTACGCCCAAATATTACATTATTTTCGCTATAAATTTAATACATGATTCGTAAAAGTGGAGTATTTATGTGGTAGGACATAAAATTCACCAGACGGCTTAATTATATGCGATAAAATTACTTCAGTCTGGGGACCAAAGTCTACCAGTAATACAAACAGGGATAAATGTCACAAATCGCTATATGGATAAAAGTCTGACTTTGCGTCTTCTTCATTGATAAATAGGTCCGTTCTCACCTCGAGGTGTCATTAGTAGTGATTTAAGCGAGGTATCAATAGAAGAGTACCTTGAACGTCAATCATTTGCCCTCGTGGTCTAGAAGGTCAGAATCTTTACTCAGTACAGTTCTACTGTACTAATAGAAACATTCTGACACTTTGAGAGGAATAGACAAAGCATAAATTTGAAAAGTAGGAAAATTGAATTACGCTTTTATGGCTCCAAGTCTCGGGAGTTCAACTAACATGTTGTGGTTTGACCTTCATCGAGTCATCAGTGGCCTTATTACTTTCTAGCCATGGTTTATTTCTCAGGTGTTTCTGCACACTTATGATTTTTGGTTTAATAAATTCATGTGAATTGGATAGAATTGCAATGCTTCACTATCTTCAACTAGTCAGTCAACGAAACTCCTTGATATGAAAGTTTGGATGAAGGAACAAAATGGAATGAAGTTCTATTTTTCAAAGAGTGTCCACTTAATGAAAATTCTACTGGGCTAAAAATGTAATTAAATGAGTACCCTGATTACATAGTCTAATATTTTAACTCATCATTGGCCGCGTCGATTGCTGCGTTACTCTTATTTGAAGGAATGATAAGTAGGAAGGAACAATAACGGTGTTGTATAAAACACTTGAAAATAACTAAATTGGTTCTGCACTATTAAGGTATGCCTACAAATGTCAATACCTCAGAATACCATTTCAGTACTCTCTTCAATTGATTGGAATAATAAACTGCAATTTGACCACGACTGAGGAATAATATATGAGAGGAGTTAGAAGTGAAAAGGGAGGCACACACACATGAGTGGAACCAATGGAGCCTTGGGGCTACGGAACATTCAGAGAAGATGTTCATGAATCATAATCTCTTCTGCTCTACTCTGGTGAAATACAGAGGCAACGCATTATTAATCCAACATTCTTTTAAAGTCAACTCTTTCTCATAGAATTTGGATTTATTCATTCAATCACTGAATGGGGCAGAGTAATTTGTTTACGGGAGTTAAGATTGACAGCCCTCTGACAATGCCGTGTAGATTTGTGGTTGAACTTTAATCAAAAATTTACCTGGGGGCTAAATTTAGTTCGGTAATAATCCCCAAAATGATTAAAATGACTTCTTTTTGAACGAAAAATAGGTTTTAAAATGTTTTTAATTACGAATTTGCCCAATTAAGTGTAGTATTCATTAAAGATTGGATTGGTTTTATGATTTAGAAAAGTGAACTTTCTATGAAGTTGAACGAGAACTACTATGTTGTGTTTATCTTGGTTCGTTCCACTCACTCTAGTGATGTGAATGAATCAACGTGTCGCGACCAAGCATGCACTTAACTCGACTGTTCAGCGACGTTTGCAGGTCGCGAAGATAATTTCACAGAAAACAATGAGCTTTTGGAGTAATCGAATATTGGGTTTGAATAAACGGAATTTAAAAAGTATATCTCCATTTGCATACCCCACTAGAATACATTGCTATATCGCACGCTCAGATGTTATCTAATGAAAGCAATTGTGAGCTTTTTTGCTTGATCATGGTGATCTGCTTAAGATCTCTTCAGTATGAGATGTTTAATTCCATCAGGGAGGATGGTTATTTTTGGAACTCCAATATTATTTCCGTATCTTAATTATATTCAGATATCTTTTTCCCGAACAAATAAGGAAACCATCTGCCTATGAATTTGAATATTATTCCATTAAGAGTTTTGGCGCAACATTTACATATTTTCTTAAACATTCATTTTGCCATACATCAGAAACACGTTTTGTTTTATTTCAATATGGAGCGGTTTATTTACCCAGTTTTATAGCCTAAATTCAAACATGCAAATAGTTGATTAAAATTGATATATGATGATTAGCATAATCAGGTGGTTTTAAAAAAAGTCAAATGAATTTATTGCCAAATCTTTTCATTGGTTCATCATTCAGCTAATTTACCCCTTTATTACATCGCGTTTTTTTTCTAGGCCAACTGAAAAAAGATAATTAAAGAAAATGTAAACAGTAGTTTGTCTGAGAATGGAATGATTTCCCTAGAGCGAAGACGGAATATTTGTGACGAAAGCATGAATTAGAAATCGGGTTTTAATAAATGATCATTACGAATTTGCCGCCCTCTCGATAGGTGGAAAATGGGAGAGGTATCGAGGGGGAGAGGTAGGAGGTGGGTGGGGCCGAATTTTAAGCATGGCGTAAATTTCTCCATTGATTCCCACCAGTATTCCATTTCTTGCTGGGAAACGAATAAATCTCAGTCCACCTCCCTCCCCTGTCTCCCTTGATGAGTTAGGAAGTGAAGGAATTTGCATTTTAGTGAATTCTGCTTGAACAATGTACAAAGTGAGAGGCAAAGCATGAGAGCTACATGGTGATTTATTAGATGAGAGGTGACAGTGAAAATCACAACTTTGACAAGTGCGCGTTAAGTGACATAATTTGGGGGAATTGAGGTAGAAGGTTTAGAAGTTGGGAAGGCAGGGAAAGGGGGGGGGAGAGAGGACCGGGGAGGATGAGTGAGTGAAATTATGTATCTTTCGGTGCATATTTAACACATAAGCTAAGTAATTTGACTTCGAAGTGTTATTTATGGTTCTCAGACGAAGAATTTTGACAATGTATAAAGCGTTCCTTCCAAATAACCTATCAAAGGCTATATAGAAATGAACAATAATATGCAATTAAAAGCTCCTTTCAGACGTTATTCTAAAAGGAAAGAGATTACGCATTAAAACAGGAATAAATTTGGAACTTAACCAGCAGCACCATTCTCAATAATTAAACAAGTCTTATTAAAGGAATTTTAAATTATACTCTATTAGAATGGTAATGATAACTGTCAACTGAATAGTCCATTAATTTAAGGATTAGATTTGAAGTCGATTGGACTTTATTTGTTTTCATTGTCGAATGTTGGCCTTCATCTGTATTTTCATAACCCTACGCTTCACCCGATAGAAGCAGGATTTAGCCTACAACTGAATGGCACAATTTGGGTCCTTGGAGTTCTTGAGCCAGAATATCAGCTAGAAGATTCACATCAGTTATCCCTTATATACGAGGGATTCTTGAAGCGACATTTGGTCAAATATTTTCGATGCGTGGATAGAATATGTGGTAAATGCTTGTGTTATGTTAGAATATACCATAAAAGTATGTACACAGCGTTAGATTGATAGATTTGAGACAGTTGAGAAAATGGTAAAGATCGTTCGGATTGATGTTTCACATATAGAACTCATTGTATCATATAGATAGTAGAAATTGGTAATTATTTATTTGTTCATTCCGAAAATAAAGCAAAAGACCCAAAACCATTAACATTTAGTTGATTAATTTGGAATAAATCGTTCCTATCTTGTCAGAAAAAGATCAATATCTATCCTGAGGAGACAATTATGTCACTTCTTTTGCGTTTGACTTATTAAGTAAGCGCATAAACTACTTCATGCTAACTCGGTCACATCAACTTTGTGTAAAGCTTAGTTGACCTTGATAAGATTGGCAGATTTGATTGGTGTTATTTTCTATCTAAATTGCATTAATCCTTAATTAATCAAAACTGTCGAGAAATATACGCAATAACAGTGGACTCTATTACTCACAGCAAGCCACTTAAAATAGAATGGATGAGAAAAGTTGCAGCAATTTCATTTCTCACATTAGAACCATCGCACACTTCTCATATCCACTTTCACATTGGTGTTTCGAGAAAAAAATCAAGATTGAGTGAATACTGAGTGAATTTGAGTCTTAGATACGTTAGAATTCTCAAACAATAGTTACTGTGCATCGAACTGAGAGCGGATATTCAATTATTTGTTTTTTTTGCGCCAATCAGACTTCCAATAGCTTACTACCGAAGTAAATTCGACTTTTAAATAAAATTCTACTGCTTTAACTGCGTGCTCTATTTTCATTTTCTTCCCAGGGAATGAGAATTTGACTTTTTTTATAAAAGTGGCAATTAAGTGTTATAAAAAGGTGTTTTGCGAAAACATGCCATTATTTGCTATTCCCAACTCGTTCTAATTAATAGGATATGTAACAATTTTGAGCTTTCATATTATAAATATATATTGTCAATTTGCATGTTCATCGAAGATAACACTTCTGATTACATTTCAATGATTACTCAAGATTTTGCATTGTCTTAATCTGTTTGAAAATTGGCAGGAAATGTCTCCAAAACAATAAGATTTCTATTACTGGAAACAGATTTTCTTTATCTTGATTCCAAACATTTCGTATAATTACGAACAGAAATATAACAAATAGCAATTTTTTAATCTTGGAAAACTACTGAATTCCATCAAGTAAAAGCTCAGCTACTGATAAAGGATTCCGAAAACATGCGTGATGGCGTCAATGAAACTTTCATTAATTTGTATTTAAATTCCAATTATACAATTTTTGTTCCAAAATTGAAAATTCATGATTCGTCAGTGAGTTGCAACGAATAATTGTCTACGATATTATCTCTCTCTATTGATCGGTATTTTAAATCCTGATGATCGGTCTGGCGAGTTCAGTCCACTTGTTCTTTCAACGAATGAGAATGAAGGAGCAGCTCTAATGATTGGTTGCAGCTCACAGACTTAGTTAGCAGAATTTGCATAGCTCTTAAAAGGTATACTATCTGTGTTATAGGACACAAAGCACTATCCAGAAAAGCAAATAATTAAATAACTGTTGTTAAAGATTTAGAAATAATTGGATTTACCAAAATTAAAAGAGACAGCCATAACCAGAGAGGGTGAGAGATTGAGAGCAAAAATCAGTTATATCATATTGTGAATATGAACATCAGAATAATGACAAAAATTGTCTTAACATTGGGATTTTAAGCAGATCTTGTTGACGGGTTGATGAATAATTGTCATTTAAGATCACTGTCTTACTCTACTTAAACAAATGAATTTCTCTTATCACCTTCCACATATCACTTGTGAGAAAACTGAAAAGAGCACATTATCGCTAAGAGCAATAATTAAAAACACGATTTGTGATTTTATTCCTTATTGCTAATTTAATTGATGTGCTTCATTAAATTTATGTGGGAATACGCTTAGTTGTCAAAAGTGTTTCTTAACTAATTAGCCTCTTTTTATCAAATTAATCGTAAATTTTAATACGAGCATATTAATTGACTAAGCAAATATACACCTTCCGACGTCAGATTCTTCAGAGGAAAAGGAGCAATTCGTTTTCTCTTCAGCTCTTATTTCTCATAATGCAGACTTTTAAAGAAAAGTTTCACCTCTTCCAACAATACCAATCGTAATTGCTCGATGTTTAATAGAAAGTCCTTCTCGTTAAAAGCGAACCGATTCCTTGAATTAAGGAACGATTTGATGCTAAATTTTTCCAATCAACACACATATTGAGGTCAGTTTTAATATTTAAGTACTACTTATTGGAAATTGAGGTTCAAAAATACTTTTGAACATTTAATTCCAATTTAAAATTGACCTTATGAATATAGACCTGATGGGAGTATGCGAGGTCAGGCATTTGAAACCAAAAGCATAATCGTATTAGCCAACAACTATGTCATAATTCCAAATCAGTGAAGTTTGTCATTCAGTTGCACACCTATTGACCACTTCCTTTTCATATCTCAGTTCGTATATCTTTTATTTATAATAGCAAAATTAAAGTTCATACCTTTTGCAAAGTTTACAAACAGTTTCTATCAATTGGAATAACCTTCCCAACATCACATCAGCCACCATTAAACGAATTGCTAAAGACGTTTGCACTTTTGTGTGACATGGGATTTATGGGGAGGGAAAGAAGGCCGAAATTACACTAAGAAGGGGTTTTAAAATCCCTGTGACCTTTAAAGGTCCAGGAGAGTTTATAGTTCAAAACATAAAAGGTACTATTAAAGTAAACTGGTTAAATTCCATTTTTTTATTGGTCATTGCACGTAAAAGGTTGAACATGTAAAATTCCACTAATTTAAATTACTTGATTGATGTTAATTTGGTGCTAACTTTGACGGATTTGAGGCAAATCTTTAATGCAGATTCTGAAACGAACTATTAAAATATTAAGAGATTAACGACTCTGGTATAATTTATAGTAACTTTTGGATTATGAATTGATAAAGCTGTTTAGGTTACTTCGAAACACTACCATTATTCAACCTCGCATATTATCATTTTTCCAGTCGTTTTCTTTAAATTCTGATTAAACAAAACATTAATTAAAGGAAAACTGGAATTCTGAATTTTAGGCAGAATTATTTTCATTAAATTTCAAAAGCATATCTTCTAATTAAAGTCATTGTTCGTTTGTATCGATCATAAAAGATTGGAAAATCAACCAGGACGGCTGAGTGAGCGTTCAGTGAGGTTTGTGGAAATTGGCTGAGTCATCGCAGAGAGGCTGCAATTAAATTCATGAAAAATCAAGATAAATTGCAATGAAAATTGACTCACAAATAAATCTCCGGGGAATCAGCATAAATGAGTAAAGTAAAATCAGTTAGATTAATAATATTTTGACAAAAAATATTAGGATAAATTTCAGTCTCTACCCATTCATTTGATTGCTCTCCGGCCTTCCAAATTATTTAATTCAAAATGAATGATGCCAATTAGTTTGAAACATAGGCATCTGCAATTTATAATCATCTTAACTTTAAGTAGTAAAAACAAGTGTTCGAGGGTGGTAATCAAATCAGTTTCACATAATTGGATTTTCATTAATCAGTTGGCTATCAATATTATCAAGTAAGTGGTACTTTCTGAGTAATTCTAAGCAGTTCATAGGTTAGATTTCATGAATTGCAGTGAATTCCTAACAGTGAAGTTTGGAGTTTGAAAATGGTGCTATCAAAATGAAATTTTAGTCAGCAGAGACGCATTTGACTGCAGCTTTGGTTATTAATTTAATTAATCCCCTTAATATCAAATTTAAAAGTCCTTTGCATTGAAAATGTTCAGAAATTAACTACGTTTGTCGAAATGACTAACAATTTTCGTAACATAGTCCAGTCCTCATAAACAACTTACATTGACCGAACAAAATTAGTCATTACATCGACCATCTTTTAACTACTCGAAACATCAAGGCTTACAATAAATTTAAAAATTCTCAATAAATAACGCCCTTGATTTACTTTTAAATTTACTGGTGTTAAGCATAACGCAACAAGTAAGCAAATTTATATGTAATTATATAGAAAATGCTAAACTGGCGCTTTTTGACTTTTGAATGCATATCATAATAAAAATGTCTCAAGAAGTGTACTTTAGATAATTTTGAAGAATAGGAGACGATGACACACCATGGTGACAAGATGTTGTCAGTCTAGGGAGAAAACAAATTTATAAATTGCCAGTTGCCATTAAAAATTTTGTACGCATCAGTGGAATCGCTGAACAGAAAAAAAACATTTCTAAATCAACTCGGGAGAGTGACAGATTTTCTCAAAAGAGGGATTAAATGCTTGAGTTAACAGAAAGAAAAACTGGATAAGGATTTCGCAGATTAATGAATTTCTGCTCGAATAGAAGTAAAGAAAAAATGTGAAATAAGTGCCAGACACAAGTTATAAATCAAAATTAAATCCAACTGGAGACATTTTGGGAAGTTTAACTTTTGTTTTCGATATTTAAGGCCAATGGATATTGCTTATTTACACAGACGTTTACCAATTTTGAATCCTTGCGGAACACAACTTGAATTGAAAATCCTAAATTACATGGACAATTAGGCCAAGCACTTGCTCAGTTAAAGATGATAATTGTAATAAAAAAACTATTTCTTTCCAACGCCAATCTATTTTTTTAAATTTTAATTTGTAATGGCATTACTTTGAGAATGTAATCCAATATTTAAACGTTTTTCTTTGGCGTTTTCACTCAAGAACAATTTCATTAAAATTCCATTGTTAATTATATAATATATTCAAATATTTGTTAAATGAACTGAAATTATAAGTTTATTGCCTTGCTGAATTTCGGTTAAATTATCAAAGTTCGCTTATTTCCGTCTTTTTTAATGAATTCTAGATTCTCCAGGCTAATCAGAGTGGCAAATAGGACTACAACAGCCAAGGAGGAAACTGGCAAAATTTCTGTTTTCATAAATTGTCAAGTATTTACCCTAACTAGATAAATTGAACCATTGAATATTAACTAATTCAAGATAGTCATTTTTTCTCCGTAATCTGCCAAAATGAATGACTCAGAAATACTCATAAACTCATTTTAGTTATTTAAAATATATTTATTTTTTTTGCTTTTAAAATTACATTGAGTATTATATAAAGCGTCAAGAAAGGTGGCTATTGAATGTAAATTTAATAAGTTTTCCCTAAAAAAATGAAACTGCCTGTCAGAATAAAGAATCCAGAAGAGGAATTGAATCTAGTCAAGCACTTTCAGATAAATCACAGCTATAGCTAATGAATTTGACCAATGACTCAACAGGAAATTTACACGCAGTAATGCAAACTTGTGGACGGTGCGGTCTCTAAATGAGTTCAGCACACAATCTGGATAACTTCCTATCCCGTTTGTTCTGGGAAACCACCGAACGACCCCAGGCCTGTCACTCTCCCAAAAGACTGCGCTTTCAAAATTTGCATTTAAATAAGCTCTTTTCATACACTCATAATTGTACATAATTAAGCAAACACAAATCGCGTTGCGTTAAGCAATAAATTTTTTTTCTCTGCAACCATTCTTAATCTTTGAGGTGATTATAAATAAATAGGTGGTCATTTTTTCTGCGCAGTTACGGCGATACTCAGTTGAGGTACTATTAGAATCAAAGCTGAACTTGGCTAATAAGAGCCAATTTCGGTGAAATGGGAAAAGCTATTTACTTCTGGAAGTCGTTCTATTTGAGCTGTCACTTTGTTTAATTATACTTTTTGAGTAGTACTGGAATATTAAACATCCCTTGTTATTATTATTACTACAGAAGCAGGTTATATTTAAGTATGATTTCGCCATTGATGCATAGTATAAACTTCCCTAATTTCCAGATTTGTTATGATGAAAGGCGCTAGAGTTAGTTTTCTAGTTAAAAAAGTCAAATGGCTAATTTTCAATAGCTGAAGTTTGTATCAAAGGTAGTTTCTGGAGTAAGAAGATTGCGGCAAACACTATTTCTCTTAATAACGTGTAAGATGAACAAAATTGAATCGATACTTTTCAAAAAAGCAAATGCTCTCCACCTGACTTTTCACCATTTACATTGTTCTTTGTTAGTGGAGATAGTGGATGTTGAGATTAACTTCCCAGGAGAGCGGGATATAATTTTTATGAGCGTAAAAAAACGTGTTCTTTCGGCCAATAGGTTCAATAACTTCGCTGAGTCTAAAAAGCTGAAAATGAGGATTGAAATAGTAAAGTCTAAGAGAATAAAATACTTTTTTCTTCAAATAATTATATGCTTATTTTGACTATTTGATACATTTTGAGATTATCTAATCTGTTATGGTGCATATTTCTCAGCGTTAAGCCTTGAACTAATGTGAGACTTAGTACACTATTCATTTACATGAGTATTGATTTCAGCTCAATATGAACAGTCCTGAGGATACGGCCTTCTCCATTGCTTATCCAAAGTTAAGATCTCGGCTACCAATAAAATAATAAATCCAACGCGCTTTGAGTTACCTCGTATGATTTATAATATTTACGTCTAGAGTAAGGCAGACGTTCTGTTTACATTACCTGTTCGATATTATCAGGGAGCATTAACTGAGTCATACAAGAAGAGAATAGTGGAGACGTACTTGGTGTGTGATATTAACACGAGATAAGACCAGGCTCAGTATTCACGCTATCAAATCATCGACTACCTAGTCCTGACGGTTATTCACCTTTTTACAAGAGGGAACAAAAGAAGATGTGAGAATTTGAAGCAGGATAAGCAAAACTCAGCTTTGTGAAAAAGAACTTCTAATTTCGCCTGTGATTTCGATGCTGAATGTTCGGGCTTTTAGGTTTGCAAGTGAATATTTGTTAATTGCATTCACAGGAACAGAATAAATCGTCTTTAAATAAGACCAGTGTCTTACGAGACTCCTTTTACTTTGAACTAATTTAATTCATTTTTAATCAAAATATACCTTGACTTGATTCATCTTCTTATTCAGGTCTGGTATGCTGTTTGTTATAATGTGAACCGTATTCCTTTATTTTCTTTGCGGTTAATTGGTTTCATTAAAGAGACGACTTGAGGAACATGACATCACCTTATGACCACTCGACTTTTAATTCACTCAGTGATAGCAACCAGTAGTGTTGGTTACAGTAATCAATGAATAGACATTAGGAACGTGTATGCTAACGCCTACACCACAAATTCGAATTTGCAAATGCAAAGTTTAAAAGATCTTCCTATTAACTTTCTATTAAACCAAGTCGTGAAAACGGTATACGGTTTTATTTTAACTGACAGAAGTTAATAGAGGTTAACAGATTATGTTGAGAATTACAATGGATCCCTTGTAGGCTTTTACGGATTTTATAAAATTCGTCTTGAACTTTACCTTAGATTCACTAAAATTTAAATGTTTTGAAGTTGGATTGAGTTGAATTGGTATCAAATAATACTCACTTTGTTTACTGTTTGCTAATTCGTAAGTCTCAAACTAATGACATTTAGTGACAGATATCAATATTTGCAAGTGTATTAGTATAAACTCCTCCAATTGCATTAAAGGTTTTGTTAATACATTAAGAAAGAATTTCTTTCTGGAAATTTCAAGGCTTCTCAGAAGTGTATGTGTTGGAATCAGGGTGATAGAATAACATTTACACAGGATCTTGCTCTAATTGATGCATGGTGGCATTTACTTCTACTTACCATACCGGATATTTGGAATTTCGCTTCCAATGTATTTGAAAACAGAAAATGAAGTAGATCTCAAACTAAGCGCAATAATTTAAATTGCATAAAAGAAACATAATTAACTGGAATAATAAATAACTCTGTCCTTAAAGTATTTTTCCCCTACAAAGGGAGAAATATCTGAAGATGGCTGTCTGGTTTTATTGGATATATCCCAGACAGGCTCAAATTTCTCAAGAGACGCTCTCCTTAATTAACATGTAAATTAAGAAATTACTCAGAGCAAGAATGACTCACAAAAGAGAGCCTAATTAAACAAAAACAAACCTCTAACTATATATTATGGATATTTAAGCTTTCCTTCATGCACTAAAATAATATTAAGTCGACAGCAATTATAAATGCGGCTGGAACAAGAGAGAGAGAGAGAAAGAGAGTAATCAATAGGTGGTTGAGAAGAAGAGAGGGGAAGGGGGAGGGGGAGAAGGAAGAAGGAGGAAGGTCGACTAAAGGAGAACAAATGAAGTCTGCTTGGTGGATTGACCATCCTCACTGCTTAATAACCGTCAAAATGATAATAAGCCAGGGTATTTTCCTTCACAAAAGCCTTACTCAAACCAAATTGGATGCTATAAATTTATTCGAATGTTAATGTTAATGCGAAAGGTACAGAAAAAATGTTTATGCAATCATAATAGAACACTGGATGTGCTAATAACAGCTAAAGCAATTATTATTATTTGAAACTGAGACCGAAGTAAATCCAATTGAAATATCTATGGTGTCTGCAAACGTAAATGCATTGCTTCTGATTGTTCAAGTGCAAACCATTAAGACATAGGTATTATTACAAGTCAACCTGCGCACGATTATAAGAATTTGTACTCAATATAGCAGTATATCGACAAGCTCTGGAGAGCAGACGTCAAGAGCACTAACCACGAAATTTGAATTCTATATCATCAGATGATTATATATTGAAAAATATACCACCATCAGGGTGAAGTTGGCTCAATTCTTCCAAAATTAAAATAAATTAAGAATCATAATGCTCTGACTTCATTATCTGTCACTATTTAATGCACATCTCATTATTAAAAATTATTATATTTTCCGATTTTGCAATGTTATGAGAAAAGCAGACACTAATAGGAAGGTAAAATCAACCAAAAAATTTGCCCCAAATGCTATAAAATCAAATTTCCTTCATATTTGAGAAATCAAGAGCATCGTCTTCACGGGAGTATCCCAGAAAAATTGCCTTGATAGGTACACAATTTGAGTGAGTTGGACATAAATATTTATGGCATAAGCCGACAAGGAAGAACTTGCACCCCCTGAGCGAATATTGGGATATGACAGTCATTGTGACTAGAACACAGTTCCCTTTGGTAGAGAGCTTTGATTAAAGTTTTGGCAATACTCTCCATCTTAAGATCACGGATTTGTTCGTGCGGATAATTTTTTTCGACTATGCGCGTATATTTACCAGACCTGTTATTCACGGGGTCAGCTGTGTTAAATTATTTTTATCGCATACCTGTTTTATAGTTTTTTAAAGTACACTTTTTTCAGTTAGTAAATGTAATTATTTAATTGGGTTAAATATATTAAGTAATAGATGGGACAAACAGTAAGATGTATAATTTCAACAATGAAAAATGTGTCTATCCCAATAATAACCTGCGTGAGAGTTGAAACTTCGATAGATGTTCCGTTATTCAATAAAACACTAGGCATTTGGAGATTGCAGAAAGGCGTACAATCGTGTTTGAGCTCGGATTAAGAATTTCCTTGTAGAATGTACATCTCCAACTTACTGAGTCTGAACGATCCCTCTTAACGTTATTATAATTTCAATAATTTAATACAAATTTATTATTTTCCTCAAGGACAAGACTTTGAAAAAAGGCAAATTATGAAACATTAAAATGGAATTATGCGTATTGCTTATGGCAAATCTATATCTGTAAATGATTTTGTTCGTTAGACATCTAAATTCTACTCAACGGGTATCTGAGACATTCCTGCTTTTATCATAATTGTGGACAGTTCAGGAATTCCTCTTTTCAAGGGAGAATAAAACTAATGTCAGTAGTAGAGATCACCTGCTTATTTTCCCAGAACTCATTTGGTTGAACATCTGTTCCACTCCCACGGTTAGTAGACAGAGAAGGGAGGGAGGGGGGGGGGAAGGGTTAGAAAGAGAAGGGAGGGGAGCGAGAATGAAGCGATATTTCCTGAAGGGGAGGTGGGGAGTGGGAGGGGAGGGGGGAGGGGAGAATTGTGTTCCACACGCTCAATATTTCCAGCTGACCACATTTTAGCGCAGGTGGCTTTTGAGGAAATGATATCGAGATGGAAAAACGTATAAAAATTTTCCAAACAGCAGCAATATATTGGAAGAGGTTTGGAAGTCCAGGGACTGATAAGTTGAGCTGAGAGAGTAATAAGAGGAAAGAATATATATAAAAACATAATTAAACGAAGTTTCTACTGCTAAAATAGAAGTAGTGAAAATTACTTAAATTTTGAAAAATGAAAAAATGTTTAGAAAAAACCACTGGTCCACCAACGAGAGGAGAAACACGTGATCACTGTGGATGTTGTAGTGTCAGGTGCGGTTTATAGTAGCCAAGATGAGTATTTGAGCAAAAAATAATTGCGTGTTTTTTCACTTAAATATAATTAAAACAAATTTTTCTCTTACCAAAATTTTCGTTTAAACGGATTGATGCACCTTAAAATTGGACTCATAATGAGAAGGATAAACTGTGCCATTATATATGATTCTCTTTCTTACTTATGGTTGCACGTTGGAGAAAACAAAGTTACCATTTATGACATTTTCTAAAATAATCAATGAAATTGTTTTTGGTATTTTTTTATAATATAAGATAGAAATAGTTATTTTTATAGCTTCAGTGATTCTCTTGTTAAATACTATTAAATGATTTGTTTCAGTTGGTCAGGTCGATGACGGTCGCCAAACGAGCGAAATGCCAAAAGAACATTCTACTAACAGTTTTTCAGTAAAATAAATAATTTCATTTAACTTTTTATTTAATTTAGCTTTCCTATTATTTCAAACCTATTAGCACAAAAATATTGATTAATTGCAGTGCTATTAAGAGTATCCAATAAAAGAAAACTAAACTCATGCGCATGAAAGTTTAAACTGTTTGCTGAGGTGATTTCAAGTCGCCTTGAATGCTCAAACTGTTATCGTGATTTAGCAAACTCAAATTATGCTCAAATGTTCTGATAAGGCTATCCTTTATGCTTTAAATAATGGTCCATTATCTCGTAATTTGTAGATAAATTATTTTAATTGCATTTATTCCTTAAAAAAGACATAAATTTGGCCAAATATAAGGAAGCAAAAGGTGGAGTTTTGGCGTACAAATCTCAAATTCTAGTCTTGTAAGGTATTTCAAGCTATTTTAATACCATATGGCACATCAATTTGAATAATTTAAAGTCATTCCTTATTTAAATTCCTATGATCAGTCAGTAAATGTTTTTATTGTTTTAAAGGTAAACAAATTCACAACCCTAATATAACTTTCTTAACTTACTAATGCAAGGGTTTGGCAATTTTTCTCGACAATTATAATCTCTAAGAGGCAAATTATAGGACTTGTTAGTATATGTCTACCATGTCAGAAATAAGTCCGGATGAATTGATTGTCATTCCGTTATAGCTAAATAAAATATTAGGAATAGAGAAAATTACCAGAGCAAAGAGCTTCAATAGAAACAAACGGGAAAAAATTACAACTTACTCAACGGCCTCCGGTTCGCTGAATTGATTTACATAATTTAGACGCGTAAATAGGGCGTCTGCAATCATCAAAAATAGATTTTTTCCATATTCTCCAAACTTAAAGGCATCTAATCAATCATCACCTTATTAATTTTAGCAATTTTGAACCTCTTCTCTGTCAACATACGTCAATACCATCAAACCACCAGAAGGCTAAATAAGGAGCCCCTACGTCTCTTCTTATTACTGCTTACTTACTTTGATTAAAATAGTTGATCGTCGTAATTGCGAACAATTCAGCGTTATAAAACAGAGACTTGGAGGAGTGCGATTCTTACTTGTATTACCTCATAAGTGATTAGCACATTTTATACCTTTTGGCAAAATAAAATCTATTCCTATTGTAATATCTACCTCGCTTTTTCATCGATTTCCATTTACATTAGTGATCGTCGTGGTTCTAGAGATTTATTCCAGATCAACAAGGAAAAATACTTGCAAAGAAAAAGCCCCATTCTTTACTTGCCCGTTAAATACCCTGTTGACAGACCAATTAAATGACCTTGAATGAGTTGTTAAGTAATAAACCGGTTTTAAGGAATTAAGTCAGCGAAATGGCTTTGTCGAGCCGAACTGGTTCCATATACGTTTGTTAGGAGATGCAGAGTTCAAGGTACACATTTCGAAGTTCGCAATTCCTATCGGAGTTCGTAACATACGCCTTCTAATCTACATCTACCATATGATGCGATTTTGAACTGCTTGAAAGTTTACTACTTATTTAAAGACTCATAAACCCTTTAATTCGTCATCTTTCATTTTTTTTCATTTGTTTATACGTTCATTTGCTTTCGAAGCCAACTAAACTCATCTACGTGACGTGAAAATTTCCCAAAATAATAAGCTTTTCTAGCGTTTTTTAACGATAAGAAAATATTATTTTTCCTTTAACTGCGATTTGCACAGTATTTAATGTTAATTTCAAAATTCGACATACCGAATTTGCATTTTTTCCAGAAATCCATAAGTACATACAACAGTTTGATTGGTTAGAGTTACTCGCAAAACTTTCTGACAAAAAAGTATAAAAAATGTGAACAAAAGAACCATAAATAATGACGCACTTTCATTACTAAGAGCAAGAGAATTGAATATAAATTAATGGGGTATGCAATGAGTGCGATCGAGGTGATGCGTATGAAATCGTCTCCAGATGTATGGATATTAAAATGTTCCCAATATTCAAAGATTTTGATTAATTGACCTCATTTCATGTTTTTTTTCAATCCATCCCTTTCCTCTACAACTTATTGTAGGTCTATGGGACTCTTGACGACGTTGAACAATTTAATTTGATATTGTTCACAACAACAGAGAGAAGAAGGGCCTTATTGATTTCCACGTCTACATAAATCAGATAAGCACTCATACGCGAATGTCAATAACTAGCTCCTGCGTAGGTGAGAAAATTAATGAAGCCTTAAAACGTCAATTATTTTATACACGCGGCAATTCCTTCTAACTCAATTCATTCACAGTTAGCAGTTCACCGATTAATTTTATTTGATGGTACGAATTTGCCATTAATAGAAGTTTTATATGAGCAAAAGTTTCAAAGGTCACATTAGATGAACTTGTGTCAAACGAGCTTTCAGCGAGACACTAAAAAACCAACTTTACTTCTAGCGCTTGGAAGAAGAAAGAAAATTTTGTCCCCAAAATAATTTTTGCATTGCCGAACATTTTGGCGCTTTTTCTCCTTTGTGGTAGCTTGATTGAAAATTGTCGTTTCGGCAAATACCCAACCACTCAAATGAGAATATTTTATTGGCTCAAATATTCAGCTAATCACAAGCGTCCAACCATATGATTTGCTCCTAATATGCATAGGGTTTATTTTTATGGGAACAGTTAAAGCCCAATAAGCGTCATACTCATGCGAACAAAATTGTAAGTTTGATTTCATTACTTAAATTTTCTTTAAACTTAAATACTATAACTGACTTTAGTAATTCAGCGCGACGAATACACGAATTACAAAATTCCTACTAATTTGAATAATTTTACATTACCTATGATTTAATAATATTGCCGATTGCAATAATAGCATGAGTTTACCACTTTTATGCATGTATTAGGGAAATGGATGATTAGTTCACTATAGAGAGTCTTACTTTATTTCAATTCTGAAAACCGTGAGTTTTCCTCTTTATTACTCATATCCCCTAAATGTTACAATGCTCAAATGTGAGGCTCTGAAGCCCAGACTTTTGCCTGAGTTGGTATCTGCGAAATTTGAAGTTTCGAGAGCAGTTGATTTACTTGTATCTCCATACATGTATGAGTAGAGTAGTTAATTGTTTCAGACGCTTTAGCTTTTGAAATCAATAAATCATCCTTTATTTAACAAATTTATTACAGTATTTAAGTATTACATGCACCTACAACTTTGAAATGTATGCAGTACAATTTGGTATTATTTATGCGAAATAATTAGTGACATTTTACATTAAATCCTTGTTAATTTTATCCTTAATATTTGATGAATGCCGAACAATTAAAATGTTTGTTTTCAACCGAAAAACCAAGCCAAGAACTAATTATTGAAAAATTGACTGACTAGAAAATTTGAATGAATATCTTTTCAGTCGTTTATTTTTAATTCTTTATGTGTGATTTGTAAGCTCATACTCTAATGTTGCAAACATCATTTGTGTTCATTTATCACCTAAGTTCTCAAATGATTTCAATTTCGTAGAGTAGAGCTTTTGATCAATCAACAAATTTTAGACGGCCAAACGGTCACTTTCGATAATTATTATTTAGGTCAAGATGCCAACCAACATGTTTTTAACATAACTGGATTGGTTAGCGTTCTCTCTCCTCTAAATAATTTAAAATTAATCAATATTATAACACTGAATCATAAATCTGTAAGAGAAGGGAGAAACATGATTTATTTAAATATAGCAAAAATATGCTACTTTCTTTTACATCACTAATCCTCTTAAGCCAACAACAATCAAAGATTCATTTTATAGATATGTGCTCCTCGATAAATCTGATAGAAGTAGAGAGGGAAAGCGCTCAGTGGCAGATACGAATGAAAATTTGTCAAGCATTTTAATACTCTCAATTTCAACGTTGTGCAAAATCCGTCAGTTCAAAGAGATTGAAAGAATAAAGGCTTAAATCATTGGTCTATTAATTAGATGGGTCTTCTGACATCCGCTTTTTTAATGACGCTATTGAAATTCAAAGTGAAGCTTCAAAATTCAAAGCTACTTCCTATTTTACTAAAAAGGCGCAATGATATATTACTTTAGGAGGTATAATGCTTACAACTATAATTAAATTGACCACCAAAGAAGCCAATAACAATAGATTGAGAACCAAAATTAATGATAGAAAGGTATTTTACCAATTTAATTAAATTATAAAATATAAATACTGATTGAATGCATCATGAACTTTGAGGAAAAACGCAGGTTGTTTTGAAAAGGTTTGAGAAGATTATTTCAATGCTTCTTGAAAGTTTCAGTGCTAAGATGCATCGATCTGGAAGGACGCTGATTAGGCTTGGTGCAGGGCTAACTGCCTCCATCATATCGAAAGATATTTATATGATTTGGTCACTGTTTTTTTCCCCATATAACCATAGTAGTCGATGAGTTGAGATTCACATAATTATTTTTTCAATAAATATTTTATTCCCCTATTAAAGGAGGGAACAAGTGTAAGATATAACATAAAAAACAACTTTTTTCTAGAGTATTTGCCTATAAAAATAGGTTCTCCGATCTTACAATCTTTAATTTAATTTTAAGTTTTCGAATAATTTCGATTGCGCTCTGACTTCGAACCATTAATTGCTTTATGTAAGATTTAGATATTAAACTGAGCGCATTTCATTTGGTTTGGGAAGTTGATATTTTAGAACCCAGACCGAGAGTGTCCCTTTGTGTGCATTTAAAAGCTTTGTACAGTTAAATAGAACAATAAATAAATTTTTCAATTATTGTTTGTTTTACAAAAAATATGTAAAATAATATCTCTTATGTGTTGTAAGAACTAAACAACCTCCAATATCTGAATCTAGACTTTTATTATTACCTTTTTCCTTCTAAAGATAATATATTTGAGGAAAATTCGTCTTGTTGAACAAAAACGGAAGCCCTGTAATTAACTGCGTCTTATCAGTTAATTCTGACATTTGCTACTTTTCTTCAATTCAAGGAAGACATCATTATCCCCCATTTCTTTGTCTATTCTGCAAATATTTTACAAGTGTACAATTGAGAAATTTAACTTTTACTTAAGTACAGAAATTCTCTCATTATTTAATTGGCTCGAGTATCGAATTTCCTCCAATAAATATAAAAATTAAAATCAATTTTCTAGTTTTACAATTGAATGGACTTTTGATCGTATATGAAGCTGGTGTCTGTATCAAAATGGTCAGAAGAAGAGGCAAATGCGCTGAGGCATCATGAAAAATCAATTATAAAATTGAATCATTAAGAAATTAATGCATTCTAACCCCGGAACCAGGAAGCATTTCCAAAATTTGAAGTTTAAATAGTTAGATAATATGAAATAAATCAAATGCATTTTCTGAGTTTTACTTAACAAAATGTCAGCATTTATTGCATTTACCGCATTCTTCAACTCCACCTCATTAACACACATTCACTTCTATCGCACTATTTTAAGGCTTTACCACGATTTAGAATTACTATTAATTTACTCTATGGAGTGCAATTGTTATAACTAAAGCCGATTTTCCGAAGGTAAACGATTTATTTCTGAATTTACTTGGGTTATTTTCTTTCGAATCTACGGTGTTGCGCCTTGGTCCTGAACCATTAACTCAATCTTGGATCACCAGTAATTTGTTTTGATTACTGTGGCAAATGCTACTTCAGTGTCAAAATTACAATGCACGAAATATACTTCATTTTGTCTTATCGCGATCATCTCACTTTGCACAAATTTAAAGAAACGAAGTGGATGTGCAGTGAAACCGTTTGAAACTCCCCGTCTGACGGTGCAGAAATGAGAATTTAATGGCGCTTGCCGAGTGGTTAATGAAAAATAATTTTCACCCATTTCCCAATTCGTGATTCATTCCGACGTTAAATCCTTGGATGAACTCCGCATACAGACGGCATTTGCAAGTAACTAGGTAGAAAGCTTTGTCTTAGGCTCTGCTAATGGATTACTCTTTTGTTAAGACTTCACCTTTAAATGGCATAGTTTAAGTTAGTCTTAAATACAACAAACCAAAGTGGAAGCCATTTTGGAGCAACTATTCGTTGGGTTTTATAAATAATTGTAAATTAAGAGGAGGCATCAGGAGTGTACAAATAGCATCAAAAGAGTTGAATCCTAATATACTTCCGCATTGAACCAATAGTTGTCATTTCCTTGACAAGGACGGAAATTACAACTTGTAATCATGTGAAGTAAGTGAACTGAGTTAAGGAGACTGAGAGCAGCATCAAGAAATTAAGGAGTCATGATTATTTTGATTATTTTTTTTAAAATTTTGGTTGTACGCCATTTACGAAATGGGCAGTACATGTTCCTAAATTCAAAGTTTGGGTCTTATCTGCTAGACTGAAGCAATGCTTGTCTACAAAATCTAGCGGTTGGGGGATTACCTTTTACCACATAATGAAATTATTTTTCAACTTACGTTTGAGAAGGTAAAACTTTCATGGGCAAAATTAGACAAAATGATATTCAGCAGTTTACAATTCAAAGATGAGGGAAATGAGAATGCTGAAAATTCTGGAGCATTATAACAGAGATTCCTTGTTGCGATCTGAGCATGTATGTCTAAATTAATTACTGTCTTTGCTATCATAAAGTGAGCCGATGATTTTGCCCGATACTAGACATTTAGACATCCACAAATCGTCAAAAGAAATTATCTTGTTTTATCGTGATAAACATACCTACGGTCATATCATATGCATTTTTGGAAGAAATTTCAATAGATATCCAACTACATGAATTTTGGACCCTTGGAAATAGAAAGCCATACATATTATATATCTTCTTCCATTGGCAATACGAATATAAATACGGTATAATATAACCGTGAGTGGATGTATAGGCACAGTGATACAACATCCAGGGAGAAAGTGGAACATGGAAGTCCATGTTCACCGTTACTTTCGAAGGAACGATGATCCTCTCGATACCGTCGAGAAAAATTGTCACTTTTAGACTAAAACTTATTTCAAGTTTGCCGCTTTAACTCGATGGAATTCTCTCTAACTGGGGATTTACGCCAATAACGACTGAAAATTACGTTGTTAGATGCCTTATTGGAGAATACCAATTCTTCGCCAATTAATCTTTAGCATGACCTCTCTTACCTCTCTTATACTTCTCCATGGAAGATGATTACTCAAACTTTTGTGCGAAGCAAATCGATAAAATTTGAATTAACACATAACCTTAATAACTGAGCCAGTTGCGCGATAAACAACGTTTTAAGCAATGAAATCACGTGACTTATGTAAACTACACTAATAGAGTCGCAGGTTGCATTTCAAATTGATTTACCAAAGAGTAGATATTTTCAATAGGTCAACATTGCATAAATAAATTTTAATATCTTTACTCTATATAGATCATGACATCTGACACTTGAAATACTTTAAAATTCAATCAGATTCCATTTTTATTTAAAATAATATTGTAGTAACTGAAGTATAATGGAATTCTCATTTTATTCTGCGCCTAAGGAAAACGTGGGAAACATGCTCTAGTATCTGGTAGCAAGGTTTTTGTATAAATGCACTCTGAACGTACTGATCTAAAATTGCCATTTATATTTCACTTGTCAGATAAAGCCAAGTTAGGTGGGGCTTTTATTTTGAATGAGCCCATTTAGGTCATCTTATGTAAAGAGCAGCATCAAGTAGTCTTACATGGAGAGATTCGAATTCTGTTCCTCTCTATTTACACCTAACCTAAGCGGTTCGGGTGCCCACTGATGGGAATCGAACCAGTGTTCTCGGATGACTAATGCACCACCTACGTACTGAATTGAAAAAAATCCAATTTAAAATCACTTGACTAATACACGCAATCTTAGTGATACACTCTGCAATAATATTTGAGCAGAGACTCGCTCACATCTATTCTAAAACGTGCATAAAATACGCCCTATATCACAGAACGTGTTCTAGTAAATTTTTTTTCAATTAAATAAATAAATGTCTAATTTTGTAGATCACTAGCGCTAGAGTCGTTGTTATCCCTGATAATCCTAGTTCTTCTAACATTCCGGATTTTAATTTGGTGGAGAGCAGAGGTCACCCAGGGGAAATTTATTCATAGACAGATGGAGAAAACATCTCATCCTGATTACGCTGAAGAGAATAATGCAGTCTGGCACTCCCTCACCTTCTGCAACGCAAATCCATTCAGGTGAGTGCACATGCCAATATAATAATATCCCTTTATTTTTCTCTCAATCTTCGGCTGGAACTAAAAAAATGGTTTAGGAGGAGGTGAGATGGGGTGAGGATGTTGAGGGAAGAAGAGAAGCAAACAGGCATTTGAAACGCTTGATAGAATTTGAAATTTTAACGACGGAAAAATGTTTTAGATATTTCTTTTACGAATTACTTGTCATTTAGTCAATCTCGCTTATTTCAGGGTTCGCGCACTCAACTTTTACCTGTCTGCATAAGAGACGTGATCCTATTCATTGTTTTGATATGTTATCTACTCATAAAGCACGGAAGCAGGTATCAAAAATGTTATTCAATTAAATGCAGTTTACATTTTCACTAGAAGGGTGAATAGAGTGATATTTGAGTTAATGAGTTGTCAATAATACTGCTTAAACCTGTCAAAATGTGGTGGGAAATTACTCCTTAAAGAATGAATAGAATAATTTCTTTGCCGTTCCATTTTTCACACAGTGTAATCGGTCTCCAAACGGCTATTAACGTCTTGCTAAAGCGATCTTAAGTATATCAATATCTCCAATAAAGCCAGTCGATATCTTGCCA
Organism: Hymenolepis microstoma; assembly: GCA_000469805.3. Lineage (NCBI taxonomy): Eukaryota > Metazoa > Platyhelminthes > Cestoda > Cyclophyllidea > Hymenolepididae > Hymenolepis > Hymenolepis microstoma. The sequence continues at coordinate 27,333,887 of LR215989.1, forward strand.
AATTGACGGAAGGTCTACATCGTCACAAAATTCAGAATCTTATGAAGTCGAAAGACAATAATAGATTATTTCTAATCAATCCCCCCACCCTCCACTCCACTGAACTGAATGTGGACTAAAGATGTACAGTAAATCAGCAAAGTCAGTAAAAAGATAAGTGAGTTTGGAAACGGAAATAGAAAGGTAATGAAAATAACACAAAAACAATTAAATGTAAAAAATTCGAATTGTCTAACTCAGGAAGATAAATTGAATATAAGCAGTAGGGCCGAAAAAATTACATCGATCAAACCCAGTTGAAACATCCACTTGAAACTTGGGCTATTGGCTTCTCTGTTTTTTCCTAATCTTTGATTGAGTTTAGGCCGTCGTAATTACATAAATTAATTTACTCAAAGATTAAGGGATATTCTGCTATATATTTAAAGCTTCCGAAATTTATTTTCAAGTTCATTTGTTATTAGTCTGTTTACTCGGGAGCACACCTCGAATCTTTTTATACCTAATCACATTTTTCTCTCATAGGATAATGTATTTCAAAGTTTCACAGAGTTATTCTTATTTGGGGGTTTTAAAATGCCTCGTGCCAGTTGAAAAGAGACAAACAAAGCAGTGTTTGCAGAAAATTACTTTGAGAATAGTTTTCAAGTAGAATTAAACTAAAGTTTCAAGACACTGGTTGTTTCATTTAACTACACCCAGAGGCTCAGTTTTCAGTTTTAATGTTTGACCTTTACAATACCAGTTGCTGAAATATGTCAACTAATTAGTTAACATCATGAATTTAGAATGTAAATGCAGCAATAGTGTCCTTTCTACCCCTTCTTGATCAACGATTCGTTAGCATTGACAACTACCTTTGCTTGGAAGTGAAGAAAGATGACAAAATTCTCTCATTTATTATGGACAGAGAATGAAAAAACAAGTTATCTTTCTTATAGGGCAAATTTATTAGTGCTCAACGTTATTCATATTAGCTCATTTAAACAATCACAGTGATAAGAGCTATTCCACTAACAATGGTAAAACAACATAAAATAAATATCAACTTTCCTGGAGAAAAATATAAAATAATAATGCTTCACAACTCGATTTTCATCTTCACTTCGACTGTTAAAATATTTTTTTATTTTAAAATAGCATTGTTAAGGGTTAAATAATGTGGAATATACAAACACGTAGGAATAAGAAGATAAAACATAGGCATCTTTGAGATTATAGTAGTCACCCGTGCAGTGTTTCCTGTATAGATTTTGTTTGTGATGTACTGAAAACGATAAGTTTGTGACTTAAGTTCTGTAAGAAAAGTTATGTAGCATTCATAATCAGCACCTTCCTCTCCCCTTCCCCTCTCCTCCCCTTCCCTTAATCGACTCTTCTTGTTTACCTATTTATGCGCACAAATTTAGTGGCATTTTGACAAATATACCACCTTCGCTTCGGTAATAGTAAACCGGTTGAGAGGTGAATGAATTGACGAATGATGTCATTTCATTTGCCTGCCTACCGTAGTAAAAAACCTGCCTACTTAAAGAGCACTTTGGTTGGCAAAAGGACCGATTTTTGTTCAAACGGAGAACAAAAAGAAAGGACTCGCGTAGAAAGCTCCATTTGGCATGCAAAACGACGAGAGAAGAAGAAAGTTGAAATGAAGGTAGAGAGAGAGAGAGAGACAGAGAAATGAGCTTGGTTGTAACTATCTGCTTGTTAACTGCTTATAAAATGAAATACTTTCACACAATTATTTATAAATTATTTTGTTGAAAGTCATATATAATGGTATATGTGGAGCCCTAAAATTGTTAATATAACTCCTTGCTGTACATTAGTTGCTAGATTGCATCGGAGCATACAAAATTACAAAAAAATGTGGTTCATTTTTAAGGAAGGTGGTTTGGAAAATTGAGTTTTTGGAACTCTGGAAATGTGAAGCATCCACTTTTGAAGGAAGTATAGTCAATTGCCCATTTTAGTTATTTGAGTTATGGGCGCCTGGAGGGATTCACGCCCATGATATTCAGAGCTCACTGTTCAGTTGGTTTAACTGAATGACCAATAATATCTTTTCAATCTAGCCTTATTTTTCTGATATGGGAGATGCTTAAAACGGCGGCTGGGAAGTTCAATACTTCTTGCCTCTTTTTTGCAAATTCATGTCAATTTCATTTTGTAAATGTTGCTTGAAAATTTGCTTTGAGTTACAATTTACTCCGTCGCAAAACAAGTTTGCATTTGATGCATCCATAAATCACTGGGGTTGAAAGATTCATGTTGGGAAAGCATTTCAAAAGATTTATTGAAATATTCAAATATTATTTATTGCTAATTCTAAGCAAATGTCATGAAAATGGACATTTCAAGAAGGATGTGGCGGCCAACTGGTGCAATTGTGCTTGAAATGAGATAAATATGCTTCCTTAAGCATGAAATTCATTACTTCGAAGACAATGCAATTCTTTTAAAGATTAATCGGTATAAATTGGATTAAAAGATGCACGATGTTTGGCTTGTAGTACATGGCAGAGAGGATCGCACGTTTTTACGCATTTATTCTCAAATATTTTCTCATAATACTCAATTCTTGAGTTCAAAACCATGGACACAGCTCCATATACCAGTCTAGCATTTGAGATAATTGCACTAAAGCAGACATTTGCATGAGTAAGGTATTAGAATACGAGTCGTGCTTTTAATTCTGATAGAGATCAACTTTTTGATCCTAACAGCGTTCATATAGTATTTAAATATGAATGATATTGAAGATTATTAGGGAAAAATTGAATAATCTTGACACAATCATGTTTGAAACTGCTAGAAATAAGATCTGATATACTGGCATAGTAATCCACCTTCCCGATTAACTCTATTGAAAACATAGGGATCGCAGTTAGAAGAGGTAATTGTTACTCACACAGCAAGATTTTGTTACATATTTTCCAAGGAATAACATTTTTCCGTGTGTAAGGTACATAGGAGATTCATTTAAAAAGGTGTTAATTGACATTATCATGAAATTCTATCTGCACAATTCTTGTGTGTATGTGAGCGCATATTCCAGATATTAACAGATATAGCAAGTTTTGAATTTATCTTCCCTTAATTCTATAATCTAATTAAGTTGAGAAGTTAATTAGTTTTTTGAAATGCTTGCTATATGGTTGGATAATTGGAATATGGAAATGAGAGCCATGCTCTGACCAATTTCAGTAATGACGGGATGATTGCGTATTCAGACACTGAGGTGACTAGACAGTTATTGTAGGAATAGTTTTAATACCTCAATGCTATGCCATCTCACTGCCTTTCCTTTAGAGCCACGGCCCTCTACTCTGCTGGCTTCTACGACAAGGTTTCCCAAACCGCCAACGACCCTCGATTTACACTTGATGATTTTGATTTTTCAACAGACCAACTACAGCAATATAGCCACAGTATCTCAAACATGTTAAAAAGGTTTGTCTACACTTCAGTCAATGAGTTATATAATATAAACCTATTTTAATTGTATTATATCATTGCAGATGTAAATTAAACAACGGAGTGTGCGGTCCTCAGCACTTTGAAGTGGTTCGAACGAAGTACGGCATATGCTATCAACTTCAAATCCCAATAAAACGTAAGTATAATCACAACACCATACTCCTCGTCTTCCCAAATATTTGCTTCCCATTTGGTGGAATTCCGGCCGAGAGAGAAGCGTGAAAAGAACCGAAAAATTTCTTAATGTCAATGAATAAAAAGAAGATGACTTATTTTGCTTGCTTTAGTATTAAAAACGTCCTTCAATACAGTAAGTATGAAAATTGAGATATTGTGTGTGTATGTGTGCTGGGGTTAAATCTCTCAATTAAGAATAAAGGATCGTTATTAGCAAAATTTAATTATAGTTTTCAAGCCTGCTATCCGTAAATAAAAAAGTAAATAAGATCGGCTTAGTATGAACAATTGAATGTGTTTAAAATTTCAAGGTGGTATTCATTGGTGAAAGAAGAAACCCCAGCCATAATAACAATTTTTCCAAAATTAGTGAGCTCTGACGTCTTTTTTAATTTACTCCTAATTATTACGGTACAGTGTACAGTTTCTTTGTAAAATTTGTTGGAACGCATTTCAAACGATTCTATTTTAATTCTGCAAATTAACGTGAGTTTCTGTTCGAATAACTTTTGATTAATTAAGAAGAAGTGCACATCTCCGATGCCAATTTTGTAGACCCTGGCTAGAAAAATAATTACAAAAAATGTTTGATTAAAATTTTGCCTTTATTCAGAAAAGGGATAACATATGTATCATTTAAAAACAAAAGTTTTAAATATTTAGATATTTAAAAGTACAAATACTGGAATTTTATATGGATTCTGTTCTTGCTATTCAATTCGATTTGATAAGCAAAGGTGATAAATTAATGTTGGTAACACATGTACGAATTAAGCATAAACATGAATACCTTGAAATATTGAAGCTATTGAAAAGAGCCGAGAGTGAAGTATGGAAATATCTTTCTTGTAGGGTAAAGTCATCTCTGGAGCTTTGAATACGTTTTTTGGCAGATTCACCCAATTTCATCTGGACACACGAAGACCACCGATAGACAATTGAAATGATTTTGAAAGAATTGATGGTGGCTTCATTTGCATGCTTATTTCTTCACAGTGTTTAGCTTATGTAAAATTTGTTAATACAATTAAAATAAATTCATTAATCAGTTATTTAGTTAGCTGTCAGGTAGAACAATATAGTAAGCTCATTCACAATCGAACCCAACGTTTTCCAAAAACTAGTCTGTGTCATATGACTTGTACATTTACTATTGTAAAATGTATTTCTTCATTGTTAGCATAGAGCCAAATAGAATAGAGCTTTGACTAATTCCTGTGATTGCCATACAAATACATTAGGGCATTCAACTTATGCATGTATCCTTCGCGTTTCAGCACTTATGCAATTGGAGTTAATCTTGGACCCAGAGGAAAATGAATATGTTCTCCCAAACGATGGTTATATTGGATTCTTAATTCTTCTGAACCACTCTTCGATTGATCGGGGTGACTTTTTCATCGGGACGGGCTTTCACAACATCGTTCGATTATCTGTTGTGGTAGGAAGAGCTCGTAATTGAAATATTTCTGCATTTACAAGATTTCCTCATTGAGCTAGATTTCTAATTTCATTTTAGGTACCAATCAATGGCCTTTCATGTAAGTTAAGGAAAAAATTAAATCGCCTTTTTATAGAATAAAATATCATCTGCGTAAATACTTGCATTCAACATAGTAATTGAATAGCACTCACATTTGAGCCAGATATACAAATGATCGAGTAGGAAATGTCATCACAAACTGTTTACAATTTTTTTACGAAGAAAAGGCTAGGACTTTTCTCCTACCAAAGAGATCCGACGTCCAAAAATGCGATGAACATTAACTACTTAATGGGTTCGGGTTTGATACATTTTAGGCTATACACAAGACGGGTGTTATTAAACTGCTACATATATCAGAACCGCTTCTCTATTTTGTCTCGAAATCACCTCTTCTTAATTAACCTGTAATTCAGCCTTCATAACCAACTATTAGTTCCTTTCAAATTATTCATAACATGCCTATTCAACAAGACCTTCAGGCATGCTATTGTTACTCTGAAGGTGCATTGACTCCCATGGATATGTTTGTGTTTTTCCAGCTTAGTCATCAATATGGTATTAGGCATTTTCTTAAATTAAATTCTCAATCAAACGATCTCCAGCCCCCATACAGATGTCTTCCTGCTATAATAGTTCAACAACTATGACGCTAAAATATATTAATCTCACAATTGTGCAAGCCCTCCTTTGCGGGTATTGTGACCGTGCATTCTACAAGTTGAAGTTCTCAGTCAACATGTGGCAAATGTAGGTATCGATATCACTTTCACATATTCTTCAATGGAAGCTGGAGAGTTAACAATTGAAAAATGCTAATTTTATTAGTCCTGATCCCATAGTCACACTCACAGGTTGAAATTTGAAAGCGTCTCTGTCCATTTTTAGCTTTGTACACAAAGGCATTAGCGAATTTCGCACCTTAAAGGGCTAAAAAGCGATCAATTAGATTAGCATTATGGTATAATGGCTATTTCTGCAATTCAAATACGACTAAACCCCACTGTCTTTTTAGGTTCATTGTTGTGATCATTCAACTGAAGTGAGTGGCGGATGAGCTCTCTGTTAAAAGAGTGCTAGTCAATTACATAACAATTATTTGCAAAATTATCAAATAATGCGAAATAGGGTGGGTGCCTAAAAGGATTTGATGAAAATACGTAGGAAATTCGGTGTCAAGTAGGGTCTTATTTACTCGCGTTCAATTTTAGGTGGCCATACGAGCGGATCGCAACTGCGAGTCGACTCTATTACACAGACAGTGAAATCGGCTCTCTATCAAAGTCTTTTGCCTCGCGTTTTAACAAATTCCCCCGTGGATTCTGATCGAGTGAGTATGGTTAAACCTAAATCTATACTAAATTTGCTTTATTAAAGATCTGGTGATATCAGAATTTGAAACTTTAAATATTGTTCCTTTCTGCTTTAAAAAATGCACTGGAATCTTGCCAGATAATGTTAAATCAATAGTGCTCTCCTACTTTCGAAAATTTCGCGATGACTTACTGTATCTTGTAAACTTCCGGTTTATGGCTCGCTTCGCAAGGACATCTTATTTCAGCTTATTATTTAGAATTTTTGCCTAATGAAGACTTGATTGAGTATGATCAAATGAGACCTCTGATGCTGCAGCTGCTCTCAAAATTCATAAGCAGAACCACCACATAGTCATAATGATGAATCAGATATGTTTTCAGCCAATGGAAATTTTTTGCTATGTTTAGCTCAAATGCTATTTTCAGGAACACATCTTCTTCCAAATATACTGTTAAAACTTGCTGACAGCGAAGAGATTATGTATGAAAGACAAGGTAAAGTCAGCTATCTCATTAGAATAATTCAGAGTTTGTCCGAGATGGGCAGTAATGTAATGTAGATTCATATGATTTCCATCGGGTTAAAAGAATTTTAAGTCAAAGGAAAGATGATTAACAAGCGAACATTTTGTTACTGGGGCGCATAAAACTCTTCGTAGTTTGCGATAGTTGATAACTCTCTGAAAAGAGTGATCGTTTTACCTTATAAGCCTGAAGCGAAACGGCCTTATAACAATTATACGGATCTGAACCAATGAGAGGAGGTGATTTGTGATTAACGGAAAATTTGAGAAGCGTCAATAGTTTGGTGAAGGCTAAAAGTGGCTGGACAAAAGATGAAGAATATGAAATGAGACACTTTTATCTCGAATGATAGGTTTTGGCATCAAGTACTGATGATCATCCAATAGAAATGAAGAAGAAATAGCCATTCACATGTGCCATTGTTATGGAAGAATGAATATTCATTTAAAAGGGTCTTACCACAAAGACATGAAGATATTTAAAAATGTGATTGCTTTTTTTAACTTTCTTTCATATGTTGTATACAAAATAGGAATTTATTTTTTGTTAGAAATAAGCCTCAACTATTTTCAATGCAACATAGATGACTTGCTAGAGGGATGTGTGTGCGTATTTTAGTTTCGAAATGAATGCCAAATTCCCCTGCCACTATGGCATTGTTATCAAGTATGAAAATAGCCGGGATTAAGAATATATAATAATAACTGCTAAAAACGCCATCAACATTAGCGAGTTCTGAAGACTGAAAAAATCTTCTTGCTGGTCTGGTCGAGAGATTAAAAAGGAAATTAGCCATGCACCACTCCTATTACTCCTTGTGCTTCCAGATGAGTATCCTCGTATAATTATTCTAAATTCCAGAACGTTTGAAGCATTGACCAGAGATTATTTTCATGAATATACATTCAGAATTAAATATTACAATATAATGTTGGAAGGGAGACAGGATATCTCATCTGAGCTCTCTCTTAAAAGTACCAGATTTGAGAAGTTATGAATTCAGTAATCTAAGTTGTTTTCTTTATGCAAAAATGTGGCTTTTAAAACTGATATGTACCAAATTTTTGCACCTCACTGTAGATAGGATATTAATTGTTGTTAATCTTTGTATCAACTCATCTCTGATTCAATCATATGATCAAATAGATTATATGTAAATATGAATGATTCACCTAGAGTGAATTCTCTGTGTTCTGAGCTCTTTTCAATATTTATGGAAGCAGGAAAATATAAATTATTCGGAATAGTAAGATCAGCCATTCACTTTGATCCAATTTATGAATGGCTCTCAATTTGGTGCACTTGGACCCTCCAAAAAAGCCATTGTTCAAGTCATGATATTCTGCTTTGAGACTTTGGAATATTTTCAGTTCAGAAATTTGCAATTGGTAAAATAGCTTGCTTTTATGAGAACCAAATTATATCAACTTTCAGCTTGGATGCGTTTAAATTCCTCGATAATACGCCAAATTCTTAAGAAATACTACACGAAGAGACAATCAAGTCATTAGAGGAGTTTGTAAGTGTTCCTGGGAGAATTATTCGAACATTTAAACGTATTCATTAGCACGCGACCACTTTGTATTGCAATATCCGAGAAGGGCAAATCGAGCCGACTCCCTTGGTTCGTTGTCGACAGATGATTAACACGCGAACATTGAATGAGCATGCCATAAAGCAAGTCCAGGTGTATTTTGGAAGTGGCTTAAATTAATTCACTTATTCAAAATAACAGTGACTTTACTGGCATACTTGAAGTTAATCAGTATAATTACCATGGTTATAGTAGGCGGGATCTGGAAATGTGAAGGAAGGATGAATTTCGTAAACAAACAGTTGTAGAAACGGTGGATCAGAAGCTATCTCAGTCACTAGGCAGACCTGTAAAGAGGTACTGAGGCATTCGAGTGGCTGATTTTGAAACGACTTTCCGTAGTGACGTCGAACGGTCATATATTGAAATATAATTTGATGAAATAACCTAAATTTTTTGAAGTAGTAGACGTGACGAATAATAATTGAATAGGACCTTGCGTCTATTGGACCTATTGATTGCAACTTGTTGTTTATTAAAGAGGCTTAGTCCCAATGCAACGTAATTTTCTAGCAATGTGTCCCTATATACGCACTTTGACTTCAAAACATCTGCCAAAATCTTTTTTCCCTCCATAATACTGCGACGGCTGGTAGTTTCAGTTTAATTTATACACTGTAGTTATGACGACAAATCCCATTCTATTGAGAATGAGAAAAAAAATGATGGTGTGAGTGAGGAGCTTAAGCCGAAGGAGCCCAAGGCGAGGAACACAATCATCTCTCTATAAATATAAGTGGGCCTAAGTTAAGAAGAGAGCATGCATAGCCAATGGCTATACTGTGATCAAAATATAGTCACGATAATTCCTCTTTTTATTTGCTAGATAATGGTAAGGAAATTAAATCTATGCTCAAATTCAGTTTAGCATTCTGGGGAGACGCCTTGGTATAAAGACGATAAACAGGACGTTTGGGGCAGCAAGTGCATTTGGTCAATCGCCTTTAGAACGCATTGTACCATACTTCGAGAGATAGAGGAACATGTATATGTATCACAGTAATAATGGACAGATTAATGAAGGATATCTTAGCCGTTTATCTGCGGTGCTGGGACATGAATTTTCAGTGGTCTACTGCAATGCCATTGGATATAACACAAATTTTAGATGAAGCTACTGTATAATCAATAAAACACGGTTTGTTTCAAATATAAACGTGGTAAGATTGATTTATAAAAGTCGCTAAAATTGAAAAAATTCCTAGTGAAATAGCCTCCCTCAACTGACGAGGAAGCGCTCAAATATCAGAAATAATGAATATCTCAGAATAGGGGGAGTATATATGAGCATTTCTATCGTACTAAAATCTCTAAATTAATTCATCTTTACTCCATAAATACAAAAATTGGAATTTATATAGAACTAAAAGTTACTTATATCTTTGATTTGATCCTTCTCATTAATTAATTAGTAAAAAATTAAAAAGAATTTTAAATTGCAAAACAAAGAAGTTACACATTAAGAGATGTTACATTTTCAAGATTTTAAGAGTTTTAGCTCAAAGTAATGAAAATTTGAATTATATTTTATCTACTAAACTCCAAGCAATATATATTGCCTGGACTCAATTAGCTTTAATTTTTCTGCTTATTAAAAGTAAATTATCGGGAACTTGATTAACTAATCAAGAGAAAGCCAAGCTTAATGTAATGTCAAAATGTAATTCTTGAACACTTTTTTCATCTCATTTGCTTTCGCTTGGATAAAATCACAAACCATGACTGCATTCACTCTGCCAGAACAGGCGGCAGCGAGAATATCACCTCTGCGAAATTTTTATTTGAAATAAAATATATTATGCATATACGTAATGCTAATTATGATTGAATTCTGAAGTGGATTGACAAGCTGAAGTTGTGTTAACTCCTCTCGAATTACTCCCGAGAAGTGGAGGGTGCACTTCCTTACTCAAACTATCCCTCTTTTCAAAACTTCTAATGTTCCGTCTTAACGTTCCACTTCTATATGCTCCCCTCTCTTAACATACGGAAGCTGATTACACTATTTCTTTTGTTCAAATGCTTTCATATGATGAGGATTTAGCAGTTGCTATGTTGTGCGCGATAACAGGAACGGTCCCTTGAAGTATAAGTTAATGACAATCATTCTTTGTTAACACCTTCAAGGGGACCTTGATTTTAGTTCAAATGGATATTGACGTTGATTTAACCAATTTTTCCGAGACAGGTGGGAAGACGGCAGAGACAGATAATGAACACAGACGATCCGCTATTGATTCAGACAATGGGTTACCTACAAGGTACGATGCGTCAGGGTCAGACAAAAGTATCCCGACTTGTCAGATAGCTTGTATTATTTAAGTGACGAGCTCATCACTTGAACCGCTGAAGCAGTTTGCTTTGATTTTTGAAAGTGTGACAGTTAACAGTAATTGCGTAATAGGTACATACTCGTACACACATGCAAATGTCTGAGAATTCCTACTGGAATTAAAGAAATTAACTTATTAATTGAAACTTAGAAGAAGTCACTTCAAAAGTCATTCATTTTCAAAAGTTGATCTCCGGCCGTTTAAAGCAGATTCTAAGTTTTTTGCAATTTTTTGTGAACGGTGGAGTCATGAGAACATACTACTTAGTTTATGTATTTACAATCACAAAACTCTTTGGTGAATTCATAAATGTTTGATTGCACCTCGTGATGTTATTAGAACTAGGCGATTAAAATATTCGCAAATATTGACGTAAATATAGGCAAAATGGTGAATTTTCAGCTTTTATCGCAATTCAATTGATAGTACTTATCATAGCTTTCCATGACAACGGCTACAAACCAGGTACTTCAAACAGCACCAGTTAGAGATCCACCAGTGTGGGTTGAGTGGTTTTAATGGCCCGAATGGCGTGACACCAGATTCATCCAAATGGTGACCGGCCAAGTATGGGCATTTATTATTTAAAGGATATTCTTTGACAAGCTTTATCTTGCTTATTGCACAAGATGGTTTATTGTGACTTATTGAAAGTGTTGGATGAGTATAAATATAGAAAAAATTTTGAATAATAAGTCAAAGAAAGTGATGAACCACGTCTGGATCTTCGTTCAACCTATTTTACCCTTGTCTAGCATTAAATATATGTCTATGGGAATATTGTAAACAATACCTATTGAACAGGAATAAACACTGGGTGCTTACATCTATTCCCATTACAGCAATATTTACGCGCAACCGCATTTGGACACGTCATTTAGACTCATTTGAAAATATTTCATACATGTCATACACCTTCCAGACAATTAGACCCCTCCCCTCCCGTCTACAAACTCAAACCGTTAGACGAAAGTTATTCAAAGGCATCTATCATGACAAACCCACCTTTACCCCTCCTAATGGTCAGACAAAGGATCGGTACAGTAAGCCACGAAGAATTTGAGATCGTTGCCATGTCTTTAAATAGCAGGCAATTGGCTACTTCAAAACTATCCGTTTGGAACTTGAAGTTACATTAAATATATTACCCATTTCCTTTTTCAATCTTTCCAAATACACTCTAATCCCATACTATTTTAATTGAACGCATGAAATTTAAACCAAATTCCTAATGAAATTTTAATACACACACACTCTTCAATCTTTCAAAATGAGTGACATTATATTATAGATCAGTTACAACTCTTATTCGTGACTTTTAGTAGGTAGGACCAATGTCCTATCAATGGCTCATCTGTTCTCATTGAAACTCCTAAGTTTGTAATATTTACCTAATTTATTCATCATTTGAAAGTAGTTCCCTTTCTTTGTACTAGCAAATTTCTTTAAATAGAAGATTAGGTTTTTTTAATAAAGTTCGTTGGCTGGAAGGTTTTTCAGATAAACTCAAAATTGTTAAAGTAATTGTTGGATAATTCTAGGCACATTACTCTTTCTAATACCTTCCAATATTTCTGGATTCAGGATGTTTGGGTCGTGACAAACGAAAATTGCCGCCGTGTACAAGCATACATTGTAAAAGTCCTGAACCTCTCACTCTATCTAATATCTCTACAATGCTTATTAACTACCCAGAGGACGAGTAAAAATCAATGCAACAAATAAATTTATATTGCATTAACCATTCACTTTCCCTTGAAGGAAGTATTGAGTCGATTGATCCAACAACGCGCCTTTCTACGTGCAATGAATCGTTCCGCATTTGATGAAGTAGTTCACCTTGCGAGTCAATTGACAAGTATTCGTGTTGCAGTGGGATTTATCGACGATTTTATGCGGCAGGCTACCCATGCGCTTAAGGTTGAGACAGCAATAGTGCCTCAACAGGGGGGTTGCGGTGCTGATCTCCAAAATACGGCATCAAAACTTCTTGTAGATCTTCTCGAAGCTCAAGAATTATGGTTTGATGCAGCCTCGACTACGGCTGCAGGACTTGTGATTGATAATACTGTTCTGACAAATACATCAGCAGGAGCTGATGTGGAACTTAGTCTAGTGGAATGCTTCTTTGCAGCACAGAACATTGGCACGAGACTGAAATCACACCTTCGGGAACTTATTCGTAATGTAAGTACGATCTCTCTGTTAATCTTTGCACTAATTATACATGCCATGATATGCAAATTTTATTTAGTACTTAGTTCTGATTTATCATATTATCAGTTAGACAGGACATATGGTAAAATAATTTGTTTACATTTGTAAATATGTTTATGAGGTGTATTGGCTAGTCGTGGATTTGCATGCTCTAGTAGTTAAGAAAATACGAGGATGTAAAGGACTTTGTATACAGCTGACCTGTTCAAGGGACCATAAGAAGTAGTTGAGAGTGAGGATAAGTTTGAAACTCAACAGGGCAAATATTCTTGATATGGTCTATTCGGCATCGCAGTTAGGTCGAGGTAGCTTTAAAACCCTTCCATTAACCATTGATTACGAACCAGGTTTTGTAGAATTAGGATGTGATTATCATTGGATTAATAATGAACAGTTAAATAATGAACAGATTATATAAATACGTATATTTTCTCAATGGCTGATACTTTCTATTCTTCTTATTTTTTCCAAAAGACAGCTTGATAGCTTATGTTTATAAAAATCTCACAAAACTAGATATAGAATGCGGAAAAGAGGTAATAAGTACAATCAAACCTTTCATTGTGTCTGCGACAACTGAATTTTTTGTAATAAGTGTGAGAGTACTTATTTTAAAGGAAGACTACAAATCAATCTTGATGATGTTAGGGAGGTGTTTTGAGAATGAGTTACACCAACTAACTATAAAAACACATATTAATTTAAAACTGATAAAGAATTAAAAAGTAAATGAAAACAATAATTTTCACAAAAAAGGCTTTTATTACTAAGATAAACTGCAAATTTGGTACATCTTACGCATAATATCGATTAGTTTGACTAAGTCAATGTATAATTGCAAGAAAAGGAGATTTTTAATCCATCAGCTCGGTAACTAAGCGCTGATAACGAGGGTAGTAAATAAATAAATAATACGGATTTAACTGAGGCTTGATGTTCGTTCCATTGGTTTGTATATAGATGTCAATACGGTTTTTAAATTATTCCAAGGAAGCCTGTTCCGATTAAGGTTCCAAAATGTTCAAACAAAAGTGTCTTCTTATTTAAAGGCATAATTTTCATAACTTACACAATTTAGGGAACAATTTTTCTTATACATTTTATTTCTGTCCAAAGCATTGTACGAAATCTGTCAAACAAGACGTATAAGATCAGTTTTTTGAAGTTATCTTCACCGTACCTATTTTTAAAACAAACGTTTGAAAAATGTAACACCTAAAAAATTTTCACCATTTCCATGAAATTAATCGGAGATTGGAAAAATGTGACAACGGAAATGCTTTCTCTCTTAATCGTATGGGCAAGAAAAAATTTTGTGATGAAAATGCTTGTTTCGAGATTAAAATTAAAAATTATTTGTATTATGTTTTTATAAAATTTCAAAAAAAATAAATTGGTCTCAAATAAATCTTAGGCAAGTTTTAAACTAATTGGAAAAATAAATTGTAAACAAAGACGCTGCTAATGGAGTAAAAATATTCTTGTTTCTTTCGGTTAATTTAATTATAAGCGCGTAACATGATTAAATAAAATTTTAATTAATAAAAATCAGAATTTATCATATAAAGTGTTAATAAATCCGTACCTATATAATATTAATGCTTTTCAATTAGTCAAAAAAAAGAAAATAGTGGAATAAAGCACGCTAAAATACTTTAATTCTGGTTTTAGTAAGTCATAGCTACTTTCGTTTCAGCTAGTCATATGTCGGATCCAGGTGGTTGGTCCTTTTTTATGTTTGAAAACATTCGTCTTAAGCGAGTCGAAATTTTCAGTGATGAAGCTTTTTCACCGACTCACTAATAAATACCTCCACTTCTTGAGAGGTTTTAAGATTCGGTGGAACATCAAAAGGATTGCGTGAAAAGTTGGGAGGTCACATTGCTATTCCGGAGTAAATTAGTTTAAATGAAAAGCCTATAATAAGCGAAGAAATTGTGTGTTTGCTTCTTATCAAGAGGTGGACTTGTTGTACGTCGATATCTTAAGGATATATGACGATATATGAAAAAACGATCGTAATTTGTCTTTACGAACTAAATAGTTGCTATTTTTCTTCCAATTTTGCTTGTTACGCCCACTTTTAGTGTTTATTTATAGCCTCTTATTTAATAAATACAGCTTAAAAGGCTTTATTAGATCCGATTCGCATAAATATTTGCAAATAAAGAACTAATTTTGAATCATTATTTCATTTCAAGTTCTATTTTATTGCATTTTGAGAGTTCAATGAAGCTTTCGGAAAGACTTAGCATCAACATTATCGCGCCAGTTTTTATGAACACTTAAAAATGCATTCCGATGGTGAAACTCATCAAAGCGCCCATTAAAATGAGAGGAAATTTAAATATATATAAGTTTGTTTGTTGCAACGTTCGCTAAGTCAAATTGCCTTTTTTTACCCCTCAATGCGATCTAAAAGTGCATACCTTTTAACCATTTCTTCTGATAGTCAGAAGAGACGCTGGATTTTTACTACATTTGATGGATCTTGCATGTGGTTAAATGACATTTATGTCTGTTATTAAAAGGATACTTAACAGGTATTGGTGACTTTAAATTCATTGTTATTTCAGCTTAATGAATAAGTCATTAGCTCTAAAGGGGTGCCTTAGTCATACTAGATTAGGTCTAATACCACCTGATTATTTAAATGCGTATCTTCGTTTTTAATGTAAGCAAGTCAATGTTGCCGAATAGCATTACATAAAATCACTTAAACCTATGCAAATCAATCCAATGAATTCACTAATAAATGTTCAATTTTGTAAACAAAATGTAGGCATGGAATTTCATTTTTCCCAATCCAGCTTTTTTAGTGCAGGCGTGGGTGTGCGACAATTAACATAGGAGGAATTTAATTAAGCAATTAAATTGAATTTAAATAAATTATACTCCAGAAGAGCAGTCGACCGTTATTATTTAAGAAAAAAATTTAGCATATATTTATACTGGCTGCATATCGTATTTCCTTTGCGATTTTCTCCAAAATCGAACTTTTCCAAATGGGGAACGCAGGTTTCCTTTAGTTCGTATCAAAAATTGCGTCAATATTTCATATTTTTTGCAATATATTTTCTAGCAAAGCTCTTTGGTGTGGATATTTGTACTTCTCAATGTATATAGAAAATAATCATGGGGCTCACTAAAATTAACTGCAGCTAAAACAATTGCTCCCGTGATTTATTACAGCCAGTATTAAGCATAGGTGTAATTATTTCACAAATTGGGATATAATAAGTAGAGAGAATATGTCTGACTTTGATAAAATTGTACTCACTTTAAATTATACTAATTTCAGGGACTATGACGAGGCGATTTTGCGCATCTTTTAGCTTAACTGAAAAGGTGGATATTTTAGGTCGTCACTGGTGTTTACTTTGATTTTTCATATTTGCAATTTTAAAATAAATAAAGAAATCTTGACAATATTCTCGCTTTCATAATTTAATTTGATTAAAATCAGCCTAGCAACAATGGGCGTAATACTTATGTAACTTTCTCAACTTACAGCAAACAGAAACTGGAGTAAATTCATCCTTATATGAACGTATTGCACTATAAGATGCCAATTATCACTATTCAGGTTGATAAAAGGAGACACGTTTGACAACAAGGGAAGAGTAATCATTCCAAATTCATCGCATCACCAGTAATCAAACACGGAGGCCGAAATTCTCACACACGTGGATTGTGATTTTCTCTTTTGTTAAAACATAGCAACTTAACTCTTGGTTCTGGTACAAAATAACGACTAAAAGATATTCGTTTGCGTCACTATTAAAGACTGTTGACTGAGAAAAGCTACTCGGACGACTTATCTCTTATCGTTATGCTAGAGATATGCTCCAATCTCATTGAATTAAGAAATATGCTTTCATTACACCTTATCGATAAAGTTTGTAGGCGTAATTATACCACTCCAAGCGCAAAGAAAGCAATAAACTTCGTTTCCCTGTGAATTTTCTTCAAACTGAGAAGAGATAATAATTTCCTTGCCTAAAAGTATTATTTAAACTTAAACTTATATATATATATCCAATTTTGATTTGGTAAATAGCAAAAGAAAGCGTTTTCTCTAAGCATTAGAAATCGTGAGATGCATGGGGAAAAATGGCTGTATTCTGCCTTAAATGATATCAATAAAGCTTGCATTTCTATTAAATTGAATTACCTCAGAAGAAAGAAACAATTGCCCATTTATTACTAGTGACTCAACATTAAAGAAATGAGCAATTTTTGTAGACAAAATATTGTTTAAGGATAATACAAAATAATTTTTTCCTTTTTAGAAGAAAAGAGTTATGATAGGTCACTTCTGATGATATCGACTAAATTACTACACTTGGATGATGGATTTCATTAAAACAGTAAATACTCGCAATTTTGCCTTAACAAAAGATTCTAGGAGAACGTTGAAAAGCAGAATAGTACTCTGCAAAATTTGTCAATTTAATGAACTTTGCTAATGATGCTCTTCTAAATTGAACCTGCCATGTTATAGTAAATAATAAACAAGGATCATTGAGGAGATGTGACTTAAATGTATTGAAAAGAATAAATTCGAAAAATTCTTTGCAATTCAGTTGATCAGTACCCAACAGTGCTTTATGTTACTCCTATCAATCAGCGTACACTATTTGATAGTACACTTGAAAATTCTTATGCACGATGACTTGAACATTAGATTTCGACCTTTTCACCTGCATTCAAACAATTGGTCATATGCTCCGACTCCGGTTGTGCAAATCTACAACAAATTTACCGGGAGTAAATTCCTTAAATAGAACGAAAAGAGAGGTTAAGTCCAATATCAGCGAACTGATAAGTATAAATGTGAAACTGTCATGTAAGTAGAAGCAAATAATGCTATCTGTTTGTTTTAGGACAGTGCATAACACAAAGTAAATAAAATGAATAAATGAAGAAATAACTATTTTTGTAAAGTTACTCTAGGAAGACAAATGCAACTCGATACAGAAATGGCAAAAATAATTGGAATTCGCAAAAGAAAACTAAATTTAACCGTCAGGTAACTTAAGTGTATCAAATCTTCCAATCAAATACACCGCAAATTTTTGAATTAATTACTACGATCCATACTTTTCCGGGTATATAGCTAATCGAGTCTACAAATATTCATGCAAGTCTAGTGCTAACAACATATTATTCAACTCCTTTAGAATGAAGACTGCAAGTCTGAAGAGAAGTAAGCAGTAAAGTACTCAATGAACTATAAGAGATGCAAAATAGACCGTCTGACGTGGAGAGAGAGAGAGAGAGGAAGTGAAAGTGGAGGTCGATATCAAGATTTAAAGCTCAAAAGAGGTGAGGTGATACAAGGGCTATGTATTGGAGGTAGAAGTATCGACTGTGTATTCGCTTAATTAAAAAAGTCATAATTAGATATTAGATATTAAGTGGGTGGAATGATCAAGCACATTGGTTAATTTTAAGTTAAAAAGACGAAAAAGAAGATCTGGAGTTTTTTTTCACCAGTGTCTTCTTAGTGTCTTCTTTCTACCCGAGATTATTGTTGATAAACCACCTCACAGATAGGCTTGCATTTATCTTGTGATTGTACTACGCTGAGTGTAATAGGTCCCTCAATCGAATAATCGCAATAAATCAAATTATTTTTAAAAGTCACAGCATAGCAGAAGGCTATTTAAACATTTCAATTGTGGAAAAGCAACTGAAATAGGGTAAGCGAAATCCATTAGGGCATATCGGTATAATTTTCTGCTAATGGGCGGTTACCGGATTCAAGTTCCAAAAGTCAAATCTCGCAGTCGTCACTTGTCACTCAAGTTTAACTCTGACAATTACTTTATGAAAATGGCAACCTTTTTTCCTTATCCAGAACTTTATACCATTGGACTAGAATGTACCCATAATCTGTGTAACAATTGTGGTAATGCTTCACTAGTATTAACCTAAATGACGGAAATGGCAATTAATGTAACATTTTTACTTGTATTAAAACTGTGGTACCTATTTTATTATGGGGCATTAGGAGTTAGACAAAAATATATTTCTCGAAAAAATAGTTTATAATTTTACTTAAACTGGGTTCCTTAAGCAAAAATAAATTCTCAATTAAAAATGCAAAAGAAGCCAATTTCATTTAATTACAACTAAAAGATTTATTAGCAGTCTTTTACAAAATTTTCGTAAAATAGAATAAGGGCTAAAATATTAAAGATGACCACTCACGAATAGTAATTATTAAAAAATTTTAAGCTTGACATTAACCACTCGAATTCGACTTGAAGTTTTGGACTGCAATATAGGCAGTGATTTTATTCAATACAACAATTCACCTCCAGCTCCTCGGAGCTTGAACCTAATTTTGTCGAAGAGGTTAAAATAGAAAATGCCTCATCAGTGTAAAATTACTGAGGTGACAGATTTTAATAAAAGGAATTGCGGAAATTTATTTATAAGTATGTTCAGAAATCGGTGTATTCTTTATGAAAATCAGTTGTCACGATGGGTTCTTTTACGGTCTACAAGCCAAAATATAAGTCCGTTTTTACTAGAAAGAAAATGTTTTCAATTCAATTTATTCCAGTCCACATTTGCAAAATAAGGTTTAGTTGTACTTCTAATGGTAATATTAAGGCAGTGTTGTTAAAATAGCAATTTCGTCAAGGAAAGTTTGCTAATGATTCCTGATAATCACGGGTTTGCCTTAGCATAATCAACAGAGTTTTAGATGGATTTGGAGAAGGAAGGTCAAAAAAGTTACTTATAATACCAGCTCATTCTGCTTTTAGCTAGAATACCAATGAAACTGAACCCTCCCCTCCCCCTCCCCAATCACAGGATTGGAGAGTGGATAAGTTCAATCTAGAAGTGGTCAATTAGCACCATCCAGAGTTACCTATAATAGAAGTTGGCAAGAAGACTAAGTTCGTCCATTTGAAACCCTGTGCTTTAGGTTCAGACATCCTATCAAGACCGCCATCCATCGATCGTTCCAAGCGGAGAGATAACGAAGACCATGTGTCATTACTATAGAGGTCGTCATGTATTGGAATAGTCACGTCATCAATATTACTTCAAATTACGCCTTTAGGCTTTTACAAACATATATTCGATTAAACAAAGATAGTCAAAAGCCACATTTATGTTGCCTTTAGGGATGCTCTGGACAGTAAACATCATTTATATCTTTCAGGTGAAAAGATTCTCGTCCATTTATTTTTATTGCACCATCGTCCATTAAAAATCTTCGACTGCTTAATTTTTAAATAAGATTTATATGTTTTTGTGGCAGTTATGAACATGTAGACGAATAAGTAATATTTAAAGATAAATATAAATTACTTTTCCTTAGACCCGTAGACAATAAAACTTAACGAAATTTAGAAATTACTGTAGAAAACATATTTATTTATTCAACATGGAACACAACTTTAGCATGAAAAATGCAGAAGCCTCTCAACCAATCCATGACAAATGTCAATGCGATCAATTTTTGGTCATTTCCAGTAGACCATTACCAATGACCCAAGTAATATGAGGTCACCATACCATAAAGTGTATATAATGACTAAGTTCCACGTCATTTACACACATCATGCATGCACGCCATACTAAACAAACGTGTTCCACGTATACGTCTGTTTCTTCTATAGCTTGGCAGTAGCTTAGCTAATTTCGAGAGACTTACCAACTAGGAGAAAGTGGCATAGAGGTTCTTAAAAATGGTCAAGACTTATTAAGTTAGCTAATCCGCCACAGACTGGTGACTCTGACGTGATCAAAGGCTGACTCTATACGCTCAGCAGAGGTAGAACCTCTCACTGCACTGCGAATTTCTTTCCGACTCACTCGGTGATCCTTCTTATTTCTCGATCAACCGCGCCACTTCGTCAACTCTACATTCGCTCGCTCCTACTCCCAAACTTCGACCCTGAACATCCAGATTCCTTTTTCGCGAGATCGGAGACGATTTTTCAACTGAGAGGCGTGACTAAGCCAGAAACCTGGTTTCAATATACTCTTACTGTCCTACCAGACACTATCCAGACTCAATTTAAAGAGTTAATATCCACGCCGCCGGGTAACAACTCCTATGACCGGCTCAAGCATGCGGTCATTACCCGTTTTTCTGTGCCCCAGAGACACGGGTAGGGCAATTTCTTTCGCCAATTGAACTGGGAGACCGTTCTCCGCCTCAGTAATTAAGTCACATGCGCTCCTTAGCGTATATTTTGGAGTTGAACGACAAGGTTCTTAGGAGACTATCGATGAAGTGTCTACCAGGAAAAATGGTGCCGTTAGTATTGACCAGTCCGTATCAAGACGATCTTGATAGGTTAGTTGAAGTTGCCGATCAGATTCACAAGCATCCCGATGAGCATAGCGTAAACGCAGTAGGTACATCAGTCGCCGCTGCTACTGTCACTAAGTGACTGGACGACCTGACGGGGCAATTCCAAAAAATGAAATTACTCCTATCAGGTTCCTCATCCCGTCCTGATAGACGGCGTTCCATTTCGCCTTGGAGACGGCGGAGCCCAGCAAGACCCGATGACACGATGTGTTATTGCCACAGAACATTCGGGAATAAGGCTAGGAGATTTCTGCCTGGTTGTAAATATGTTAAGAGAAGAACACATGACGTTAAATAGATTTACACACTATTATTCATTCAATGAATAAAAATAAGCTTCAATTTTTTGTTGATTAGTATTTTGCGTTTATTACTGGTGTGTAAAAAAATTATACGCATAATTCAATTCCAAATTAATGGGAGGTGTAATTGCTTTAAAAAAATCAAGACGAAGTTAGCTCTGTCACATACTTTATTGAAGTCAAAATTAATAATTCTCATACTTCCAATAGATAAATACTTTGATGTGCATAATATGTGAAATAATACATCTAATGTTATTAAATACTAATTACAGAAAGTTCAGACATTCCTCTTATTACCTCCACAAACGTATGTGTCTGCTGCTCAAGATGTATAGAATATTTTATGCTCTGAGCCGTTCATCTGTTAGAATTCGGGTATATCACGTGTTTATATCGTAAAAAGCGAGGATATATCTTACTATTGCACTTCAGCTGCTGGAAATAAACCCGCCAAGAGGTTTAAATTCAGAACGCCAAGGAGCGGAAATCTCTTTGGCCTCGATGTCATCCACCATGTCGCATTCAAATAGAGAGGTTTTCCAACCAATCTCCGCAAGTGAACTCTTAGCAACGGGAAATTCAACGATTTGCAGACGGGTTCAGGAGATATACAGGGTAAGAACAGCAATGCTCATCGAAAGGGCCTCATCAGTTGTTGCCCTGATAGATCGTCTCAACTCGCGTCTCCATTCCCTAACCGCGGAAAATCGAGAAACTCGGGCTCACTTTGCACTTTCTCAATCTTCGAGGCATAATTTGCCTTTTGTGGCCACAAGGTGAGTCATTAAATTAAGACGCAAGCTAACTAAAATTAGGAAATAAGATGGTATAAATATCCTGTCAATATCTTTGTAGAACTTAAACAAGTGCTTTATACAAGGTTTGACAGTGAAATCATGATGTGTCATTTTGGATACGTTCATTTAATTAAGAGACACTATATCCTAATCAAGGTAGATGGGAAAATATTTTATAAAAGTTAAAAATTTTCGCCACCAAATCCAATTATTGCCACTTTGTTTCCAAATCATCAGTGGATTTGCCATTTCGAAAAAAACTATAAGAGCATGAAAATTGTTTCCCACGAAAAGTTTATTCTCCGAGTGATTTTTCAAGTCGAATTTTCTAAATCATAGAAGATAATTACAAATTGACCCTGGTGTTGGCCACTCGCTTCAAATTCACGATTTTCATTCAACTAGAGTTAAAATAAAAAAAACGGATTTAGATATACTGCTAACTAAGTCTCGTTGAAATGAAATCGAAAGCCACGAAAATGCCAAAATGGAAGCCAATTGCTTGTGTTCAACACTATTTTACACTAACTAAATTATATAACTCCAAAAATCTTAAAAAAAAGATAAAATAGGGAAGAAGAAGAATTAAGAAGACGATGAAAAAACTTAGAGAAAAATGATAATTGAATCAAGTTGAGATTATTACATTTTAAATAATTTCATGAGCACCACATTTGCACAGATTTTTTATTCAAAAAATAATTTAGCAGAGGAGATTTTAGAACATTAGAGCCTTTCCACCCCGTGTCCATTCGTGAAGCGTCAAAGACATTGAACCTTGATGTAGTTAATTTAGGTTTACACACTGGTAGGCTCGATCTTCTTGATAGTGCCCGTCAGCTTTATGCAACAAATTTTGTGGAAATTTTCATTACTCAAAAGCGTTCTGGGACGGCTATCATATCTCCCGTTGAATTCTGATTAGAACTAAAGATTCAAATTTTGCTACTTCAAGACAGTTATTCAAAAATTACATTAGAGGTCTTGCACTACCAGCTGAGCGATATTTTTAGAACCATCTAAAACTCACACAAGGTAATAGGATATAGACCAAGCAAAAACTCGAAGATTTTTGAACTCCCGCGTGGTTTATTCTGATAATATGATTCGATTATACATATGGGGTTATTTTTAGTAAAATGTTTATTTCTTAGTGCATTCTTTTCAAGATACTTCTCCCTATTCGAAACCGACTCACCTACGTATACAAAAGTGCTCAAGTATCAAATCATTCCTGCGGTTCAGAGATCACTATTTTAACGCTCATCCATGTCCATCCGCGGAATGGAAAATCCATGACACACAATAAGTCTAATCATAAAATTGATTAGACAAATTTCAAATTTCTTAACAGGGAGGCTTAACGATATCTCTCTTCTTCACATTTTCCGATTGGTAATATTTACTAATTAAAATTTTTTTCAATTAACGTCTTTCAGGTTTGTTACCGTATCAATTTCGATTAAAGAAGAGGAACACTCACAACTCTGCTTTACACATGATCCTAATCCAATGAATTACATTGGTAAGCAAATCATTATGCTCCATTTCTTCCTGAAACCTGTAAGATTATTTGTTCCGATTAATCACGAAATTCAAGACCAAACTGCTCACATTGTTGCTCATTCAACTTTAATTGTGTCTTTAGGATCTAAAGATAATATCACTCCCAAGTGCATATAAATTTGGATGAATGCGTATAGTCTGAAGGATAGTTACAATTTTCATACTTCGACAAAATGCTTCAAATGCAGAGTTAACTACTGAAATGTGGGAAAATTGACCGAAGATTAAAGTAATTAATAACAATAGCATTTTTAAGTATACGGAGGTGAATTCAATAAGGTTAAAATTCAAATTTTAAGAATTCAATTTAACTTGCCCTTTTGGGTTTTAGATAATCTTATAGGCATCTTGACTGGCACGCTTGGTTTGTGGATAAGTATGATGCTCGTTATTGAAATTCATTGGAGAAACTTTCGAGTTCCTAGAGATAGGATGCTGCGACTCAGAAGTCTTCAGGTGGAAGATGGAAATAGTCGAGAGGCCTCAAAAAGAGTCAGCGACCGAAATCCCGAAGATGATACAAATGTAAACCATGATGGGGCTTATGAACATTGCAGTCTCGTTCCATCCAATTCCATGCCCCAAAAATTGATTCCCCTGAATGAAGAAGGTAAATCAATATTTTATTACCCGCACACACACACAAGTATTCACAAACAATAGTAAAATATTACATAGTAACAATACTGTTTAATAGTGATATCATAATATTAGTAGGGAAATTTTTGGGCGACAAATATAAAAGTCAAGTGCCCTAACATAGGTTATTTCGTAATTTCGAAATGTGTACACAATCAATACGAAGATCATTGATCAATGTGGTGACTTTGGCGGACTTTAATGGAGTGACTTCGTCCTAACTTGAGTATGAATCTACTACAACAAGATGCCAGAGACTATTGACAAGTACGGCAAAATTCGAGCGTATAAGGCACCACGGAGGTGCAGATTAGACCAAGGATTAGGTTGGTGGTGTGGTAGAAACCCAGCAATAGATCTTACGTGAGAGATATCATACCAACTCCGTTGTTCAAAACACCTGTAATCACTATAATTAATGGATTGACATATCAGAGGCCAGCAAACTCTTTGGTGTCCACACATTTGGAAGTATCCTTAACCAGCAAGTCATTTAGAACCGTTCCAACACTATGCCGTGCTTGGAGATATCTACAGCGGGAGGTCGTTGAAGCCGATCAATGCTACTTCCTTGAGGACCTATTAGGTAAAACAAATAATGCAAATTTCGCATCTCGAATACAGAATCCATACTTCTTGATCCGATGAAAAAATGTGACGCCGTGCCATAAGCATTTCAAACGAAATGTTACGAGGAAAATTTTAACACAGGATTGGTGTAGGTGAGCCAAAATTTAAAATTAAATTATGGTGATGGCACTTTCAAACTGACATCGGAATATGCCATTGTTTGGCAGGAGGCAATTATTCCAAAGTACGTTGTGAAATAAGATCAACTAACAACTAGTTTGCAAATTATTAAGTAATTGAATTTACTCTCACAACAAGCATTAAAATTAAAGATAATTAATTAAATTATTTCTATTAATGCAAACTGACAATTCTTTTCTATTCTTCTGAGGCGTTTTGAAAATATCCAACCCAAACAGTAAACAAATTATTCATTCCTCCAAATAGACGGTTCTGAGTAGTATTCTTATTCTTAAATAACTTCGGTAAATGCATTATGAGAAATAATTCCATTTAACGCCAATTAAGGAGTCCTAACGAAAGGTGGTCTAGACAGGGAGGAGAAATTCTGAAGCCTGGTATACATCTGATTTATCAGGATTTGATAAGTGTGGTTAGTCATCAGTTTCAGGGGTGTCTTGAAACCTACGGTAATTTTAATACACTCATTTAAAAGCTTAAATGCACGGTCAATAGTAAGGGTAACTCACACAAAATTTGTTTTGAGAGTTTAATGAATTCATACCGAGTTCTGAAAGAAAACCAATATCGAAATTGAACTTTCATGAGATGTTGAATAAGTTTTTCAATTTTTCTCGAATAGGACCTCCTGAAATGTGGTTGACACTGCCACAGTCAGTAATGGAAATGACCACTCACTCAATGCGACAACCCAAAAATGTCCTTTACAGGCAACCCACTACTCAAAGCACAGTGAAAATCTCCAGAAACCAGGTCTCCCTGTTGGACCCATCAGCATCTTCCTCCACACAGACAGTTATAATTGACAGTCTTCAAAATAGATTTTGAAAGTGGCTCCACTTCTGTCTCTACTGTAAATGTACATGTAAATACTGCCGAATCTGGCATGAATTAATGTCAATCTTGTACCTATTTCGATTCGTGAAGTGTTACAAAAATTAGTGGTCTAAATGATTCCAAAGTGGCTGATTTCGTTTGAGTCGGCTCTCAATGTCTCACATTTTAATTGCTCGAAGTGATTACTACATTGATTTGTAAAGGAATTGAGTGAATCCTTTTTGTACCATTGGAAATTCCAACCTTGTTCAACCTTGTGGAGTTTGAAATTAACTATGAAAACATCTTGACAACGTCACTAACTCAATTGTGTAGTCATGACGGTAATATTTTATTGAAATTAAACACAACGAAGTTCAAGTCTCAACTGTGGAATCAAATCAAAATTCCTTCTGATTTCGGGTTTGAAAGCTTTCTATCTACTTTCTGGACATTATTTGTGATCATTTGATTTTTATTGCTAATTTCTCAATTTAAACACGTCAAGTATTTGCCTCTTTAGGAATTAAGCTTTGTGTGTTATCCATTAGGCTAGTTCACAGCAAAAATGGGCAATTTTAAAGTGGAGAAAGAAATAAAAAGAGGCCTATTCGTCCCTCTTCACAACCATAATTTGAAACTAATCCCCCCAATGTGTTTAATGTTCCCATAAAGTCCGTTTGGGACATGTAATTGAAGTACTTGTATTTTGATGTGCTTTCAATTAACAAAAGCATCACATGCACTCAGTCAGACAAAATCAGTTTCTTTATTTCAATGTAGACTCACTTATACAATTTCTCTAACAGTGAAGTATACTTCAAAAACCACAGTAGAATAATAGTTGTGAGTTTGGTACTGATTGCTAATGACCTATTTGATTTGATTTGATTTGATTTGACCAGCTTTGTGTTTGACAACTCAAGTGAAGTGGGCATGAAACAAACAACATCGAACGAAAGAGTTCATTTGTGTTACCAGTTAATTTTGTTATTAAAATATAGATGGATAGTATGTCTGCGTTTGTTACATTTCCACGTATTCCTGTAGGTTTCATATAAAACGACCTGAAAAGTACTCAAAAGTATCCACCTGTGCCGTACTAAATTAAAAGAGCCTGGCAGAACGCTTAAAACGATTTTCTAGCCAATTAAATCTTAATAATTCAAAGTGCAAGGGGAAAATAACTCCTTCTTCATTACGGAGACATCTGCATAGACACATAGATTAGATTAGATTAGACAAAAATTGACAACAAAATATGGGAGCTGACATCATTGTCATCTGTTTTACCAGAGTATCCAAAGCATCCTCCTTTATGGGCTATTTCTATTTAATTTAAAAATAGGCAAAACATTGACAACAGAACTATTCGTGTCAAAACATGCTTGAAAAGGCGATGCTGGAAAGCAACGACTTTGAATGCGATGAAGAAGAAACGAACTTGGGGCTGGATAAATGGAGCATGGAAGGGAAAGACAAAGAACTTATTGGGATGGAAGGAGTTGTCATATGGCTACATCCGTTAGCCATATGCCGACTGCAAAGTTGTAGATCTAAGGTGAATTGGCTCATATATTGGTTGTAAAATTGATCCAGTTTAGAAGGCAAATAGGCGAGATTTATAGACTTATCAACTATTCATGAGCCCGGAATAGCCAATAATTCACTGCGGAATGTTCTTTTCGGCAATCACCAGAGTATGATTTAATACGCAACGAATTAAACGGCCACGTATACTAAAGCTGTCGCCAAACAGGATCAACTACTCTGGTCAACCTAAATTATTACGTGGAACAAAATAATTGATGGGCGTGTTTTGAGGTCATTGGGGGAGTGAAATCAGCAACACAAGTTTACAGTTAAAAGCAATTTACGTTAAAATACATTAATTAAATTGTTACGAGTTCTACCGTATAAATTTAAGCATTGAAGAGCATACACTTTTGAACGCCACTAGAATTGAAAAAAGGAATTACTTAGTCTCTTAAAATCTGTCATAATCTGCCATTGCTTTGTTGCACTGTATCTGTTCTACTTTCATCAATTAAGTGCTGTGTTTTGCAAGATAAAATGAACACTTCATGCCAATACCTTTTTCAGCGAAAAAACCCACTGATAGTTTGTTATCTGATCCTTCAAACCGCCAAAATTGAACAGGAATTTCGAATTTGTGGACCATCGCAACAGAAATCAATAGTTAAATGGCATCACCACAAATATAGGAATGAAATTTTTCCCCTCCCACCAATCAGTAGGTAAGTCAAATTTACTGGGATGTAACGACCTTACTTTCATCCAACCTCCAAATGATGGGACACGCACTGTTAGGCAGGAACTTTGAACGGTTAGACCGGTTCGAATATTGACAATTTCATCTAACGAAATGCTCAAAGAAATCAAATGGGCAATATCCTAATCCCTTCGTCATCATTTGGCTCAGAGTATTTACAGTGTCCTCTCTAGTTGAATTAAGAATTTTGCCCAGTCATGACTTAGCATACTAAATAGGGCTTTTCTATTCATGCACAATTAAGCCCAGTAAATTATTAAAATTTATTTCTAATTAATAGGAAGTTATTGACATTCAGGAAATGTTGACTATAACATAACATCATTCGAAAGTGCATGCAAAAATTATCACATTTGACACGGATTGATTATGTCTTCAGAGTTTCAAATTCCTTTCATCTTGAAGCCATTGCCATAGCCTTTGATGGTGCGAATTTACGAGAGGAAAAATGGGAGTGACTTGCTTTCTCTAAAATGCAGTGACATCTTAGAATAAGTCTTTCTACTCACCTATTTAAATCAAATATTGTTTAGGAAAAAATATTTGAAACTACTGTAACTATTTCAGTTAATTTTTTGAAGAATGATTTAATTACACATTTATTTTAGAAAAAAGAAGGGATTTGTTCCGCCACTTTATGTTAAGAAGTGATTTAACTTCTACATTAAGCTCATTCCACAAACACTATTTTTCATTTGCGTGATGCTCTTGTTTCCATGGCTAATCTATTATTCGCGGAGTACAGGAGATAAATTTGTCGAAATAATATCTCATTGTTTTGCCTAATGTGTTAAAGGTGTTTATGCAAAATAAGCTCCATTTAAAAGAGCAAACCCTTCTTCATTCCAGAGCGTGATGAAGAGGGGAATGAATAATGGCTGAAACCCACCTGAATCCTGAAAGGCGGACATTAGAGTAAGAAGATTATGTTCGATGATTAATGTTGCCACAACACTGTGAAAACAAGCAAGCATGAACTGATGAATTGCCATGGATCTGATCAGAACTGTTGCAGAAAAAGTGTCGGAGCACCATGGTGATGAAATTCGGTTTTGTCATCGCAGCCAATTGAATGTCTCTGCCTCTACCATGAGGCTTGCACTGAGTAAAGACCTAGGCTACTGTTAATACGAAAATGCGCATAAAAGGCCACGATAGCCATTTGACAGAGACGAAGAAATTTCTGAGCAAGTTAAAACATCCTGCCGCTCCGCAACAAAACATCCTTTCCTACTAAGAAGGGAATAAGTATTGACCAGATCAAATTCAAGACAGACTGAAAGCGCGATGACAGGCACCAAATTATCAGTGTTTTGAATGTGTCCTGCTTCGAAGAGACTGAAGTGTCTTGATCACTCACTCCACACTTTTCCATAGGGGACTTTGATCAAACTCAGACGTCTGCACCGAAAATCCAAACCTCTATTGCATTAGAGCCATGAAAAGGGAATTTGAGCACACAGTAATGGATCGTATATATGATGACAGCAGAATTCGGTTCGCCACAACAATTCGAGCTAAAGTTTTAAGCTATTATAAGCTGATCTTTTGACTGCATCAGTCCCAGGTTTTAAACCCATAGCAATTTTGTCTAAATATGTACTAAACCTCACGCCTATACTAGAAAATGAGGTCCGTTAATTGATAGACTAAAACCAATTAATAGGTTCCTTCCAGGCGACAGCAAAAATCTGCTTGATCCTGGTTCAGGAGTCGAGACCGGGGCCAGATTAAGACGTGAATATTCAATTATGGCGCTGTTTTGTGTGCAATTCCATCACAGGAGTGCAATTTCCTTATCCATTGAATTTCCCTTTCAATCTAGTAAATCTGTCAACTTTATGCCAAACGCACTATTCATTTTATTACATCCGCATAGTTATTAAAGTTGCATGTCCGAATTTAGTCAGAAAAATTTCCGAAGTTTATGCACGATCAAATTTCGCATACTAATAGCTGGCATCAAACGCTCAATGCAAAAGTGAAGCAGGTGTTGGTTGAGAGTGAAAGTGGCGTTTGGATACCGATTCCTCCAAGTACTAAAACATTGTCACAAATAAAAGAAATTTGAAAAATGAAAATAATCTGCACGGAGTTTCGGTGTTACCGGCCTTTTCCAAGAGTGTGAGATGACAAGATAAGAACAAGCAGGCCATAGCTGAAACGTGGACATTCCACAAACTTATGAATTTCTAGTCTAGTTGATGGATGTTTGGAGAAGTGATTGGTTAGAAGATCATAAAAAAAACATAAAATAGCCGCCAAAAAATAGACGCTAATTGTGATTATTTTGAGTACAACACTTTCACAATTGTATGAAGTCAATATTTATTCTTTGACAAACGCCTACTTAATTTCCTTAAGTAATAACTTCTTTTCCAATTTTTGAGGAATATGCTAAAACACTGATTATCATAGTGCAATCAAGAGCAAGCCACAATGTAAACCAATTTCTTCCTCAAACCCTTTCACAGGTACACAGAATTGTTGAAAACTTTTCTCATCCACAACACAATGTCGCCTTAATTCACGTTTATTGCAAATGCAAATTTGAGTGTTCAGACACCATTTAGGCAAATCGGAATGCCCCATAGGGTTTTCAATTGTTAATACTGACTGTTTCATTATTCATTTCATGTAAGGCAAAAACATCACGCAGTCACTCACTTCGAAGTACTAATTGAGTCATTCCAGCAGCACCAAATCACAAAGTTTTGAATAAGCATGATAGACAATTATCGAGAATTATGAGAACATTCGAGTCACAGTAATTTGCACGTCTGCATGTCGACAATGTGAGGGCCAGAGAGTCACTACTCACCAGTGCACACATCTACAAATATACCATGAGTATCCAATCGAATAATTGAAGCCGGACGACTGATGAATCGAAAGAATGTGAGATTGTCATCACAATGACTCCATTATAGCCCCACTTCAACCACCTCAAACGTTAGAAATGCTACACCTCATGGGATCGCAAGTTTGTGGGTGAAACTATGAGGGATATTCTCAACAATTCAAACAAATAAACCTTAACTAAATTTCAGTAATTGCCAAATCGCATTCACTTTACCAGTTAGGTTAGGGGTCTCGTTTAACACAATAGATACGTATATTTACTAACATAAACCAATTAAATAGTCACTGGCTACTTCCCTCACTATTGAAAGTGAGGACCAAACGAACATCCTACAATTCTACATTGTCAGCGAGTGGACTTTAATAGTGGAAACGGACGAACAGAAAAACGGACGATCAAAAATACTGAAAAGAATAAGAGAAGATCTAGGTAAAACAGTGTAATCCAACATAGAAATCAACGAAGACAAAGTAAATCCATGTTGCACAAAGGGGAAGCACCTTCGCGAGTCACAGGTCAAAATAAGGGATGGGGAAAATTGCAATAAATAAGTACCTGTGCAAAGAAAACAGATACCGTCGACTAGGATATGAATAGATTCCATTCAAATGTATTTCAAAGAAATTATTGAGCAACCGTCTATATCAAAAGATTTATATCAAATATAAATCGACAAAGTAAAAAATATTAAGCATTCACGTTTCCTACAATTTAAATAACCCTACCAATTCTCACCATAGGGAAATATTATGCAAGGTCCACGTTTATTCCACTCAAGGCCATGTGGAATATGACCTTGAAGCAGCCTATAATGTGGCTAGGACAGCATATTTATTTTTCAATTGATTTTAGTTATGAGCGCTTATTACTATTATACTGTACATATATAATGAGATCAGAAACAACAAATTGTCAAAACTGACAGTGAATAAATTTGTTCACACTTGTAGCGGAATTAGCTACCTAACTAAGCCTGACTGTACCCAGAAACCTCAGTGGCAGTTTCTCCTAGTCCGTAAGACCCCCAGAATTAGCTAAGCTAGTTGCAAGGCTAAGAAGAGACAGAGGTACCCAGAGAACACGTTTACCCTAGACACGCATGGCGCGGAGTGTAACAAGGGAGGAAACTCAGTCATTCAACATGGCGGATTAAGTAAAACGATCGGAGGCTTTTGATTGGACATTGGCTGTGTGTCCTCACACTCAATCCGCATGCGAAGTTGAACGGCCGCACCTTCAAGTCACGCTGTGCACTCACGCGATGACGTGTCCCACACACTCTGATTGTTGCTTATAAGTAAATGAGCTAAATTATGATATCCTCCCAAAAACAAACATATAAATACTCAATCGAGAAAGACAACGCCACGTAGGTTGAATATCAAGTGCTCACGTCCACGATGTGCTTTAGAAATGATAAATTATTGGTTAATCTATTTAATTTAATTATGAATGCGTATAGATAAAAGAAGTGAATTTTCCTTCGTTGCTGAATGTTTTGGATAAACGCTTTCTGATAAAAGCTTTACACAATTTTGCTTAAACTAATTAGCTAATTGAATTTCATTATGCTCTCCAAATATTTTGAACTTATTGATTAATTTGGTTTCAAGATAATACAACTCTTCCAAGAATTATAGTTATGCTTTAATGCTGACACATTACTAAATTAAATATGTGCACAATGTAATGGAGCATAAATAAAAATTTCAGAAGTAACTGCGTTCCTGAGCAAAGTTATATGTCTAGCAGTGATTGATTGAATAAGGGATTGTGTCCTTCCTAGCTCTAATCCACTATCATACTAATATTCTTTCTCTTCAACGCTAAATTAAAGAAATGAGCTATTCCTGATCCAACACATCGAGCTCTTATAACTGCAATTGTCATAACTTAATTCCTGCCAATTCAGCAGCCTCACTTTCTATAAAGTCATTGATGCATTAACTGGCACTTGCCCTTAAGGGAAGCTATGGAACTTTCTCCTGGAGTAGATTAATAACTCCCAGATCCCACCAAGGTACATGTTAACAACTCTTCAACTTGGCTAACGATCCTTCATATTTATCACAAATTTGAAATTCTTTCTCCCATCAATGAATTTTGGGACTCTATTCAGGCTTTTGTTCTATGAACCTTTAGTGTTTAAAGTCAACCAATGGCCCATTTTTAAAAATTTCGACAAATATTATAGAAATAATAGCACCAATTAGCACAAGTGTAATCAAGCTGAAAATGCCAATAGGCCACAGTACAATTTCCTATTGCTTCTGACCTTGGCATTTCGTTTGAATTGCAAGATTACTGGGTTGACCCTTAATGGACCAACGAGAGGGATTTCAATGCACACGGCCTTCTCAAACCTCTGTTCTTCTCTTTGTACCATTGATTCATTGCCGTGGATTTGATAGAAAATGGGGATTATTGCTGGATACTTAACATTGAAACTTGCAATCCCATGAGGTGTAGCATTTCTAACGTTTGAGGTGGTTGAAGTGGGGCTATAATGGAGTCATTGTGATGACAATCTCACATTCTTTCGATTCATCAGTCGTCCGGCTTCAATTATTCGATTGGATACTCATGGTATATTTGTAGATGTGTGCACTGGTGAGTAGTGACTCTCTGGCCCTCACATTGTCGACATGCAGACGTGCAAATTACTGTGACTCGAATGTTCTCATAATTCTCGATAATTGTCTATCATGCTTATTCAAAACTTTGTGATTTGGTGCTGCTGGAATGACTCAATTAGTACTTCGAAGTGAGTGACTGCGTGATGTTTTTGCCTTACATGAAATGAATAATGAAACAGTCAGTATTAACAATTGAAAACCCTATGGGGCATTCCGATTTGCCTAAATGGTGTCTGAACACTCAAATTTGCATTTGCAATAAACGTGAATTAAGGCGACATTGTGTTGTGGATGAGAAAAGTTTTCAACAATTCTGTGTACCTGTGAAAGGGTTTGAGGAAGAAATTGGTTTACATTGTGGCTTGCTCTTGATTGCACTATGATAATCAGTGTTTTAGCATATTCCTCAAAAATTGGAAAAGAAGTTATTACTTAAGGAAATTAAGTAGGCGTTTGTCAAAGAATAAATATTGACTTCATACAATTGTGAAAGTGTTGTACTCAAAATAATCACAATTAGCGTCTATTTTTTGGCGGCTATTTTATGTTTTTTTTATGATCTTCTAACCAATCACTTCTCCAAACATCCATCAACTAGACTAGAAATTCATAAGTTTGTGGAATGTCCACGTTTCAGCTATGGCCTGCTTGTTCTTATCTTGTCATCTCACACTCTTGGAAAAGGCCGGTAACACCGAAACTCCGTGCAGATTATTTTCATTTTTCAAATTTCTTTTATTTGTGACAATGTTTTAGTACTTGGAGGAATCGGTATCCAAACGCCACTTTCACTCTCAACCAACACCTGCTTCACTTTTGCATTGAGCGTTTGATGCCAGCTATTAGTATGCGAAATTTGATCGTGCATAAACTTCGGAAATTTTTCTGACTAAATTCGGACATGCAACTTTAATAACTATGCGGATGTAATAAAATGAATAGTGCGTTTGGCATAAAGTTGACAGATTTACTAGATTGAAAGGGAAATTCAATGGATAAGGAAATTGCACTCCTGTGATGGAATTGCACACAAAACAGCGCCATAATTGAATATTCACGTCTTAATCTGGCCCCGGTCTCGACTCCTGAACCAGGATCAAGCAGATTTTTGCTGTCGCCTGGAAGGAACCTATTAATTGGTTTTAGTCTATCAATTAACGGACCTCATTTTCTAGTATAGGCGTGAGGTTTAGTACATATTTAGACAAAATTGCTATGGGTTTAAAACCTGGGACTGATGCAGTCAAAAGATCAGCTTATAATAGCTTAAAACTTTAGCTCGAATTGTTGTGGCGAACCGAATTCTGCTGTCATCATATATACGATCCATTACTGTGTGCTCAAATTCCCTTTTCATGGCTCTAATGCAATAGAGGTTTGGATTTTCGGTGCAGACGTCTGAGTTTGATCAAAGTCCCCTATGGAAAAGTGTGGAGTGAGTGATCAAGACACTTCAGTCTCTTCGAAGCAGGACACATTCAAAACACTGATAATTTGGTGCCTGTCATCGCGCTTTCAGTCTGTCTTGAATTTGATCTGGTCAATACTTATTCCCTTCTTAGTAGGAAAGGATGTTTTGTTGCGGAGCGGCAGGATGTTTTAACTTGCTCAGAAATTTCTTCGTCTCTGTCAAATGGCTATCGTGGCCTTTTATGCGCATTTTCGTATTAACAGTAGCCTAGGTCTTTACTCAGTGCAAGCCTCATGGTAGAGGCAGAGACATTCAATTGGCTGCGATGACAAAACCGAATTTCATCACCATGGTGCTCCGACACTTTTTCTGCAACAGTTCTGATCAGATCCATGGCAATTCATCAGTTCATGCTTGCTTGTTTTCACAGTGTTGTGGCAACATTAATCATCGAACATAATCTTCTTACTCTAATGTCCGCCTTTCAGGATTCAGGTGGGTTTCAGCCATTATTCATTCCCCTCTTCATCACGCTCTGGAATGAAGAAGGGTTTGCTCTTTTAAATGGAGCTTATTTTGCATAAACACCTTTAACACATTAGGCAAAACAATGAGATATTATTTCGACAAATTTATCTCCTGTACTCCGCGAATAATAGATTAGCCATGGAAACAAGAGCATCACGCAAATGAAAAATAGTGTTTGTGGAATGAGCTTAATGTAGAAGTTAAATCACTTCTTAACATAAAGTGGCGGAACAAATCCCTTCTTTTTTCTAAAATAAATGTGTAATTAAATCATTCTTCAAAAAATTAACTGAAATAGTTACAGTAGTTTCAAATATTTTTTCCTAAACAATATTTGATTTAAATAGGTGAGTAGAAAGACTTATTCTAAGATGTCACTGCATTTTAGAGAAAGCAAGTCACTCCCATTTTTCCTCTCGTAAATTCGCACCATCAAAGGCTATGGCAATGGCTTCAAGATGAAAGGAATTTGAAACTCTGAAGACATAATCAATCCGTGTCAAATGTGATAATTTTTGCATGCACTTTCGAATGATGTTATGTTATAGTCAACATTTCCTGAATGTCAATAACTTCCTATTAATTAGAAATAAATTTTAATAATTTACTGGGCTTAATTGTGCATGAATAGAAAAGCCCTATTTAGTATGCTAAGTCATGACTGGGCAAAATTCTTAATTCAACTAGAGAGGACACTGTAAATACTCTGAGCCAAATGATGACGAAGGGATTAGGATATTGCCCATTTGATTTCTTTGAGCATTTCGTTAGATGAAATTGTCAATATTCGAACCGGTCTAACCGTTCAAAGTTCCTGCCTAACAGTGCGTGTCCCATCATTTGGAGGTTGGATGAAAGTAAGGTCGTTACATCCCAGTAAATTTGACTTACCTACTGATTGGTGGGAGGGGAAAAATTTCATTCCTATATTTGTGGTGATGCCATTTAACTATTGATTTCTGTTGCGATGGTCCACAAATTCGAAATTCCTGTTCAATTTTGGCGGTTTGAAGGATCAGATAACAAACTATCAGTGGGTTTTTTCGCTGAAAAAGGTATTGGCATGAAGTGTTCATTTTATCTTGCAAAACACAGCACTTAATTGATGAAAGTAGAACAGATACAGTGCAACAAAGCAATGGCAGATTATGACAGATTTTAAGAGACTAAGTAATTCCTTTTTTCAATTCTAGTGGCGTTCAAAAGTGTATGCTCTTCAATGCTTAAATTTATACGGTAGAACTCGTAACAATTTAATTAATGTATTTTAACGTAAATTGCTTTTAACTGTAAACTTGTGTTGCTGATTTCACTCCCCCAATGACCTCAAAACACGCCCATCAATTATTTTGTTCCACGTAATAATTTAGGTTGACCAGAGTAGTTGATCCTGTTTGGCGACAGCTTTAGTATACGTGGCCGTTTAATTCGTTGCGTATTAAATCATACTCTGGTGATTGCCGAAAAGAACATTCCGCAGTGAATTATTGGCTATTCCGGGCTCATGAATAGTTGATAAGTCTATAAATCTCGCCTATTTGCCTTCTAAACTGGATCAATTTTACAACCAATATATGAGCCAATTCACCTTAGATCTACAACTTTGCAGTCGGCATATGGCTAACGGATGTAGCCATATGACAACTCCTTCCATCCCAATAAGTTCTTTGTCTTTCCCTTCCATGCTCCATTTATCCAGCCCCAAGTTCGTTTCTTCTTCATCGCATTCAAAGTCGTTGCTTTCCAGCATCGCCTTTTCAAGCATGTTTTGACACGAATAGTTCTGTTGTCAATGTTTTGCCTATTTTTAAATTAAATAGAAATAGCCCATAAAGGAGGATGCTTTGGATACTCTGGTAAAACAGATGACAATGATGTCAGCTCCCATATTTTGTTGTCAATTTTTGTCTAATCTAATCTAATCTATGTGTCTATGCAGATGTCTCCGTAATGAAGAAGGAGTTATTTTCCCCTTGCACTTTGAATTATTAAGATTTAATTGGCTAGAAAATCGTTTTAAGCGTTCTGCCAGGCTCTTTTAATTTAGTACGGCACAGGTGGATACTTTTGAGTACTTTTCAGGTCGTTTTATATGAAACCTACAGGAATACGTGGAAATGTAACAAACGCAGACATACTATCCATCTATATTTTAATAACAAAATTAACTGGTAACACAAATGAACTCTTTCGTTCGATGTTGTTTGTTTCATGCCCACTTCACTTGAGTTGTCAAACACAAAGCTGGTCAAATCAAATCAAATCAAATCAAATAGGTCATTAGCAATCAGTACCAAACTCACAACTATTATTCTACTGTGGTTTTTGAAGTATACTTCACTGTTAGAGAAATTGTATAAGTGAGTCTACATTGAAATAAAGAAACTGATTTTGTCTGACTGAGTGCATGTGATGCTTTTGTTAATTGAAAGCACATCAAAATACAAGTACTTCAATTACATGTCCCAAACGGACTTTATGGGAACATTAAACACATTGGGGGGATTAGTTTCAAATTATGGTTGTGAAGAGGGACGAATAGGCCTCTTTTTATTTCTTTCTCCACTTTAAAATTGCCCATTTTTGCTGTGAACTAGCCTAATGGATAACACACAAAGCTTAATTCCTAAAGAGGCAAATACTTGACGTGTTTAAATTGAGAAATTAGCAATAAAAATCAAATGATCACAAATAATGTCCAGAAAGTAGATAGAAAGCTTTCAAACCCGAAATCAGAAGGAATTTTGATTTGATTCCACAGTTGAGACTTGAACTTCGTTGTGTTTAATTTCAATAAAATATTACCGTCATGACTACACAATTGAGTTAGTGACGTTGTCAAGATGTTTTCATAGTTAATTTCAAACTCCACAA
Organism: Hymenolepis microstoma; assembly: GCA_000469805.3. Classification (NCBI taxonomy): domain Eukaryota; kingdom Metazoa; phylum Platyhelminthes; class Cestoda; order Cyclophyllidea; family Hymenolepididae; genus Hymenolepis; species Hymenolepis microstoma. The sequence continues at coordinate 27,372,855 of LR215989.1, forward strand.
GGTTGAACAAGGTTGGAATTTCCAATGGTACAAAAAGGATTCACTCAATTCCTTTACAAATCAATGTAGTAATCACTTCGAGCAATTAAAATGTGAGACATTGAGAGCCGACTCAAACGAAATCAGCCACTTTGGAATCATTTAGACCACTAATTTTTGTAACACTTCACGAATCGAAATAGGTACAAGATTGACATTAATTCATGCCAGATTCGGCAGTATTTACATGTACATTTACAGTAGAGACAGAAGTGGAGCCACTTTCAAAATCTATTTTGAAGACTGTCAATTATAACTGTCTGTGTGGAGGAAGATGCTGATGGGTCCAACAGGGAGACCTGGTTTCTGGAGATTTTCACTGTGCTTTGAGTAGTGGGTTGCCTGTAAAGGACATTTTTGGGTTGTCGCATTGAGTGAGTGGTCATTTCCATTACTGACTGTGGCAGTGTCAACCACATTTCAGGAGGTCCTATTCGAGAAAAATTGAAAAACTTATTCAACATCTCATGAAAGTTCAATTTCGATATTGGTTTTCTTTCAGAACTCGGTATGAATTCATTAAACTCTCAAAACAAATTTTGTGTGAGTTACCCTTACTATTGACCGTGCATTTAAGCTTTTAAATGAGTGTATTAAAATTACCGTAGGTTTCAAGACACCCCTGAAACTGATGACTAACCACACTTATCAAATCCTGATAAATCAGATGTATACCAGGCTTCAGAATTTCTCCTCCCTGTCTAGACCACCTTTCGTTAGGACTCCTTAATTGGCGTTAAATGGAATTATTTCTCATAATGCATTTACCGAAGTTATTTAAGAATAAGAATACTACTCAGAACCGTCTATTTGGAGGAATGAATAATTTGTTTACTGTTTGGGTTGGATATTTTCAAAACGCCTCAGAAGAATAGAAAAGAATTGTCAGTTTGCATTAATAGAAATAATTTAATTAATTATCTTTAATTTTAATGCTTGTTGTGAGAGTAAATTCAATTACTTAATAATTTGCAAACTAGTTGTTAGTTGATCTTATTTCACAACGTACTTTGGAATAATTGCCTCCTGCCAAACAATGGCATATTCCGATGTCAGTTTGAAAGTGCCATCACCATAATTTAATTTTAAATTTTGGCTCACCTACACCAATCCTGTGTTAAAATTTTCCTCGTAACATTTCGTTTGAAATGCTTATGGCACGGCGTCACATTTTTTCATCGGATCAAGAAGTATGGATTCTGTATTCGAGATGCGAAATTTGCATTATTTGTTTTACCTAATAGGTCCTCAAGGAAGTAGCATTGATCGGCTTCAACGACCTCCCGCTGTAGATATCTCCAAGCACGGCATAGTGTTGGAACGGTTCTAAATGACTTGCTGGTTAAGGATACTTCCAAATGTGTGGACACCAAAGAGTTTGCTGGCCTCTGATATGTCAATCCATTAATTATAGTGATTACAGGTGTTTTGAACAACGGAGTTGGTATGATATCTCTCACGTAAGATCTATTGCTGGGTTTCTACCACACCACCAACCTAATCCTTGGTCTAATCTGCACCTCCGTGGTGCCTTATACGCTCGAATTTTGCCGTACTTGTCAATAGTCTCTGGCATCTTGTTGTAGTAGATTCATACTCAAGTTAGGACGAAGTCACTCCATTAAAGTCCGCCAAAGTCACCACATTGATCAATGATCTTCGTATTGATTGTGTACACATTTCGAAATTACGAAATAACCTATGTTAGGGCACTTGACTTTTATATTTGTCGCCCAAAAATTTCCCTACTAATATTATGATATCACTATTAAACAGTATTGTTACTATGTAATATTTTACTATTGTTTGTGAATACTTGTGTGTGTGTGCGGGTAATAAAATATTGATTTACCTTCTTCATTCAGGGGAATCAATTTTTGGGGCATGGAATTGGATGGAACGAGACTGCAATGTTCATAAGCCCCATCATGGTTTACATTTGTATCATCTTCGGGATTTCGGTCGCTGACTCTTTTTGAGGCCTCTCGACTATTTCCATCTTCCACCTGAAGACTTCTGAGTCGCAGCATCCTATCTCTAGGAACTCGAAAGTTTCTCCAATGAATTTCAATAACGAGCATCATACTTATCCACAAACCAAGCGTGCCAGTCAAGATGCCTATAAGATTATCTAAAACCCAAAAGGGCAAGTTAAATTGAATTCTTAAAATTTGAATTTTAACCTTATTGAATTCACCTCCGTATACTTAAAAATGCTATTGTTATTAATTACTTTAATCTTCGGTCAATTTTCCCACATTTCAGTAGTTAACTCTGCATTTGAAGCATTTTGTCGAAGTATGAAAATTGTAACTATCCTTCAGACTATACGCATTCATCCAAATTTATATGCACTTGGGAGTGATATTATCTTTAGATCCTAAAGACACAATTAAAGTTGAATGAGCAACAATGTGAGCAGTTTGGTCTTGAATTTCGTGATTAATCGGAACAAATAATCTTACAGGTTTCAGGAAGAAATGGAGCATAATGATTTACTTACCAACGTAATTTTGTGGGAGCTACCCTTACTATTGACCGTGTATTTAAACTTTTAAATGGATGTATTAAAATTACCGTAGGATTCAAGACACCCTTGATTCCTGTGATTCCTATGCGCGGCCACTTCCTACTGCTGTCAAGTCTTCCTTGTCTTCGAAGAGTCAAATGGCCATTAGTGGAATTGTGTGACTGGATATTAGCTAGGCCATGTTCCATTCTGTCATGACATTTCCTCCACCAGAACTTTTTAAAGTAGAGTTTTCTGAATATTACTCCAAGTTTTGCGATTCTCGTTACCTGAGTCCTTGGTGCATTCGTGTATAGAAGAATCACTTATTACCTGCAGAAATGTCGGATATCATAGCGATTATGCAGAAATTGTGATGTGAGCGGTTACCACTGTGTAAATCCTGGTTAGACGTTATTGGTCTGAGGCAGATTATCTGATCTGAGTGTCAATTTGCCACTGGTCTTGGCAATAAAAATACGGGGTATAGGAAGCCTAGAGAGTTGGTGCCGTTTCTACCTTCCCCAAGGTATGCAGATTGTGATGGCAGCTGAGTAATTGGATTAAAAGTAAACAGAGGTCAGTTATCGGATGTTATACTTAGTAATCATATCCTCTCTGCTATGTTAAAACTGTGAGAAGTGGATGCTCTGTTAACCAATGAAAGAATGGATGGACTGAAGTGACAAGTCTTATCCTTGAATATACGCGGAAGCATTTATTTCAACCTAGAGCGCGAATCACTAAATTTCGATGTTCGAAGGTGTGCACTTGGAGGTCAACTCGCATTGTTTGTTTGCGTCTGAATACAGAAGGAGGCGTAAACCGAATATGGGGATTTTCTCTTAATGGTGAGGAGACCAGAATGATGCTGATTTGTGGAATTTGGCCATAGCAGAACTCATTGGAGCTCTAACATTTTTTTTATACACTGACCTAGTACCTCTTGCGAAAGCATGGACAACTCAATTCAACAAAAAGTGGAATAAAGTGGCACTCAATGTTCTAAAGTAAATCTCCTCCTTCGTGTTGATGTCTCATTTAGACCCGCTTTCCACTTCATCCATTTCAGATGCTTTCTCGCAAGTGTACTCATGTCACTTCAGTAATATAATTATGTCTAGACTGTCTGCTAGAGTTTCTCCACAATTTTTCCTGTAATAGATTATGTCAGATTGGCACACTTTCCTATTTGCATGACCTATGGCTTTGCAATGGGTGGCCTACACCAATTGACAAAAACTCCCTCCACGTTTACTCATCTTACACAGTATCATTCCATCTTCTCCGTTTGACCCAGTGGATGCTTTAATTGCCATAGTGTGCAGAAACGCTTATTTGTTCTTACTTATCTAACAGATTTATTTAGTTATTCTCTCATCTGCTTACGCTGAGCATTGAACGCCTCGCTTTGACATATGCAACTACAATCCCAGGGAATTTTGAATTTTTACTTCGAGATGTAGCATTAGACTAAATCCATCGTATTGAAATTAATTGACTCACACCCGTTTCTCTAACGTTAGTCACACTAAGCCATTAACAAGATTGGTTCTCTCTTCACTAGAACACTGTCCCTTTCATTATCTCGCGAAGGGAGCGATGAGAAAAGTGCTTTTCGCGCCACAGACAGTTGTTAGTCATGAGCACACTAGAGTGAACCCTTCACAGTTGCGCAAAATAGCAGGACCCATTACACGAATTATAGTCAAAGAAATTTGCAGGCTACATTATCTCTGCGACACTCGGAATTTGGAAGGCTTAACCCTCAAGGCTCAATCCTTTGTTGAATTGTGGCTTAAATTAGTTGGACTATCTCATTAAAGCTGAGAATTTTGGATAAAGGGCAAATGTGAGTTTGTATACAGAATTTTATCAAATTCGTTTCATTGCAGCGAATGATGAGACAGTGTGGGCCACTGTGCACGTGATTGTCTATCTTTGCACTTGCATGGCTTCGAAGAAAGACGATTGGGGGACTGATGGCGGAGAAGGCCACTGACTGGATGACACATGACCAAAGCTGTTGTGGTGTTGAGATTCTAAACCAGAAGGCTAAGGGGGAGTTGAAAAAGCCTTTTAAAAATTGAAAGTAGCCTCTTTGACATATGAAAATTTGTTTATATCTCATTAAGCAACTTTTCAAACCACCAAGGTGAATTAATATTCTGCATTTGTAGTGATTTTAACGAGTTTTGAACCTAACTAATAAAAGTCGAAAACAGCCGGAAAACAGGATCAAACTATAATTTTAAATTCACCATCGTCTAATATTTTCAAATCTCATAGTCTGGATCATATTGCTATATGACTGAGTAATAGAGATTGGAGTCAATTGATGGTAGACTGTTAAATGAGAGATTTGTCAGATCTAACTCGACATATCTGAACCTTTGGATAACGAAATACCAGTTGGTTGAAAGTAAAATGTGCGATTATTTGGCACAGCTTGGATTCGAAACTGATTAAGACTATAGCTATTCAAGGCGGGCAACTTACACCTTCCACTTCCTACACCTCCACTCTTAAGAGATATTCCTTAACACATGATCTACTAACACCATAATTTTTCTATGAAAGCGCTGTTATACACCAGTTAATCTCTAATTGCAGCAAAACCATGCTAAAATCTTTAAAGCACAAGGAGACAACTACAGCTTGTAGGAAATATCACTTGGTTGAAATACTTCGATGAAGAAAGTGAAATCCTTTCATCACAATAAGATTGAATGTTCGTCTAATAAACCAAGATCAGCGATACACGGGTCCGGTACTCACAATGCAATAGTTGTATGAGTCGGCAAAGAAAGCATAGTATTTTATCAACACTGACTCAAACGCAAGGAGGGAGAAGAAGACAGTGGGGATGAACAGATGAATACTTGGGATAGTGGAAAGTAGGTGAGAGTCAATAGATGTGATACCCGAGTACCCAGTTTCGAAGCACATGGTTAAATGCCTGTGACTATCATTAATTTTTATCTCTCGGTGAGTTGTAATCACTGAATTTGAATGTTGGTACGTGAACTACCCATTCAACAAATACTGTACAACTCCAATCCAAAAATCTAATTAAGTCAAGTTCTTGGATAAATTGACTTTGATCTCTGTATTCTTTGGCCAGCATCCAACATCTCCATTACCATTTGTTGCACTTACTGCTATTCGATGTCAGTTGCCGCCACATAATCAACATTGGGGGTCATTCCAGTACTAAACTAATAGGCTAGGAATTTACATTTCTCCCCTCTTGATTATCCCTATGTTTACCGAATGATCGATGTCCATGAAATTGTTGGAGCCCTTCGTCTTCTCAAGTTGGACGACTACTAGTTAGAGTCGATATGCAGATAAAGTGGAGGAGTATCTGGAAAAGCTCGCACTTATGGTTTTGTTCGCAGTTTGCGTTGAGAGGCTACTTCAGGAGGAGTCAGAATTGTCTTTATGTGAAACGGGTTGATATAAAATATATGCTACGAATTCTCAAGATTTGGTCTCGTTCCAACCGAGTGTATGTGAGATATGATTTTGTTAATTGGTGCAGTAGTGAATGAATGATATTGCTACAGACGAGTTTGAAGGTGCAAATCTTAGAATTGAACACTTCCAGTAGCCATAAGCACATTGAGGTTACGTAACTTTCTGCTGGAGAACTTGGCAACATACTTGCTGCAATCCTATCAAATGTTCAGAAGTAGTCAGTAGTATTGAGGAGGTTTTACTAACTTGTGGGCTGAGAATTTGGCGTTGGAAAAATGTTAAAGCTCAGTAAACAACTGCGGATTCAAAAGTCTCGCGAATGTCATGGCCCTTCGCTCTTCTTCCCCTCCAATATTGCATCTCGCCAACTGAAATCAAAAAGACTTTTGCTTCACTTAACAGCGTTTTAATAATGACCGTGACACTTGTTCCATTTGTTATCTCACTCGGATTAAAGCGTGAAATGCGTTAACCGATAATAGTCTGTGCGATGTGTGATGCATTGAACTTGAGTAAATTGAAAAAGCCGATTCTATGTTCTAGTAATCTCAGTTGGGAATATGTATCCTAGCATTGTATAGGAGGGTTGAAGTGGATAATTTACGTGGCAAAGGAGTACGACCACCACTCTCTTTGTGCGCATGAGGGAGACTTAAAAAAGAAATGGAGCAAAAATTCAAATAAGAGGCTGAAACATATTGGTCAAACACCAACTTTAATTCAACCTGTGATGCCGTCATTACTGGCATCGCAGACACCCTCGGTACCTATCAAGCTCTCAGAAAAATAAGTGAGTGAAGTGGAGGTTGGGAGAACTGTGGAAAGTGTGATCGACTTAGGCCTTTGTTAATGAGCTTGCTATAGATAAAGAACGTTATCTTAAGTGGCATAAATTATTTCAAAGTAAGTAAGCAATATGATATGATGACCAAGAATTATGGAGAGTATAAATGATGCCAGGGAGCAACGGTCTTTCTACAATGACTACTTACCTCTAGTATATTAAGGGGCACGACGATGAAGTTCTAGGCAATTAAGTATGCCTTGACCTACCCGGTTGCCCCTGTTTCCCAGCAGCTTGGTCCACTTTGCATCAAGCCAAGTGTATCCAGAATACCTCGAGGTTGTTAATTATGCCTCGCTGGTGACTTTTAAATGCTATGTCTCTAGTGTTCGCATCGATTTTAGCCTTCCCATGCTTTTGTAGAGAGAAAAGATCGATTATGTCTGTGGTCAGGAGGACTAGCTACCTCCCTCCTTGCTTTCAGGGACGTGATTTAGACAGGAATAGAAATTAAAATATTTATCAAAGATACTCGATAAAAGTACATCTTTAATTTGATGATATTGGTGTATCGGTATCATGAGTAATACAGTTGATTTCAATCAAATTCTGCCATGCCAACTTCGAATTATTTTGGTCTACTCTACTTCGTCCTGATACTAATTTCACTTGGCCCGTTATAAAGGACAAATAGACGTGGAATTCGAGAGACTCCTTCCACCTCCTTTTCACAATTATGATACAATTATGAATTGAATGCTTGGTTCAATCGTTTTAAGTCAATCACAATTCGACCAGACTCTATTCTATGTGCATACATTAATTAATGATTACATCAATAAATTGTCATGTCCAATCTGATCCAGTCAAAGGACTGGCTCTGTCTGTTTAAATCTTCCTCCCTAGTGACCAGGACTAAATTCATGTATTGGATAAAATCGCGCAAAACAGTATAAATGCCATTCAAAAGACGAAAACAATTAGAAAACACGCAAATGGTTAACGGAATGGGGAGTGAATCATCAGTAGACAGACGAGAATAAGAAGAAGATATAACAATAGGTTATATTGATAAGCAAATGGAATAACACTAAGGCATTGATAGACCGCTACCAAACAAACGGAGTACATTCAGTCGGGTATAGCTGTCAGTGGTATAGCGCTGAGAAGGTCTATCCAGAGCAGAGTGAAAATTGTACTTTTATTTAAACAGCAAATTCATACCAATGGACAACCATTTTCTCCATCTCTGGCCGGGAAGCCAGTATCATGACCTCTGTGTTAGCGGGCAATGTGCATTGAAGAAGAAGGGTAAGTTAGGAGGACCAGAAGAAACGTGTGAAGTTTGATATTTGGTGACGAATTGTGGTCTTTATTATTTTAAGGGAGCAGTCCACTGCCCCATGCTTCAGTATGCCTATTACACAGGAAAGATTATATCTCTCAACTTCATCTCTCAACACCCCGCCCCTACCACCTCACCCCAACCCCCAATAATAGCCCATGTCTCTAAGATCTCTTATTTCCCACGTTTTACTTCCTTCTAATTAGAAAGAATTCATCCACGTGATTTGTTTAGATAACAGCTCGTATAGAACATTGTGACATTCCGCAACTTATTGCGACATGTATAAGATGCCCTTTAATGAGGACTCATTCTGCGCAATAATTAAATGCACACCGGCGTAATACCAAGCACATGTCTATATTAGGTTAAAAAAATAAAATACACTTTACACACTTGAGTATGCCTCACTCTTCATGCGAATTTGCTATCAATTTATTTCTTAGTGCACTTTAACATTTTTTTTTAAAAAACCACAAAAGTTGATTTCATAATTTACAATAGAAATATTTAAATGAGGGTAAATCAAGTGCCTGATGCAATGGTAGATAATGAGGACGAATAAGTGGTTCACTAGATTCCGAAAAGTTAGTTCACTTATTTGGATTAGTCAATTTACGCTTGAGATCAAGACTTCTGAAGTGGTGGCAATAACTAAGTGAAATAATTGCATTTTAATGCTTCCATAAAATTGTCAGATATTAGAAGCATCTATTTCAACTATTAGGGAGCCTTTCGAAGGGGAATTAAATTCCCATTTAACTGAGCTAATTTCCCGCACATGCCTCAACACTCCTTTCGTCTAGGAACAAGCAGAGGTATTCTACAAAGCTTTTT